>JANLCG010000007.1:1200000-1800000 GCA_026119515.1 Ascochyta koolunga
TCTGCCCTGTTTTGACCGACTTCCCTTCTCCGGGCAAGAATGGCGTTTCTCGCAGTCGATCCAGATCTTTCTTCGGTATTTCATCAATGACCGACGCAAAGTATTTGATAAGATCGACATGGTTCCAAGATGATTTGTCGGAGCCAGATGCAGCGTCGTTGTTTCGCATCCTGTCAAAAACCATCGGTAGATCAATAGTCTTTCGAACGCCGAGAGCTAGCAGAAACTTCTCTTTTGACCCAGCGAAGGTCTTCACTGTAGGCAGGTCGTCGAATAATTTCACAGTGGGGAAATAGGATTCCTGTGGTCGTCGTAGCCCTACCTTGGTGGGCATGATAGCATGTGGAGTGAGAATCTTCACAACTGTGTCCTTCGAGGTACTGTCAAGTTGTTCCCAACACTTCGATGCCAGGCTAAGTACTGATAACGCTACTGTCTCGGAAGTGGTGAACTCTGTCAGCTGCGGTGGTGTTGTAAGGTGCCGCAGCCAACGGACCATTGACAGCTCAATCCAACCGAACATTTGCAGCTGCTTGGCTGTCAAGCTCTTAGTAAAGACGAAAGGTATGGTTTCAGATGGCAATGTCAACGTTGGAGTGATCCTGGCCGGATTCACGTAGGTGCTAATGTCTCCGAGAGCAAGAATCCTGCCCGAGTTCTTATCTGACTGAACATCGATGTTTGCCACAGTGTTCTCGAATAAGCTGCGGGAACCAGGAATGTCGATTTCGCCGTTCTCGAGTTTCGCGCCACACCACCGTAGAAACTCGCCCAACTCTTCTTCATTGAGCGCACGGGATTCTAGCCCTTGACGAATATCTTGCATCGTGAGTTCGGTGATGAAACCGCGCCTGTGTAAGCTGAGCATAAACGTGACAGCTTCAGTAGCTAGCTGCTGAGGTACCATAGGCACCTCGCCAAGGAAGCTCAACGTTTCTGCAGGCATGCGTACGTTTTTACTAGCCATAACCCCCTTGGTCGAAAGGATGGCAATCGAGCGCTCCTTCGAGCAGCTCCAGAAGGCTTCATCAATCTTCTCACCCAGCGCTGTCGAGGGATGGGAAGCATTCACTGTGTACTGCTGCAGGGTGTATACAGCTCTTGGCACTAATGCATCCACGGATTCCGCTTTGACGCGAGCTTGAATCTCAGCCATCTCAGACACATACGATATGCGGCACGCTAGCCCAGCTACGCGTAAAAGTTCGATGTTCCAGGTAGATATGTATCGTGCGTTCATATCGACGTTTTCTCTCTCGACTGTGGGTATGAGTGACGGAGCTGAGATGTGAGCAAGATAACCTGTAGTCTGAGCCGTCGGAAATCCAATGAAAATTCGACCGGACTTTGTTGGTAATACTTCCGCAAATATCTTTGCGGACAATTCTGCAGTGCTTCCGGAACCGGTTGAGAGCATAGCTGATGGATCCTGGTGAGGCGAAGTCAACAGGGCGATCTTCGTTGACTTTGGTGGTGACTTTTTCGTCGCCCGCTCGATCTCCGCAGCAAACTTTTGCGAAACCTTGGTAGAAGCCTCCACTGTGTATACTTGCAAGAAAATCGTGCCTTTTCTCGCCCGCAACCGCCTGGTCTGAACTAAGTTTTTCTGTAGGTAATGGCTTGGCAGCTTTCACAACAGGTTGTGGGGCTGGAGCAGAGAACTTTGAGAAGAAGCTCCTCAGCGTAGTTCCCGCATTGCGGACCTCTTGCTGCACAAGATCAGCAGCGCGTTTCGGAGGCAGCTGCGCTGAAGCCATCACATTGAGCCACTCTGCATCTATTTGAGAATGTTGTCGGGTAACATTTGTAACACGCATGAGACCACCCTCTGTCTCTGTCTTGAGGCCTTGTGGCACTCGGATGTCCTCTGGGGGTGAGATCTTTTTCGAAAAAGAGGCAACCACGTAATCATCTACGTGCAGCTCAATACTCTCAAGCCCGACAAATGTCAGACTAGTCGCTAAGAATTGGCATAAATCCGGCAGGTTTGGAAGCTTCGAGGGGCTGTAGGAAGGCGATGCCGGATTCGCTTGCCGATAGTCTAAAGAGAATATGGTCATCGTCGTGTCGTGACCTTCTGGAACAGATGCTATCTTGGTAGAAAGTGTATTTCCTTTCCAATAGAATGCCATAGTCTTGTCTCCAGAGACTACGAATGGCTCGTCACAATCGGCAAAGACGCTGTAGAAGCCTACACCAAACGCGCCAATCTTAGTCTCGTCAGGGTTACCATCCGCAATGCTCTTTAATCGGCTCCAGTCCGCGGTGGTAAATGCCTGACCATTATTTGTGACTACCAGTCTCTTCAACGTGTGATTCTGAATGACATGTCTGAGAAGTACAGGATCCTCGGCTCCTTGGGGTGTCGGAATGCTCAATGAAGGATCGGTCTCCAGCCTGATTGTGACAGTATTGGCTTTGGCGTCCGCAGCGTTCTGTATCAACTCGTAATGTCGTATGCTCGCTTGAATATCGGGCTAAAACCTTGTCTATCAATGCCCTGGTGTTGACCGTAACCTCGCTGTCGAGACCGTCGGCCATGGTCTGTTTGCGCAACCGCGCAAAGTCTATTGAGGCCATTTCCGCAGCTCAAAGTGGTGATAGCAAAATAAAAGCCTTTGCCTAGAAGGATATTGTGTGGAGTTAAAGTGGCGATATTATTGCCTCACGGAGGATGTTGACGCTGGATCTATCTCCAATCTGCTTGCGTAGAAGGGTGAGCCGATATAGGAAAGTAGTAATTCCGAGAATATAGCAGCAGCCGCAGAAGCTTGAGTATGAAAGGGTGTTTGGGTCAGTGTAAGAAGAATCTAGGTCGCTTGTGTACGTCTCAACCGTGGTTGTGGCAAGGCCGCGCGCCGAAATAACAAGAACGCAAGAGAAGCGCTACGACAAAGCCACTAGTCATGCAACGCTATGCGAGAGTGAAACCAAAATGAGAAACGCGAGAAAACGATGCAGTGATTGTCAAGACGAGAGCCATGGTGTCTGACACGGTGACAAAGGAGTGGCGTTTCGGCGCTAGTGACGAAAATGGCCTAGCTTGGCACTTGGGCGGTGACCGCCATGTATCCAAATCTCATTGACCGACTACCGTTCCCCGAGCGGTTCGCGATGCATCAAAAGGCCAACTCCACACGCGACATACGGTAACATTTGTCCTTCTCGGCCGCCAAGTCACTTAACAGACTCCAATGTGGCAATGGCAGCCGAGCCCCTCTCCCCGATGGACTTCATTGCCCCTGCGCGCATCAAAGCGCAGCTTCTCCCCATCGGCCGTATCAAGCGTTCACGCTTCTTAGCATTTGTCGACCTTCTACGGCAGCAATCACTTGTGCGACTTGGCGATGTCAGCCCCGATCCTCGGCCAGACAGGAGTACGAGCCCTAGAATTCGCGCCTGAGGCCAACAATTACTGATCTTGGCGTCCTGCAGATATGTTCTCTCCTTTAGCATTTCCCAGTGGAACACTTCTGTATGATCTGTCGCCATCGCTGCCTTCAGCGTCACAGCTACCATTGTCACCCTTTGAACAATTCCGGGAGCCACTTCTGGTGATAGGGATTGCAGATGCGACCGAATATCCGTGGCTAGATGAGTCACGTGGCGACGGAGACGGCTCACCTGTCCAGCCTGCAGCCGACGACAAAGATGTACAGGATCTGTCTTCAGCAGCTGAAGACCTCCAAGAGCAGTTTCCGAAAGCATATCATCATAGCATCATGTTGTTTGAGTCCACATCCCAATCTCGACATCCGCGCTTGCCCCAAGACACGCTATTGGTGCCACCAATGGCGCAGCTTAAAACCACGACTTTGAAGACTATTATGTGCGATCTGACCTCAACCCTGTTAGCAGAGTTGACTACTCTTGCTAGATCGATGCAAGGTTTGCCAACAATCGCATCGCCTGCGTCACAAAGCGGATTGGCAGATAATGCTCCCAGCTGGGCCAGTCCAGATTCTGGCACAGCACAATTTTCAAGACGAAATTCACAAGTCCCCACATCAAACAGGCCTGAGTCACCTATTTCTGGTGCACAGCCAAAGACCTGCACCGCATGTCTATGCCTGTGCTACCATCGTCATCCGGAGGACCGTTATCGACTGACGATCTCAGAGCTGGCTCGCCATCCAGTCAAGGGACTCACACGCCTCCAACTACATTTGATGAGATACCAGGTGTAAACACCCCAAACTCTCCGCCTCACAACAGCAACACGTCTGCCAAGCCTGCCAGAGACGCGAGCTCTGACCGGGTTTCCATCCAGGGCTTCGGATCTGGTGGTGTTGGAGAGCGTGCGCGCAACAAGGGACGTGGGCGAGTCAGCATCGTAATTGGCTCTCTGTTCATGTGCGCGGGACACTGGCACGAGGCTATGAGGGAGTTGACCGATGGTGCTACCAGAGCTCGAGCTTACAGTGATCACCTGTGGCAAGCGAAAGCTCTCGAGAACATCATGGTGTGCCTCTTACTATTTGCATGGTCAGGCATGGATTTTCAGGTCAGTCTGCTGTATACTGGACTAGTCACAATGCTAACAAAAGCAGATACCTCAAATATGCTTCCCCATATACGACAAATCCTCTTCGTCTAGATCGCCTGATCACACGCCATCGAATAGCGTGTCTGAAATGTCTACACCGGGGAGATCTTCCAGCCATGAGGTGGCTCTCGAGAGCCTCAATCATCTACTCCCAGACCTAGTGAACATGATTTTAAATCTGTACAGCCGAGCGGCCAACTTTGCAGGCGAAGCTATGCCGCCTCTAGCACTCTCAGAATGTGTTATCAGGTTCTCTAAGCTTTTGGCCGCTATGAACCTTTCTGCGGGGTACCTTGATTATGATGCTCTTCAACACTTAGTTCGAAATACTCCTTTCGTACAAAAACCAAGACTCTCGGTCCCAAGATTGAGTGTTCATCCTACACGGAACGACATTGCAACGATGCTATTCAGGGCCCTACCTGGCCCTGTAGAGACATCAGGAATGCATCCAACGGACCGTGTGCTAGTACTTGCTGGCGTTGCGTCTGTGCTGTCTTCCTTAGGCTTGCAGCGAAAGAAAGCTATTGTAATGAAAGAATTCATCACATCACTAGTGCCAGGCTTAGTGCAAGCTCGGAAGGTTGGTGCTGCAGAGATGGGTGTTCATCCTGCTGCTGGTCTTGCTGCACTCAACATGGCGGGTGGGCATCCATCGGGTGCTGGTGCCCTAAATCTCGGAGATGCTGAGTTAGAGAGCGGCATTGACGAGTTCCTTGGCCTGCTGGGGCGAATATATGGAATACCCAACTCAAAGGGCTCCTTTTTTGATGCTCCAGTTCCAGGAACACTCGACTCATCCCACGATGCGGCCAGCCAGCGGCTGATCGATCACATCCTGAAGATATCAACGCTGAAATCATTTGGGAGTCTGAGCCTGAAACTGGAGGTTCTGCGAATGTGCCTGAACTTCTGCGAAGCCTTACCTGACTTCAATGGGGTGCTCCACTTTACCGCTCTGCTGCTTCGCGTTGCAGGGCCGGGAACAGCTCCAAGGCCAAACAGCACTGACGTGTTCGTCTCGCTGCCACGAGAAGAGCAAGTCAGGTTGTTTTCAAATATATCTCGGACTGTTGCAGCGGCGAACAAGCTTGGTCTAGAACATTTGGAGACTGAATACTGGGACGACTTTTTACTTCGTGGACTCTTTATTCTGGAGGAGCCTGTACCTTTGCGTCTAACACAGCACCGCTCTGTAGAGCTACAGCTGGCAACATCCGGAAAGGATGGCCCGTTCATCCACAACCCATGGTTGAAGAAGCCACAGACCGGCGCATCAGAGACTATCCTCGTTGCTAACGAAGATTACCGCTTTGTTCTAGCATTGCAAAATCCTTATGACTTCGAGCTTGAAGTACAGTCACTTAGAATTGCTGCAGATGGTATTGAGTTTGTTGGCAAGGAGGAGCACTTTCTTCTGGGCCCATACCGGACTCAGAAGTTCCAGATCACTGGAAAAGCACTCTCATCAGGATCGATGAAGGTCGTTGGATGCTACATCAAAGTTATTGGCTGCCGAGAGCGTTTGTTCCCTATCTTTCCACGGCCGTGGAGGCCGACACGGGAATCGAAGATGAAAAGAATAGGTCTCAAAGCATGTCTGGGAGCCCCGGCTACTCGGCCCGCAACCGCTATTGACCCCACAATTGCCAGGAAAGAACCATCTGCACCGCAACCAGAAACATTGACCTTTAATGTCATCCCTGACCAGCCTGTCGTTGTAGTATCAAAGGTCTCGTTACCTCAATCAGCACTCATGGTGCTGGAAGGAGAGCGTAAACAATTTACGGTGACTGTCAAGAACACCTCGAAGACTACAGCAGTTGATTTTGTTCACATAACGTTCCAGGACTCAGCAACAACGGCGATGCAAGCGGGCATCACAGAGAAAGGTTTACCTCTTGCCGAACTGCACGAGCTGGAGGTGCAACTAGCGCATTTCCCATCTTTGCGCTGGTGCAAGAGCAATGAAGAGGAGTCATTCAATATCGCGCCCGGTGCAGAAGCTAGCTTTACTATTGAAGTCGTCGGTCGTACCCGTCTCACGGATGCTGTCATACAAATTGACTACGCTCATCTGGGGAAGCGACGATCTGAGGTACAAGATCGATTCTTCACCCGACAAGTGTCTGTACCCATATCGATCACAGTCAACGCAAGTGTTCAGCTTCAGCGCCCGGATATCGTAGCGCTATCTGATGACTTTGCGTGGTCCAGCCGGACCAAACAGCCAAATAATGCTACCATGACAGCAACGTCTGCTTTGCTGAACAGAAACAACAGCCAATTCCAGACCTTCTTCCAGCATATGCGCACCCTCGGCCACGGCGACGAATACTGCCTTCTCCTCCTTGACCTCCGCAACTCCTGGCCCAACCCGCTCACCACTACTCTTGAGGTCCGGCCACCATTAACTTCCAACAACGGCAATCAAAATGACGACTGGAACAACTCCTACACCGTCACCGAAGTCATTCAGCCCGGCCACGTACACCGTTGCGTCGTTGTTCTTCCACGAATCTACCTCCCGGACCCCCACGCAGCTGTCCCATCCCTAAACCCAGCCAACCAGCGCCAGTTCGTCGTCAGCACCAATAAAATATCGCCTGAAACCGAACGCACAAGCAGAGAGGCATTCTGGTACCGTCATGCAATGCTGCGATTTGTGCGTGGCAGTTGGGCAGAAGAAGGCAGCGGCCGCCACGGCTCCATCGAACTGCGCGGCATCCGCTTCTCAGCGCGCATGGTAGAGGCCATCAGACTCGACGACTTAGCAGTGGCAATGCACATTGCATCCTCGGACCCGCACGAACATAGCGAGACGGTGCAGCAGCTGGGCGCCGCGCGCTTCCAAGCCCCCGTCGATACCTTCCTGACGCTGAAAACGCGCGTGCAAAATCGCAGTCCGCGCCCCATATCACCGCTGCTGAGACTGCAACCGCATCTGGCTGGGTTGCTGCACAATCTCGCGCTGGACCTGGACAAACGACTCTCGTGGTCTGGCGTGCTGCAGCTCAAACTCCCGTCGTGCAGCCCGGCGAGGCTGTTGAGTCGGAGCTGGGCATTGTTGCACTGTGCAGTGGGACATTCGAGATTGGTGCTACGGTTGACGAGGCAGAGATTCTCAAGGTAGAGGGTGGGGATGGCGGAAGGCCCAGGAGCAGTACGCAGACGCTGTTGCAGGGGGTGATGTACTAGGAGAGCCGAAGTTGCGGTCATGGCATGTGCGGGAACCGTGTACCATAGTTGTGAAGCGGGGGATTGAAGTGTAGGAACTTGTTAGGTATAAAGGCACATATGCACATCAGTCGTTTTCACATAATGTGTTGATCAATTGTAATCTTGTATCATCAATCTATACACGAAACGAAACAGTGACTAGGTCTCAGGAGAGAAAGAGCACTCTGTCAAAACCAAGAATTCCTATCAAACAGCTGACGACAGATGGCACCAAGTCTCCCTTCCATCTCGATCCAGCACATGTCGACGAAAGTGACGCAGGGGCGTAGCCTTGGCATTACCACGGAGAGGCTGAGGACGACATGCACCCAGTCGCCTGGTTGGATGCGCTGGAAGACGACGCGTTCGATTCGCGAGTCAGTCACGGCGTTTCTGATGCCGCTGATTGCGGAGGGCGTAGTGTTTCCAAGCAGGTTGCCGACTACGGTCAGGTTCTTGAGGTGCGCTGCGATGGTGGCGCTGGCGTCGCAGTACGCACCGTTATCACCGAACATGTGCGCCTAGGCATCGTGTAAGCGGGGTGATTTGCGGGTTTCTTCCTCCCGGGCGGCCGTCTGCTGAGTATATTGTGGCTCCGTGAAGAGGTTGGGTTGAGTTGGGTCGAGGGTAAGATTAAGGGCAACGGTGTTTTGCTCCAAGTCCGGCAAGATGCTGACCACGGCTTCGATGCCGTAGACTTGTGGGAGAGGAAGCTCTATAATAGATAGGTTTTAAATATTCTTTGTACAAGACCTATAGGAATAGGAAGACCTTCATTGTTACCTTTCCTAGCGCTCCTATACACCTCGTAGTAGATACACACGCTTCTAAATCCTCCTATTATCCTGTGTCATTACAAGTAGAATAAGAGTCTGTTTTTAATCTAATACGCCTTTAGTAACTCTCAGTATTATTGTGTACAGGATTTTCTATTTTCTCGTACTAGTACTTTAATTAGTACTAAGGAATTTAATTTAACAGTAGATTGTACTAAGTAGATTGTAGCTACAACTAGGTTAGTCTTGGCTAGAAATTAGATTACTAGATTAGAGTTAATTTAGTTGTGTAACTACTATAGATCCTCCTCCCTAGACTTAACGTGATACTAATGTAGTAACATATTTGTAAGGTTCTAGTTATAGGCAATAGTGCTTACTTCACACTAGGGATAGATAGTAGAGGGATAGCTATAGGTATATTTGATAACAAGAATAATACTTGTCTCCCCTAAAGATAGTAAGCAGCGCAGGTTTTGCGCAGCTTTGCTAAGGGCAAGACTAATACTAACTAAGGATAGCTCTAGAATACTATAACACTAAATAATTCTATTGCAGGTTGTTATAGAACCTCCCCCTCTAGCTGCTGTCTCTAGCAGCAACCTTATATAGCCTTAATAAAAACCTTGCCTTAAAGGGAGGAAAAAGAGTGTCTATAGGTAGGTAGTTAGGGCTTCCTGTAGGCGTGCTTTGTGCGTAGTGCCTACATGTTATAATTGTTGTAGATACGCCTTATATTTGTTATAATTTTAAGGTGAAAGTATTGCTATACGCACTGTTACCTAATTTTTAGCTTAGCAGCCTAGTAGGTAGTAAAACCTCTTCCCTTTGCTCTTCCTTAACACTACAACAATAATACTTTTACGCGTGTTTTTTACACGCTCCTTACTCTTAGTATAGTTTACTACCCTAACCCTAAGTTTATTAAGAAGTCCTACCTTTAAAACTAACAGCTGTTTACATTCCCTAATGCTAATAAGCGTGCAGACTACGTTACTGCAGTAGAGACTTGCCTACGCTGCGCACAAAATATTGCAAAGTAGAAGAAGAACTATAAGAAGCCTAAGCACTGCTACTATAAGCATTATATAAAGGGAAATTAAGGTAGCTGCACTAAGGTAAGGTAGGCAGGAGCACGCTGTAGGTACGCCTTAGCTAATCTATGCAGGTGCCTGCTGCGCTTAACAGCTGCTTAAATTGCCTTATCTATTTGCGCTGCTACTACAATGCTGCTGTTACTACTGCTACTATCCCTTGCACTAATATAGCTGTAATTAACTAAGGCACCTAGCTTACGCGCTGCTAGCGCTAGTTTAACTTAGAGCTTGCTAGCTACTACTGCATTACAGCCTATACTAGCACACCTATAGGTGTTGCTACCTAGGTGCTAACAACTTCTCCCTAATTCCTAGGTCTAATCCTAGTAGAGTAGCGCTACATTGCGTCTGCCCTTAAGCAGCTTGTAGGGTATATAGCCTGCATAGTACGTTTGCTCTTTTAGCGCATCTAGAGCGCATACTAACCTCTTCTAGGGTAGTAGTAGTAGTAATAGTAATATTAGTGATGAGTTAGAGCAGGAGGAGGAGGGAGATAGTGCTAAGGATAGTAGAGATAGTAGTAAGGGTAGTAAAGGTAGTGAAGGTGGTGGTGAAGATTGTAAAGCACTAGTCTCTAAAAAGTGTTACACCCT
Source organism: Ascochyta koolunga (assembly GCA_026119515.1). Taxonomy (NCBI): domain Eukaryota; kingdom Fungi; phylum Ascomycota; class Dothideomycetes; order Pleosporales; family Didymellaceae; genus Ascochyta; species Ascochyta koolunga. The sequence goes on from JANLCG010000007.1 coordinate 1,210,232, forward strand.
AATTTACCTCTAACTTAGCTCCTTTACGTTTCTGTTCCTGCCTGTAACTTAGTTATAGCATTCTAAACTTCCCTGTATTCTAGCAGTATAAAGGCACAAGGAGAATTATCTATAGATAGATAGTTTTTAAGTATTCTTTATACAAGACCTATAGGAATAGAATTGTCTCTATGTTACCTATCCTAGTGCTCCTAGACACCTTGTAGTAGATACACACGCATTCTAGAGCTTTCTATTATCCTATATTATTACATTATACTTAAAAACTTGTCCTAGCTAGTAACAGCCTCTAAATAATATTGCAAGTTTGTTTAGTTATTGTGTACTAAGCAGATTTAGACCCCTTTTAGTTACAAACTATATAGGTCCTAATTATTGTCTATCTAATAGTTAGGATTCTAGAGACCTCCTAACAACTAAAGCCTTTAGGTTTAGAACTTCCTGCAACTTACTGCTCTAGGATTACTTTAGAAAAGTTGCGTTAGATTACGCTAAGATAAAGACTTAGAGATTATTAATAACCTACCTAAATTAGATTACTACTAATATTAGGCACTACTAACCCTGGTTTAAAGGAACCTATTAGACGATCTACTTAAGGATAGGCAACAGCGCCTGCTAAGGGATTAACTAACACCTAGACGCTTAGCAAGAGCAATACTAAATTAGACTTAGAACAGGTAAATCTTTATAAGTTAGTTAACTAACTAAGAGCTAAAGTAGCCTAGCTTTAGGCCTAATCCCTTCTCTATAAAGATGTACCTGTGCCTACTATAGAGTCTCCCCTTGTTTAATCTTAGCAACCTCCTAAAAGGTTCTAGTCTAAGACCCTAGTCTACTACCCTAGGCTTAGTGAACGCATACTAGCTATTAATAAATTAAGTAATAGAAAAGACCCTACTTTTAGACAGTAGCAAGCCTTGATTTAGGACTAACTTAACATTAATTTAGATTACTATCCTACAGAACAAGCTTGTATAGCTCTAGTATAGGGATATACTTCTAGGCTTGCTAAGAAATACCTAGAGCCCTAATACTTATCTTGCGAAACAGACTAGTTCTAGAGCGCAGAGGAAATAATAACGCTTCTCTGCTCCTACTTTATTATAGGGAATAAGAGAGCTAAAAGTTAAGCTGTTTTTAATTAACTCTAAATAGGAAAAGATAACACGTTTCTACTTTTTAAAGCGCGCTTCCTAAGTGCTGCTATCTAGGGACAAGTACCTAAGTTAGAATAGTTTTACTACATGTAGACAAAGGTTACCCCTACCCTCTAAAGTCCTAACCTAGGATTTAAGAGGCAGTAGGATAACTTATTTAAACTTATAGTAGAGCATCTTACAGCGTATAACATAGAAAGAAAACAACATCCTGTTTATGCCCTACCTAATACCTTACTAACTTAGACCTAACCCTAAACTATTAACAATTAGCATTAGACTAACAACCTACCTCTAAATCAGCCTACACCTGGCATTTAGAAACCTCCTATATCTACTCCTACTCTAGCACCTAGGACTACACTGTCCTAAGCCACACCTGTAAGAGAGCTAACCCTAGGCAACTGCTACAACTATAGCAAGACAGGTTACTTTGCAAAAGATTGCCTTAGTCCCTAGGTATAAGAAATCTAAGTAGATACAGAGGAATATGTTAACGCTAAAGAAGATTTTAAAGAGGAACTAATACCTAAGGGAAATAGCCCTACCTAGAAGGACAACTTTACCTAGGCCTAAACTAATATAACCTATCTAACCTCTCTTTATCTTATTTGTTTAGTAGCCCCTATTTCCTTGCTTCTTCTATTCTATTAAACTAAGGGCTAGGTGTACAACTTAACTCCTTAGTTAACACTAGTGCCTAAGGATTTTTATTTTTAAATTCTAATATTACTACTTTAGTGTCTGCTACACTTAGGACTCCTATCTAAAAGTTGCCCTTTAAGGTCTAAGTTAAAGGATTCTAGAATTAGATTACAACTCTAGTAAACTAGTATATTTAGTTGTACTTAACTATTAATAGGCGTAAGATACGCAACTGCCCCTTTGTTATTATTAATCTAGGATCCTAGGAATGTATTATTAGAATTAAATAGTTAAAACGTTTTAAACTCTAACTTAATATAGAGCAATCTTAGCTTATATAGCTAGTAAGGTACCCTAGGTTGTACAACCCTGCCCCTCTATTAATAATAACCCTATATTAACCTTTGCTACAAGCCTACGTCCTATAAGACGTACAACGAAGGGACAACCTATAGGAAGCTGCAGAGTACTAACGTTACTAAAGTCTAAATCACTTAATATATTGTATAAGAGGTGTTATTTAATTGCTAAAATGCTGTTCCTTACTAATAATCCTAACCTAAAAAAAGCCTCTAACTTGCTACCTCCTAAGGAGGCGCGTATTTCCTTACTTTTATTAAATGCTTTTTACTTTTCTATAAAAAAACTACAGAACAAATATTTTACTACTAGTCTATACAAGATTAACTGCGTTATTAACTACTATTATACCTAAGACAACCCTAAGAACGCTTAGCTACTTAACAAACAATTGCTAGACAAATATGTTTAATATGCTAATATATTTAGTAAAATAGAAGCTGAAACCCTTCTAGAACACTGCCCCTACAACTACAAAATCATATTAGAGGGCTAATTGCTAAATTCCTACTTGCCCTTGTATAAACAAAATCTTAAGGAACTAGAAGCTACTAAGAAGTTTGTGCAAGACTAACTACAGCACAGCTAGATTAAACATAGTTAGAGCCCCTTTGCGTTGCCTATACTCTATATTTAAAAACTAAATAGGAATTTGCGTATTTATGTTAACTATTATAAACTTAATACCCTTACAAGAAAGGACTCCTATCTAATACTACGCATAGACAAATTGTTAGCACAACTGTCTAAGGCTAAGGTATTTACTAAATTTAATATCTAGAATGCCTTTAATTAAATTTGTATAGATCCTGCCTCTAAGGAGTACACTACGTTCTGTACACGTTACAGTAGTTACAAGTGCAAGGTTCTACCCTTTAGGCTATGTAATAGACCAGCCACTTATTAATAATATATAAATAATGTTCTTATTAAATATCTAGATAACTTCTGTATCGCATATCTAGATAACATCCTTATCTACTCTAAAGACCTTGTAACCTACAAACAATATGTTAAGCTAGTACTTAATTAACTCTGTATTGCTAGATTACAAGTAGATATTAAGAAGAGCAAGTTCTACATTACCTGTACTAAGTACTTAGGTTATATCCTAACTAATAAAGGAATTAAAGTAGACTCTAAGAAGGTACAAGCCCTTAGGAACTAGATCCCTCCTACTACTGTTACTAGTGTAAAATTGTTCCTAGGCTTTACTAGGTTTTACTAACAATTTGTACCTAAATTCTCTTGCGTAGCTAAGCCCCTTATTGCCTTACAAAGCCTAGCAAATCTATTTAAATAGACTACTTAATGCTAATCTAGTTTTAAAAACCTAAAGGAAGCCTTGTTATCTATCCTAACTCTATGCTATTTTAATCCTAACTACAATACAAAGATTAAAACTAACGCCTCTAATAGAGTTGTTGCTAGGGTTTTGTTATAGCAGCACCCTAACAACAAGTAGTACCCTGTAGCATTCTACAGCTAAGTACTCTCTAGAGCTAAACTTAATTAGGAAATACATAATAAGGAGTTATTTGCGATTTTATAAGCCTTTAATAAGTAGAGAGCTAAACTTACCTTAGTTATAAAACAGATCTAAGTCTACTCTAATTATTAATCCCTAGAGTACTTTATAACAACTAAAATCTTAAATGCTTAACAAGTATAATAGGCAGAAGCTCTAGCTCTATTTAACTTTAAGATTAAATATACGCTAGGCAAGAACAATAAGCGTGCTAATATCCTAAGTTGCTAAGAATAGGATCTTGCAAATCTAAAGTCTGCCTAAGAAGACAATTAGTCCTAAGTCCTACTAGGTCTACAGTAGTTACACAACTAGATTAATTCTAATTTAGCTTAGACATATCTAGCTAAGACTAACCTAGTTGTAGCTACTATCTGCTTAGTACAGCCTATTATAAAACTAGATTCCTTAGAACTAATTAAGGCGTTAATACAAGAAAACTAGAAATCTTTTAGACAAGAATAACTGTTGTTGCTATCTCTGTATTAGATCTAAAACAGACTCCTTCTCTACTATAATTAACTCTGTGTCCCTACTAACTTAACCCTATGCACACGCCTAATTAAGGAAGCCTATAACTAACTATTAACTGCTTACCCTAGTGCTAAGAAGACCTACTAACTGTTATTACAACAGTATTACTAGAAAGGTATAAGTGCTACATGTAAAAGATATGTCTAAAACTGCATCCTATGTTGCTAAGGCTATCTAAGATAGACCTAACTCTGTAGGTACTTGCATCCCTTGCTAATACCTAACAAACTAATATAATATTTGTGCATTAATTTTAAGGATTTTCCTAAGGACAAAGCTAGGTATAACTAGATTATAGTTATTATTAATTGCCTAACTAAACAAGCTATTACAATCCTATGCTATAAAATAATTACAGCACGCAGGATAGTAAACTTGTTTATATAATAGGTGTATTAGTTTAAACACACCCCTAAGTTAATAGTAAGCGATAGGGGCCCCTAGTTTATCTTAACTTTCTAGACAGAATTCTATTAAATTATAGGTGTAAAAGTTAAGCTATCTACTACCTATTATAAGGAAACTAACAGTTAAACAGAGATTATAAACAAGTATATAGACTAACAGCTCTGTCCCTTTGTCTTATACTATTAGGATAACTAGTCTAAACTCCTACTAATTATAGATTGTGCCTAACTTACTCTGCTACATTCCTTAATTAGAATATTACCTTACTAAGTAATTTATAGTAGCTAACCTAAATAGAGCTAGAGTTAGAAAGGAGCTGATACAGCAGTAACCCCTGTAGAACAACTTAACTACAAGGAGGCCTTAGCATTAGTAACCTATATACATAACGCCTAGAAGGTAGCTAAGGAGAATATAGAGAAAGCCTAAGACTGCATGCGCTCTGCAGTTAACGCTTATTGCAACCTAGTTAACTAGACTGTAGGTAACAAAGTGTACCTTTCTACTAAAAACTTAACAAGTAAGTAACTAAGCTAAAAGCTATCTAACAAGTAGGAAGGTCCCTTTAAGGTCCTAGAATAGGTTAGTTACTTATATTACTTAAAACTTCTCCCTAGTTTAAAAATACACAACGTATTTGCACCTAACGTTCTGTGTAAGAATCTAGATAACCTGTTGCCTAGTCAGGAAGCTCTAAAACCTGCAGGTATTCCTATTTAAGGAGTAGAGGAATAGGAGGTCTAAGAAATCCTAGCTAGTAGGTTAGTCCGCTGTAGTCTCAAATACTGTATAAGCTAGGTTAGCTATAACCTAGACCTAACTTAGTATCCTGCAAAAACTTTACAGGAGCACCCTATAAGCTAAAGGCGTATTACAACAAGTACCTAGAGCAGCCTAGTCTACTAAAGGTATTAAACAAATAGATTACAGTATAGGAAGAAGGTTAAGAATTATAGGGTAAATAAAGACATTATAATTTAGAAAAGGACAAAGGAAATCTATTAACTCTAAAACGCCTCTAACTGCGTTTATACAATAGATAACAAGAAAAGAAAAATAAAAGAAATCCTCCTTACTATACAGCTTAAGAAACCCTTTCTTTTTAAGGGTTCTTAATGTTACTTATCTCCTTAGAGCCACTAGCGTTGGTTTTATCTAACAACCTAGGAGCACCCTTTTTTAGGTGCTAGAAGCGGAGCTGGCTTTACTAACTTACCTCTAACTCTAGAGCTATAAGGGGCTATTTCCTATTACAGCTTAATAACCTCCCTAGTTAACACTAACAAACTCTCTACTATCTCCTCTATTACCTAGCCCTGCGCTGTACTAGTGTAGTACTAGTGCAGTAACACGTTATTAGCGGTAACTCCCTTAAGCTGCGCAGTCGCCACCTGCACTACACTCGCTAGAGCCATTGCTGATGCTATAAGGCTACGCTATGCCTCTAGTGCTGCCTCTATTACCTCCTCCTCTACTGCCTCTCCTGCTGCCTTACCCCTAGATTCCTCCTCCTACATAACAAGGTTGTTATAAAAAGTAGCATACTTAGGACTAACGTAAATTAGAACCTATAACTATTAGTATTAGTTAGAGAGTAGAAGTAAAGAAAAGTCTAGTTACTAGATAACACTTCTTATTTTGAAGTGTGTAATAAGCATACTTTAATAATAACGCCTTATTAAAGGCGTAGTCTACCTTCCTCCCCTTACAAAGGCCTAAATTAAACAAAGGCAGATAACCTAATAGGCTACTGCAAGAGCTCTAGGCGGGACTAGTATTAGCATAGTAACTAATTAACAAACCTAGGAGCATTAGCATAGAAATAATTAAAAGAGCGTAGGGATACTTATAGTAAGAAATAGTGTCTGTTAGAGTTAGGAAAGGTGTAGGGATTAATTGTTTATATACCTACGCGACGCGTCCTAGAAATTAGATATAATAATAATAGCAAACCTGTTTCCCTCTAATTAAGTTATAATACAGCTTGTTATTACGTTAGATTTAGGCAGCAGAGTTAACAAACAAAAAAAAAAGTTGTCTTTACTTTAGATAAAAACAATAACAAAATACTAAAATAACAACCTAAGTTAACTAAAAACCTAGAATAGACGCTAAATTAACGCACTAACGCTACAGGATAATAACTGTTATTACTTACGCGTATCTAGAACAATCTGCCTACACAGGAGAGGGGTAGTGTAAAGCACTAGTCTCTAAAAAGTGTTACACCCTAATTTACCTCTAACTTAGCTCCTTTACGTTTCTGTTCCTGCCTATAACTTAGTTATAGCATTCTAAACTTCCCTGTATTCTAGCAGTATAAAGGCACAAGGAGAATTATCTGTAGATAGATAGTTTTTAAGTATTCTTTGTACAAGACCTATAGGAATAGAATTGTCTCTATGTTACCTATCCTAGTGCTCCTAGACACCTTGTAGCGGATACACACGCATTCTAGAGCTTTCTATTATCCTGTGTTGTTATAAAGATAGTAAGGATAATAAAGATAGTAGAGACAAGTAGGCGGTTGTTAGCAGTTAAGGCGCAGCTAGTGCAGGGTTAAGGCGCGCGTAGTGCGCAGCATTAAAAAGGGTTTTCTTCTTATATAATAGTAGGCCTAAGGCTAGTAAATTAGATTGCTCCTTGCGTGCGATAATAGCGCACTTAAGATAATCTTAATGTTCTTTTTATGCGTAAGGATCTCTAACCTAATTTATACTCCTAGATAGTATTATCTATGTTTTTAAAGTCTAATGCTAGGGTCTATATGTCCTAGGTCTTATTATAGCCTTTCTAGCAGAGTAGGTACTCTAGTTAGCCTCTCCTTGTTCGTTTCCCTAGGATCTTTTCTACCTCCTATACTTCTTTACCTTCTAGGGTCACCTCTAGTAGGTAGGTATTATCTTCCCCTCTAGTCCTAGGTTTCTATTATTCTAGTAGTAATACGTAGAAGACGTTATAAATACAATATAATAGTAGGAGGAATAGGCAGTATACCTGCGTTCTAATTGCTTCCTAGATTTAGAATAGGCTAATAAACTTACTAGAGAGTTTCTTGCTTAGTTAGTAGGCTAGGTTAATGTTCTTAGTACTAAGTAATACTAAATTGCCTAGGTAGAAGACTTTGTTCTTATGTTTCTTATTGTAGTACTAGGTCTAGTACTCTCGTGCTTTTTCTAAGTGCTCTACTAGCGTTGCTTGTGCGCTGTGCAGTTGCTTTACCCTTTAAACTGCATCTAGTACCTCCCCCTTAGGCCTACTATCTGCAGGAGGCTTAGTAAGTAGTAGGTGTTTACTATATACAGTATAGAAGGGAGTTATTTTAGTAGATTTATGTACTAAGTTGTTATAAGTAAACTATGCAGTTAGCAGTAGCTTTGCCTAGTTCTCTTAGGACTCTAAGATAAATATCTAAAGATACTGCTTAAGCGTTTAATTCTAGCGTTTAGTTTGCCTATTAGTTTGCAGATAGAAGGCTATGCTAAGCCTGCGCTTTACCTGTAGTTAGTAGCAGATTTCTGTCTAAAATATAGAGGTAAAGATAGTTCCCCTATCTAATACAATACCCTTTTGTATCCTATACTTAAGTATAATATATATAAAGTAGGCTTCTGTAAACTGCTTTGCATCCTATATCTTTAACGCAGGTAGATAGAGTGCTATCTTAGAGAAGCAGTATACAATTATAAGGATTACATTAAAGGCGTAACCTAAGGAATCCTTAGCTAGGGGTAAGCTAGTAATAAAGTCTAGTGTAACTTCTTTAAAGATTTCCTTTAGTGTAGGTAATAGTAATAGCATCCTATACTTGCTATGCCTTAGAGCTTTGCTCCTTTAGCAGATAGCATAAGTTCTTACATATTCCTAGACGTCTTAACTAAGGGTTAGCTAGTAGTAGGCTCTCTTAATTAGCTTAAGCGTTCTACGTGCGCTAAAATAGCCTGCTATACGCATGTTATAGTTCTAGAATAAAATCTCTTACCTAATAGCTAGTTCCTCTAGAATATACATTCTGCTATTATATCTTAGGACTTTGTTTTTGTCTAAGCGCTATACCTGCGCTCTACTACGTCTTTAAGTGCTATCCTTACTTATTAAGCTTATAATCTAACTCTAAGTAAAGGCGTCCCTTTATTGTAGTTAGTATAAGGTTTTAACAAGTAATTAAGACTCTACTATTACAGGTTTGCTACTAACTAGTACTCTAGCTAGTAAGCGTAGCACGCATAGCATGCATTCCATAGCGCTAGTAGTAGAGACCTTCCTAGTTCTGTAAACTGTAGCAACGTGCGTCTTACACGTGCCTAACAAGCTTAGCTTGTTTATAGATCTACTTACTCTACTAGCTATATCTATTACTAACAATTTGTTCTATAAGGTAGGCAACAATTAGGTTAGTAATAGGTTCTCCTGTTTGTAATCTGCCCTTCTAGAGGGGCTATCTACAGGGTTTGTTTTGCCTAGACAGTGTTCTACCTTAAAATTAAAAGCCCCTAGGTATATAGCCTATCTAGCTTGCTGCAGGTTTAGCTTTTGTGCAGCGCGTATACTACGTAGGTTGTTATAGTTACTTAGCACCTATATAGTGTGCTGTATACCTTTAAGGTAATGCCTCTACTACTTAAAGCTATATACTATAGCAAGTAGCTCTAGGTTATAGACCTTATAATTTAGCTTAGCAGCTTGTAGCTTTTAAGAGGTAAAGGTAACTAGGTGCTACTACTTATCTTTAAAGAGTTAGGAGAGTATGCCTAATATAGCAAATATAGACGTATCTGTCTCTACTTAGATAGGGAGCGTAGCGTTAAATAGCGTAAGATAGGCGCGCTTAAGAAGTAGGTCTTTAGCCCTTTAAATAAGCAGTTTGCAGCTTTATTCTATTACTAGTCTTAGTTTTTCTTTAATAATTCTGTAAGAGGAGCTGTTTCTCTAGCGTATCCTTTAATAAAACGCTAATAGAAGTTAGCAAACCCTAGAAAGAATTGTAACTCTTTAATATTAGTAGGCTATAGCTATTAGGTAATAGTGCTTACCTAAGCTAGATTAGCGCATACACTACGCGTGTTAATAATAAAACTAAGGAAGTGTACTATGTCTAATGCAAATGTGCATTTCTATAAGTTAACAAATAGTTCTGCCTTGCGTAGGGACTAAAGTACTAAGCGTACAGCGCGCTAGTAAAGCGTAATATTATTGCTCCCTATATAGATAAGGATATTATCTAGGTAAACTATATAGATATAGTCTAAGTGCTTAATTAGGGCCTTATTAATATAGGCCTAGAAGCTTGCAGGAGCATTAGTTAGCCTAAATAGCATTACTAGGTACTTAAAGTAACTGTATTAGGTCCTAAAGGCAGTTTTCTACTTATCCCCTGCTTTAATCCTTAGCTAATAATAGGCGTTACAAAGGTCTAGGGTTGTGTAATAACGTGCGCCTAATAGGCAGTCTAGTATCTCTCTAATTAGTAGGAGCAGGCAATAATCTTTTACAGTAACAGCATTAAGACCTCTATAATCTACATAGAGGCAGAGTATCCTATCTTTCTTAGGAACAAAAAGTATAGGTGCTCCTGCAGGACTTGTGCTGTGCCTAATCTACCTATTACTTAGCGCTTGTTCTAAGTATTCCTATAGTAGCTTTAGCTTGCGTAAAGAGAGGTTATAGAGCAGTCTATATAGGGGTTCTTTCCCTTCTATAAGTAGGATTACATAGTCTAAAGATTTAAAGCTAGGTAGAGTAGTAGCAGCTTCCTTGCTAAATATATTAACGTAATCTACTAAAGCGTCTAGGATATAAAGTTCCTGCGCTATGTGTGCTTTATAGATATAGGTATTATATTCTAAATTAACGCTAGTAGCTTGCAATACTCCTAAAAGAAGGGGGTTAGAGTTAGCTTCTTTAAACTCTATAGAGGTAACTAGCTAGATACTAGCTGCAGTGTATCCCTAACGCTAGGATTGTAATCTATAATCTAGATAGATGTGTTCTTATTAGAGGAAAGGGTTCCCTAATAGTAAGGGAGTTCCTTCCTTGTTAACTCTATACATAGTAGTAGATACACAACGCTTAATACCTATATTATTAGTTAATTGTATCTACAGCGCATATGCAGCGTACGTGCTTTAGCGCTGCGTGCTAATCTATTCTAGGCGCAGGAGTTCTACCTCCTTAATAGGTAGCAGGTCTATTTCTATAGTAATCCTTTGGCTGATTAAGCTTACATCTGCCTAAGGATTAAGAATAACCTATAATTGTTGTTCTAGCGTTGCCTCCTAGATACGTTACACGTGCGCTTTATACCTAGTAAAATGTGTACTAGGGTGCGCCTTACTATCCCTAGGTAGCTAGTAAGGCTTGGCCTTTTCCTGTCTAGTTAATTTAAACTAGGATCTAGTTAGGGTTAGAGTTAAAATTAGAGTTAGAGTTACTACTTTAACATTTATTAGTATAGTAGCTAGTCTTATTGCACTTAAAGCAGGTAACGCTACTCTTATTATGTAGGCCTTTGTTAGTAGAGGCGTTGTCTCCTTGCTTTTGCCCCTTGTACCTCTAGGTACTTTTGTAGCGTATGCTAGGTGTGTAAGTTAGTAATAAACAGCGTAGGTTGCGCTTAAGTGTAGAGCCTAACGCTACTAGGTCTTTGCGTGTAGCTAGTACCTAATAGTAATTAGTAATTGCCCTTTGTAATTCTAGCTAAAGCTTAGAGAATAAGTGTTAGACCCTCTATTCTTTAGTATAGGGGGTAAGTTAATCCTCTAAGACCTCTAAGTAGGTTGCAAAAGCGTAGACTGTTTAGTCCTTCTACTGCATAGCTTAAGCGTAAGCTATAGCTAATTCTAAGGTGCAGTTTATAGGATTAGAGAGTAAGTCTAGTAAGTACTATTTAAAGTACCCCTAGCTAGGTGTCTCTTCTTATGCTCTAAACGTGCGCTTAAAATGCGTGTACTAAAGCTCTCTTAGGTCTCCTAACAGGTACTGCATTACCTAAAGTATCCTATCTTTAGGGTTGCTAAACTCTTGTAGTAACAGTTAGAAGGCTATCTTGTAGGAGCAGAAGAACTTATAATATTCTTTAAGATTCTTTCCCCTATATTTAGCTAGGTCTTTAGGTTTAAGTGCGCGCTTTGTAGGTTAAGGTGTAAGCGTTATAGATGCGCCCTACTTATACGTACTAGCCCTTAAGGTCCCCTTAACAGTCTCTACTATACTTAGAGTAGTGTAGTTCCCTATGCCCTCTAGTTATGCAATCTTAGCTTTAAGTAAGCGTAGGCGCTGTAAGGCCTAAAGCTTATTACGTTAGTGTTTAGCAGCTTAAATGCGCTCTTAAAGCGTTAGAGGTGCGCTTATTGTAGGAGTTAGGATCTCTTTGTTAATTAAAGAAATCCTACTAGAGTTGCCCTCCTGCTAGGTTTAAGATAAGGGTAGTTAGATCTCTCTTGTAGGTGCCCTCTAACTGTTTGTTCAAGTAGTTAGAGCTATCCCTAGACTATTAGATTAATAAAGTATTATTATGTAAGGTTCTAGTTATAGGCAATAGTGCTTGCTTTATACTAGGGATAGATAGTAGAGGGATAGCTATAGGTATATTTAATAACAAGAATAATACTTGTCTCCCCTAAAGATAGCGAGCAGCGCAGGTTTGCGCAGCTTTGCTAAGGGCGAGACTAATACCAACTAAGGATAGCTCTAGAACACTACAACACTAAACAATTCTATCGCAGGTTGTTACATATTAGTAGTAGTAACTCCCTTAAGCTGTGCAGTTGCTACTTGCACAATACTTGCTAGAGTTATTACTAACTAAGTAAGACTACCCCTAGTCTCTACTACAGCCTCTACATCCCTATCCTCTACTGCTACCTCCTATAATTTAAGTATAAGGTTCTAGTTATAGGCAATAGTACTTGCTTTACACTAGGGATAGATAGTAGAGGGATGGCTATAGGTATATTAATAACAAGAATAATACTTGTCTCCTCTAAAGATAGCAAGCAGCGTAGGTTTTGCGCAGCTTTACTAAGGGCAAGACTAATACTAACTAAGGATAGCTCTAGAACACTACAACACTAAACAATTCTATTGCAGGTTGTTACAGAACCTCCCCCTCTAGCTGCTATCCCTAGCAGCAACCTTGTATAGCCTTAATAAAAACCTTACCTTAAAGGGAGGAAAAAGAGTGCCTATAGGTAGGTAGTTAGGGCTTCCTGTAGGCGTGCTTTGTGCGTAGTGCCTGCGTATTATAATTATTATAGATACGCCTTATATTTGTTATAATTTAAGGTAAAAGCATTGCTATGCGCACTGTTACCTAATTTTTAGCTTAGCAGCCTAGTAGGTAGTAAAACCTCTTCCCTTTGCTCTTTCTTAGCACTATAATAATAATACTTTTACGCGCGTTTCTTGCACGCTCCTTACTCCTACTATAGTTTACTATCCTAACCCTAAGTTTATTAAGAAGTCCTACCTTTAAGGCGCTGTTCCTTACACGTTTAGCAATAATAACAAGCGTGTAGACTAAGTTACTGTAGTTAATACCTACCTGCGCTGCGCACAGAACATTACTAACTAGAAGAAGAATTGTAACAAGCCTAAGCACTACTACTATAAACATTATATAAAGGGAAATTAAGGTAGCTGCACTAAGGTAAGGTAGATAGGAGTATGCTACAGGTGCGCCTTAGCTAATCTATACAGGTACCTGCTGCGCTTAATAGCTGCTTAAATTGCCTTATCTATTTGCGCTAGCGTTATAATACTACTATTACTACTGCTGCTACCCCTTACACTAATGCTAACGTAATTACCTAAGGTGTTTAACTTACGCGTTGCTAGCGCTAATTTAACTTAGAGCTGTCTAGCTGCTGCTGCATTGCAGCCTACACTAGTACGCCTATAGGTGTAGCTACCTAGGTGCTAACAACTTCTCCCTAGTTCCTAGGTCTAATCCTAGTAGAGCAGCGCTATATTGCGTCTGCCCTTAAGCAGCTTGTAGGGCACGTGTCTTGCATAGTAAGTTTGCTCCTTTAACGCGTCTAGGGCGTATACTAACCTCTTCTTAGGGTAGTAGTAGTAGTAATAATAATAATAATACTAATAATAATTCTGTAGCTAGTAATAGTAGTGCTGGTAATAATAGTAGAGATAGTAGTAGTAGTGCTAGTAGTAATAGTGGTGGTAATAGTAGTAGTAATAGTAGTAGTAATAGTAGTAGTAATAGTAGTAGTAATAGTGCTAGTAGTAGTAGTAATAATAGTAGAGATAGCAAGTTAATAGCTAAGTAGTTTGCTATTTAGCAATTAGGCGCTAATAGTGTAAGGTTAGGGCGTAGGCAGTACGCAGTTACAAAAAGTCCTTTTCCCCTTTTATATTATAGTAGGCCTAAGGCTAATAAATTAAATTGCGCCCTGCGTGTAATAACAGCACGCTTAAGATAATCTTAACGTCCTCTTTATTTATAAAGATCTCTAACCTAATTTATATTCTTAGATTGCCTTATCTATATCTTTAAAGTCTAATACTAGGGTCTATATGTCCTAAGTTTTATTATAGCCCTTCTAGTAGAGTAGGTATTGTAGTTAGCCTCTTCTAGTTTGTTTCCCTAGAATCTTTTCTACTTCCTATACTTCCTTACCTTCTAGGGTTACCTCTAGTAGGTAGGTGTTGTCTTCTCCTTTAGCTCTAGGATTCTATTATTCTAATAACAATATGTAGAAAACGTTATAGATCTAGTATAAGGGTAGTAGAAGTAGGCAGTATACCTGCGTTCTAATTGCTTCCTAAACTTAGAATAGGCTAATAAATTTGCTTAAGAGTTTCTTGCTTAGTTAGTAGGCTAGGTTAATGTTCTTAGTGCTAAGTAACACTAGGTCCTCTAGGTAGAAGACTTTGTTCTTATGTTTCTTGTTATAGTACTAGGTTTAGTACTCTTGTGCTTTTTCTAGGTGCTCTACTAGCGTTGCTTGTGCGCTGTGCAGTTGCTTCACCCTTTAAACTGCATCTAGTACCTCCCCCTTAGGCCTACTGTCTGCAGGAGGCTTAGTAAGTAGTAGGTGTTTACTATATACAGTATAGAAGGGAGTTATTTTAGTAGATTTGTGTACTAAGTTGTTATAAGCAAACTGTGCAGTTAGTAGTAGCTTTACCTAGTTCTCTTAGGACTCTAAGATAAACATCTAAAGATACTACTTAAGCGTTTAGTTCTAGCGTTTAGTTTGCCTATTAGTTTGTAGATAGAAGGCTGTGCTAAGCCTACGCTTTACCTGTAGTTAGTAGCAGATTTCTGTCTAAAATTATAAGGGCACTGTAGGCAGGCAATAGAGCAGAGCGATATAGGATAGAATAATAGGTAATATTAAGAGATAAGACAAATCCTTAATAGATAAGTTGTTAGGTGTGTAGATATTATATACTAGTTAGTAGGTCTCTAGGCTTAGCCTAGGGCCTAACTAAGGTATCCCCTGTTAGGGGGAGAATACCTGTAACAATAGCCCTCCCCTTCTAAAGGTTTGTCCTAAACTACTTTAGGGAATCCCTAGCGCTATTATTAAGCTCTAGAAAAACCTCCTGTAGAGGGAAAAACTTAGTAGGAGAAATGTAGTGTATCCTAGGGTAACTATCTAGCATTAAGTAAGGCTAGGTAGCTGTTAAGAGCAATCCTGCAGATGCTAGCTACGCCGTTATCACAACGCTACCTTAGTACTCTGCTAGGGCAGCACTGCTGTACTGCTAGGCAACTAGGTTTCTTGCATTAAGTAAGGCTAGGTAGCTATTAAGAGCAATTCTATAGGCGCTAGCTACCTGTTGTCACAACGCTTACTTGTTTTCTAGAGTCTTAACCTGCGTTAAGTCTGCAATTATTAGCTCTATAGCTTAATAGGTAAGTAATAGCTTAAACTAGATATTATAAAGGTTAACGCTAAAGCAGTCCTTGGCTTAACCTATAGGGAGCGTAACTGTTAGGCGTTACAAAGGTTAACGCTAAAGCAGCCTTTAGCTTAACCTATAGGGAGCGTAACTGTTAGGCGTTACAAAGGTTAACGCTGAAGTGTCCCTTAGCTTAACCTGTAGGGAGCGTAACTATTAGACGTTACAAAGGTTAACACTAAAGCGTCCCTTAGCTTAACCTGTAGGGAGCGTAACTATTAGATGTTACAAAGGTTAACGCTAAAGCAGCCTTTAGCTTAACCTGTAGGGAGCGTAACTGTTATGCGTTAAACGTGTAGGGGCTGTTTGCTCCCTGCGTCTCGCGAGAGGCAGCTGGCACTAGGCCAGGGCCTGCCCTACGTGTAGACGTTTGTTTATACTCCCTATAACCTCCTAGGTAGTTAGGTGCCTTATGCTAGGGATTAAAATCTCTAAGGCCTAAGTAGTAAGTAAGTCCCTAACTAGTAACGTCTGCGAGAGGATCGCTAGTAGCTCCTATAGCCTATTCCTGCGCGAACTAGTCTGTAGGATTTACTTATTTATAAGGGATCTTATCTGCATGCTAGCTTGTAACAGTAAGCTGCTAGCCTTGCTATACCTAACGCCTTACCTAGACTCTTGCGTAGTGTAGCCTAGGCTCTAGCGTGTTTGCAACGTAAATCTTAGGTAAGATTATTAGACGTCTTCTAATTAGTCTATAGACCTATATTTAGATATAGCAAACTTTTATTTATTTGTGCAGCGACCTATGTTAGGTAAGAGAGTAGTAAGAGGTTAGGTTGTTGCTAGGTGCCTAATAGGCTAGTAGGCGCCTAGGGTATATAAGGACTGTATTTCCCCTACCTACAGTGCCTTATTACTACTATCTTTATCTGCTGTTTAACTATTGCTCCTAACACTTGCCCTTAACATAACTCCCCTACCCCTATATATCTCTTGCTAGGCTCTGCCTAACTACATCTATTAGCTGCCTAACAATATGCAGCCTTAGCCTTTGCTCTTGTAATTCTAGTGCTGTAGTAGCGTTACGTGCCTAACAACCTACTCTAAGCATAACCCTAAGGGCACTATTAAGTTGTTTATATATATTTTCTATTAACCTAGTAGTTATAGGCTGCGTAAGGATAACTTTAGCGTGTGCTTTAGTTATATAGAGGTAAAGGCTAGCAAGTGTGTTAAGGTATGTCCTATGCTATTCTAGTGTCTGTCTATAGCTAATATGTGTAGATTAACCCTGTCTTCTGCTAAGCTATTAACATGCTTAACTTCCTTATTAATTAGGCCCTCTACAAGACTAACAAGGAGACTATCTAATAGGGCGTCTAGGTAACTAAGGACTCTATTAATAACGCTGTTTAGTTGTTCTAGCAGACTACCTATAACTACGCTCTAGGCTACTGCAACAGCTTTGTTGCCTACAATGCTGTAGTTTATTACTACGTTAATAAGTCTAGTCTCTCTAAGACTAAGTACGCTTAGGCGCGTTAGGTTTCCTAGTTGCACAACCTTAAGCAGTATATTATAAGTTACTTTTCCTCCCCTCCTTTCTTAAGGCTAATGTTAGCAGGCTGCAGTTAGTATAGTTGGCAAGAAACTGCCTAACAATGTAGTTATTAATACTTTAATTAAGGAGCACTTCTAGAAGATAGGTAGCGCAAATAGTGTAGAGAAGCAGTAGTACTACTATAGTACTAATCTGCTGTCTTCTGCTTAGGCTCCTACTACTGCCTTTAAGAGGCTGTCTGCGTCGCCTACAAAGCCTACTCTAGGTAGCTGTTAATGTTGTAGCCCTTCCTTAGAGTTAAGCCTGTCTAAGGGTTGTAGCAGCCCTACTGCTTAAGCGTGTAGTAGTAGTTATAAAGACTCTCTATTCTTATAGTAATTAATTTAATAAACCTTGCAATTAATCCCTCTTCTAACTTTAAACGTGCTGTTCTTGCCAGTAATATACTAGATAGACGCTAGGCCTCCTTTAGCTACTAGCTGCACTTATTCTAGGAGCGCCTATCCTCTAGCCCTATTAGATAGATTCTTTTATAAGGCAGACTTCCTAGGACGTCCTCTCTTACGCCTTAGTAGCGTTGGTTTCCTAGGCGTTGCCTAGTTACCTGCTAATAGATTACCTGCGCGAGCGCTCTAGTAATAATCCTAAAGGATCTTATTGCAGTAATTAAGATAATTAAGTAGCTCCTAGGTTAACTCTTTATTAGGCTAACCTAGCTACTTAACTCTATATTCCCTTCCTTAGGCTATAGTGTCTTAGTATAATAGTATTCCTTTAACCTTATACCTGTCGCTAGGCAGGATGTCTTCTAGGATACTAATAGGACCTGGCTAGAACCTACTGTTAGCTAGGGGTTCCCTCTAGCGCTTAAGTAATAATACATTAAACACTAGGTGCACTCTATCTATAGATAGGGGAGCTTTAGCTTATACGCTAGCTTTCCTATCTTCCTAATTACTATAAATAGTCTAAGGTAGTAAGCGTTAAACTTCTTTAAAGGATAGCTTGTTATTAGGTTCTTAGCCTGCAGGAGGACTAAGTCCCCCTTAGCAAAGTGTTATTCTAACCTCTTTGTGTTGTACTACTAGGCGTTGCTCTTTTGTATGTACTCTAAGGCCTCTTTTACTGTTCTCTACATGTTGTGCCAGCGCTCTAAGCGTCTAGCAACCTACCTGCAAAGCTCTAGCGTGGTTCTGTCTTTATCCTAGACAGCTAGGGGCTTTTAGAGCTAGTGCTTATTAGGCATCCTATTAAATCCCTTAGGGTTAGTGCTAAAGGTAACCTTAATAGGAGATTCTCTATATGCAGAGTAAGCTTTAGAGTTATAGGCGTACTTAGCATATAGTAGGAGATCTACCTAGTTATCCTGTTAGTAGTTTATGTATATGCGTAAGTACGTTTCTAACTCCTAATTCTAACGCTCTGTCTGCCTGTCTGTCTAGGGATAGAACGCTGTACTAAGCTAATAGTTAATTATTAGGTAGTAGCAAATATTAGACTAGAATTAACTAGTAAACACTAAACCTTAATCTAACAGTAGCGTATCTAGTAGTCCTTGCTTTAAGAAGCTCTGTTTTATTAATAGTTTAGCTAGGCGCTAGGCAGTAATTGTCTTAGTGTAGGGTAGGTACTAGACGTACTTACTAAACTAGTCTATAAGGACTAGTATAGTATTGTACTTATTCCCCTTAGCGTCTATTAACTTTAGCAGGTCTATTATAAAGTTAAGGGAGAAGTGCTACTAGGCAGTATTAGGGACTAGAAGTAGTGTAAGTAAACCCTACAGCTTATACCTCCTAATTTTATAGAGTTAGCACGCAGGACACCTTTAGATATACTAATATACGTCCTTTATTAGTCCTAGCTAGTAGTACTTCTTCTTAAGTACTTTAGTAGTCTTATCTACGCTATAGTAACCTCCTATAGGGTTAATATAGTTCCTTAATAGGATAGTGTAGCGCAGAGTAATATTATTAGGAATCTAAACTTTCCTACTCTAGCGTAAGGTTCTACTTAGGTTAACCTCCTAGTAGTGTTATTCCTTCTTCGCTCTACTATCTATCCTAGTTGCTAGTAACAGCTTCCTAGGGTATAGTGCATCCTAGTGCTAGACCTGCTTAACAAAATCTGTTAGGATTACTAGTGTATCTAGGGTAAAAGCAGAATCTCCTTGCGTGGCTTTGTTTGTAAGGTTTATAGGGGCACTAACTCTACTATCTAGGCTATAAAGGAGAGCTTTAGCAACGTTAAAGTCTAGTCCCCTAGCTTTAGTGTTAACAGGCTAATCCTAACCTTAGTTAATAGATAGAGGATTAGGGTCTATAGGAGACAAATCTCTATAGCTGATCTAATGTTAGTAGAATTCCTTAGGGACAACTTTAGGTAGTTGCTAGACTGCTGCTAGGTCTGCTACAGGTATATTAAGCCTAGATGTTGCCTATACATTATTTTAAGCCCTAGACTTGCGAATTATCTAGATCTAAAGCTTCTATTGTAAGGTAGGCAGTATAGCGTCCTGTAGGGCCTGCTGTTCTCTAACCTTAAGACCTTAGGCGTAATCTAGACGCCTAGATAGGCTATCTACTGCATTTTCTAGTCCTAGCTTGTATTTAACTTTAAAGTTAAATCTTGCTAGCTCCTCTGCCTATTAGGCTTATTTAGGAGAGAGCTCCTTTATTATTATAAAGTACCTTAGGTTGTTATAATCTAAGAGTACTCTAATTGTCGCTAGGGCGTGTTTAAGATAGTGTCTCTACTACCTAAAGGCTTTAATAATTGTAGATAGTTCCTTATTATAGGTGTGCTATCTAATAGATAGGCCTGTAAACTTCTAACTCTAGAACGCTACTAGCTTCTAGTGTAGCTCTGTTGCTACTTTAGACGTTTAGGGTTGCAATAAGATAGCTGCTATAGCAAAGTCTAATGTATTAGTAAGGATAATAATAGGCTTGTTTAGGTTAAAGTGCTAAAGCACTAGGGCCCTTGTAAACTTCTCCCTAATTATAAGGAACGCTGTGTAAGCTTCCTCTAGCTAGTGCTATAGTTTATACTATTTTGTTAGTCCCTTCTAACTCTTCTTTGGTTTCGCCCCCTCTTCTTAACTAGGGCCCCCTAGTCCTCTGCTAGGTGCTAGGTAGCTGTTATATAGTTAATAAGCAGCTAGATAATTCCTAAGTAGTTAAAGATAAATTGTTAATAAAAGTTAGTAAAGCCTAAGAATACTTAAATATCCTTATAGCTTAATAGCTCTAGCTATTTAGTAATAGTACAGACCCTCTTAGGATCTATAACTACGCTGTCTAGGGTGATAATAAACCCTAGAAACTCTACTAACTTGCTAGAGAAAACACACTTGCTTGCCTTTGCAAACATCCCCTACTTAACTAGGCAATCTAGGACCTCCTTAACGTGTTTGTTGTAGTCCTCCTTATTCTAGGAATAGATAAGGATGTTGTCTAGGTACACTACGCAGATCCTATCTAGTAAGCCTCCTAGGACTTAGTAGATATAGGATTAGAACGTGGCTAGTGCGTTCGCCAGCCTAAATAGCATTACTAGGTATTTAAAATAACTGTATTACGTCTTAAACACAGTCTTCTACTTATTACCCTCCTTAATCTAGAGCCTGTAATAGGCGTTACGTAGATCTAGCTTAGTAAAGACCTTTGCTTTTAACAGTTAATCTATTATCTTGCTTACTAGCAGGATTAGATACTAATTCTTAATAGTTATCTTATTTAACCCCTAATAGTTAACGCACAATCTTATAGTGCTATTAGGTTTAGGGATAAACAGGATAGGTGCTCCTGCCAGCAACTTGCTTAGGCAGATCTAGCCCTTCTCCTATGCTGCCTTAAGGTATTCCTAGAGTATATCTAGCTCTTAGCAGGACAGGTTGTAGATTAGGAGATTAGGGACTTTAGCCCTATCTTTAATATTAATAGAGTAATTATACTCCCTATAAGGTGCTAACACACTTGTCTATTATTTGCTAAAGGTAAACTACTTATAATAGAGGTGTTTAGGCATATATTTAAGCTCTTCTATATCTAGGGCGTTAGCCTCTAGGATAGGTCTACTGTTAATTCCTACTGCTATAATCCTTAACTATTTAGCAAGGGTTGCGTCTAGCGTCTGTTTAGCGTCTGTCTAGTAGACGTCTGCTAGCTTACCTATGCCTAGATTTCTAGACTATAGTAGGTATAGCTGCTTGTCTAGTTCTAGATTACTAAATAATTGTTTAGCAGTTACTAGCTAGACTCTTTTAACGTCTTCTAAGAACTACTTGTAGGTTCCTGCAGAGAAGCAGATACATAGGTCTGCTTTAGCTAGCTATAGATAACCTAATACTAGGTTATATCTAACAAATAGTGTAGACTAGAATTTAGTTAGCCTAACTATTTTTAGTGCTCCCTTGCTATTATAGCAGACTATTATTAACTAATACTGCTCTGTTAGCAATAGCTTTGTATTATCTAGGACTACTGCGTTTAGTTGCTAGTTAGTCCCTGCTAGGTTAAGCTCTAGGTCTCTAGCTACCTGCTTAGTAATAAGGTTTAGTTCTAAGCCTAAGTTGTACAGGGCCTAGAGAGTCCTAGGGTTGCCCTTAGAGTTAATTAGCTAGACAGTAACTACTATGCAGGTCTGCTTCCCTTTAGTTTCTAACCCTAGTTGTAGGTAGGAAAGGTTAGCAACTAGGGTTTGCTATTTCCCTAGTTACTACTAGATTGTTAATTACTACTTCTGCAGCCTCTCTAATAGCCCTATTGCTAATAACCCTAGGAGGGTTGCCCCTGGTTATGTAATTAGCCTTAGGACTGTTAATAATAACTACCCCTATTAGATTGTTAGTAGTAATTGCCCCTATAGGACCCCTTGCTGCCTAACAAATTAGCGTTATTAGTTACTAGCTAGGAGTCTCCTAGCTGCTTTCTAGCGTCGCTCCTAGAGGGGTTAAGGCCTAACTATAGTGCCTCTTTAATCCTCCCTGTTTAGAGAAGAGTAAGGTCTTTTATTTTAACTACTGCCTTTAGCCTAGAGGCTTAAGTTTAAGGGGACTGTTACAGTCTCTGTGTTTTAGAGGGCCTGTTTAAACTCTATCTACTTAGTAATATGTTCTAGGCTGCTATTGCGCTAGATCTTACGTTAGAGTTTGTAGGGCATAAGGCTCTATACAAATGCTATCTTAAACTTATAGTTATCTGTGCTGTTGTTAAACTTAGCGAAGTTGCAGGGCAGTAGAGACTCCTACTTATTTAACTTTATTAGGAAGGTGTTAATAGAATTATTAGCCTTCTACTTATAGTTAAAGTACTTATTATAGTTCTTGTACTAAGTAAAGACTAGGTCTTGTACAAGCTGCTCCTCCTCTATATAGAGGTTAGCCTAGGTTTAGATTAATCCCTTGTTAATGCGTTATTAGATTAATTCTTAATAGACACTATAGTAGATTGTGCCTATAATCTAGTAGGTATAGGTAACAGAGTCTTTAACTACTTAGGTGTACTAGAACGCTGTGTCTATATCCTTAATCTACTAGTCTACTTGCTAAGTTAATAGAGGCTTGTTATCTGTCCTAAGTTTTAGCTTAGGTTAGACGTTATTAAGGACTTGCATTATCTTACTAGCCTTATTAAACGCTAGACAGTAGCTACCTAGTGCAGGTCTAACGTATGTCTACTGCAGGGTCTTAACTACCTAGTTAAATTGCTACTACTAGATTTTAATTTCTTGTTTAGGGGCGCTAGATAATTCTACCTTGTTAAGTGCTTCTAGCAACAACAGGATAGAAGCCTGTAGCAACTCTATTTATGTAATGCGTGGCGTTAGGACGTCTAGCGTCGCAATGCCTGCTGCTGTAGTAGCTAACTCGCCTCTGTAAGGGTTAAGTAGTAGTTCTATAGGTAGTAGAGATACCCTAGGCGCGTTATTGCGGCGTTAAGCGTCTAGCTTATAACTAAGGTTATTACAAGGGGGCAACTCCTCTACGTTGCTTGTAGTTAAGCAGAGGTTGCGTTGTCCTCTAGCTATTGCTAATAGCTAAGTTTTTTCCTGCTCCTCTGCTGCTAATTAGCTGCCTGTTCCAAGAGGAAGTATGAAGGATTTGAATTGTAAGGGCACTGTAGGCAGGTAATAGAGCAGAGCGATATAGGATGGAATAATAGGTAATATTAAGAGATAAGACAAATCCTTAATAGATAAGTTGTTAGGTGTGTAGATATTATATACTAGTTAGTAGGTCTCTAGGCTTGGCCTAGGGCCTGACTAAGGTATCCCCTGTTAGGGGAGAATACCTGTAACAAAAATGTAGAAGTAAAGATAGTTCCCTATCTAATACAATACCCTTTTGTATCCTATACTGTCACGAGTAGCAAAGCTAGGGCTAAGGTAGGCATGTAGCAGCGACTACCTCTAACCTAGTTAGCAATAAGTACTGTTCTAGCTACTTTATTACTATTAGAGTAATTATTTATACCTTTTTAGCTGCTATAGCTAGGTAGGCAGAGTCTAGTCCTAATATATACTTAAGTATAACATATGTAAAGTAGGCTTCTGCAAACTGCTTTGCATTCTATGTCTTTAACGCAGGTAGATAGAGTGCTATCTTAGAGAAGCAGTATATAATTATAAGGATTGCATTAAAGGCGCAACCTAAGGAATCCTTAGCTAAAGGTAAGCTAGTAATAAAGTCTAGTGTAACTTCTTTAAAGATTTCCTTTAGTGTAGGCAATAGTAATAGCATTCTATACTTGCTATGCCTTAGAGCTTTACTCCTTTAGTAGATAGTATAAGTTCTTATATATTCCTAGATATCTTAGCTAAGGGTTAGCTAGTAGTAGGCTCTCCTAATTAGCTTAAGCGTCCTATATGCGCTAAAATAGCCTGCTATACGCGTGTTATAGTTCTAGAATAAAATCTCTTACCTAATAGCTAGTTCCTCTAGAATATATATTCTACTATTATATCTTAGGACTTTGTTTTTGTCTAAGCGCTATACCTGCACTCTACTACGTCTTTAAGTGCTATCTTTACTTATTAAGCTTGTAATCTAACCCTAAGCAAAGGCGTCCCTTTGTTATAGTTAGTGCAAGGTTTTAACAAGCAATTAAGACTCTACTATTACAGGTTTGCTACTAACTAGTACTCTAGCTAGTAAGCGTGGCACGTATAGTATATATTCTATAGTACTAGCAGTAGGGACCTTCCTAGTTCTGCAAACTGTAGTAACATGCGTCTTACACGTGCCTAATAAGCTTAGCTTGTTTATAGATCTACTTGCTCTACTAGCTATATCTATTACTAATAATTTGTTCTATAAGGTAGGCAATAATTAGGTTAGTAATAGGTTCTCCTGTTTGTAATCTGCCCTTCTAGAGGGGCTATCTGCAGGGTTTGTTTTACCTAGATAGTGTTCTACCTTAAAATTAAAAGCCCCTAGGTATATAGCCTATCTAGCTTGCTGCAGGTTTAGCTTTTATGTAGCGCGTATACTGCGCAGGTTATTATAGTTACTTAGTACTTATATAGTGTGCTGTATGCCTTTAAGGTAATACCTCTACTACTTAAAGCTATATACTATAGCAAGTAGCTCTAGGTTATAGACCTTATAATTTAGCTTAGCAGCTTGTAGCTTTTAAGAGGTAAAGGCAACTAGGTGCTACTACTTATCTTTAAAGAGTTAGGAGAGTATGCCTAATATAGCAAATGTAGATATATCTGTCTCTACTTAGATAGAGAGCGCTGTGTTAAAATAGCGCAAGATAGGTGCGCTTAAGAAGTAGGTCTTTAGCCCTTTAAATAAGCAGTTTGCAGCTTTATTCTATTACTAGTCTTAGTTTTTCTTTAATAATTCTGTAAGAGGAGCTGTTTCTCTAGCGTATCCTTTAACAAAACGCTAATAGAAGTTAGCAAACCCTAGAAAGGATTATAACTCTTTAATATTAGTAGGCTATAGCTATTAGGTAATAGTGCTTACTTAAGCTAGATTAGCGCATACACTACGCGTATTAATAATAAAACTAAGGAAGTATACTATATCTAATACAAATGTGTATTTCTATAAGTTAATAAATAGTTCTGCCTTACGTAGGGACTAAAGTACTAAGCGTATAGCGCGCTAGTAAAGTGTAATATTATTGCTCCCTATATAGATAAGGATGTTATCTAGGTAAACTATATAGATATAGTCTAAGTGCTTAATTAGGGCCTTATTAATATAGGCCTAGAAGCTTGCAGGAGCATTAGTTAGCTTAAATAGCATTACTAGGTACTTAAAATAACTGTATTAGGTCCTAAAGGCAGTTTTCTACTTATCCCCTGCTTTAATCCTTAGCTAATAATAGGCGTTGTAAAGGTCTAGGGTTGTGTAATAACGTGCGCCTAATAGGCAGTCTAGTATCTCTCTAATTAGTAGGAGCAGGTAATAATCTTTTATAGTAACAGCATTAAGACCTCTATAATCTACACAGAGGCAGAGTATCCTATCTTTCTTAGGAACAAAAAGTATAGGTGCTTCTGTAGGACTTGTGCTGTGCCTAATCTACCTATTACTTAGCGCTTGTTCTAAGTATTTATATAGCAGCTTTAGCTCGCGTAAAGAGAGGTTATAGAGCAGTCTATATAGGGGTTCTTTCCCTTCTATAAGTAGGATTGTATAGT
This sequence comes from Ascochyta koolunga, assembly GCA_026119515.1. Taxonomy (NCBI): domain Eukaryota; kingdom Fungi; phylum Ascomycota; class Dothideomycetes; order Pleosporales; family Didymellaceae; genus Ascochyta; species Ascochyta koolunga. The sequence continues at coordinate 1,235,955 of JANLCG010000007.1, forward strand.
CTAAAGATTTAAAGCTAGGTAGAGTAGTAGCAGCTTCTTTACTAAATATATTAACGTAATCTGCTAAAGCGTCTAGGATATAAAGTTCCTACGCTATATGTGCTTTGTAGATGTAGGTATTACATTCTAAATAAACGCCAGTAGCTTGCAATACTCCTAAAAGGAGGGGATTAGAGTTAGCTTCTTTAAACTCTATAGAGGTAACTAGCTAGATGCTAGCTGCAGTGTATCCCTAACGCTAGGATTGTAATCTATAATCTAGATAGATATATTCTTGTTAGAGGAAAGGGTTCCCTAACAGTAAGGGAGTTCCTTCCTTGTTAGCTCTATATACAGTAGTAGATACACAACGCTTAACGCCTGTGTTATTAGTTAAGCGTATCTACAGCGTATTGTTACAATCTACAGAACATAGGAAGGATTTGTCTAATTATAGTAGCTGCAGCACAGTAATTATAACAACAAGAACAAACTATAAGTAAGCAATAATTATAAGTAAGTAACAATTATAGTGTTAGCACTTAGTTAAGGGCTAAGGGGACACGTAACCTAATTAGGGCTTAGCGCAATTAGTATAATTAGTAATTAGTGTAATTAGTGCTTAGTGTAATTAGAGGATACATAATATTAATTAGTCTATATTACTACTATAATTATTAAAGTATATAGTTTGTAGGAACACAACCCTTATAGTTTGTGTTTAACTTTGTTAATTAACTTTGTTATTAGAATATCTTAACCCTGCTTGCAAAACAGATAGTCTACTCTATACTCTTCCTTGCAACCCTAGTTGCTACAGTCTTTAACTAGACAACTACCCCTTTAAGAACCCCTGCACGTACTTATCCCTAAGACCTAATTAAATAATTACTTACAGACTTTGTCTAAAGTGTAAAACTTAACATTTTAAACACCCCTAAGATAAGTACTATAGGATCTCGCGCTACCCCTAGCAGCTCTAGCATAGACGTAGATATAGAAGGAAATGTCTACACCTTAAGCATTATAAACGTTAATAAACTAGATTAATACTATAGAGAGCGCAACAAGCTTAACAACTAGCTTATGTAGTAGGACCTCTTCTTTACCTTCTAGGGTAAGAAGGTTCCTATAGACAAATAAGTAGTCCTTGTTACTAGCTATATGCGTAGCAAAGCTTTCTAATAGATTAAACCTTTTGTGCAATAGTTCTAAGCTAGCAACGCACTAGCTAAAGTAGATAAATAGATAAACAACTTTAATAACTTTAAAGAAAAGATTAAGCTAATCTTTAGAGTCTTTAATAAACCTACTATTACTTAACGCAACATTTAGAAGATTAAGTAGGATAAGTTAGCTACTAATTACGCTGCGGAGTTTTAGCAGCTTACTGCTAACACTAACTAGGACAACACTGCTCTAATAACTATATTTAGACAAGGACTAAAGCCTAAGGTTAAGGAGGAACTTATACGCACTAGCGTAAGTACCAACAACCTTAACAACCTTATTAATACTACTATTAATATTAATATATAACTATATAAACTTTAGCAAGAGCTTTATAATAACTCTAGAACGCGCGTTATTGCTATTACTAGTAATTACCTACTAAGGAACTAATAGCGCAATAACCTAAACTAAGGACAACAAGGAGGACGTTATTAGCCTAACACTAGCTAACGCATCTACAGCAACACGCAAAGTAGATACTTTAGACTAGAGGCTATAGATCTCTTAAACCTTAATAAAGGACTGCTACTAGGACAGTGGAACGCAAAGGGTAGAGGAGGACACTACTCCTACAAGGACAGTAGCAAGAACTGCTACAACTATAGCAAACTAGGCTACTTTGTAAGAGACTATAAGATAAAGAACAAGGTTCTTTAACAGCTTAATGTCCTTACCTGCAATAATAATACTGCAGATGCTAGTAACTAGGAAGTAGTTACTAATAACATAGGATAGCTTATAGAAGACCTAGAGTCTAGTCCTAAGGATAATAACAAATGTATTAAACCTCCTATTTATAAGGCAACTCCTTACTATAACCCTAAAGAGGATAAAGGAGAAATAATTACTAATAGCAATTGCTACTACAAAGCAATTAAATGCTATATAGATAGAAATATTATTAAAATAGGCAAAAGGTATAGTAGACTATTTTAAAGGTAGGAAGTTACTACTTTAGCCTTAAAGGTAAGGAACTTATAGTTCTTAAACGTAAACTAGAAGACATTACTGCAGAACAAGCTATACTAGATAATAATAGAATACTATATAAAGAGATAAAGGACTACTAACGCAAGATAGACAACCTCTTAGATAGCCCTTAATCTTTAATAGTTAAAGAACCTAGCACTTAACGCTAGCAACGTAACTGTTATAGGGAGCAACACGCATATTAATAGAATAAAGTAGCTTACGCGCAGTAGTGTAAGAAGCTTATCTACTATAAGGAAGACTTAGAACACAGCAAGTACAACCCTACTATTAATAGGCTTGTTAGACAACTTAAACAAGACATTACTAACTACTACAACACCTTAAAGGATCTTAAAGAAGCTAAAGACTAACTATAGTGTGAAAAGGAACTACAGTGTAGTAATAAACAAATATAACAGCACCTGTAGTTACCTTTAGCTAGCCTACAACCCTAGTATAGTCTAGACATTAGGAATCCCTAACATAGAGACCTTACGTAGACAGCTTGCAGCAATAACCTATGTAAAGTACACTATAACGCTAAGATTAATAACAGATAGTTCTCTAAGGGATACACCTCTTGTTGCGCGCAGTAGTATAACTGTAAGAACAACCTATGCAAGATGCACCTTATTAACAAATGTAACTATACCTACTTTCCTAGAACAGACAACCCTTAAGCAATTATTTAGATATAGCTAGTAGTTAACAGACAGTGCTATAACGCGCACTAGCAGAACTACCTAAATTAGGACTGTAAGGTTTACTAAGGACATAAGGAACATAACAGATTTAAGGATAAGTCTTTTTTTAGAACAGCACTAGAGAGCGCTAGGGATTAATCTATTAATTCTATTAGGACTAATTGCCTTATTAAGCTTACTATCACACTAAATAGAGTAGAGCTATTAGCATTGTTAGACTTAGGAGCCTAGGAAACTATATATCCTGTAAGGCAGTAGAAGAAGCTAGACTTTAACTATAGTATAAGGAAGAACTATACCTATTATAAGTAGCTAATAGAGAGCTAATGCTAGGGGAAGAAAGAATTACGCTTAAAATTTAAGGTGCCCCCTAAGGATATACAACTATAAAGAGAAGTTAGACCTTAATATTCTTAGAATAGCTGCCTATAATGTTATATTAGGACTACTATAGTTATAAGAGCACAATCTACATATTAACTAGAAGAAGTAACAAATCTTGTTTAATAGATGCAAGCACTATATAGCTGCACTAATACCTACACAACGTATACTGCAGTTAGTAGATAAGAAGGAGATTAATAATATCTCTTTAACATATAAGACGCGCTAAGATAGAGCAGTTAGCTATAATGTAAATAAACAACAGTTAGTAGTTAAGGAGAAGGATAGTACACCTCCTAACATTCTAGACAAATACAAGAGTTACATAGAACTCTTCTAGTATAAGAAGACTGCAAAGGTATTACTGCAGCACAAACTATAGGACTGCAATATTAAGCTCTAGGAAGGGAAGGAACTGCCCTTTAGACCTATATACAGACTCTTAGAAAAAGAACTTAAGGTACTACGCAAGTACATTAAGGAAAACCTTAAGAAAGGATTTATTAGAGAATTAGAATCTCTAGCAGGATTCCCTATTACCTTTGCAGCTAAGAAAGACAGCTTGCTACGCCTATGTGTTAACTACTAAAAGCTTAATAACATTATAATTAAGAATTAATACCTACTACTAAATATTAAGGAGTTATAAGATAGACTTAGTAGAGTATAGTACTTTACTGCACTTAACTTACACAGAGCGTACAACCTTATATACATAAAGGAAGGCAAGGAATAGAAGACAGCGTTTAGAACCTGTTATAGTTATTATAAGTACCTAGTTATGCTATTTAGGCTGACTAATGCACTAGCTACGTGCTAGGCTCTAATTAACAACGTGTTAAGAGCGCACCTAGACAGAACAATAGTAGCATACCTTAATAACATCCTAGTGTACAGTAAGACACTAGAAGAACACATAATCTACGTTAAGGAAGTGTTAGACTACCTAGGAAGAGCAGACCTCCGCCTAAAGCTAGAGAAGTGCGAATAGTATAAGAAAGAAGTAGAATTCCTTAGCTATATTGTAGGAAGATACAGAGTAAAGATAAGCCTAAAGAAGATTTAGGTTGTAAAGGATTAGCTAACGCTAAAAATAGTTAAGGGAATCTAAGAATTCCTTAGCTTTGTTAACTTTAACTAACGCTTTATTAAGGACTACTCTATAAAAGCGCTACTACTTACAAAGCTAACGCAGAAGGACATTCTATTTAAATAGAAACAAGTATAAGAAAATTCCTTCTAATTACTTAAATAAGCATGCGTAGAACTACCTACAATAATTATATTTAAGAGTAGGAAACTACTTTAGATTAAGACTAATGCCTTAGATCTAGCATTAGGAGCTTGCGTAACGTAAGAACAAGATAGCTTATAGCACCTAATTGCCTATTATTTATAAAAGTTTATAGGACTAGAAGAAAACTATAATATGCACAATAAGGAGCTTATAGCAATTGTATTAGCCCTGGAACATTAGAGAATTTATGCAGAAAGCTGCTTAGACCTTACTATATACACAGACTACAAGAACCTAGTTTATTTTATAACAACTAAGGTTCTTAACAGAAGACAAGTTAGATAGTTAGATTTACTAGGAAGATATAAGTTTAAGATACTGTATACCCTAGGGAAAGATAACAGTAGAGCTAACGCACTTAGTTAACAACACAACCTTATAGGAACAAAAACAATTAATAAGCACGCTATACTTAGAATTAACAAGGATAGATCCTTAGGACTATTATAGCAGCTTAACAACATAATGTAAGTTTAGTAGGAACAGCATATCCTATTGTAAGTACTAGAGGAACTTTAAGAAGAAATTATAGCTAGTTACTATAATAACCTGCTATATAGACACCCTAGAATTACACGCACAATAGAACTTATTAAGAGACATTATAAGTTTAAGAATATAAAAGATAAGGTTACTAAATACATTAAGAACTGTGTTAATTGCTAACAAAACAAGCATAGTACGCACACAAAATACAGAGAAATGCAGGCTATAGAACTGCTAATAGCGCCTTAGACAAACATTATAATAGACTTTGTTACACAGCTACCTGTCTCTAAGGACCCTATTATAGGATATGCCTACAACTTAATTTTTGTTATAGTAGACAGATTTACTAAGCACGCTAAGATAATACCTTTTTGTTACAATTATACTGCTAAGCAACTAGCTTAAGTATTCTTAGACTAAGTAATTAGGTACTACAGCATACTAGAATCTATTATTAGCAATTAAGATAAGCTCTTTACGTTAAACTATTAGACTACACTGTTAGCAGCTATAGGTACTAAGAAGAAGCTATTAACTGCCTATTATCTGCAGACAGATAGACAAACTAAAAGAACAAATTAGACTATAGAAACATACCTACAGATATACAGCAACTAGTAGCAAAACAACTAGGTCTTGCTGTTACCTATAGCACAGATTGCGTACAACAACAAATTATTAGAAGCAATAGGTATAACGCTATTCTTTGCAAATTACAGGAGACACCTAAATCTCTTTACTAGAAGTCTAGAAATAACTATCTAGACTAAATTAGCATTGTCCTTAGTAGCTAGACTAAAGGAAGTACACTAGAAATTGCTAGAAAACATTAGCAAAGCTTAAGAATAAGCAATCTCTTATATTAACTAGAAAAGAAAAACAGCACCTTAGCTAAAAGAGGGGGATAAAGCCTATCTCCTTATAAAAACCTTTAAACGTAAAGACTAATAAAAAAACTAGACTATATTAAAGTTAGACCCTTTTTTATTTCTAAGCAGATAAGCCTAGTTAATTATAGACTTAATCTGCTAAAGGATGTAAAGATCTACCTAGTGTTCTACATCTCCTTGTTAGAACCTGCTAACTCTAGAACACCTATCTAGAAGAACTTCTATTATTAAGCTAATAGTAAAGACTAATAGGAAGTTAAAAAAATAATACAACACTAGAAAGAAGGTAGCTAGGACAAATATCTAGTTAAGTAGTTAGGATACCCTAACTTAGAAAACATATAGGAACTAACTACGCACCTTACAAACTACTAGCAGTTATTAAAGCAATTTAAAGAGACTAATTAGGCAGTGCTACGTCGCTCTCCTAGTACTCTAAGGGCTAGCCTTTAAAGGCGCTCTAGGTACTAGGCAGCAACAAGAACTTATTAGATAGATCTAACTTAATAGTTCCTACCTCTAACTGCTCTTGCTCTTTAATACTGCGCTCCTCTACTGCAATAGCCTCCTTAGCACAATAGTCTAACAAATCTATTTGTTATTGCAACTGCTCCTTGCGCGCATAAGCTACACGTAAGTCCTCTATAGCTTTTTTAGATATACGCAGCGCTTTAGTTTGCGCCTTGCAACTCTCTTTTATACGTATACATAACTTCTCTTTCTTAGACGCTAGTTAGGTAAACTTAGATTAAGTTACCTTTATGTTACAATATTGCCCTAAGTAAACACACTTGCTACATTTCCTAGACTAGATGTAAACCTTGCACACTTAGTTGTGCTTTACATAGGTTTTATATTTCTATACTATAATCTCTCTAAAGGACTTAATAAATTTGTATAGACAATAACAGTAAGCTAAACTTAAGATAGTTAGTTGTTTTAGCATTGTTAAGACCTGCCTAATAATTAAGGAAGGGCCCTACGTTATATAAATAAGCTTAAGAGACTAAGCTAAGATAGAAGGGGGATAGTGTTATAATCTATAGAACATAGGAAGGATTTGTCTAATTATAGTAGCTGCAGCACAGTAATTATAACAACAAGAATAAACTATAAGTAAGTAATAATTATAAGTAAGTAATAATTATAGTGTTAGCACTTAGTTAAGGGCTAAGGGGATACGTAACCTAATTAGGGCTTAGCGCAATTAGTATAATTAGTAATTAGTGTAATTAGTGCTTAGTGCAATTAGAGGATACATAATACTAATTAGTCTATATTACTACTACAATTATTAAAGTATATAGTTTATAGGAACACAACCCTTATAGTTTGTGTTTAACTTTGTTAATTAACTTTGTTATTAGAATATCTTAACCCTGCTTATAAAATAGATAGTCTACTCTATACTCTTCCTTGCAACCCTAGTCGCTACAGTCTTTAACTAGATAACTACCCCTTTAAGAACCCCTGCACGTACTTATCCCTAAGACCTAATTAAATAATTACTTACAGACTTTGTCTAAAGTGTAAAACTTAACACGTATATACAGCGTACGTGCTTTAGCGCTGCGTGCTAATCTATCTTAGGCGTAGGAGTTCTGCCTCCTTAATAGGTAGCAGGTCTATTTCTATAGCAATCCTTTAGCTAATTAAGCTTACATCTGCCTAAGGATTAAGAATAACCTATAATTATTATTCTAGCGTTGCCTCCCTAGATACGTTACACGTGCGCTTTATGCCTAGTAAAATATATACTAGGATACGCCTTACTGTCCCTAGGTAGCTAGTAAGGCTTAGCCTTTTCCTATCTAGTTAATTTGAACTAGGATCTAGTTAGGGTTAGAGTTAGAGTTAGAGTTACTGCTTTAACATTTGTTAGCATAGTAGCTAGTCTTATTACACTTAAAGTAGGTAACGCTACTCTTGTTATGTAGGCCTTTGTTAGTAGAGACTTTATCTCCTTACTTTTGCCTCTTATGCCTCTAGGTACCCTTATAGCGTGTGCTAGGTGTATAAGTTAGTAATAAACAGCGCAGGTTGCGCTTAAGTGTAGAGCCTAACGCTACTAGGTCTTTGCGTGTAGCTAGTACCTAATAGTAATTAGTAATTGCCCTTTATAATTCTAGCTAAAGCTTAGAGAATAAGTATTAGACCCTCTGTTCTTTAGTATAGGGGTAAGTTAATCCTCTAAGACCTCTAAGTAGGTTGTAAAAGCATAGACTGTTTAGTCCTTCTACTACATAGCATAAGCGTAAGCTGTAGCTAATTCTAAGGTATAGTTTATAGGATTAGAGAGTAAGTCTAGTAAGTACTATTTAAAGTACCCCTAGCTAGGTATCTCTTCTTATGCTCTAAACGTGCGCTTAAAGTGCGTGTACTAAAGCTCTCTTAGGTCCCCTAACAGGTACTGCATTGCCTAGAGTATCCTATCTTTAGGGTTGCTAAACTCTTAAAGTAACAGTTAGAAGGCTATCTTGCAGGAGCAGAAGAACTTATAATATTCTTTAAGATTCTTTCCCCTATATTTAGCTAGGTCTTTAGGTTTAAGTACGCGCTTTGTAGGTTAAGGTGTAAGCGTTATAGATGCGTTCTGCTTGTGCGTACTAGCCCTTAAGGTCTCCTTAATAGTCTCTACTATACTTAAGGTAGTATAGTTCTCTATACCCTCTAGTTGTGCAATCTTAGCTTTAAGTAAGCGTAGGCGCTATAAGGCCTAAAGCTTATTGTGTTAGTATTTAGCAGCTTAAATGCACTCTTAAAGCGTTAGAGGTGCGCTTATTATAGGGGTTAGGATCTCTTTGTTAATTAAAGAAATCCTACTAGAGTTGTCCTCCTGCTAGGTTTAAGATAAGGGTAGTTAGATCTCTCTTGTAGGTGCCCCCTAACTATTTGTTTAAGTAGTTAGAGCTATCCCTAGACTATTAGATTAATAAAGTATTATTATGTAAGGTTCTAGTTATAGGCAATAGTACTTGCTTCACACTAGGGATAGATAGTAGAGGGATGGCTATAGGTATATTAATAACAAGAATAATACTTGTCTCCCCTAAAGATGGCGAGCAGCGCGGGTTTTGCGCAGCTTTGCCAAGGGCGAGACTAATACCAACTAAGGATAGCTCTAGAACACCACAACACCAAACAATTCTATCGCAGGTCGTTACATTAAGGTTGTTATAAAAAGTGTAACAACACAGGATAATAGAGGCTTTAGAAGCGTGTGTATCCACTATAAGGTGTATAGGAGCACTAGGATAGGTAACATAGAAGATCTTCTATTCCTATAGGTCTTGTATAAAGGACACTTAACCAGTTATGCCACTAAATCAACACACGTTCTACGTTTCTTAAAAATCTTAAATTTAAAAAAACTTCCTGATATACCATCTCTTATTAGTACGTGCCCTCTTCTTTATATATATACTATTACTATAGAACTACACTAAAAGATCTGGTAATAAGAGCTATTGTACGTGGCTCCATAGCCTTGTCTTCGACTACCCTACAACGGCTGATGGGGTGTGCATTACGAGACCGTGCACAGTAAAGCGTTTGCCGCCCAGCTGCGAGTCCAAGCCCTGTTATGAATGGCTAGTCACGATGACCAACAACATAGGAGAAAAGCTATGAATCGTGAGCGACTATGCTATACCGGCACTCGTTTGCAGGAACTCAGAGTGGAAGCTGGACGGCGATTCAAGCGCACCTTCCCGATCAGGCAACGCGCAAGTCAAGTCACGACATGCAGGGCGCGTTCCGCGAGTTTATATTCTTGCATCATCTGTGTAGAAGAACGAATACCAAGCTACTAAACTGTGGCTCAACATCGCGGAACCCCAATTACAAAAGGACCAGGGCTAAAAAACTCGATCCCTTTGCTTTGCACGCAGCGCCTGCACCTTGCACTTGCATTCCAATTACCTTTCACCTCTTATCCAACTCCGCAGCACTAGAATTAAACACACTGCTCCATCACCCCTTCCCCCAAAATGGCATCCCCACCACTCCCCTTCCCAAAAACAGACCCCCTGTACCAAAAACACGGCGACCTATACACGCACTCGGCGCCCATATCGAGCGTGCAGCCACTCAGCTCGCTGCCAGCCGAAACGCAGAACCTATTCAAGCCGCCAGCCGCAGGGGATGCGTATGTAGTCACAGCGGCACGCACGATATTCCACGCGCAGGGCGGCGGGCAGCCCAGCGATACAGGGACCATGTCGCGCGGAGGGTGCGTGTTTGAGGTAGTGCAGGTGCGGCGGGTGGGGGGGAGGATTCTGCACATGGGGACGTTTGGGGGATGAGAAGTTCAGTGCAACGTCTTGTGTGGGGAGGAAGAAGAAAAAGAAAAAGAAAAAGAAGCCCTCCAAACCATCGACGTCCCAAAACGCATCCTCCATAGCCGTCTACACACCGCAGGACACATCCTGGGCCTCGCCGCCGCTGCCCTGAAGAAAAAAGCCATCCTTCCCTCCTCCCTCGTCGACGGAAAAGCTTCCCACTACCCCGGCGCCGCGTTCGTTGAGTTTAGCGGCCTGATCCCCGGTGACGCTAAAGCAGCGCTGCAAGCGCAGGTCGACGAGCTGGTGCGTCTGGATCTGCCCGTGCGGATCCATTTCTGGGACGAGGCGAGGGCGCGCGCGCAGTGCACGGGGGTGCTGGAGAGCTTCAAGCAGGATGAGCATGGCGTGCGGGTTGTGGAGATTGGGGACGCAGGGAGCTATCCGTGTGGGGGACGCATGTGAGAAGGACGGGGGAGTGTGGGAGGGTGGTCGTGAGGAATTTGAAGAGGCAGAAGGGGGTTACCAAGGTGAGTTATGAGGTGCAGGATGTGTAGGCATCTCTCAATAGAGAAGATGGAGAAGAGAAGATAGGGGGAGGGGGGGTGGAGAATAGATATTTCAAGATGTATACATACTCCTTCCTCACTCACTCACATGGCCCCGATCTAACCAGTGTGAATAGCGCATTTGCATCCGTATACACAACTCTCCCGCAAATCCTCATTACGAAATCCTCCTTCTTCAAGATCTCCCTGCAAATCCCCCTTAACAGCTCCAAACACTGCCTCTCCGCTTTGCCCCCACCATCTCGCGCCCAAGCGCTCGCTCACAATGAGTATGACATCTCAAATCCACAGTCAGAATCCTCAGTCTCTGCAACCCGCCAACGATACGCCACGTATCGGTCCACGACGCGTTCTCGAACGGCGGGTGTAAGTCGAGTCTATCGAGCATGTAGGTGGGGCGGGAAAAGGGCGTGCTGTGAGTCCAGCCCAAGTACGAGAGGACATGGAGGTGTGCGATATCTGCGAAGCGGGAGGGCGGGGTGGTGGCGGCGAAGGTGCGCAGGGTGGCGATGCAGGTGAAGGAGAAGGAGTTTATTGTGTAGAAGAGGGGAGAGATTCGGTATAGCTATCGACCATCAGTCAGTGTTGGTGGGGGATGGGGGCGGCGCGTACGTTTGTCGGCATGCGAGGGCGAGGTTGAGGAGATGGCTATCCGTGTGCTTCATCCAGATCCCTGCCGGGTCTGTCTGTGCCCGGGGCGGAAGATGCTGGCTTCGCCGAGGTGATTTCGCTGCAAGCATTTGGGAGTGCACTGTATGCATCCAAGCCGCTTTTCTCGGCTGACGATGTGCAAGACTTGGTCCCCGGTAGGTGAAGAAGGAAACCCAGAGGGGCCAGGTATGCACTCGTAACCACTGTATCCAATGCTGCGTCTTGAAGTACTCTGTGATGCTATAGTAGAATCCAGAGCCGCAGCATTCGAGTTCTTGGTAGCGCTGAGCAACGCGGTCTCTGAGAGGTGGCCACATGAGTGCTGTTATTCTGAGTATGATATGGATAGGGATACATGTTCAGGGGTTTTACGTTTTATTGTACAGACGATATTAGTATTTTCGAAAATTTTTGCATTCTCGACGGCAATGTGGTTATCATTCCGTCTTCGCTATTACACCTTGATTCGTACGAGCATGATCGAGTGCGGGCCATCGTATAAGGTAAACCGGATTAGGTCATATGCTCGACCGCGGTTCGCGGCCGTGCGTTACAAATAATCAAACGCACCGTAAGGGGACTCTAAGAAGTTGGGTGGTCGAAGAGCTTGGCCGGTAGGGAATATGACTCTTGCTATACCCCTCATGGGCCCTCCAAGCGCTCTGCCCTGCAGGGCAATCATGAGATATGGACGGTTACAATTAGTCGTCAATCGCTGCCTAGCGCCGTGAGTTGGAACGGTCGTGAGCGGGGTTGTTTGGAAGGTCTATTAATATGTTCAATGAACAAGTATGGTGCAGTAAACGCCGTCCAAATGCAGTCCGTGTGCAGATTACTTGCCCAGAAGAAAGGCGGCGGCGGCAGCAGAATAACCAGGCACAAGTTCGCTGCTCTTTTCAACAGCAGCTCTCAACAGCAGGCCTCCAGCCTCGTTTTCTGCATTTCTTGGCGGCGGCAGAATCACCAGGTACAAGTGCGATAATCGTCTTAGCAGCAGCCTCCCCAGCCTTGTTGTTTGCCTTTCTTGGCGGCGTCGTTCATGTTCAGACTGATGCCAGCACGATTGCCGCCTCCGGCTCCTGGACCCTTGACGCCACTTCTCCGGTCGTTGAGGTCGTAGCGACCTGCCTCAATGTTCTGGTATATCCTCTCTGCGACTTCCAAGAAGGCTCTCTCAACGCCCTCTCCACTCTTAGCTGACGTCTCGACGTACTGCATGACGCCGTTTTCCTTGCACCATTCTTCGGCCTCCTCTCGTGTGACTTGTCTCTTGTTGTCCGCTTCGGACTCTGTCACTGTCGACGAGGCTGCCAAATCACTCTTGTTTCCTACTAGGACGACGACGATACCCTCTTCGGCAATCTGTCGCAGGTCGTGCAGCCAGCTTGTCGCACTGAGGAAGGTGTTTTTGCGCGAGATATCGAAGACGAGGAGAGCACCGGATGCGCCTCGGAAGTAGCTCCTTGTTATACTCTTGTACGTCTCCTGGCCGGCAGTGTCCCAGAGTGACAGCTTCATGTGCTTCTGCAAAGGGTCCTTCTTCGACGGCGACGGCGGAGGCTCGACTTTGGAGGGGTTGTTGATGCTCAGTGAAAGCGAGGCGGGTGGCCCTACGGGAACGATGCGCGATCCAAACTCGACACCGATAGTCACATCGTGGTGGGGGAGAAGCGGCCTTCGCAGAGACGAACTGTGAGCTGGTAGAGTCAGTACCGAGTGTTCGGCGCTGAGAGGGATTGCTACGCACACTGGACTTGCCGCAACCCGAGTCGCCCAGCGAGACAATCTTTGCGATGTAGTCCCACGGCTGAGCCATTTGCAGCGTGGTCTTGTGGCTTCGTGGTTTCCGCCGAACGGGGAGTGGAGGTGTGGGAGACTTCAAGCGCAGGCTCGTGCTACTGCGCCGAGCAATGGGTGCACTTTCAGGGGGTGCGAGGCGTGTTGGCGCTTGTCGTAGAGGTAGAAGGAGCAAAATGCGATTCGAGGTAGCCGAACGGGTTGTGTGTGGTGTGGTGTGGTGTGGTGTGGTGTGGGGAGTTGGTGGTGGAGAGGGCGCTGAGGGAAGGGTCAAGAGGTGTGGCCTGCGATGCGACCATAGCTCCTGGCGTGCCTGCCACCCTGCTCCACCGAGAGCCTGGAGCAGTCACGTCTTGGGAAGGCCGTGTAACGCAAGCAAAGGAACGAGCATTCACTGCAAAACATGATGCAAGCCATAGAGGCAGGCAGCGGGTATGCTTTTCCATGGCTAATCGACGGGCTGGACTTTCAGCACTACAGCTTGCGTACGGATACCGAAGATAGCGGCCAATGCGTTCAGCACCCGTGACAGGCGGGCGCTGGAGGCCCTCCCGGTGTCACCAACGCGCAAGCAGCTCCCACGCTTGACCTCAGCGCCAAGGGCTAATTAGAAAAAAGGCCGGTCCTGCCGCGTGACGAGTATCCAGGGTAGTGCGTGACGTTGGAGATAACCGGTGATGCATAATCGATAGCAGTAGCGCATGGCACGCTGGTTAGGTCCCGGCGCGAATGGCGTAGGACCGCGGGTACTCAGTGCTCAGTGCCCAGTACTCGGTGCCCAGTACTCAGTCCTCAGTACTACAGCCCAGATCCCCCGTCGTGCTTCTCTGCCTGTCTCTATACCTGACATAGCGTGTTTCCCTATTCTTCCCAGCCTGCCACCCCCGCCACACCGTGCAAGCAGCTGCATGTCTCTCCGCTGCGTCGTCCGCTTGCTGCCTCACTGTCCGCCCTCCGCGCTACTCGCCTCGCCGACCTCATTCAACCGCGGTCCCAAGGCTGCACCCGCATCAAAGGCGTCCACGCAGTCGTGCCAAGTGTGGGAAGCTGCACAAGCACCTGCCCCCTTGGACCACCTCGTCCGCCATGTTTTCTGAATGTAAGCCCCTCCTGCCTTATCAGGTACATGTGACGGCTGCGTGACGGCTGCGGGACGCCGCCTCTGGCTCGAGCTGCCTTGGGGCTCGTGTGACTGACAGGCGTGCTGCACAGATGCCTCCAAGTTCCTCTCCCAGTCTCAGTCGCGCCTGTCACTGGGCCAGCCCGAGTCGGCCTTTGCCCGCAACCCTTCAGACCGCCAGCGTCCCTCGTCGCGCGCCGCCCAGGCCTACCTCCAGCGCCGCAACATGCCGAACCCATACAACTCCCAGGCCATGTCGCGCTTTGCCTTTGCATCGCGCACCTCCAACGCCCCGGCCCCGCTCTTCTACTCCGCCACAGACGACTTCCGGGAAGAGGACGACCATGTCGAGCACGACCGCGAAATGGCCGACCACTACGCCCTCCAGCGCTCGCGCCGCCAATTCGGCGCAAGCAACCTCTCCGACTCGTCCGAAGTCGATGACGACGGTGTGCACAGATCTGACCACACCATCGAGCCCGACCGCGACGAGAACGACACGCCCGATTACGGCCTAGGCAGAGGCATTAAGAGCTCCTGGAAGGGGGACAAGCCAGCACGAGGGAGGTCCACTACGCTGACACGACTCGATGACCAAGACCGAGACTCGAGCGTGCCCTTGTCCGAGTCGACAGAACCAAGCAGCAAGGGAAATGGGAAACTGGTCGACGTAGAGCTGGCTTCGACAGAGAGAGACAGCATCGAAGAGCTGGACAGACAAGAGGCATTCGCTCACAAAGACGATCCGCCGCCGTCCTACCAACAATTCCGAAATATGCCGAGAAATAAACGCCTTCGCAGCCCGCTACGAACGACCCTACCTATCCCACAAGAAACAGACGAAGACGTGCTACTAGAACGTCCGCGATCCATCAGCCCAGACCGTCAGACCGTGCCAGATCTTGTGCCTGAGAACCCAACATCACCTCCCAAACACAACCTCTTCTGGGCTGAGCTGTTCGTTATTGTACAGTGCGCCATGATCGGCATATGGTTTATTTCCTTCTTGCAAGAGTCCCCGCCTGGCAACAAGAATCCACTGGGAGACACAGTCTACACCGTTCTGCGATCCTCTTTCCACCTCATAGGCGTCTATTCACTGGTATCGGTTATTGTCGGTTTATTGTGGCTGTCTCTATTGCGGTCGTTTGCCCGACCTCTGGTCTACTTGATGCTCGTCGCAGTACCGGTCATCTCCTTCTCCTTCTGGCTGTATCCCTTCATTTCAAGTATGAAGGGCTCGTGGCATGGGAACAGCACACAGGACAAGGCCATGCGCTGGCTCTCATTCGGTCCGCTTATACTCGCCATCTTCTGGATCTACACAGCCTTCAAGGCACGACACTCGCTGCACAGGGCTATCGGCATGCTGGAGTTCTCGAGTGACATTCTCAGGGCGCAAGCGCCGCTCCTCATGGTTGGCGTGGCAACCCTAGCCGCTGTGATGCTCTGGTCATGGCTCTGGATCCTGATGTTCACACGACTGTTTCTTGGTGGCCACTTTGCGAGCAACAAGTCACGCTGGATCGTGGACGCCAGCACCTGGTGGCTAGGGATAGCTTTCTTCCTCAACTACTTCTGGACCCTAGGTGTTATTGCCGGCGTGCAGCGAGCCACAACCGCAGCCACTGTTTCCCAGTGGTACTTTCACCGCAACACGACACCCACGCCACCCGCCATGACCGTTGTGCAGGCTTCACTCCACCACGCCTCCAACACCATGGCTGGCACCATTTGTCTCTCGACCCTGATCTCGCTCGCAGTGCGACTACCCCTTATCGTCCTCCCCCGCCGCCTCGCCGGCATGATTGCAATGTGCGCATACTCGATTATCCCAACCCCCATCGCCGCTCTAACCAACCCGCTTACCCTCACTTTTGCCTCGATCCACGGCGTGCCCCTCAACCAAGCCGCGCGGGGTCTATCCCAAATGAGCTTCATCTCGGCCGCCTCCCCCAGCACAACGCTCGGCCCCCGCTCCTTCAACGCCCACGCCCGCCCCTCGCTGCCATCCTACCGCCTCGCCAAACTCCTCCTGCACGCCATCCGCTGGCTCATCTCCCTCGCCCTCGGCTTCGCAGGCTGGGTCTCCACCGCCCGCATGCTGCAGCTCGCCAACACCACCGTGCCCTACAGGGGCAGTGCCTACGCCTACGTCGTCGGCATCATTAGCGCTGCCATCGGCTGGGGCGCGCTGGGCGCCATGGAGGGCGTGCTGGGCGGCATTCTGGACGCTGTGCTTGTCTGCTGGGGCAGCGAGGTCGGCCGTGACGGACACGGCGAGGCGCGTTATTGCGTCGATGCGGGACGCCTGTTTGGCGATGAGATTGCCGGCCGCGGCAGGGCGCGGTTCGAGGTCTGAGATTTGACATTCCGGGTTTGACACTCGAGGCGAGGCGACTCTCTATAGCAAGGTGCATTATGATCGGTGTTTCGGCGTCGCTTTGCCTTATTAGCTACCTACCTACCTACCTACCTACCTAGCCAGCTACAGGAACCGGATACTATGGTGTTTGTTTGGGTATACCTGATGGAGTGCAGTCCTTCTGCTCCATTTGTTGTTTCGACAATTTTTTAACTTTTTATTTTTTTATTTCCTTGATGCACATTCCCTCCATCCATTGTTAGCCACGCGAGTGAGCGCTTGTTGATGCACGGCATAGACGGCACGAGGGTGGCCAAGTGCAAGTAGAAAGAACAATATCTGATGCGAATCGCTATGCTGAATTACAGTAGCAAAACTCCTCCACCAAGATCCTGGTATCATGTCATTTGCAATCGTCTATCCACTTCTTGCGCCTGGCGCTTGCAATACCAACAGCGCTCGCGTCTTCTCTTCTCTTCTCGGTTTGAGAATGGTCTCAGTTCAGGTACAGGGATAGAGCCTGCTGCAGATCGGGGTTAAGCCTCTCCTGCACCAGCTTCACGATTTTCCCGCCGTGCCGGCTATTGGCGTCTTTCAGGTACTGTCCGACCCACTGTTTGACGTCGGTGATGTCGGGAAAGGGATCGCGCGGCGCCTTCTTGCACGTGTTAAGCTGGGTGAAGCCGACGCCGAAGCCGACCTCGTCGACATCCGCGTCCGGAATCAGGTCGTCGGCCGTGGAAGGGACAGGTGGGTTGATGAGGAGCTCGAGCAGTCGCTGTGTGGTCAGGCCCCAGCCCTTGGGGTAGCGGTCAACAAAGGCTTGGGATTCGCCGAGTGTCTTGGTGAAGGAGACTACGGCAGTCTTGCGGTCAGTCGGTCGAGCAAGCTTCTGGGTGTCGGGCAGGATCACTGTCAAGTAGATGGGCTTGAAGACGCTACGCGGGATTAGCAAAGGGTGTATGCAATCGTTGTGAATTACTTACTCGTGCTGAACCTGATCGGTGACACTGATGTAGAAATCTGCACCCAGACCCTTGTCCTGTCGCGCAGAGACCAAGTGGTAGAAAGCGATAAAGCGTTGCTGGAAGTTTTCTGTCTTCATGTTGGACAGCCTCTGCAGCATCAGCTGGAGGATGGTAACAAAGTAAGGCTGCAGAGCCTCGGCCGGGACGTAGGTGACGACAGCCTCGATAAGCTCAAAGGCATGCAGCTCGTGCGCCTTGGTCGAGACGAGCTTTTGAAAGATACCAAGTATGGGCTCAATCTGCTTGTCGGCAACAATGCGCTGCGCATCACGGGTGATCATGGCACTGAGCAGGCGAGCAAGCGCAGGCACGTTACCGCGTTGTTCCCAGACAGCGCCCTGGATGATGATGGAGAACAGGCTTCGGTAGTAGTCGGTCAACTGGGCTGACGGGTTGGCTTCCAGCAAAGCGGAGAAGAGCTGGAAGATGTAGGGCGAGAATTCCTCGATGCCTTCCTGCAAACACGTCGCGAACGGCTCGTACAGCTTCGTCTCGAAGGCTTCAGGGTGGCTTGGGGCAGCAAAGCGAATGAGGGCACCGAGACCCTCGAACAGGTAGTACTGGAATCGCGGGTTGCTGGGGTTGTGTCGGATGACCTTGATGATGGCGACAAAATTCATGAGGATGTTCTCGCAGATGGGCAGCACACCGTCTCGGATGAAGATGAGCACGCGCATGACGCACTTCATCAGGAACTCATTCTCCTGGATCTTCTCAGGGGCCGAGTTCTTGGTGATGAGCTTGAACAGATGTGTCAGGAGGTCCCTGGAGGCTCCTACCACGTCGCCCTTGGGGATGATGGGTTGGCGGTTGTCGTCCGTCATGAACAGGACGCGCTCGACAGCGATGGCAGCGTATGTGTGGATGACGTAGTTGTCATTTCCGAGGTTGTTGACGAGCAGGGGAAGGCTGCCCGCCACAGATGCGGGGAGAGTTGGCTACGGAAGACATAGAGGTACTTGATGGCATCGACCTTCAGAATCGCCTCTGCATCGGGTGCTTGTAGGTCGGAGGCAATGTGCTTTTGGAAGAAATCCAAGACGTTGACGTTCTCGTTCACGCTGAGGATACCCTGGGCGGCGGTGGCGGTGCCCTTGGCTGCAATTGCGGTGAAGAGGTACACAGCTGTGTCCTTTGACTTCCAGTTGTTTGCAGGGTCCTGAGCATAGTTTTGGAGGTAGGCGTCGACGTAGGTCTGCGACGTGCTCGTGACCAGGCCTTCGAACTTGGACATCAATTGGCGGAGGAAGTTGGTGGCTGCTCTCCGGCGGGTGTCGTTGTCGGAGCCTTCGAGGTCTCTCCTGATGAACTCAATGGGCTCGTCTTCAAACAGCTCTACGTCGGACTCGCGCAGGGTCAGGTTGGGCAGGATGACCTTGTCAATGACCTGAACGAGGACGGAATGGTTGTTGAAGTTCTCGGCGTGCTGTGTGGAGGCGACGGCAGTCAGGAACTGCAGTGCCTTGCTGACCAGGATGTCGTACTTTGTCTCCAAGCCAACGGTCATGAGGAAGTTCCAGGTGGTCTCGATGAACTGGCCCAGCTGGGGGCCAAATGCATCTTCGTACTTTTGGATGTACAGCATCAGCGACTCAAAGATAGCAGCCCTGACGTATTCCTGCGGCCCGGACTCGTCGTCTTCCGAGGTGTGCAGCGACGGGTTATCGTAGGTCAGGTACTTGTGGAGGACCGAGGAGATGGCGGCCATGTTGTCCTCGAAGACGGGGGCAGGTCCTGGCACGACAGGTCGTAGAAGAGCTTCATGATGAGGTCGAGGGTGGTGAAGGCGGGGTTGAGGGCGGCGGGGTTGGCGTGGGAGTGTGTGATGAGGTTGTCGGTGTTCTGGAGCAGGGTGAGGAAGGGGGCGCTGAACTTGGACAGGACGTGGTTGATCTCGGTGAAGAGGTCGTCGGAGCGGAAGAGCGGGCGCCATCGCTTGAAGATGGAGTGTGCGACGCGCAGGACGCCGTTGTTGACGGTGGAGTTGTCGGGGGTGAGGCGGGAGATGAGGTCGTCGACGAGCGTGTCCCAGCGCTCCCAGAAGTCGCTGTCGGCGATGGCGCTGATGGCCTCGCCGAGCTGTGCCTGCAGAGTGGGGGACGGTGACCATGAGGCCAATCAGCTCGCGCTTGATGGCGACGACCTCGTCGGGAGGCAGCTTGTAGTTGCCATCCTCATCGACCCAGTTGCGCTTGATGAAGTTCTTGAAGTAGAGGGCGCTGGCGAGGCGTATTGTGGAGGGGGCCGAGTCGGTGGCGACGATGTGGAGGAGGGAGAGGGAGAAGTTGGGCTTGGCCTGTTCGAGGGTGATGGCCTGCTCGGCTGGGGGGTGTTAGTAGGGGCGGGGTTGTGGTGGGTGTGGTGTGTGTGGTGTGTGTGGTGTGGGTGGTGTGTGTGGTGTGGTGTGTGTGGTGTGGTGTGTGTGGTGTGGTGTGTGTGGTGTGGTGTGTGTGGTGTGGTGTGTGTGGTGTGGTGTGTGTGGTGTGGTGTGTGTGGTGTGGTGTGTGTGGTGTGGTGTGTGTGGTGTGGTGTGTGTGGTGTGGTGTGTGTGGTGTGGTGTGTGTGGTGTGGTGTGTGTGGTGTGGTGTGTGTGGTGTGGTGTGTGTGGTGTGGTGTGTGTGGTGTGGTGTGTGTGGTGTGGTGTGTGTGGTGTGTGTGGTGTGTGTGTGTGTGTGTGGTGTGGTGTGTGTGGTGTGTGTGGTGTGGTGTGGTGTGTGTGGTGTGGTGTGTGTGGTATGGTGTGTGTGGTGTGGTGTGTGTGTTGTAGTGGGTGTGGTGTGTGTGTTGTAGTGGGTGTGGTGTGTGTGTTGTAGTGGGTGTGGTGGGTGGATGGGTGGGTGGATGGGAGGGGCCGTGGTAAACAGCAGACAGAGACAGGAAAAGCTACGCACCCTGCTTGTTCTGGCGCGGGTCCAGGCTGGCCTCGAGCAGCTGGGAGAGGGTGGGCATGTCGGCGGCCATGGCGAGGACAGGACAGCAGCGGGGGCCGGTGCAGGAGAGACGACGGAGCTGGGGCGTGGGTGTTGGCCGTGGCCGTGCAAAAAGCTGATGTGTTTTGGCGGGTTGCTGGCTGGCGGGGCCCACTCCTGTGCTCTCTGCCCGGCGCCGCAAGTGGGAGCTGGGAGCTTGCTTGGGCTAGCTCGGCCGCAACCCCAGATTCCCGCAAGCCCGCCGATTTTCACGGTGCGCGCCCATGGTCGTTTGTCGCCCGTCCGCCAGAGTGCCCGCCCACCGCCGCCGCCGCCATGTCTCCCCCGTGCCCCTAGACGGCGTGCCTGCTGCCTTGCCCACCCACTGCACCGCACCGCCGCTTCGCGCGCCCAGCACGCCCGACCGCAGGGCAGCCGCCTCCCCGCCGCTTCGCCGCCTCGCCGCCTCGCACCCATGCCCGACACAAAGCGTCTGCGCCCCTGCTGCGAATTCTTCCCCCACCGCCCCTGCACGCACCGCTGCAGCCGTAGCCCTCGCGCTGCCTTCGCCCCGTCCGCCTCTCTGGGTCCCCCCACCGCCCCTGGCCCGCATGCCTCCCCCGCCGACGATGCTCTTCGCCCGCCCGACCGCCGCACCTCGTCCTACGACATCCTCAATGCCTTTCGCAGGCTCACCGGCAGTCGCCCGCGCGCCGAACCCCTGCCTCCCCGCCCCCGGTGAATCCCGTGCGAGCCCTGTCCGTGGGCTCCCTCCCGCCCTCGTCCACGGCGAGCGGCCCTTCAGCCGACGATAGCCTGCAGCGCATCACCCACGTCGCCAGCGAGGCCATCAGGCCTGACGTGACCGGAGGACCGCCCGAGCTGCCACACCTGGTCAGGCAGTTGGACAGGACCCATCCGTTCCCCGAGAGAGCAGACGCCGTCGACAAGATATGCAGGCTCCTGGAAGAATATCCCTTGCAGAACATGCTCGGCCTGTGGTCCGTCGCGAGCGACCTGGTCCTGCTCGAGCAGCCCGACCACGTCGCCGAAGCAGGCTACAAGCTCCTCAGAAGCATCTCGCTCGACCCCAAGCTGACGCCCCTCGAGCGAACCATCATCTTCGACGCTGCTGCCTACCGCCGCACCACCCGATGCTTCCAATGGCGCCTCGACATCATCTCCACTCTCACAAACGGCGGCAAGAACATCGCGGCCTGCGAGTCTGCCATTGTGCCCTTCATCCTGAATGCACTGGATGCCTGTTTCAAAGCCAGCCGTGACGCCTTCAACGCGAACCGAAAAGCCAGCGGCAAACGCAGCCTCGACAATCCCTTGCCAGAGTCGGAAAACCTGGGCCGCATCTTCCAATACGCCACCCATGTCTGCAAGTTCAATGCCAGGATTCTCACCGACGCCGATCTCGAGCAGATCCTTGAACGCGCCATGCACATCTGCCAGAACACCACCCAACAAGGCGACATGGAAAACTGTATCAAGCTCTTCGACACCATCATCACCTACGTCCACGTCCCAATGAATGCGCTCAAGCCGACTCTCGAGGTTCTCTGTGCAATCCACAGGCAGATTGCTGGTCTCCAACACCAGACTTGGAACACGTTGAGCAACCTGTTCAAGTCGCACATTGGCCAGGCTGCCATCATGTCGCTATTGCACACCCTCCGGGATGGCCCTTCGATCAAGAACCGGCAGAGCAGCCTATACAGGGGTACCATGCAGGTCCTGCAGCTGCTGGTACTGAAAGAGGGACACGGTGAACTGCCAAAAGTCCCCATGTCGCTCATCTTCTCCGCCCTCAAGGCTTCCATCAAAGAGCCGCATGGAACACAGGAGGACTCTGTCATGGACCTGATAGACTCAATCCTGGCCCAAGACACCATGACGGATGCACTACTTGCCGAGGCAGACTTGACCGATATGCTGGACATTATTCGTATCTGCGCTGAGCGTGATGAAGACCGATTCCGCGCCAAATCGGCTGCATCTACCGAGAGCGCAA
Organism: Ascochyta koolunga; assembly: GCA_026119515.1. Taxonomy (NCBI): domain Eukaryota; kingdom Fungi; phylum Ascomycota; class Dothideomycetes; order Pleosporales; family Didymellaceae; genus Ascochyta; species Ascochyta koolunga. The sequence goes on from JANLCG010000007.1 coordinate 1,258,642, forward strand.
CTGCCTTGAGGAAGGATACCCATATGTTGCCACAGCTTTCCTTGGAAAACGCCAACGTCCGAAATCGTGGGTTTCGTCTCCTTCTTTGGCCTCCGCGATATACTGACGTGACTAGTAAAACCAGACACGGTCTCATCTCCACGAGGCCACGAAGAGGACGTGGGCCCACATGCCGACAATCCTGCCGTCTTCTCTACCAAGTTCGAAGCCGTCCGCCGTACTGAAGAAGACCGTATTTTTCGACTGCTCGTCAAACTGCATCGCATCAGCAACGCAATGGACCATGTTCAGAAAGAAGCGGTCATGGAACTGTTCCTGCATTGCGCTCTCCGCCTGAGCGACACAATCGCAGAAAATATGATTCAGTATTTCGCCGAGGAGCGATTGCTGAATCCGGCAAACATTCGCTGGCTAGACGTATCTCGTGACCTTGCAGCCGTAACCTTGCACGATGCGACCCGGCCGAATACTGTCCGGATTTTGGCAATCAAGACGCTGAGGGATACGTACGACGCAGTGGAGCAACTTTGCGCAACCCACGTAGCAGCCCAGTGTGCTGCGATACTGCTCGACAGGATTGCAATCGAAAGCAATGTGGAAGTCTTGGAATCGCTTGTGGATTTTGCTGTCGATGTTGCCGACAAGGCACAGCTCGACAGATTCTCAGAGGTTGTGCAACTACTCCAAAAGAAGCTGGACCAGCCACGGCCGTTACCCAAAAATCCTCCCCAACCATGGTCAGCATCGCCTACTTTTCTCCCAAGTTCAGATTCAGAAGGCCAGTCTCACTGTAACGTCATAGCCGTGGGCTTTGTACGACTTTTCATTCGGAGTTTCGCCCATGCGGCACAAAATACACGCATTCTGTACAATACCATTCGAGAAATCGCAGGTAACGACAGATACGACAACGAGTCACGGTTGACCGCCCTGAGGTTACTCTTCCGATTGCGTGCTGATTCGCGCCACGCTCTTACCATCAACGCTTCCTCAGAAGGTGAACGCATAGCAGCCGAGCTGTGTCGTACTGAAGAGACAGCCATCGTGACTGAAAAGACCGACGGGTCTATTTCGAATGACCATTCACGATCTGAGGATGCATATTCGTGGCGCGAACAGCGCAAGATCTCCGGTTCTAGCCCACATGCTTCCCTCCATCGGCAAACAGGTCGTACGACTGCTGCAGCAGGCCGTGTGGCGAAACCAATTGCCCCGTTGTGGATGTACCCAGAGCCTAGAGGCTTGCCTGAAGAACCTACTTCTGACCCTAGTCGTGTTGTGTTTTCTCACATCGATGCCAGCGAATACCCACTCAGCGATCATGTTCATGACATGGAGATCACACTATGGCTGGAGCTGATCATTGCATTACTGCAGAGGCCGTCCGACTGGGAGGTGTACAGCTATGTTCTGGTCCACCTAGGCCCTCAACTGTCAAACCAAGCTTTGGTACGAAGCTGTGTGGTGCAACTACAAATGCTTAGGAACGTCCTGTGTGAGCAAGTCCGCAACTCCAGCTTCCACGAACCTCCACCCCACACCCTACTCAAAAAGGCCGATGTGGCGGTGTGCCTGTACCATATTCTCACCGTCATTATCAGCTACCACGAGTATTTCGAGAAAAGCGAAGAGGACGACCTCGTCAAAGCGTTCCTGCAAGGGATCGTGCAGTGGGACAGGACCTCGAAGTGGTGCATCCACGCCTTGTCCGTCTGCTGCTTTGAGGTTCCCCTGTCTGTCAGCAAATCTCTTGACACCATCATCCAGAAGATGTCACAGATTGTGACCAAACCGGCCACTGCAATTCACATTTTAGAGTTTCTGACCTCCCTGGCCCGCTTGCCAGAGCTGTATAAGAACTTCCGCGAGGAAGAGTTCAAGACTGTTTTTGGGGTATGTTTCCGCTACCTGCAACATATCAGAGACCAACGCAGTCGCGCGGCCATGCCGAGCCTGTCACAGAGGGGTCATAGTTCGTTGCGTCACAGCGGATTTGCTAGAGAATATACGACAGCGCCAGACGGCGGCTCCAGGCGGTCCCACTCTGTGGAAGAAGACCTACCCCATTACCTGTACTCACTAGCTTTTCATGTCATAACATTCTGGTTCATGGCACTCAAGATGGAGGATCGACCCAGGCAAATACCATGGATCACCAAGAATCTCTTGACCGTGGACAGCTCCGGGAGGCACAGCATGGAAGAGCAAGGTCAGGTCATTGTGGACATGATGAACATGGTCGCCTACACAGACCGAGATCACACTGTGCGCAATGAAAACTTCTCCAAACCAGGTGACGGCGAGGTCTGGAAGAAGACATGGATCGTGAATAACGGTCTCTTGACGATCGAGACAGCAGCAAGAACGGGTGTCTCTCAAGTCACATCCCGTCGACCGGTATGTATTTTGCGCTAAGTGGCTGCATCGGTACTGACTCTGACTTCACAGTGTGGAACACGTTTCTTTACGCTGCGACCATCGCTTGTACAGCCTCCACACCATCAGGTGCCAATAACGGTTGGGCTTGCGTCTGACGCGTTTTATTCCTCGTCTTATGTTGGCATATTGCCAGAAGACATCTTCCAAAGCTTCTACGCGCCTCTCGATCTGACAAACACCACCGTTGCCCTTCCAGACGATGACATGACGCGCCGTGCCATCACCACATTCGACCGAACTGCGACTATCGACAGTTACAAAGTCGGTGTCATATATATTGGGGAGGGGCAAACCAATGAGCGCGACATCTTCATGAACGACATCGGTTCTCCTGCTTACACCTCGTTCGTTAGCGGCCTAGGCACACTGTGTCGTCTCAAAGATGCCAAGTTCAATACCGGCGGTCTTGACACCCGCGGCGACGCAGACGGCGAGTTCACATATCTCTGGCGCGACCGATGCTTGGAGCTGGTATACCACATCACTACTATGATGCCAACAGACCCCAACGATGACATGACGTACCCAAACAAGAAGCGTCACATTGGCAATGATTTCGTCAACATCATCTTCAACGACTCCGGCCTACCTTATAACTTTGACACCTTCCCAGGCGCGTTCAACTACGTGCACATTGTTATCTCGCCAGAGTCTCGAGCGAGCTTTGTGGACCGTCGCATCGATTCCGACCCCGACGGCAAGGACCGTTACTACAAGGTGCAGGTAATCTCGAAACCAGGCTTCCCTGACGTCTCTCCCGCTGCCGAAACAAAGATCCTCGGTGGTAGGCATATCGCGGCATACTGCCGCCTCATCGCCATCAACGCATGCGTCTTCTCCGACGTCTGGTTCCAGCGCGAAGGCGGCGAGCAAATCTCCTCATGGCGCAACCGCCTCCGCGAGATCAAGCGACTGTGCGAACGATATGGCAGCAGCCCCAGCGACCAGCAACCAAAATCCACCCCTGCCTCCCCTGGCGGCGGCACCCAACCCCTCTCCAGCCCCCGCCTCGCGACCAGAACGGCATTGCTTCCCCTTTCCAGCGCTCCAGCATCGCCACTTTCATCACGGAAGGCACTAGCCGCAGCTCCATCAGCAGCTCCTCCCATGACTAGTGCTCCTACACCGCGCTATTGCATGGTCATCATTATTGTCCGAGTCGCGTGTCGCATTTACATATACCCCTTTATCATTAACCACAAAAGTTTGCCTTTTTTTTTTTTTTTTTTTTAACTTGTCTCTGTTCGGTTCATGAGTGCATTCGCAGGGTGTTTCTGGGTGCTTCGGCACCAGCGGAAAAAGTTTAGTTTTACTGGAAGATAGGAGTGTGTTTGGAACCGTCGAGTGAGGATTAGATGGGATGTGACGTGTAGTGTAAAGTACAGTACAGTACAGTACAGTACAGGAACGAAAAGCATATATATGTCTTGACAAGACGCGACACGACGCGATTCCAAGGCAGGCATTGCCTATCCATCAAGTAGCATTTGCTTGAAAAATGTATTTTTCCTTCTTACATTCGTCGTGTTGTTTGTATAACACTACCCCAAACTCACCCCCTCGGTGGCCAAAAGCTCCCCTCCAAGCGCCTCTTCCTGGCTCTGACTTCCCGCCGACCCATGGCTTGGATGTAGCCTGTGCTGTTCGTCGCCTCCTCCACTGCCATTTCCACCCCCTCCTCCTCCTCCTCCTCCTCCTCCTCCTCCTCCTCCGTTATTGTTCCAGCTACCACCACCACCGCCACCACCACCCGCTTCATCGGCCCTCTTCTTCTTCGCCTCCTCCTTGTGCTCGTGCTTGCGGCTCGAGTTGACCTGCAGCAGCAGCACGACCATGGTAGCCATGGCGGCGATGCCCATTGCGATGCGGCGGGTGAGTACCCAGCGGAGGCCTTCGACTTCAGAGCGGGCGTCGGAGTTGAGTTTAATTGTGATTTGGTAGTTGAGTTCTTGGATCTGAGTGAGATAGTCAGAAGGATGCAAGGGGAGGAAAAGAAAGCCGGCACGTGTGTGTGTATGTGTGTGTGTGTGTGTGTACCTTTGTTTCCATACTCCTCTGTTCCTGCCTGACGGCCATTTTGCGATCGTCAAACAAGCCCTTCAATTCGTCCTTGACGCTGCCTGTCTCCTGCCCTAACTTCTGCCCTAGAATATCCACTTCGTGCTGTAGCTGTGCCCGCTCGCTCCGCATCCGCTCCACCGCCCCGCGCCGCACGTTGCCCATCTCTGTCTTCAGCTCCGCGCACGCTGCGCGGAATAGGTACGTTTCGTTCTCCACGTTCGATTTGGATACCAGCCCTTGGCGCGCAAGCAGCATGTTGTCGATTAGGATGCCCCGCACGGCTTTCATGAGGGTGATGCTCTGCGCGTCCGTGTAGGTTGATTTGGAGAGCTGGCGCACGAGTCCGTACGTGTCGAAGTGGTGCACGTACGGGGGCGTTTTGAGGTGTGGCGGCTTGTGGTCTTCGTCTGAGGGGCCGGGCATGTGGAGGACGCTGTCGAGGGGTTTGGGGTCGCCTGTTTTGGGCGCCGCGGGCGGTGTGTAGGACGGCGGCGTGTCATCTATCGCGATGCTTGGGCGGGGCGTCGAGGGTGGTGACGTCGCTATGTGGCCTTCGTGCTCATCGTCCTCTTCTTCCACCTCTTTGGCTGGGTCGTGTGGGATCTTCGGCGGCATGAGCTCGCCTCGAGTGAGCTCCTCCCGTAGGTGCGGCGCCGGTTCATGCGCTTTGCCGTAGCGCTGAATGGGCGCTTCTACGCTGCGATATGGCGTTGTTGCGAGAGTGCGCTTCGAAGGGGGTGCGGGCGCGAGCACGGATCCGGGGCGCATTGGATGGCTTCCACAGCATGGGCCAGAGGAAGGGGAGCCTCGGTGAAGCCATCTCGGTGCGCTTGAGAGTGTGATGTGGGGGACGGTGTTAGGAGCCGTCATGTTGAATTGCAACAGTCGCCAAGCCGTGGACAGGGATATCTTGACCGTAATCGGAGAACACTTCACGACGGTTAGACGCGGGATCTGCGGTAGGGCTGAAGGGTCCACTTCCACGTGCTGTCGAGTTCACCAAAGGAAGCTGTACAGGAAGGTGGTCGTCCTAGTCCTGTGGAGGAACAACACTAGCCACAGGTCTCAGCATGCAATATATCACTGCTCCCTAAAGAACATAATCCTGCTAAAATCACGATTCGTGATAAACTGAAGAACCCTGGCTTGACAATGCCGGCAGTCGATACAGCAGAGTGGTCAACAAACAAAATTGATCGCCTGTTTGATACCATTTTGGGTGTGCATGTTGCACATCGTTGGCTGTGAGGCAGTGCAAGTCCCAACTCTTGGTCTGCTCACGAATCAAAATGTCGATCAATTTTGTTTGTTGACAACTCTGCGATACAGAAGATTGGCAGTTTGCAGGCCGTTCAAGGAGGTGCTTGTTGGTTATCTGGTAGATTGTCGAGAAAATGATCCTCCAAACTCCTGAATTTCTTCGCTCTTTTTCAATCGTACTCAGCGTCTACAACTTATGTTTCTTCTCTCCACTGGCAACCTTCCTGAACTCTTCCTGCGGCACGCCCTTCAAGAACCGACTCAACCCACCAAATACCTCCTCCACACCCTGACGATCCAATGTATCCATATCCGGCTTCCTGATCAATGCCTTGATCTTGATCAAACTCTCGCCGTTCAAGTGATCGCCTAGCCTGTCATCAACCTCCTTGAGCACCTCCTCCAGGAACTTGGGGCTGTCTTTCGATCCGACGTCAAAGACTTTGTTCACGAATCCCGTGTGTACCAATTCGTCGCAGGAGATACGTTTCGACATGATGAGCGCCTCGTTGGCTTTGCTGATTCCCAGGCGCTTGACGAATGCGAAAGACGCGTTTCCTTCGGCGACGAGACCGAGCGAGGAGAAGGGGGTCAGGAGGTAGGCATGCGGTGCGGCGTAGATGAAGTCTGAGAAGGCGATCAAAGCGGCGCTGAGGCCGACGGCGGGGCCGTTGAGAGCAGTGACGAGGATCTTGGGGTGGGTGTAGAAGGCGTGAGTAATGTGCAGGTTGTTGGAGACAAAGCTCTTGAGCCACTTTTGGCGCTCATCGATATCGGTGGAGGACTTTTGGGCTCCGCCAAAGGTTACATCTGCGCCGCTAAGTAAGAGTGTTAGTATGACACAATGATGGCTGCCAGGTGTATCTGGAGTCTTACGCGGAGAAGAAGCGTCCCTTGCCAGTAAGGACGGTAATGAAGACCTCATCGTGAGCGGCGACTTCATGCATGGCGCACGCAAGCTGGTAGTATAGGTCGCCATCGAGGGCATTGAGCTTCTTGGGAACATTGAGGGTGATGATGGCTACTTTGCCCTTGTATTCGACGAGAATGCCTGGTTCGGACATATTGGTAGTCTTTTGGTTTAGATAATGAGGTTGAAAGTTCACCGACTCTTAAACCTTGCTGGATATGCTGTGTTACGCAGGAATCTAAAGTTAATTAAGAGGCGCAGACGTGAGATCAGATGGAGCCGAGGCTCATCGAAATGCGGAGAGCTGATCAGCGATCGATAGCCGACGCAGCCTTACAACCAGGGACGTGTTTGTGCATATGATAGAAGCCTTGAAGGTCATTTTACCACAGACTCAAAGCAGAATCCAAGTAATTGGGTTCCCCGGATGGCAGGAATTCATGGAGAAAAGACGAGCACGTGAAGACGCGAGAGTAGAAAGCGCGATCGCGCTTATCGATTAGCCATCTCCAACTTCCTTCCGAACAATCTCCACAAATATCTTTGACCTCATCAGTCCACTAGCACTACAGCGTCTGGCAACCCTACACTCTACACTCCTCCAAACTCCGAATATTGCGCCAAAATGGGTGGACCTAACCTCGAAGTTGCCAAGGTCTGTTTCTGTTCTATTCTCCATCGTTTTCCGGTTTGACCTCTCCGCAGTTCGGCATGTACATTCTCTTCCCGATCAGCATCATGTACTACTTCGGCACAAACCTCGACGGGAAGTTCTCGGTCCCAGACTTCTGGCCAAAGCCCGAGCAGACACATCGAATTCCATATGAGCGCGAGGAGATTGCGAAGGAGCTGGAGAGGCTGAAGGCGAGAAACCTGGAGAACAAGAGAAGGAGAGAGGAGGAGGAGAGACGCATGGCCGCTATGGGTATCAGCAAGGACGAGTAGAGTGGCTCTGCAAATGTGAGCGTCGGCGCGCAAAGTATACCTTGGGTGTTTGAGAAGAGTTGAGAGAGTAGGGTTACGAAAACGATGAATGGGAGTCATTGCGACACCAATGCATGGAGGCGTTTGGAGGAGGCGTTTTGTCGCCAATGGTGTATACTACTGTACAGTGTTGTATTATACATCTATATGCACAGGATATAAGACTGCTCAAACCGCGACTTTACTCTTCAGCTCCTCCCAGAGATCGTCCGGTATCGTTCCTTTACTCCAGTTGGTGTACACCCCTTGAATCCCTTGAACGTCCTGCAGCTTGTCCAGAAAGCGCTCGCTGAGTTCTTTCGCAGCACCCTCATCCTCCAGCGGGACTTTGGTATCCTCGTTGGGATCGTATATGATTTCGCTCTCCTCAACCTCCATTTCCAGCTCTTTTGCAAGTGACTCCGCAATCTTGTTGGTCTGCGCAGGCTCGGTGAAGAGCACAACGCGCCCCTCCTCATCTTCAAACACGTCCAGTGCACCTGCATCCAGCGCAGGCTCAAGCAGTTCGTCCATACCAACGTTCTCCTTCTTGCTGAATATTATCCTGCCTTTCTTCTCGAACATGAACCCAACTGTTGACACCTGACCACCCGCTTCCTTGACGATCAGCCTCAGCTCAGCCAGCGCGCGCAGCTTGTTATCTGTCTGGCACTCAATTATGGTGGCGATTGAGGGAGGCAGGATGGCTTCCAGAGTAAGATTCTCGAGCGCTGCGCCGGTGGCCGAGAGACCCTGGCCTCGTGCTATGGCGGCTTCGATCGAGGCTTTCGGTACGGCACTCTTCTTGGCGGTTGATATGGCTAGGTGGAGGCGCGCATTCATGTCAGGGTTTGGTCCACCTATCTTGACGGCGTTGGTGATATCGCGGGTCATGAGAGAGCGCTGTTTGCTCTTGCCTGCATCGTTCTTGGCTTTGTCGTGCTTGATGGTCGCCCATTTACTACACTCATAATCAGTGTGTACCCTTTGCTGTTGCTGCATCTGATTTGGCATACGAATGACCAGATTGGTAACTAGATGTAGCGCTCAGGCATCGCACCTGCTGCTGCATCTTCCTCGGTCGCAAGACCTGACGACAGGCGCATTGAGCCGCGCCTTGAAATGACAGTGAAACGCGAACCGCGCAGGCAAATGGTGCCGTCATTGGAACGCTCTCAAGATTTTTGGCTGTAGTACGAGGAGGCCAGGAACAAAAGTTGAGCTCGTCGCTCACCGCCAAGAAAGACACCCCCGAACTCCGCAACATGGCGAGCATCCACACACAGCTCCACCTGGGCACCCCTCCGCAACTGACAGGCAAGTTTACCCCACCATGCGAATGAGCTGTCCAATTCAACCCCTCAACCACACATAGAAAGGCTACGAGCGTACACAACCTCCGATGGCCGCATCCGACGAGCAGGCTGCGAGGGAGGACGCCTCGAACCCTGAGCTCGACGTCAAGAAGCTTCATGCGCTTCCCACTGAACAGCAAGACCTATACCTCCTGACCTTCACGTCCGACCTTGCGCGCCATGTTGACTCGCTCGACGCTGATGGTGCCTCGGCGCATCAGATTTACATCAAAAAGGAGCTGTTCCAAGTCATCAATCTGACCTCCCCCGCGCCCACGCGAGTAATCCGAAACAACTTGGGACGAGCATTCGCTGGCATATTGGGCAAGGGAGACCGCAAGCTTCTCTTCGAATCGATCAACGAATGTGTCAGCATACTCAATGGAGCGGGCAAGAGCGAGAGGGATGTTAAGGCAAAGCATGCCGCGGCGCACTGTCTAGGCTGCATATTCGAGGCTGCGGGAGACAGCGCGATAAACTTGGCGCCAGTAACCGCAATGTCTCTACTACGTCTTATCAAGTTCGCGCAAAACTACACCGGTCTGAGGGCAGCTATTTTCCAAGCAGTGGGCAAAGTGTTCAGAGGCATTGCTCCCTCAGCAGATGAGAATGTTGCAAGAGATGCATGGAAACAGGCCCGGAATGCGTGTACTGGAGACAAATCCCTACTCGTGCAGGCAAGTGCATGCTTCTGTCTCGAGCAGCTGATCAAGTACACCGCGCTTTTCGACAATGCGACCGACTTCGAAAAGCTACAGGCTGCCGTGTGGAAGGCTATCGACAGCAGCTCAGCCACGCTACGTCATGCGGCCGCCTCAGCTGTTTCTGCCGCACTCGTTAAGAATTACTCTGAGACTGCAGCAGCAGAGGAGCCGATCATGGGTATAACACGAGTAGGCACGGGCGCTACGAAAAAGAAGAACAAGAGGATTTCTACCATCGATGGTGGCGATGACGATACCATGGAGCGACCGGAGTCACCCGTACCCAAGAAGTCGGCTGCGAAGGTTATGTTTACCATCTCAGCTATCCTAAAGCTTCTCTCGACACAATATTGCCGATCTTCCACAACACATCGCGCCAGGGCTGGTATCGCTGTCTGTTACATGAAAGTGCTGCGCGGCTTGGGAGAGCAGATTGTCGAATCGAAGTATCCTGAGATCACACGAAGTCTGTTCACAGACATTCTCTCCAGTCAAGTCATCACTCAGAACCGGTATCGCACGCTCAGTGCTCGCAAGTGTGTGGCGGTTATCCTGGAAACCGTCATTGGCCGTGAGATGCTCGGTGAGTCTGGACAGCTCAACGCGGCAAGGTTTCTTGTCAACGAGATTCTGAAGGACTATCCACAAGCCCTGAAGGAGCGGCCAGAGCCATCAAAACAGACTCTGATTGGGGCACTCAGCACCCTATCAGCTCTCTTCGACAGCCTAGGATCTGCTTCTAATGTCATTGCCGATCCTTCTCGAGATGCACTCATTCAGATTCTGCAGCACCCAAGCTATACGGTGCAAGTACACGCATCGTTCTGTCTACGATCTTTCGTCCTTGCTTGTCCGCTTCAACTCTTACCGGCCGTCACAATATGCATGAACAGCGTTAATCGGGAGCTTGGTCTGCTTGGGAGTGGAAGACAGTCACCTAGAAAGTGCGTCGGCCTTGCAAATGGTCTTTCCGCGGTCCTGAGCACATCGACATCGCAGCCATTGCACGGTTCTGTGGATGTGAATTCTCGAGTCCTCTCACAGGCGACGACGTTACTCAAGTCTGCCGGTAACTCAGACGTTAGAGTTTCGGCTACACAGGTTCAAGTTGCTTGGATCTTGATTGGGGGACTGATGACTCTTGGGCCAAACTTCGTCAAGATTCACTTGTCGCAATTGCTTCTTCTTTGGAAAAATGCACTCCCAAAGCCGCTCAACAAAGACAACATGGTACAGAGGAATGTCTTTGAGCTTAGCTATTTGTCTCATGTGCGCGAGTGTGCTCTAGGTTCAATATTGACTTTTCTGGAGTTCAACAGCAGGCTCCTGACGCTGGACGTTACGAAACGGTTAGCTGCGATGCTGCAGAACACGACGATGTTCCTAAATACGCTTCCAGTGAAGAAGACCACCGATGATATTTCGCAACGCTTGTCTCCTGCTCTGCAGCTGCATGACTTCGATCTCATGGTCCGAAGGAGAGTGCTACAATGCTATACTAAGCTCGTGGATCTTACGCCTGCGAGCAGTAACGAGGTCTTGCTACAGACTAACCTGCTTTCTTTTGCCGTTGCCAACTTTGCAGATCCGGACAACTACACCACCAGCTCTTTCAGTACGGCCATCGCAAGTGCTGCAGGCTCATTTGAGAGCATCTGGGAGGTCGCAGATAACCATGGCTTTGGCGTCACTGGTTTGGTGCGAGGCTTCGACATCAGACCTCTACCAGGGGAGCACGATAGCAGCACTGGAAATCATTGGTTAGTAAGACATGGCTCAGAAGCTATCATCGATCGCACAGTAAGTGGTAATCTGACACCTAACACATCTGCATGACTCACAATGACAGCTGCTCTCCCCAATCTGCGGCGCACGTGAACATGATTCGATATCGCTATACAACAATCTTTCCCAAGACTCCACCGAGCTTCCAGATCCTCCAGCCACCGAGGTCGTAAACTCGGCACTGCGGCTATTTGCCATCTGCTTGCCCTTGCAGACGCCGAAGGTTCAAGAGAGTATCCTGGAGCAGATGACATCGTTCTTGTCGGCTAGTAGTCTGCAGCGCGACATTAACAGAAGAACGGCCATGATGGTAAACATTGCATACGGTTTATTGTCTGCGCTCAAGGTAGCTGTGAAAGAGACACAGTCTACTTCTGGTAGCCTGAAAGGTGCAGCCGTGGAGAAAGTTATTCAAGATCTTCTACATGTAAGTGTATCCAACTCATGACACTTCTTTAACTAACATGTGGAGATGTTCGTCATTCTGCCTGATCCATTCGTCCGCAGGCTGGCTGGCGAGGCCCTAGGCCGTCTCTGCAGCAGTTCCGGGAATGCTCTAACCAGTAGTGAGGTCAACTATCTGGTTGATCAAATTGTTGCGAACCGTGAGCCATTCGCCCGTTCAGGCTATGCTTACGCACTAGGCAGCATCTTGTCCCAGCTCGGTGGCATGGCTGCCAGTTATCATCTGAAGAACATACTCGGGATTCTCATGTCCCTTGGTAACGATCCTCATCCCATCGTACACTTCTCCGCCATTGACAGTCTCTCCCGGGTGGCGGACTCTGCGGGCTTGTCGTTTTCTAGTCACGTCACTGGCACTCTTGGCATGTTAGCACAGCTTTACGCTGCAGACTCGCATAACGAAGAGGCAGTGTCGCTAGCCTCATCAAACATCGAGGTCGACCTACCAACGCCGGCTGTCATTGCGCGATGCATAGACAGCACCATCAATGTTCTTGGCCCAGACTTGCAAGAGATGGCTAAGGCACGAGACCTGATCATGACGTTAATTGGTCTCTTTGAAAATGAATCCGATGAATTGGTAAGGATTGAAGCTCTCCGCTGCCAGGAACACGTCTCGCTTTATGCACCTGGCCAGATTCGTTTCACACACTACGTGAAGCAGTTGCAACACTCACTGGAAAACCCGTCAACACAGATCCGCGACATGGCTGTTGATGGTCTTCACAACCTCATGAGACGCAATACTGAAGAGATCATCCGTGCTGGTGACCCTGGTCTCGAAGATGCACTATGGCACGTCCTCGACAGACAACCTGATCACGAGGTCGTTCGAAACATCCTGCGTAATTGGCTCCATCAAACTGGGTTAACGGATACTGCGGCATGGGTGCAGCGTTGCCACTCAGTGCTAACGAAGACAAAGAAGGTTGAAGCACAAGAGGTGATCGAAACCAAACCAAAAGCCGGTGCGACAGATTTACAAGATGAAGAAGTCGCTGGTTTTGCTGCTGCTGCGAATGCACCTGGGGCTGAGGTTGGTCAAGCTTCGCCGACGAGTCAGGAACTTCTCAAGTGGCAAGTACGAACCACCGGCATGGATCTCTTGAGTGAGTTGGTTACTATGGTGAGCAAAGAAGCCGCTTTTCGAGAAGAGTCGCCATGTGTCCTCGCCTTGCAGCACAGAGTCGCCGACGTCGTGCGCATCGCCTTCTCTGCGTCCACTGCTGGCGTTGTTCAGCTGCGAATTCGTGGTCTGAAGATCATTGATCAGGTTCTGAAGGTATATCCCTCTTTAACTCGTCCTATTGGCTTAGAACTGACGTACCGCCCAGCTATTTGGCAAGACTCCGGACCCTGACTTTGCAGAAGTCACTCTGCTTGAGCAGTATCAAGCGCAGATCGGATCAGCACTCACTCCAGCGTTTGCGGCAGACTCGTCGCCAGAACTTGCAGCAGAGGCTATCAACGTTTGCGCAACGTTTATTGCCACGGGTATCGTCACGGACGTAGACCGTATGGGTCGTATCCTTAAGCTTCTTATCTCGGCGCTAGAGAACTTCTCAAGTAAGTTCAGTCATGTGAAGCGGCTTAAACTTTGATACTCACAAGATACAGGCGAGACGGAGGCTGCGGCCATTGGCGATCTCCGAGGACTGAGCTCGAACGCAGCAGTCATGGTCAAGATGTCAGTTTTCTCGGCCTGGGCAGAGCTTCAGATTGCCAGTGCTGAGCAGACATACTTGGTCGACGTTCTAAGGCCACATATCGCGAAACTTACACCGTTGTGGCTTACCTCTCTACGAGAGTACGCTCGTTTGAGGTTTGAACCTGACATCTCGTCTTCGATGGGTTCTACATCGTTGTCCGGAAGTCTCGACACCATTTACGCTGCGCTCAACCGCGAGACGTTGCTCAAGGTATACAAATCATGATACACCATGAGATCATCAGCTGACGCTGTGCAGTTCTACCAAGAATCGTGGCTCAATCTTGTCGACGCCATTGCCAGCTTGATCGACGAAGATAGCGAGTTTGTCTTCGATGCTCTCGATGGCAAGACTGAGTTCTCCGAGCCGCAAACGCCTACCAAAGCAGATCACATCAATTACCGAGATGAGCCCGTGGCTTTCTTCTTCGTACTTTTTGGGCTTGCATTCGAGGCTCTGGCGGGACGTCCAGGTGACCTGCAAGCTTCGAAGGAGCAGATCTTAGAGATCCTTCAGGCTCTCAAGAAGATCCTACGACCATCAGTCTCCGGCCAAGCTATTTACCAGGAGGTCATCTTCTCTGAAACGATGGACATGTTGGATCGCCTTGTTCTCACCGAAGGCCTGACTGTGCAAACAGTGATCGTAGAGATTGCCAGAAATTTGTGTCTCGGGCACCCATCTGCAAGAAGGGATCGAGGGGCACCTGGCGATGATCATCTATCAGAAGACATCGATCAGTTGTTCGAGCTGACTAAGATAATGGTGTTGGTGCTTTCCGGCTTGGTGCCTGGACTGGAAGACAGCAGCTCCAAAGCTCGTCACGAGCTAAACGAAGAAGCCGTCGCCCTTCTGACGACCGCACTCTCTGCGCTGGTTGATGCTGCTCAGGTCTTCCCTGCGATCATCAAAGCCGATCTGCATGCTTGCATATTACACATCTTCGCTACTATCTTTGGTACTGGGACTTGCCAGGCGACAGTCGTGCCACAATCACTACCCATCTTCAAGCGCTTTGTCACCAGCCTGACTCGCGATGCTGAAGCCACAGATGATACCAGCAACCAACTACGCGCAACGCTGACACGGTTCCTGACCATCATGCGGCACGCGCAACAACGAGAGTTCGACGCTGCACTTGCTTGCGAGAAGAACATCATCCTAGCAACGACGATTCTTGTGAGCTCCGCGTCATCCGCCTTCGCACCCAACGACCCTCTCATCAAGCTGTTCATCGACAATCTTTTCGATTGTCTCGGTACCGTAACAACTTCCAAGGTTGCTGTCGGTTGTTGCCGCTCTCTCGTTCTTATCCCAAAGAAGGGCGCCGTCGAAACCAGCATCGCCGCTCTCATCCTCCCACAGATTCTCTCTTTCCTTGCCAACCCCTCGGATGTCGAAGGCCTTGAGGAGTCGCGCACCCTCCTTGCTCAAACTCTCGTCACTTTCGTTTCAACCCTGCCAACAGCAGAGCAGAGGCAACTCGCAGTCAAGATCGTCATTCCTGCGCTTCTTGCGCGGGTGCAAAAAGAACTTGAAGACGAGTCAAGAGACGGCAGGCAGGTTATTGGAGATTGCGCAGGCAGATCAGGAGGCGTTTAGGGGTGTGGTTGCGGGGCTGGGTGCGGAGCAGAGAGACTTCTTGCAAGGTGTGTTGAAGAGTGGACAAGGGCAGAAGAAGGAGGTTAGGAGGGAGGAAGAGGGTGAGCCAACGATTGCGCTGAAGATGAACTTTGGATCTTGATCGTCGTCGATGAATGATGGTCGTTGGATGATGTAGCAGGTGGAAATGTAGCTTAACGTAATATACCCTGATTCATGCATTTGTATCATGTTCTACTTCTTGCTTACAAGTATATAAATCACCAGCCCCTGTCCCTCCCTCTCACATCCATATTTCGCCAATAATATCTAATAATAAACTACAAACCCACTCGATCGATAGGGAGCTTCCCAAATTCCATAGACGTTCACGCTGAGTTCAAACATGCCTCACCATGACGCTCAGAAAAACGAGCACGTTTCTTGAAAGCTCCATGTTGAATTGTCTATCGATTTTCCTTTCCTCACCCTGAGTTTCAAAGTCCTTCTTATTACCCCCAAAAAAAAAAAAAGCCACCTTCACTTTTGAATTCTCATGCACCTCAGCTCTAAAGATCTAGTCTAGTCTGTGTGCAGATAGGTATCAGTGCCTAGTTATCTTCGCGGGCATCGATCGTCGTCCATTGTGTAGTAAGCAGGAATAGAAAGAAGCGCGACCTAAAAACACAAACCGAGTTACAGTAAGTATAGAGTCAAGATTTGCAAGTAGAATTGAAAACGACATGTGTAATGACTTGAATGGGAAGAGGAAGCAAAAAAAAAAAAAAAACAGCAACATGGCGAGTTGGGGGATATATCGTCGGTGGAGAATTTCTGGTCCGTCTTGCTCTCTCCATTACACTTGTACTACGGAGCGGACGAAATTTGTCCTTCTGCACATGGCCTCTGCAGCCTCTTCGGTTCCTAATGATCATGGATGCTTCTCCATTCACTTCCTTGCCTACTACGACTTCCCCGTGGTCGAAATCAAGCCCATATCCGCTGATGGGAGAGTTTGACGGGTTGCATACACGTTGCGCAAGCGTCTTCGATACCTCGAGTGTGTAGCTGACCAAAGAGATTGATAGTCTATTGCGAATTTACTTATCAAAGATATGCACTGTGTTCATCACGATCCGTACATACTTTTTGACAAAGGTCAAGATCTCAGCAGTCCAAGAACGTGTTTTGGTAGCACGTGGGATGTGCCCTGTTCCAGGGAGGGAGGGTCGAGCGATTGTGTCACAACACGTGCATGCCACAAAGGGGTGGGAAATGTGAAAGCGTTTCATCATTCTTGGAATCTTCAACCGCCTCGATATATGCGAGGCCAGCTAGCTATGCGAACCATTTTGCCGGTCCTCCAGTTCCTGCTCTGCTGGCCGTGTCATGGCCGGGGAAGGCAGGCACCAAACTAGTCGTTCCGCGCTTGGGTTCACCTGCGCTGAGTGAAGAGGCTGGGGTGGCGTCAGGACTGCCGCTCAATATTGCAAATGGTGATTGTGTCATTGTAACAATAGCATCAGATGGAGATGTGACGGAATCGGGTATAGTGTGGTCGCACAGCAGGCGCACAAGTGTCTGGTCAGCGTTTACTGGTCGTCCAAGTCCTCCGGCTGGTCGAAGAGGAAGTTAGCGGCGAGTTCCTCGTTCTTGTCACACGCGAAGTAAGCCTGAATCACGAGGTCGCGCTCAAAGCCAAGGCGACACAAGCGCTCGATAGCCTCACGCTCCTCCTCGGTGACGGAGATGGACTGTGCGCCGGGGGCAGTGGCGCGTCATCGTCAGCGTCTTCGGCAAGCAGCTGCAGGAACTGCTCAGGGTTCGATGCAATCATCTGCGCCAACTGAGGGTTGCCCTGGCCGACTTGCTGTAGGATCGGCTCGAGCATCTGGGGCTGTTGCTGTACGACCTGTCGTAGCTGCTGGAACTGGGGGTTGTTGCGCAGGAAGTCAAGGCTGTTGGCGTTGAGTGCACCAGCACCTCCGCCCGGTGCAGCTCCTGAGCGTGCAGCAGCAGCGCCTCCACGACCCTGACCAGCTTGCGCAGCCGCCTCGAACAGATTTATCGGCTCATCTCCGCCAGAAGCGGCGGGTGTTGCACCTGTGTTCCCTCCGGTAGCGGGTGGTGGCGAGGTCGGTGCGCGAGCTTGTGCTTGCTGCTGTGCCTGTTCCTGGAGCGCGCTCTCTGGAATACCCTAGAAGTGGTCAGAACAGGCCGAAAGCGGTAAAAAGGCCGTTTGTCTTACTGTCAGAAGATACTCGACCGCACGGTCGGGGTTGAAGAAGGCGGCGCGCATGGCGCGGTCAATATCCGCTCGCGCAAAACCCATGCTCTCCATGTTGGCAATGGCTGCCTCGCGCTCGCCACCCATTGTCAGGGCTGAGGGATCGTTGAAGCGCTCTGACTGCTGCGCGGGGGCGGGCGAGGGTGTGGCAGGGACATTTTGTGTCGACGAGGAGGGAGCGGGCGCGGCGGGAGCTGCAGGGGCAGTGGGGGTCTGGGCTGGGGCTGCTGGCTTCGCCGGTGTCGAAGGAGCTTTGCTGGCGGAGGCGGCGGGCTGCTTAGGCTGCAACGGCGGTTAGCAGACGTCATGGTAGCAGAGAGTTTGGGATGCCCACCTTGGAAACCATGCAGACAATGAAGCCCTTCTCCTCGATGCTGTACGACTCGATAGTGTGGGCATCCTGGAGGATCTTGCCTGCAGTGGAGGTCAGCGCCTGTAGCCGAAGTGTCACGATGCGTGTGCGGGCGCAGAGGCAAGCTCACCGGAGTAGATGAGCTTCTGCTGAGGCACTTCCCAGCCCTTGTCGCTCTGGATCTTGGCCTTGAGCTGGCCAATCTAATGGACGGGTTAGACGACTGCAATGCATGGCCAAAGAGAGCCCGCTCTGGCGTACCGTTTCCGAAGGCTCGGCTTCGATGACGAACTTGTTCTGCTTGAGATCCTGCGCAAAGGTAAGCTTCGCTCAGAGGCGAGGGCGAGGGCGCGGCGGCGCAGTACCTTGAACGTGATCTTCATGGTGGTGGTGGGTGTGTGGATGCGTGGGTGGTGTGTAGCTGGCTCAGTGCAGTGGCGCGGTGGGAGGCGGGGCTGATAAAGGTGGGCGGCTCAGATGCAGTGAAGCTAAGAGGCGACGGGTTTTTAGCGGGCAGGTGAGAGGTTAGGGTGGTAGGGAAGGTGCACCGCGCTCTGTTGGACGGCCTGACAGTTTGACAGTTTGGCAGTTTGGCAGTTTGCCTGTGGGAAGCAGGAAAAGGCAATGCAAGTCCTCCAGGCAGAATCACCGTCAACTGCTTTGCCGCCTCCATGCGGGACCCATGGATTACATAAGCCCAAGGCTCTGCTTCCCTGCCTCACGTGACTCCAGCTTCGATCCGCCGATGGGTCCAACCCCAACGTGAACGCTTTTCCGACCCAGACCGACCTGACCGGCTACCATCAACAAACACACACATACACATACACACATACACACCACGCAGCACTGACATGCCCCTGCATGCACCTCGCCCACAGCCGCAGTCCGCATGCGACTGTAGATGCTTTCTATTCTTCTGCGTTTCTCCTTGTTTGTTTTAGGCCAACGAAGCCTGGCCGCCAACCACGGTGAAAGGCCAGCGCTGTTTCACGTTGCCTCAGACATGCTGGCCTCGCAGCACTGTGCGACCACAGCCTACGGCCTGGTAAGCGCCCAAAGAGGCAGTGGCCGACATGACCGCATCGTCTTGTTCTGCCTAGCACGCTTCTCCGCTGCCTCAGCTCGTGACCCTCCAGCCCGAGATTGTCTGTTATGCTGCTCCGGGAAGCAAGCTCAAAACAACGCTTCGCAAATGAAGGCCGACCAAGGCGGCTGCTCCACCCTAGAAACTTTGTCAGTCGACCCCTAGGGCCTACACAAACATTACGACGCTGTGGGCATCGGGGCCCAGGCCTGAAGATCCGCAATTGGTCGCAACCGCTGCATTTCCGCCTGCCTGTCATGAATTTTCTTCTCCCTGCTTCACCTCTTGCCCATAGTCAGGCTATGCTCTCAGCTGCTGGGTCACCTACTGCATCCTGCTGCGCCAATGTTTCTCCAATCGTGCCTCAGACTCAGTGCGACGCTGTCAGCGTGCATCGGAGAGGTCGTGCGCGCTTCGCTTCTCGACATCGCACCCCACAATGCCTGCAACACATCCAGCATGCTAGTACGGTCTTGGGTACCCTAGTCTTGTCTCCATGTTGCTCAACGCAATGGCAGCCCCCCGGCTGCTGAACAATGACACAAATCAGCCTTCTGCTTTCCTCTAAATTTATTAACGCTCCCGGGCCCCCACATGCTCTCCTCTTATGACCTGCCGTCACGTCCTTTGTTCAACACTTCTTTCGCTCCCGTCCTCTACCAAACGTTCGCTTGTGCGCTCCACCAACCACAGCCCTCATATCCAGGCCGTTGGTTATTGACAGACTTGACCGGTCCTAACGCCCGCGTCAGCCACACTCGTTCAACCGTTCGCTTCCTATTTGGGCCTCCGCGTCGCCCTCGACCGACATCGACTACACCTAGCCGCATCTGCAGCCATTCGTCATTTCATTTCGCGACTCCCACGCGTTGAATACTCCGCCTCGCGCCTTACCACGGCAACGCCGGCCATCTATCCGCTCTTTCCACCAGCACTGCTCAAACGACTTCAATTTCTCCCTCCTTGGAAGGACTCAACCACGTACAACACTGCATCGGCAATCGAGCATCTATCTAGATCTCGAGATCCACAACTGCCTCTCCACCCCACGTTTCAAGTCGGCACAAACAAACCCACTGAGCCACTGAACCGGGCTGACCTCTAGACTCCACGCTGATCCTTCTCCTCTAATCTTCATACCGATACTGGAGCAATCTTCACTTCCCTTTGTCCGTTGAATTTGCTTTGGTGGGCAGCACCATGTTTGGGTCTCGCAACTTCTACGTCTCGCTCCTCGGAGCTTTAGCGTGGTCAAGTACTGCTGCTAATACAACACTCTCCATCCTCGAGGCGACATCTATGTCTATCACACAAGCATCTCTTCTTCATATTGCCGCCGCAGCAAGTGCGCTGGATTCTGTTTCTTTATGCTGCATCGTCTTTTATGTGGTTCAATATGCACGACGAAGAGACGGGTTTATGGAGCGATCGATTCAAACGAGAAAAGCAGTCGTCGGAGCCAGTGTTGTTCTGTCCTCCACTGCATTGGTTGTATCGCTTGTTCTCATCATCTCTATCAGATCGAAATGGAACGAGGTCGTTCGCACCTTGTCATCAGGACCCATCTCCATCTCGGAAGGAGTATTCACTGGTCATGTCGTCGTCTGGGTGATTTCCTGCTTCAGTCAAATTGTGTTGTATTCCTCAGTTTTCTGGAAGCGCCACACCCCAAAGCTTCAGCCCATCACTGTCTCCGGCCCCAGAGACTCGGTGATGTCAGAGATGCAAAGCGCCACGCCGAGCACGCCGAGCAGAAACTTGTTCACCGTAGAGCCCGCCCATCCGTCTTCTCCTCTTGCGGCTCTCCCGTCACCGACTTACTCCACCCGTTCATCGCAATCACTCAGGTCTTTTCGGGAATCCATTCGTCATGCTGTTCGACCCGTTACGTCTCGCACATCCCTGATTAGCCGGCCTTCTTTCAATCGTGACACGAGGAGTATCTATTCTGACGCTCACTCAATCGACAAAGTATCCCACTCAGATGGCTTCGACAGCTGGGACACCAGCAGCGTTGGCCTTCAGGCTCGAGATGCAGTGATGCAGACAGTCCCATCGAAGGGGACACCTTTGGATCCAATCCCGGGCAGTCGATCAGTAACTCCGGCACGCGCTCTGGATGGTTTTTTCCTCCCTGAAATTGACGAGCTGGCCGAGGAAGACCTTGTTGCACCACGCATGATCCCGGATGTTTCAAGACCACCTAGTCCCGCCGTCAGCGAGGCACACATTCACCCCCTCTTCAGGACAGAGAGTCCTGTTCCACCGCCAGAGGCCACACCAGGCACAAGCATCATCGCCAGCCCTCTGGCTGACCAACTCATCACGTACCCGGCAAGACCATACCAGCGTATGCGATCGAACAGCAACCTGCGCAACAACACCGCGAGCCCCGGTCCTCTGGGCTCTGCCCAGAGTCTCCGATGTTGCACGGCCAGTCCTTGTGCAGGTTCCAGGACGCCTTCGCCTCCTTGCAGAGAGATGACACCTCCTATTCCTGACTTCATCCTCAACTCGTCGCCGCGTAGCAGCATGAGCGGCTCACGGAAGGTCAGCCTTCGGAACTCATCTGATCGGTGAATGATTACACATACGGAACAATAGATTTCACGTCTTAGGCGTTTTGCTCCTTTTGGGATGACACTTCGATAATGACGGGCCTAATGTGCTGCGCGCTTTATGAAATCCTTGTTCATAACCCCGCAGAATCGTTTTGCATCCATCTGGATTGTAGTTCGCGTTCGATTACTGCATTATACCTTCTTTTCACCTTTATTCAGCTTAGCTCTCACATACTGGTGATTGAGCTTTGAGCTTCAAGCGTTCTGGTCCGCGTTTTCATTCATGATACCACACGACGATATGGTCTTAGTCGCAGCAATATTGTTAACACTACTATTGCTTTTGCGGCATCTTATAGTAGTAATGGCAGAGCCATAGATTTCACCTAGCTGTGGGAACCAACAAATGAACCAAATCAACAGCATACTGCACTCTGAGCTTTCACGTCTGCAAAATTTGCAATAGTGTTCTGACATCATTTGTGCATTCCCTGACTCGCATATTAACGTTCACAATGAACATCGCGATCCCACGACAATCCCAATCTCCGTACCCCATATTTCGATCGGTCCTGCTTCCAAGGCCCTTCCGCAAACCTTCTTCGATTCCACATGCATCCAAAACGTGATATGTCGGCGCGGCCCCACCGGGAAACGTGCATGATGCCTGTTGGCGCGAACAGTGACGAGTTTGTCAGCTCGTAACCCTGGATACCCGCAGCTTTGTCGTTTGCAGACGTGGAGTCCCTAACAAGGCGAACCTGGAAGCCGCGGATGGCATTTTTGCATTGCTGGAGCAATCTTCGCTGTACGTCATCACACCGTCGCGGAAGACGCTGTGCTGTGCGCAAGTGGGCGGATAGGTGGATGCTAGATTTTGGCGTCGAAGGTCAGGATATGATGAAGGGTGTGGACGTTGAAACAAACGCGTAGCGATTGTCATGGAACCCTTCCGTCCGTCCCTGACAAGGGCACATCCCGCTTGTCATGTTGCAGAAGAGTTCGGAGGTTTTCAGTAGCATTTCGGCAAGAGGTCTGGATAGCTACAAAGATCTGCAGTCACTTAAACAATTATAGGCTTATATATACCCAGAAAGTTACCTCAAGTGCCGAGCAAACTTTAGATAGAGCACCCTCGTATCCAGGTTTCTCTGCCGTGCGTGAGCCAGCGCGTCGGATTCCTGTGGATACGCCATGGGTGTCGATATCCGCATGTAGCTTAAACTCTGATTGTACTTTCTTCATTGCCGTTTGAGTAAGGCAGCACGAAAACAGGTCAAGAATAGGAAGAACCGTAGACTGATCACATGCAGTTAGCATCAACCGTCTGCGCCTTGCTGACATGCAGTTAGATTTTGCTGCCCTCAGATTGGCCAGATTCGCAAACCCCACACAAGGAGTTGAAGAGCAACTATATTCGATGGCGCCATTGCATATATTCTGCTAGTGGCAATTCACCCCCAAGGTGTTTTCTTTGCCTGTATTTGCACTCTCGTTTCGTCTGTTGCATGAAAGGGGAGAGGCTGCAAGGACTGAGGCGGAAGATCATCTTATTTAGCGTTGCGGCTAAATGACGTGCGACATGAAACCTCGAATGAAGCATGCGAGACATCGTGAAGAAACCGCGAGACGACGGGTTTAAAACCCATCTTTATAGTGAGAGGAAAGCAAACTCAAATGTCTTGTGTACATGTTTGACATGACGAGGTGATGTTCAGCGCGCGTGAAATCTTTGCTCTTTCCATATCTGGTTGGTGGCGCCTGCAAGCGCGAGGCTGGCATGCCGACTGCTCTTGACATTTCTGCGTATGTACTGTATCTTGGCAAGAGACGTTGGTGGCAGGGTGATGCCTAGATACTTCAACCAAAGAGCCAGGACTCAATATTCTGTGAAGTTTTCCGCTCCTTTCTGTTATGCAAACTGGGCTTTCCTCGCACTGCCCAGAGCTCATTGGCCACCGAACTAGATCTAGGCCCGATTGGGTCGACAAGGTGGATCCGTGGAGGAGCTCAGCACGAGATTCACCATTTCAGACCATCAACTTCAACCTCCAGCGCCCTCGGCAACCCCCGAAACTCATAAGATGCGATCGCCATAGTCATATGTTCATCTGAGCAATATTTGACGACGGTCCTCTGCCTGACGCTCCTTTCCACCTAGACCCTAGGGAGCATTTTCCTCTGCAAGGTTGGCTCAAAGACGCAGCTGTATTTGCCATTGCAGCTCACGCGACGTCTCGCAACATCTTTGCGGGTACATGTTTAGGCCTCGAAGACATTAAATAAGTACTTCATCCAGTGGCCACACATCTGGCATTGTGTGGTTCAGCAAGCCGTACTACACGTGCCAACAGGCACTGTTCGCTGTAAGTACCATTTCACATCCAACCACTCGCGCTTTACAACACGATATCCCAAACTTGCTAGACGGAACCGTTCGAATGTCGTGGTCTAGTGCTTCTCGACATTGCATGCTCCAATTGATCGCGCGCAGCAGCTATAAGCACTTACTTACAGTCTCAGCAGGCCTATATTCACCCCCAGGGAACCAACTTGTTTGAAAGATCCCCACAGTTCTTTTGTGTGCTCTCATTTACTCTGAAGAGGGCTCGTGATCCTAGGAGAACCTCGGTATGTTGCAGTCTTTGAGCTCAGGTCACGAATTAGGAGGTAATCATCAAGCTCTAGTTCGCCCACAATGCCTCCGAAACGCAAGAGCAGATCTATACAAACAGTCAAGAAGACCAACATTAAGTCATCTGGTACGGTTCCCTACTTTTCACTGCTGCCGCTGGCACTGCCTCTCATACAACTTGTTCCTGACTTGGCAACTAGCGCGTGCCGGGACTAGTGCAGTATCCACTAAGCGAAAGCAACCAGGAGAAGACTGGAAGCAGTCCCGGCTGGCACCAGACATCCCATTACATATGACAACACGACGTGCTGCAAAGACGTCGTCTAATCATACGAGCCCAGCTGCACCTTCAAGTGCAGCTTCCGGCAGTCGTCGAAGTTCTTTGAACGACCTTGCGCAACAATCAGACTTTGACGATGAACCAGCCAAGCACAGCCGAATGTCGACCGATTCTGGTTCGCCAAATGGTTCATTTGGTAACAACACGTCTATGAATGGGACTCAAACTCCGAATCTGGATGGGCCCGTAGCAGAAGCGACACTGCAACTAACCAAGACCGCTGGGAAGAGGAGGCGCGCATCAGACGACTCGACGCAGTCCAGCAAGGCGCGACCGAATGGTGTTCTGACCCGGACTCAAAGCGATGTCTTCGAACAACAACCGCGCCGGAAAAAGCGCAAAACAACAGACGCACCGGCCGATTCAGCCGACCAACCCCGGAATTGACAGATGCAAGCACGGCGCCCAATTCTCCAGAGCAGGTGCCTGATGTTGCGATCAATCTGAATCTTCAGAACATCTTGCAAGCCAATGGTGATGCGCCTGCGAAAGCTCCAAAGCGCCTTCCTGGTCGCCGACGCCAACCGCATCCGGACACCAATATCGAAGTGGATCTGCGCCGACAGCTCACCCTCAAAACAAGCTATCGAAGTGTTGCCAAAGTGCTGAAGGGCGTTCTAGATGAATTGGCACAGAGAACAAACAAAAACCTCCATGATGATCCGAACTATCATAAGCAATGTCCGGAGTACAAGCCTCTTATGGTTTGCTTGGATGAGAAACGAGACGCGCAGCTTGACTACCTTACTGCATGGCGCTCAGAGCGGATGGATCAACTGGAGCGAGTGCGCATAGCTGAAGAGCGGATCCAGAAGCAGCAGTATATTGTAGGCCAACGGAACAACTGCACGCGCTTTACACAAAGCACTGACATGCCCTAGAATCGCTTCGAAGACCTGCGAGACGATTGTCTGCAACGCTGCTACTTCCGCATGAAGCAGATAGAGCGGGAATGGAAAGCTGGGCAGGACGATGCCACAGACGATGAGGTAGGACTTACCAAGGCTATTATATTGACTGTTCTAATGGCATCCAGGACAACGTGCTGCCACCAACATATACTGATGGTATAACTCAAGGTTCCGATGAACGACTCAGCTCTAAGTTTGCATCTCGTAGTCGAGCGTACGTCGAGGCTGATCGTGAACTTGAAGACGATGCTAGGCGCAAGCTGTTCGCACAAGCTCGCATCGCCTTTGTCGACAAAGAGGAGGATGCGGACGACTCGATTGAGGAGCTCTCTGGTGGCTTTGCCCGGTTTGCTGGACCAGACCGCACGGAAGCGATCGTGCATTACAACATCACCAGTCTCGCGGACGCTGCGCATGATATTGAGAGGACGCCATCGCCGCAAATTCGACAGCCACTAGTCCAGGTCATTCCGAACGACCAGGCAACCATGCTTATGCTGCTTGCAGATCTTTCAGTAGCAGAGCCCACTCGTGATACCAATATCACTGTTCCTGGCAAAGCACACAAGGAAGCAAATCAGCCTCCGGAGACCGCATCGTCTTCAGCTGAACAGCAACGGGTCAGCCGCTCATCACCTGCACCTGCACCTGCACCTGCACCTGCACCTACAGACTCACCGTTGGCTCTACCTCCACAAGTATTCCCTAACAGTCCGCTAAGGACATCACAGCCAGCCTTGAGCTGCGCTCAAGATACCTTGCGACCAGCACTCAGCGCAGCCAACCCTACCAGGACTCCTGATGTACCCGAGAAGCCTACCCCTGCGCGGACGACCCATCGAATTATGGACATGCTGAACGACGATCAGGATGTGCCAGTCTCGAAGCCAAGAGAACCACAACATTCGGTACAGGAGCACAAACTGCCAAGCACGCCATCGAGACAAGACAACAGTATAAAACACGAAACGCCATCCCGAGGCGGCGCGGCGCGTTTGGAAAACATTGTCAACCAGCCCGAGCAAGCTGAACAGACTGAGCATCTTATCGATCAACAGCTGATGGACGCACTGAGTGGACCAGTGCCTCATGCCAGCGAGCCGCCATCGCCAGCCCGACCACACATAACGGGTTGGCAGCAATCAAATCTTCCGCCACCAAGTGTTCCGCCACCAGCGGAAGCTGATGAGTCTTTACGACGGAAAGATCCACGAAATACGTTACGCAAGATTAGGGAGTTGCTCGACAGGAAACACGCAGAACATGGATTGCCTCCCCCGGACAGGTCTCATCATCCATTGGGTGAATACTTTAGCGATATTAGACCACAAGAGAGGCGCGACACTGCTCCCGGATATGATCCCCAGTATCCATCTGCTGGGCTACAAAATGGCACTGATTCTAGTGGACACCCCTCGCACCGTCGTGGATCTTACGACAGAGGGCCGGCGCATTGGGACCGCGACAGACGTCCGAGCAGCTCGCAAACGTCTCGTCCCTCGCCATACCAGGGAGTCCTCCACAGCTTTACCATGGTGAACTGAGTCGATCAGGACCCACTACCACACATCAAAGTCCGTATGCTTCGTTACCACCCAAACCACCCGGCCCGCCGCCATCAGCCCCTATCAACTTCCGTTTTGCTCACTATGATCCGGCCCCGCCGTCGTCGGCGTCGTCAAGGCCTCCATATGAAGTGCCTACTCCGAACTATCCACCAGCCTCACACCCTCCCCACGTACCTCCTCCACCGGGGCCATATGGTCATACCTACCCGTCTCCATATCAGCATGCGTACGCCCCGCCATCTGGTTCTTACCAAGTACCGCCTCCCCCACTGCCAAACGCTACTCCGTATCCACCCCTCAAGATCCACCAATATGGGGGCCAACCCATTCTCCCTGCAAGTATGGCGCCCCCGCCACACTCGGGCCCGTCGACGCCCTATGGCCAGCCAGCCGCAGCACCCGCCTTCTCACCACCGCAGAGTCATGCACCTGTATCGCAACCTCCGCCACTACAGCCAAACCCACATAGTGAACAGAGCAATCGCCGGGACAACAATTTCATGGGTCCCCAGACTAGGCCTAGACGCCCTTATAGGAGCTATCATGCCCCCGGTACACAGTTCAGGACGTACAACGGTCCTGGTGGAGGGAGAGGGAGGGGCGGCAGTTAGGAAAGCCATCCTCTACGCGGCATCAAAGAAGCTCCCACCGACGAAACATTTGCCAAGAAGGATCTTATATGGCACTACGCACAAGCAGAAACGATGTGGAGTTTCCAGCGGACCGCACAAAAGCCCACCAATCAAGACTTTCTATGGCAGTATTCGCAAGCCGTGACAATAGCGAACGGTCAGCAAACGCTCCACCGGTAAGCGGGGTCGACTGTACACAACATACCCTCTGGGGTTGATATCTTGGATTATTTGTTTTTCACCATCTCTATGCTTTCTTGTTGCCCAGTCTATATGCATTGCAGCACACTACATTCTTAGCCTCAGCGTTGGCGTTTTGCATAGCGTGCACACGCGATCCGTAATCGTATCTCTGTATTCTTGCTTCCGCTTCTGGGCTTCTGATACCACGGGAGCTGGGTTTGCGTCCCGTCTCTGTCAGTTTTGTCTTGTCTAGTCTTATCTTTGGGCACTATCAAGATTGCTCGTTTATATATATTATCGAAGTTTCTTGAATTCGCAAACACCAACTGATTGCTTTTTGTGTACTGTGTAGTCTGAAAGCATTGTGGTTTGAATGTAGGAAATAGAAAGTTTTCTGGGTATCACGCTACCTCGGCCGGCCTGCGCAAGCACTTCGTACAGGTCGACATGGTCTCTCCTCCGCTTCGTAATCGCCAAATCATCCTCTCACGACTTCCCCTCATGACTTCCCCTCACGGCTTTCTTTTCGCTCGCGAGTTCGGCGTCCAGTCCTGGCCCCTTCCTGCACCACCGAACCCGCCAGCGCCGTTCCCTCGCGGCGTTTTGCCCATCCGCTCAAACAGCCTCTGTGCCGCAGGCGTGAGATCGCCTTTCCCTTTCCGCCCTGGCGTCTGCGCGGCCAGGCGCGTGGCAGGGGTGGGCGCGCTCAGGAAGCGCGGTGTCTCGCTAGTGAAGATGCCGAGTCCTTTGCTTGTTGGGCCGGGTTTGTTGTTTGAACCAGCGGTGCGCTTTGCGCCGATGGCGTCGACCATTTTGTGCGCCATCTTTTCGCGCTTAGAGGCATCGCTGATGGTGAAGCGGGTTGCTGAGATCATGCTGCTGACGCCGAATCGCTCGAGCAGATCTTCTGGCGCGTCCTCCTCCTCGCTGTCAGGATCGGGAGGACGCGCGTCGACAAATGCGTACCCGTTCACCCTCGGTGTCTCGCTACCTGTATATCCGCCTTCACTCGCACCTAACTTCGGTCTTCCTGAGACAGCGTCACGGATCGTAGAGAGCGTTGGACTTGTTGGCCGCTGTGGGCTCTCGGTTTCGACAGGGAGACGTGTATTGGCGTAACGCGTTTGTTTAGGAGGAGCGAGGGATGCGATTTCGGAGCGCGTGTGGTTCGTTGGGGCCCAAGATTCGACGGAGTCGGGCACGAACATGAGCGTGTTAAAGGCGGTGTGTTTGTGCATCGTGGGTGCAGCAGGCCGGTCGTCGAGGTTTTGGCTCGGGCGCACTGTCAGGGCCTGCGAGTCTGGAGCTCGGGCTTCGATAACCTTCTGCTGAGCAATACGTTGCTTGGAGGCGTAGCGGTTGCCGTCATGGAGCCAGGTGTTCTTTTCAAACTTCTTCAGGTTCTGCTTGTCGATGATGGCGCTGAAGCTTTCCTGGTCTTCGGAGGTGTATTTTGCCTGGAAAGCGTTGAGGGACATGTCCAAGTCGACCTTGTCTAGCTTCCCTAGCCCATCCTCGTTATCTGAGCCTGCTTCGGCAACAGCGACGGTAACGGGTGTGTCGGCCCCCATACGCTTGGGGTCTTGTCTGTCGAACCGAGACCCGGTCTGTCGAACCTAGTCCTGTCTGCCGCTCGCCGCTGGCCATGCGGTGCAGGTGTCATGATCTGAGTGAGCTTCTTCCCTGATTCGCGAATCCACGACTTGTCCTTGCTCTCGAGCGCATTGAGGTATTCGCGCTGTGCATCTGACTCGGCCAGTCCTGGGAAGAAGTCGCGCCGGATGATGTGTGATACCGCTGAGACATATGTGTCTTCGTCAAGAACTACAGAAGGTCGCTTTATTCGTTTCGGTGCTGGAGGCGGCGGCATGAGCGCACCGGCAGCGCTGCGCTTCGTGAGCGCCGTCGAGTTGGAAGAGGCCATGTCGTGTGAAAAGAACACAGAATATGTAGGCGGTTTGGTCACAAGTCAAACACGCCTGAATCTGTGTTATGAAACCATGGAGCAGTGCGCCTACGGCTGCGTTGTGGTTGGTGTATGTTTGTGAAGGGTTGGAAAGTATGATTGATGGCGTAGCCTGGCGGCAGAAAAGTGTCGCCGCCTTCTGCTCTACCGAGCGCGTGCACCAACTTGTGGCATAGCGAACTTAGAAAGCCAAAAGAAAATGGGAATTCGTTGCGGCTGTATTCACATTCATCATGTGCACAATGTATTACTTTTTGTCGTGGTATCATTCAGTCACTAAGCTAGAAGAGCATATAGATACTAGCCATGTATCCGTTTTCATGCTCCATTCTCCTTAGACCCACCATGCTGACCTCTGACCTGTCGCGACGTACCGCGTTTAGAGTCGTAGCAGAGAAAACATAAGACACACTAGGCACCAGTCGCCGTCTAGTAGAAAGACTCGACCATAGCATCCTTGTGCGTGGTGTTGAGTTTGGTAAGAAGATTGTCCATTCGTGATGTCTTCAGCGGAACCACAACTAGATGAGGTGAGTCTTTCTGATGGTATGTTTGAGCACGGCTGATGCATTGGTGGCAGTTCTTTAGGCATAGTAGTGGCGCCTAGCAGCGGCGGTAGGAATCTCGTCGGGTCTGCCAGATGCTCTGGCCTCACTCCACCCCCGCCAGATTGGGAGAGCGACGAAGAAGAGGAAGCAGCAGCAGTTACAACAGCAACTGTTGAAACCCGGGTTTTGCCAGATGAGTTGCCTGTGGCGGAAGAAGTCGTCGCCATGGTGGATGAACAAGTTTGGGCGAAACGAGTCGCTCCAAAAACCTTCGATGAGGACAGGGAGAATCGAGTGCCTCAAGCCAAGAAGCCGAAGGCGAAGAAGACTGGACCAGCGAAAGAAAGCGCGCCACTCAGAAACAAGATGAATATCGATGCACCGTCAAGGAGTTCGACGCGCAGCTTGAGGAGACGGCCAGAACACAAACCGAAGTACAAAGACGCAACATTGTCTGATATTGAGAACGAGAATATGGGTCTGTACGAATGGTTTATACCATACACCCTTGTGCGCCTGCAAGTATTTGAGCACGACCCCATGTTCATCAATAGAAGGATTCTACCATCGCATCTTTGTACGTCGTATTGATCTTTTCGGCCCCACCCTCGCCCAGCCTGAAGACAGACTCAACGACGGAGAGTTCAGTTGCTGTTGTGTCGAGACCAGTGACAGCCATCCAGTCGTTGACAACCATACCCGCACCAACAACCGCACTACCTCTGTTCACACTGCCCGCGACGAGCGGAACCTGGAGCAAACTCGATAGTTCGTCCTGGTCCTGGATCGATGTCTTGGGGTGCACAATACCACCCTGATTGCTCAGAGCCATGTATGAGCCTGTGAGAACGTTGTCTGCAATCGTCTGCCTGAAAACCTCTACGCCAAGCACATCTGCTATTATTTCCTCAGTCTCGCGCTCGATGTCGGGGTGCACAAGTGCGACGTGGTCGTTGCAGCATATGACGTTGCCGAGGGCTGATAATCGCTCTTCTATCCTCTGAATCTTGACGCTGTCTGGTATCGAGTTGCGCAGGTGCTGGAGCTCTTGGTCTGTTGTTGTGGTGGGAACGAGGAGACCCTTCTTGTTACCAGCAGTCAGACGGCCGACGATGCGTGTTCCGGCAATTGTGGCGTGGCAGATAGGAATGACATCCTGAAGTTCAGCTTCAAAGACACTGCACATGGTGTGTTAGTTTGGCTTGATGCTGGCGAGGCTGTTGGGCAGTGAGCGCTTGTGCGCGTAGTTGTACGTACCTGTAGAAGTTCTCGGAAGCGCCTACTGCGACAATCGCATAGGCATTTGTAAGTGTAGAGAAGACACCGACTCTGCGCCGCTCATCAGTAACTGTTCATGCGGCGCCACTTGCCCCGCTCTGTACGTACTCGTTCGAGTTCTCGAATTGCGCGCGGACAGCCATGATGCCAGGTCTTGTGGGGTACTGTTGTAGATTTGTTAGGTAGAAAGAACGGTTAGAAGCGAAAGGTAGGTGTAGTCGCGTGCAGTCGAGCTCTTCGGCGTTCTGTGAAGAATTCAATAGGCGGTAGATCAATTTGTATCTAGAGCGACATCATGCCTGCCCCACTAGGCGCTCGGACTATTTCGACTCATCCTGACGAATCGCTCTTTCCAGCCTCAGGCTGCACTTCGCCACACCGTCCTTTCCCAGAACGATGATATGCAAACGATGACTGGGTTGTGAATAGTCATATGTAAGGCTGGGGGCCGTGGTTCTCCTTTGGCCCGTTTGGTACGAAACTTGAAACGTCCTCTCATCTGGCAGATCAGGCAGTACCCGAGCGAGCCTCGTGCACCGCAGCTAGGATTGCACCTTCATGCTCGGATGCATTGATGGCCAAGCCACGCTCCCTCGAATCTTGCACCATGTCACTGTGCTTTGATCTGTGTCATAAAAAGCAAGGCGATGCTGAGGCTGTGCAAAGCCAGGAAGAGTCCAGACAGTAGGGTGCAGATCGAGCGACATGCCGTAGCGGAGCTTTTTAATTTATCGTCAATTGATGGATTGACAAAGTTGAGTCCAATAATGTTTACGGGTCAAGTGTTCATCTAAAACTAGGATTATCGATGAGCAAGCACCGTGATGCTGCCTTTTTGGGTGCAAATCTACAAATCCCACCGATCCCCGTCCGGACCTCAAATCTTTGGATATACAAAAAGAAAACTTGTGCGCAAACTGCGGCTGGAATATACAACAAATGGGTAGTCAGAACCAAAGAGAACGCCCGCTAAACTATGCAATATGTGTGCAGAATGCGTCTGAACGATCAAAAGAAATGTGTACGACGGCGCTGCCGAAAGTGACTCAAATCGAAATTTGGGAAAACCCCGATAGAGCAACAGTCGTATAGCGGGAAATACATTAACAGGCGTAAAAGGCATCAGGGAGGTCGTAAGTCGGTTCGTTATCGAGAGCTGTTCGAAATGGCGAGTATGGTAGATACTTAGATGGCGGCGATGTAGCGATCTTTTCGGAAGACGTATTGTAGACCGGTGATGTCGTTGCGGATTGGAGAGTAGACTTTCACATTCTGGACGCCAGAATGCCTAGTGCAACTATGACGCCAACTAAGAGCCTGCTCCGGGTCAGTGAACATATCCGTCGTGATCGGACAGACTCAAACTTACGTCCCAACTCCTGACATCACTCGGTTCAAGTTGCGCCACCAGTTGGCTTTCTGATAGGTCTTGCTGTCCACAGTTGTGATTTGTTGGGCAAACTGCTGCTCGAAATCGACTTGACTCTCGTTCGGTACCAAAGCTGGGTCGAATGGTAAAGGCAGACAGGACGCGATCCACCATGCAGGGAAGAAGATGAACCCTATGGTGAAGAGAAGGATCTGTCTGTTTTGACGACTAAAGGGTCGCTTGCCAAAGTCGCTATCCATCGAAGGTGCCTTCCAGAAGCTGTAGCGAGGGTATCCGCGTCTATCGGTTCGGAGATGTGGTGTGGACCAGCCGCTAATGGACTGATGAGGACCAGTCGCATAGCCATCATCGTCGATCAGCTGTTCGGAGGATAGCGACATCGTGTCGGCGTGCGATCCGCGATGGCGTGGTCGATTGCGTGGACGATGGATATGTGCTGGGAAGTTGCTTTCAGAGGGCGTGTTGGTGCGACCGCTGTGTGATGTTCCTAAACGTATGCTACTAGACGATTCTGAAGGAGGCGCCACCATTGAGATACGTTCACCGTGCTGATAGTACGCCCTAGATTCGTGTTAGTATCTGCTGTATACTCGCTGTTTTTGAACGCTTACCTTGCCCATGCTGGGATGATGCTGCGATTGAATGTGGAGACATCGGATTGTGACGAGCCTGGTCGCGAAGAGTTTAGAGATGTCTCGCTGTTTTGCCTCCGGAGGTAACCGGAGTTCTTCATGCGGATCGTGTTGGATGGAGGCAGTGGTGAAACTGTATCCAGGTCCTCATCTCCGAAGCTTTTCTCATTGTACTCGCTGGATGGTTGCAGTTGAGGCGAGAATAGAGGTAGGGGAACTGCCGACTCTGAAGGCTCGGATGAGTAATTGTCTGATGATGAGTTGTAGCTTCCAACGGTTTGCCCTCTCCTCCTTGGCAAGTGGGTCTGGCTTCTCTCTGCATAGCTGTCGGACGACAGCGATCTTGGGCTGAATGATCGGGATCCACGTGCGAGTGATCGAGAGTCGCGTTCAGAAACGGAGGCGATGGTGGATAGCTGAGAGCTCCAGTTGTGCGCAAGACCGCGGTCCAGCATTCGTGATGCAATGTTCGGCGTGGTCTGGGACTCAGCCCGCTGATTGTTATTCGTTGGGGGACGTATGACGGGATAGTTGACTTTGACCCCGCTTGCCCAAGTAGCTGAACTCGCTTCATGAATAATTGGTGATGGCGAAAAGGTAGGCTGCTTCGGTTCGATGCTGGTGGACGAAATGTCAGAGTATGCAAACGACTCTGCGGATGGCTTCAGTACAAGTTGTCGATGCGAAAGGTCACTATCGAGAGCCTGCTGGCGTCGGTCTTCAGATCCGGCAGACGAGGTGTGCTCTTTCGGTAACGGTCGACTGACACCCGTCGAGTTTCGGTCGGCATTACTAGGTGAAGCGGGTGAGGCCGCAGGCGTGGTCGAAGCAAACGATGCAACAGATTCCTGGGGCGATAAGGCGCGAGTACGACTTGTAACTGATTCACCACCGGATGATGAGGGCGGGACAGCGCGTATGGTAGATCTTCGAGCGGGAGGAGTTGTTTCTTCTTCTAGTACTTCCAGCTCTGTTTCAAAGTCCTTTAATTCATGTTGCCCAGGCGAGGACGGGGGTGTGCTTCCTTGGGAAAAGCGCAAGGAGGATCGCGAATTGGAAGTTCCCACAAGGGTGTCGTCCTCAGACGTGTTAGTGGACGCCGAGTGTCTGAAAGTATTCTTTGGGCGATGGGAGGATGGCTGCGGAGCCAGGGTAGCGCTGGCGCCGATAGCTTCGAACTTTGCGAGGGCATTGGCAACGCGGCTCCCATTTGAAACACGAGATCCTGGGGTCTCGAACGCGTAACCTGGCGCATTGCGAGGAGGTGGAAGGATCTGCGAGGGTTCACTAGGTAAGGGAAATTTGTCGTATATGTCGTTCCCAGGATCGTCGACTATGCGAATGGTTGGGCCTGAATGACGGTTGGATTGATCTGATGCCTCGGAGAGCGGCCTGCGGAAAGCAGGAGCAGGTCGCGGGTGCGACGGCGGAATGAAGTTGGGAGCTTGTGCGAGCGGTGAGGTAATGGAATTTTGCGAGTTGGTGGCGCGATGGCGTGGATCGGAGTTCGAAGACATGCTGTGGTGTGACGATGAACCAGGTGCCACAAAAAGTGAGGTCTCGGGCGCGTGCGGACAGGCTGAAACGGACCATTAAGGATAAAGGTAGGAATAAGGAACCACGACAGGAAAGGCGACGTTTGAAACGTCAGGTCAAAGAAGGAATGGCAAGAAACAATGTACAAACATGTCAAAAGAACGACAGAATGGGGCACAAGGCCATTAAGAAGCGCGCAGTTTCGAAAAAGAGAGGATGGAGGTGAGGAGTGGACACCAGATGATAAACTCCCAGGAAGGCGTGGCCGGCCGTCTTGGCCTAGTCGATGAAGGCTGGCTGCTGCAAGATGCAGGTTCGTGCTGCGCGCTGCAGGTGTCCAATGCAGAGCCAATTGTGCAGCGCTCCCCTAGTCAGGTACCGGAGCACGTGCCGCAAATGTCAGACGGTGCAAAGAAGGCCTTTTCTGGAGATTGAGAAATGCGATGACTCGCTCCTCAGCAAATGGTTGTTTGAGCCGCAGGATCGCTCAGAGATGCAATTCCTCCAGGAACCCCTTGGTATCGCCCACGATGGCCCCCGTCGAACTATCGATAAACAAGTCGACTCGTGGTGGGCTAACCGCGAAATGAGGGTGAGCTTAGGAGGATCTAACGAGCCAGTGACGTGCTGCCACGGACCGGGCAACGGTCTCCCCTTGATCTTCACTGGACGACGGCTAGTCACTGCCGACTGGTTGTGCAGCTGCACGAAGCAGGGATGCGCGACAACGGGAAGAGGACGCTTGGGAGCACGGGTGCAAGTCAAGTCAGATGGGCTGGAGCTTGGAGTCTGGAGCACACGTGATCGCGGTGGGTGTTTGCCGTGTTTGTCTGGTGGTTGGGGTATCGATAAGGAAGTATGGAAGCGTGTGGATGCTGGCTGCTGGATGCTGGAGCTCGAGCAACGCGCGGGGACCAGTCGTGCATGTATAAGCACACTCTCGAGCTCTTTTTTTGGCTTCAAACGCTGCTGCACAGGCTTGCGACAGCCAGCACACACACACGATGCCACCGCCTGCGACCGGTTGGCGAGAACGTCTCAGTGACATGTACGATAGGGTCAAAGGCGGTAAGTTCGAGGGTAATGGTTGGCCTGTGTGCTCCCTCCAGATTTACACCTTTTTAACGCCCGCGCGACCCACCACGTTGAAGTCGCGTCTGCACATCTGTTTCAGCGCTCAGCGTTCGCACCACGGCTATGATGAGATCTAACACCTTCGCAGTTCCCAAGGCGCCAACTGTCTCTCCCACCGCTGCGGCTCTGTTGTCGGTGCGTTTCAAGTTACTCACCCCTCCACGACTACTATTGTTCCCAGCCTATCACGGCTGTCACACCGAGCATATTCGAGTTCTGTACTGACTAGCACGCTTGCAGACTGCTTTCGTCGTTATTTACGTACTTCCCTTCTACTTATCTGCAGCCACACGACCCTCTCCCACCCTCACTCGCGATGCGCCCTCCTCTATACGCGCCAGGACCCGGGCGGTGACCTTCTCTACCATCACATGCACCGTCATCACCGCACTGTACCTTTACCAACACGATGTCTCCACCTACCAACTGCTGCATCTGTTCGGGTTGTGGCCAATCTCCATATTGGACATTGCACGAGGCATGTTGCTAGTGTGTATCCTGTTTGCCGGCCCCTTGTACGAAAATGGTGTCGTAGATGGTGATTGGAAACACTGGATCAAGCTGAAGGGAGTACACGAGACCCTAAGCAGCTGGATAGGATACAGGAATTTTGTGGTCGTGCGTACTTCAACCTCAAGACTCAGTACAAATACTGACTATTATCACAGGGCCCGGTCAGCGAAGAAATCGTATGGCGCTCGCTCATGGTCCCACTGCACCTGCTCGCACGCTTCACCGAGAAGCAAATCGTCTTCCTGACTCCGCTATACTTCGGCATCGCTCACGTGCACCACCTCTACGAGTTCCACATCACACATCCAGAAGTGCCAATGTTCATGGCTACATTACGTTCGCTGTTTCAGTTCACGTATACCTCACTGTTCGGATTCTTTGCCACATTCTTGTATCTTCGTACAGGCAATGTCTATACGTGCATACTAGCGCATACATTCTGCAATTGGATGGGTCTCCCCCGATTTTATGGGCGTGTTGGTGTAGAAGCTGGGGTACCAATTGGACCACCCGATGTAGACAAAAAGAATGACGGAGCGAAGGGTACTCTGTCGTATCAAGGGACGGGTGTTGCTTGGACAATAGTGTACTATGTGCTTCTGGTAGCGGGAGCTGTGGGTTTCTACTTCCAATTGTTCTCGTTGACAGAGAGCGGGCATGCTCTGCTGATCCGATCCACGAACAACAAAGTGACATAAAACAGTATCCACTCCCTGACCAGATGGTAAGGTTAGACTTTACGGATTACGAGAACTGAGTCAATTCCAATGTACATCAATTCAATTGATACTGGGTCCTTTCCAAATTACTGTTCATGTTTCAACTGACTATTGAATTACTGACCAAGTTTTCAGTGTTGGGCTTTGGACCTGCTGCCCATGCCCTCCCTCTACATGTCATGACTCCCGTATATCTTCTTATATAGCAGAACCACACTGCTCTTTGTATCACCCAGCATTTTCACCCGAGTCTCGAAACGTCGCCATATTGTTTAGGAAGTCGACAATAAAGAAAATGGTCCCATCCTGTTTGTACGCATCGATGAGTAGGTGGAGCTTGGTTTTTCAAATTTCGACTTGATTTCGTCGATTTATTTCAGCCTTGCAATTGCCCACCAATTATCCTTCTCATACCCACTCTCAACGACCACACCACCAGCTTTCCCAATGTCTTCCTCGAGCTCTCCTTTCCTGTACAGATGATAGTACCGCAGATACGTTCTATCACCCTCTGGCTTCGCCTCTAACGTTTCTCCTGATTTCTTCAACAGCAGTTCCCTTGTGCTCTTTTCTGCCTCACCGCCGCCCTGTGCGTTGACACCCTCGCCCTTCTTTTTGGTAGCTTTTTCTTCTTCGGGGCTTTCTCTTTTTTCGCTGTCATGACCCAGGGTACCATGACGTCTTGCTCGCCGCCCTCGTCCCACCCTCGCCGGCTGCTCTTCTGCTCGAGTGCCCAGACGTAAGTGAGCGCCTTGCCCCCACTTCCCTCTGCGCCTGGCTGTGGTGGACGTAGGAGATGCAGGATGGATTTCACAGCTTCGACACGCCGGGCTGGTGTGGACAGGTGGTGAACGACAGCTATGGAGATGGCGAAGTCGAAGGTATGTGGTGGATGGGGAGAGAGAGGGTATCGGCTACAACAACATCGTGCGGTTCGTGCTGCGTTGCAATCTTGACCAGATTTGTTGACCTACACATACATCAACATCAACACCAGCACCAATGCATTCTTCTCCAAACTCATAGTCCCTCCACACTACCATGAGGGTGCTAAACAGCAGCACAAACAAGGGACACCATACCGATCAGACCCCACGATAAACACCCCCTTATTAACAGCCAAATACTTCCCGTTCCCACACCCTATATCAGCGCCCACAGCACCGCATGGCTGCTCTTTCAAGAACCGCTCCACTATCGGCCATGGCTGCATGTGGTTAGTCGGCTTTGTAGCGAGGAACGGGCGACGCACACCTTGTAGCGGGTGGATGAGAAATGCGATGCAATTTCTTCGTAGACTTCATGTACGTGCTCTGCCTCGTACGATGCGCCATGGTCGTCGGTGGAGGCCATTTGCGCGCCACTCACACGGAGAGAAGGTGAGAGGTGTGTAGGTAGGGTTTTGCGCAGCCAATGATGGTCGGTGGAGGGGCCAAGGCGCTAGAAGGGGGGAGGGGGTTGCACACTGGCTTGATTATGCGTATTGTTTTCATGGCTTCTGCTTTCCTCGTCGTCTGGGCGTGTAGTTCTGGTGCTTAAGGAGTTACTAAGCTCCTGGATAACTTGGCTGGTTACACAATGCCAGCACAACGGTAGGTAGACTTTTTAAAAAATAAAATAAAATAAAAGATAAACGAAACTTCGCACGCATTTGTAACATAAACTCATCATAGTGCTTTCAGATTTGCCTTATAGTATATCAGAAAGGTCACTCGCGTGCTGTGATTTTAATCATCTGATCTCTTTCCCTTGACTGCTTACTGTCCTTGCACTACCACAGCAGCAGCCCAATATCCACTCTTCGCATCTGGCAGGCTGTTTCCAACATCCTCTACACGTAAGAAGTTCTATACCTTTGTGTTAGGGTAGTGCAGAGGTGATTCCTCAGTTGAATAGCGAAGTGATCTGTAGTATTTGTTGGTATCTTAAGACATCAACAACAATGACTTGCTCGGACAGCAGTTAACTTCAAATTCCGACGCCCGATTTCTACTTATATAACACTTCTTAGCTGCTTAAGATGGCCATTGCACTAAACCATGCCATTGACATCCTAAATTTCATGGTTTGGCACCCAAAGGCTGTTCATCAGGGAACCTGATAGTCCTCTGAAGCCCCACGTCCCCGGCACTTGTCGCAGCACTC
This sequence comes from Ascochyta koolunga, assembly GCA_026119515.1. NCBI lineage: Eukaryota > Fungi > Ascomycota > Dothideomycetes > Pleosporales > Didymellaceae > Ascochyta > Ascochyta koolunga. The sequence continues at coordinate 1,298,291 of JANLCG010000007.1, forward strand.
AAATCCCCAGCGGCCTCCTCGCCTCTTCCCACCGGTTCAGCCGACAATGGCATAGGTGCCTGTAAATTGCTCGTTGACTGATTTCTCGAATTGTCACCGGACCGGATGATAGACCTGCCGATGCGCACCACGCGATTGGGCAGCGAATCGCCTCCTGTGCGGGACCATCCAGGTCGGCGTCGAAGACGCTGCTCAATATCTGTAGTTGCATCTTCTGCGTCTCCTGGGACATAAAAGGGCTCTGGCTCGTCGCCTCTAGTAGAGATGGCTCGCGAGAGGGTCCGGGGATGAAGAATCCAAGTTTGCCAAGAGGGATGCTGAGGCCATGGACGATAACCGAACATATGATCAAAAACCAGATGATTACGTTCATGACCTCCACGAGGTATGCTGCGTCTTCTCTAGTATCCCCATCGACTTTGATCTTGTTGAGGAATTCGATGCTGACGTAAAGGTAAAATGCAGCGCTCACGCCTATGGGACCAAAGAAGCCAACGAATAGTGCTTGTCGCTTCTCCTTGATCTGATGAATGTGCTTGTGCATCCCAAAAACAATGGGAAGGCGACGCAGCAAAAGGACTAAAATACCGAGGATAACCAGGCGCCAGATGGAAATCACGTTATTGTGGTAGAATTCGGACCAAGGGCAAATTGCTCCGAACCAAATGAAGATCGACACGTTGAGCAGCATGTCGATGGTAGGTTGGAAAGAGTCGTCCATGGTCTCGAGGCGGAACCAGTCGTCCCAGGTAAACGTGTTTCCAGCAATGAAGCATGCTAATACATCATCGCTGCCAACCATACCCATGGTGCCAACGATGAAGAGTGCTAGGGTGATGGCGAAAACCAAGAAGCTTTCGCGGTCGACATACTTTCTCTCTTCTGCCCAGTGCAATAGTTCTTTTGCGAGCCATCCCACAACAGCACCATAGATGATACTCAAGATGATGGTGTATCCCAATGTTTCTCCAAACCATAATCCGATTGCGGTACTTGCTTTACCATCTTCGTGTCCAGAACTTCCAATGTACTGGATCAAGTAAAGCGGCAGGAACAAGAATGGGTAACCCAAGCCATCGTTGGCTCCCGATTCAGCGACAATGATTTTCTGAAGCTCTTTGGGAATGTTCTTATCAGCAAACTTTCCCTTGACGATAGAGTTGGACAACACAGGATCCGTGGGTGTGACACAAGCACCTACCGCCAAGGCCTGCAAGAAGCTTATGTGAGGTACCATTGCAAAGACGAGAAGGCTGGTGACGACCCACATACTCGTCATGACCGGACCGAGCAGCAGAGCTAGACTTTTCCATTCCGTCTTCAAGTATTTGGAAGGTAGCTGAACGCCAGCAAGGACAAGCTGCACTCCAAGGACGACTCGGGTGAAATACAACGTGATAGCATCCAAGTTTTCGACTGATTGCAAGGCATATTCGTACGGTCGTATCCAGTTGGTAGCATGTGGAGAGAAGATAAGCCCGGCAACCAGTGATATCACTGCGCTTGTGAGACCTTGAGCAAAGACAGTCGTTGTTTTGTGAAACTTACATGCTTCTGAGAGATAGAACTTCTCCTTCATCAGATAAGATACAAGGCCAAACAACGTGATGAAGCCACCTAGCGAGGCACACACAATGTTGAAATTATTCAACGCCAAAGTCGGCATTGTGATTGTTGCCTTCAAAGGCTCTTAGATGTTTCAAAGTAATGGTAGATGTTGGGTTGGTTCGAATATAGCCAAGACACGCAGCACGTATGTTCACTTGACGGGATCAGTCACAGTGTCGAACGAAATGGCTTCCGGTGTTTTGAAGAGCATTAGAAATGACTTGGAAGGGCAAATGGTTGCTATCTTGAGGATTGAGCGAGAGAGTATTTGAACCAGAGGAAGTCACACGAACTTGAAAACTGGGGTAGCTCCTTGGCACGTCGAGTTAATTCGCGCAAAATGGAGATCAAGCTTCAAGAGCGCCCGAACGGACCGCGTGTTGAACCAGTAAACTGTGAGCTGTCAAAGATAAACATACTTTGGTAGGCCGCGGAAGTTTTATAAGCCAGCTGCCACAAAAAAGCACTGCTACTAGGTGACAAGTGGCACGCTGCAAAACTTTCGGGGCCCCACCACAGCATTAATCACGCAGAAAACTTGTAGTTGAACAAATACGCTGGTATTCTCATACACTCAACATCATGCAAGTCGCATGCCAAAACTGATAAAGGAAAATGTGAGCCTATGTACAATTCGAAACTCCCTCCCGTTTTCTCAAACCCATGCTTTACACTTGCTTAAATGTTGGCTGCCGACGCGATTTGAGGTGTTCCCTGAGGCCCGTAGCCGACCTGAGGGTCGGGGTATCCAGGTGCCATGAAGTTGGTCTTGGGGTTCTTCTGCTCCTTCGCTGCTGAGCATCGTGCCATTGTCGGTGAACTGAAAAGTTGTTAGCTTAATGTGCTTTCGCAGCAGAGACGTGGTGATGTTACTTACTTCCTTGAGATGGCATCTGTGAAGAAGAAGTTCTTGATGGGCTTCTCGAGAGCCTGGCCTGATGCCTGCGAACCCTTGTTTTGGTCTACCAGCTGTACCTTGCTGAGGCCAGGCAGGGAAGTCGACTCAACCAAGTCGTATCTCCTGAGAGCAGGAGAAATCTCCTCCATGCGGTCGCGAAGCTGCTCAACATCATCATAGGGCAGCTCAGCACCAAGGTACTCCGAGGCTGCCCGGATGATCTTCCAGTCTTCTCTCGAAGCGCCGGGCAGGCCAACAGCGGCACGAGACATCTGTACACGGCCCTCAGTGTTGACATACGTGACAGACTTCTCTGTGTAAGCAGCACCAGGGAGGACAATATCAGCGAGTTGAGCGCCGCGGTCACCGTGATGACCCTGGTAGATGACGAAAGCATCCTTGGGCAGCTCGGCTTCGTTGATCTCGTCAGCGCCGAGCAACCAGACAAACTTGGGCTTGGTATTGGCGACCTCGGGCGAGGGGACTGTGAAGCCAACATCGTAAGCCCCTGTGCGGGAAGCTGTTCGCTGGAGGACGTTGTAGCCGTTCCACTCGGGTGTGACGAAGCTGGTCTTGTTCTTCTCGACGAAGGAACCGACCTGCTCGAAGATGGACTTGGCGTCGACGTGCTCAGCGACAGCGCTGCCAACAATGATCATTGGCTTCTTAGCACCCTGAAGCACCTTTCCGAACTCGCCGGACAGAGCGCTCTTCAGGTCATTGGCGTTATCTCCAAGCTTGGAGTACTCGAAGGTGCTCTCAAAGTCCTCGCCAACGAGACCAATCTGGAGGTCTGACCTCAGCCACTGCTTTCGAATACGGGCGTTGAGAACGGCGGCCTCGTGTCGGGGGTTGGTGCCAATAAGGAGGATAGCATCAGCCTCCTCTACACCATAGATCCTGGAGTTGAACGAGTAGTTGGCGCGGCTATCAATACCGTGAGCAATGGGCTGGCTACCTCCGGGCTGGTCAAGAGCCAGGTTGTCGGAGCCAAGCTTGTTGGCGAGATCCTTTGCGGCAACGAGAGTCTCGGCCTCGACCAGGTGTCCGGCGACAAACTTGATCTCGTTCTCCTTGGGTGCGATCTTCTTAAAGGCGTTTCCAATCTCAACGAGAGCCTGCTCCCAGGACGCAGGCTGGAACTGGTCGTCGACGCGGATGAGCGGGTTGACCAGGCGCTGTGTGCTCAGAGCGTCGCATGCGAAGCGGGTCTTGTCGTTGATCCATTCCTCGTTGACATCGTCGTTCAGACGGGGCAGAATCCTCATTACCTGAATACCGCGAGAGTCGACGCGGATGTTGGAGCCGAGGCCATCGAGGACATCGACTGTCTCGGTCTTGTACAGCTCCCAGGGACGAGCCTTGAAGGCGTATGGCTTCGAAACCAGAGCACCAACGGGGCAGAGATCGATGACGTTTCCAGAAAGCTCAGAGTCGAGGGAAGTCTCAAGGTACGTGCCGATCTGCAGGTCGTTGCCACGGCCAGTGGAACCCATCTCGGGGGCCCCAGCCACATCGTTGGAGAAACGGATGCATCGCGTGCAGTGAATGCACCTGTTCATGGAAGTCTGGCAGTTGTAAACATAGCATTCGCACGCTTCCCAAGCGAGTGTCATACCTTGATCAGAGGACCGATGTTCTTGTCCTCAACGGCACGCTTGCCACCAATCTCGTGGAATCGTCCACGGTCGGCACCGTACCTCATCGACTGGTCCTGGAGATCACATTCGCCTCCTTGGTCGCAAATGGGACAGTCGAGCGGGTGGTTGGCGAGCAGGAACTCCATGACACCCTCACGCGCCTTGTGAACAAGCGGCGAGTCGGTCTTGACCACCATGCCTGGCTGTACCGGCCATGCGCACGACGCAACTGGCTTGGGAGCCCGCTCCACCTCGACCAGACACATGCGGCAGTTGCCGGCAATCATCAGCTTCTCATGGTAGCAGTATCGCGGGACGGTACTCCCGGCCTTTTCGCAGGCCTGGATGAGGGCCGAGCCGGCTGTTCGGGGGCGTTAGGATTGTGTCTGCAGCCGCGAGCGGGGTCAGTGAGGCGGCGTACCTTCAATTGAAACCTTCTTTCCGTCTGTACGGCTTGTCAGTGCTCGCCTTCGCGGGCCTTGCGGGCAACGGGGGTGGCACAAACCGATTGTGAGCTCGACCTCTGCAGGCCGGGGGCCGAGGCAGTAAAAGCCCGGCTGCCATTGAGGGCTGCGCGGTGTGCAGGCCTCTTCAGCGACCGGATCAATTGTTGCCGCAGCATGTTGGGGGCGTGTGAAGGGGGCGATGGAACGGGTTGCGGTGTTGTTCAGAGCTGCAGTTTATCAGATCCACACGTCGATGACAATAGGCCGTGCGCTAATTCGTGCGACATTCGTGGCAGGCGTGATTGGTCAGGCGTCCGAGCGCCTGCCCGGTGAACAAAATTCTTCGACTGCCCATACCCTCTTCTCTTCTTCACTCATTACGGACACAATTTATTGTAGGAAGGTCGAGCACTTTACTCAACTTTCCTCTATTACGTGTCCCAGAGCACGACCCACCGTGCGAGGTAGCTGGAGCAGAGGAGGCATCTGATGATATCTTGTTCCTTACCAACGTCGCTACATACTGCTATGGAGATGAATGTTTTGGCCCTGTTGCGAAGATGTGATGATGCGAGGAGGTACACGCCCGCCATGCTGTAGCCTTGCCCTTCGCAGCTGTTGCATGTTGATTCGATGCTGCGTGTCACGAGTCCTGACGTTGCGCTTTTGGCTGGCACGCAGCCGTCCACAAAATGCCGCGGGGATCATTCGAGCTTGGAATACAGTAGTGGGACACCCTCACTCACTCACCTTTGAGGCTCCAATACCCACATCACTTAAAATGGATGAACGAAGATGATGGTGAACATATCAATCCTTTTCATTATTCTGCCATGTCGATCTACAAACTTCGCTGCAAATGGCTCGAGAGCCAGGAAATTGAGATCTACCTGCCTCTATGAGCCTTAACGATCAACTCCAAGCGACAAGAAGAGACGACCATTAAGTACCCCAAACGCCTTTTCCAATAAACACAGCATGATCTGCACTAGATCACGCTCTCGTCGCGCAGTCTACTCATCCTCAGGGCCAATCTCCATCTTCGCGCCCTTACCAGCAGTCGGCTGAGCGACCGGGGCCATGACCTTTGAGGGAGGAACACCGAGACCGTTGTGGTTGCGGAAGAACAGAACACCAGCGTTCTCACCGGTGGCACCCTCAGTGGGCTCAACCCACTGACACATGCGAGCGCTCTTCCACATGGACTTGAGGAAACCGATCGAGCCACCCTCCGTGTCAGAGCGGTAGTGCTTGCCCATAACGGGCTTGATAGCCTCAGAGGCCTCATCGGCGTTGTAGAAGGGTATGGTGGAGATGTAGTGGTGGAGAACGTGGGTCTCGATGATGCCGTGGAGGAGGGTGCGTCCGATGAAGCCGAACTCGCGGTCGATGGTAGCGGCAGCTCCACGAACGTAGGTCCAGGTCTTAGCGTCATAGTGAGGAAGAGTAGGGTCGGTGTGTTGGAGGAAGGTGATGGCAACGAGCCAATGGTTGACCCAGAGATAAGGAATGATGTACCAGACGAGGAGGTTGGCGAAACCGTAGTTCCTGCCGACCCAGGTAAGAGCAGCAAGGGTGATGGCGATACCGACATCAGAGAGCAGGATAAGCTTCTCGTCCTTCTTCTCATACAAAGGAGAGGAGGGGTTGAAATGGTTGACGCCCTTCAAGAAACCGTTCTTCTTGCCGACACCCTTACCCTCGGACTGGCGCTCGTGGAAGTTGTGGCCGGTGACGTTGCTGATCAGGTACATGGGCCAGCCACCGAGCTGCTGGGTAACCATGTGGATGAGAGTAGCGATGGGGGTCTCCTCAGTCAACTCATGGAGCTCGTGGATGAGCTTGCCAACACGAGAAGCATAGACCTCGCGGGTCTTGGGCACGAAGACCATGTCGCGCTCCATGTGGCCGGTGGCCTTGTGGTGCTTGCCGTGGGAGATCTTCCAGGAGAAGTAGGGGACAAGAAGGGCAGAGTGGCAGACCCAGCCAACGGTGTCGTTGAGGACCTTTGAGGGAGAGAAAGCCTGGTGACCGCACTCGTGGGCCATGACCCAGAGACCAGTTCCAGACAGACCCTGCATGAAGGTGTATAGAGTCCACAGGACAGCGCGAACGGGCATCGAGGGGATGGTCTCGGGTGTCACATAGTTGTGGAAGACGTAGAAGGTAGCCGCGAGCTGAGCAAGGTCGCGAGCAACGTAGCCCAGACTGCGGACGGCAGAGCGCTCGAAGCAGTGCTTGGGGATGGCAGAGCGGAGCTGGCCAATGGTGTAGTCGGGGATCTCGAACTCGTTGCCGTAGGTATCGAGAAGCTTGCCGGTGGGCTTAGCGACGACGTCGGCCTCGGAGCCGAGCGACGAAAGGGAGGTGTTGGAAGCCGATCCAGCTGGGGAATCGGACGGCGAGTTTGCAATGGTCGAAGGAGCCGAGTCGGCGGTGACATTGCGCCTCAGAGCACCCACAGGGCGGGCGGTAGTAGTGGCAGCCATCTTGAAGACAACAATAGAATGTCGATGAGGATAGCGTGGAGAGTCCTCGAGTTCAGGAGGGGCAAAGGAAGAGACAAGATGCAGAGAACTTGTTGAGGTGCAGATCGCTTGTTGAGGTCGATTGCCTGCAGCGACAACAAAGAACGATAAGCCGAAGACCGTCAAGGAACTGAAGAGGCCAAGAGGAATTGAAGAGAGACTGAGAGCGGGACGTAGTTTTTAAAGCACCACAGATGCGCCAGGCGGTGTCGATTGGAATTTTGGGTAGACCCTGACAACTCTGGTAAGCGTCGCGAGCAAAGGTGTTCGAGAACAGGGGTTCCAATTAAACAACTCCAGCTCGACTGCTAATGCACTTCTGGTCTCTATCTCTCCACTCGGAAAAATGCCAGACTGGTTCCTTATGGATACAGTTGCCACCGCATTGAACACTGGGAGCACGGCACTGAGCGCGAAACACAGCTGGTCTACAGTGTCCACAGTGGCGGCATGCATCGCACATTCCCTAGCCTCAACACGCCTCCCTCGTCTGGGCCGCTGGATCTAAAGCCGATTCCCTCTGCCCGCTGTCTTGGCGCATGGGCACGGCTTTCAGACCGCCAATTTGCACCACCCATCACGCGTTCTTTTCCGTTGATTTGCTCTGCGCCATCGCCTAGAGCTCTAATCTAGCAGGTACCAAGTTTGTGCCGACCCGCTTTGCGCCAACCTCCGAGAACGCTCCGGGTGTGAACATGGCATTTCGCGGCGCTGAGCAACGAGACAGAATTTGCATGCGTTGCTAAGCTAAAAGCAACCCAACAGCAGGTGCAATAATTGCGCGTTGTCGCTGATGGGTCCCCTCGTGCAAAGCCGGGATCAGAATTCGAGGATCGCCAGGTCTTGCTGCAGGACCCTGCGCTAGTGTTTCTGCCAATCAAGATGATTGGTCACAATACCGAGGCTTCAGCTCCGTTCCTGTTGTGGCAAACTTGAGGCTGTCATACACTGACCCGAGTTTTCAAAGTATCTCGTACCAGATGCTGACCAGATGCTGACCAGGGGCCTTAGACCTAGGCAGAGGCAGTTATGACGGTCAGCTTTGGGTGAGTTGGACTCACTGGCTTTGATATCAACAACCCAACCTGCGATGTATCAAACCGGTGCTTGTCGCTGTCTTGCGAAAAGCGCGTTAATCGTTGTCAAATGTCATCAGATGAAAGCGTCTCGACAGCTCACGTGAAAGAGGGGGATTGCCTCAACACACTCACACAGCTGAACCGCTGACGGCAGCCCTCACCTGTTTGCACACCGACTTACTCCGGCGCACATGATGACCAATGATAGGCATTCACCACCACACGTCTCAACCAAGCCGACCAATTACCTGGAACTCCGGGCACCACGCTCTGCTGCTACAACTTCCCTTACATCAGATCTGCAAGAACGGTCTGAACTTCTGATCGACTAAAGGTTGTGCATAGCTAAGGATGTGGCTGTCATGCCAGAAATCGTTTACACAGTGCCCCAAATTCCATTCGCACACCCTCCATATGTTCCCAGCCAAACATAGGTTTCATCTTCCCAACACATTCTCATGGCAACGACGGCTACACAACATACCATGGTGTTCAAACAACGATCAACGTCGTCAAAGTGGGTCTTCTCCAGACTTTCACATGCCAGGCACACCCGGGGTCACTTAGCACGATCGCCCCCTAACCGCCGTTGTACGAATCCTTGCCTTGGCTGAGATCGCACCTAGCGTCGGCGTGCGCTTCCCAAGGTGATTTTCTCTTAGAGAGGCGTGTAGATGTGGAGTCAGTTCAGTGAACCTTGAGCTTGGCAAGACGGTGGGTAAGTGAACTCTTTCATACAACAGTATCTAGAATATCGTACGTCTATGTGGTATGTGTTGTACATATCTACAAAGAAGGTCGGCAGACTATCCTCATAGGTTCACCAACCTTCTCCAGTCGACTTTCTTCCAGGCTACAAATGCTAGCAGCGCAAACACACCTACTCGTCCCACCAGCGCCGTTGCTACAGCTTTCCTCACAATGGGGTAGTATCCCTCCAGCATCGAATTGACAGCTGCACCTCTGGCAACCATCTTCGCTCTCCTAGTTTGTCCCCAACCACGCCCAACACCCAAACCGGCTATCCCCACCTCTCCAGGTTTACTTACCCCCTCTTCTCCTTCGCTGAAGATGGGTCCTACAGCCTCACTTCCAAAGCCCGGCAGATCCTGCTCGCCCGCAATCGTCGAGGAGTGTGTAGACATAGACGACATCTCAAGTGATTTCTGACGCCTAAATCGATATGACATAGCCCACATGACGAACCTCACATCCCAGCTTGTAAATGTGGGGTATGTCCACAGCTCCAGCGCATTATGCGGCGGAATGTGTTCCAAGAAATCACTCACAACGCCCAGCGTCAGCCCCCAGAGCAGCAGCGGCGGTTTTCCGTCCCCACGGTCCTCCCCAAAAACCAAGTCCCTTGCTTTCACAACTGCGCCCTTTGGCAGTGCACTGAAAGCGGGCATAAAATCTGGTATTGTGGCGCAGTGTGTGGAGCTGGAGGGGACGAGGCGGATGGCTGCGAACATCATTTTCGAGAGCATGGCTTGTAGGAACCAGCGCTTTATGCCGAGTTCGGATTTTGCGAGGCGCGCGCTGACGTCGGCGTATTCGTGGGTTCGGAGGACGGGCGAGAGGAGCGCGCGGATAGGGACCCAATGCGAGGAGGCCACTTCGGTGGGTTGGAGGCGTTGGGCTGGGTAGGAGGGGGAAGTAAGGAGGTAGATGTAGGGACATAGCACCATGAGACTGAGTGTGTTAGTACTACTGTTTAATGAGGTAGTGATGATGCTTACGGGACTTTGCCCCAGCTTGTGGTGACTATCCGTTGGGGTAGGTTACCAACTGCTATTGCGTTGTGGTAACCTAGATCAATACCCACTTCCTCAAGTGCCTCCCTCATAGCTGTGACAGCATCATTGCCGTCATCTGGGTCTCTCTTCCCTCCAGGCAAAGCTACGTGGCCATTCCACTTATCGCCGACCCTTGTCGCTCGCTTGATGAAGAGAACCTCAGGATCGCCGTGCTTCACCCAGTCCTGCTCAAAGAAGGTGTGTAAGATGTCTTCGAAACTCAGCTTGTGGCTGGATGCTGAGGCCGTAGAGGATCTTCGACGTGGTTTTGGCGGATGTTGTGACGCAGAGTGTAGAGGTTTGTCTGCATACGCTGGCCAGTGGTTGTAGTTTGGTTGCACGCGCAAGATCAGGGCGACAGATGCGCGTTTGGGTACCTCAGGAGGGCACGCGACTTCTGGGTATGGATGTGCGTTGAGTTCGAGGAGAACGGATTTGAGGTGGGCGATCAGACTTTCGGCGTCTGTTGGCGCTGACATGTTGGCGTGTGACGCTTAGCTTCGAGCTGTGGTATTTGCACTGTTCGGCGGTGCTGGCACATAGGACACAGGATGGGAAGCTCTAGCGCGAGAACGTGGTTTGATAAGTTACACGCAAATCTAGACAAGCATGTGTGTAGTTCTACAGATAACGGCGCCGTGTTGCACAGCTCGAAGATGAGGTAGACGGTCGAGTAAGCTCTCGGACGAAGCAGCAGAATCTGAAGAACCGAGGCTAGCGCTAGTCATGTAAGCTGGGGTTGTATGGTACAGACAAGAGTATGCAAACAACATGGTGTATTGACTATAGTATGCTATCACGCAAACAATCCCAGCAGCCGATTGGGGACTTGGAGACGGCGATGCGGTTTGCTCGGTAGCGCTGCCGGGGGAAGCTGTGGCGAATGAGAAGTCAGCGAGATCGGAATTAGAAGAGGGAGCATCGTCACAGCGGGGCAGATTGCTGAGCAAAAATATCAAGACACCCCACGCTGGGCACTGCGCTTTATACCCCACATAGCCTTTGCTCTGTATTCCCCTTTTCACTTCAATTGACCATACATAGTCATTGAAGCATTCAATCAATATGGGTGGCCAAAAGACTGGTGAGTGCTCTGCTAGAGCCAGAGGAACTGTTCCTTCTAACACTGCACAGCTATTCTGTCCGTCTATGACAAGACAGGTCTGCTCGACCTGGCCAAAGGCCTTCATGAGGCCAATGTCCGGCTGCTCGCCTCTGGCGGTACAGCCAAGATGATCCGCCAGGCCAACTTCCCCGTCGAAGATGTCTCTGCCATCACAAAGGCACCTGAGATGCTCGGTGGACGCGTCAAGACACTTCACCCTGCTGTCCACGGCGGCATTCTCGCGCGTAACCTCGACTCGGATGACTCAGATCTCTCGGCAAACAGCATCGATAAGATTGACTTCGTAGTCTGTAACCTATACCCCTTCTCCGAGACCGTTGCCAGGATCAACGTTACCATCCCCGAGGCTGTCGAGGAAATTGACATTGGTGGTGTCACTCTTCTGCGAGCTGCGGCCAAGAACCACGCGCGTGTCACTATCATCAGCGACCCCAACGACTACCACGACCTTCTTACCGAGCTCAAGACGAACAATGGCGAGGTTTCCGAGAAAGAGCAGGCAGCGACATGCTCTCAAGGCTTTCGAGCAGACGTCTGCATACGACAGTGCTATCTCAGAGTTCTTCCGCAAGAAGTATGCTGGTGACGGCGACCAGTTCCTTCCCCTGCGATACGGCGCCAATCCCCACCAGAAGCCTGCGACGGTCTCCATGCCCGACAAGCCTCTGCCCTTCAAGGTTCTTTGTGGATCGCCAGGATATATCAACTTGCTGGACGCATTGAATGCATGGCCTTTGGTCCAGGAGCTAAGCAAGGCCCTGAACTACCCGGCTGCAGCCAGCTTCAAACACGTCTCCCCTGCTGGTGCCGCCATTGGTGTTCCCCTCAGCGCAGAGGAGAGGCTGGTCTACATGGTTGACGACATTGAGGGCATCGAAAACTCTGGTCTTGCACAGGCTTATGCCAGGGCTCGCGGTGCTGACAGGATGTCCAGTTTCGGTGACATGATTGCCCTGTCCCACGAGGTTGATCTGCCAACTGCGAAGATCATCGGTCGAGAGGTTTCTGACGGTGTCATCGCACCCGGCTATACTGCGGAGGCTCTGGAAATCCTTAAGAAGAAGAAGGCTGGCAAGTACCTTGTTCTTCAGATGGACGACGACTTCGTTCCTTCCACCGAAGAAACAAGGACAGTCTACGGCATCACTCTCAAGCAGCACCGCAACGATGCCAAGATCGTACCTACAGACAACTTCAACACTATCATCGTCCCCAAGGGCACTGGTCCTCTACCCGAGTCTGCTCAGCGTGACCTGACAGTGGCTACCATTGCGCTCAAGTATACCCAGTCTAACAGTGTCTGCTACGCGCTCAACGGTCAAGTCGTTGGTCTTGGTGCCGGTCAGCAGTGTAAGTTCACAATCACTTAAGTGAGGCGCCCTTGTTAATCTTCGTCTAGCCCGCATTCACTGCACACGTCTGGCAGGTGACAAGGCTGACAACTGGTGGATGCGTTTCCATGAGCGTACTCTCAACCTAAAGTTCAAGAAGGGCACCAAGCGTCCCTCCAAGTCCAACGCTATCGATCTTCTCTGCTCCGGTCTGGTCCCCGACGATGGCATTGAGTACGATGACTTCGCTACAAACTTCGAGGAGGGCCAGGTCCCTAAGCCATTCACCCCCGAAGAGCGCAAGGAGTGGTTGTCGAAGCTCCAGGGTGTTGCTCTGTCCTCGGACGCCTTCTTCCCCTTCATCGACAATGTCTTCAGGGCGCACAGGAGTGGTGCCAAGTACATCGCTGCACCGACAGGAAGCCAGAATGACAGCGCCGTCTTCGAGACCGCTGAAAAGCTCGGTATCACGTTCGTCGAGCAGCACATCAGGCTGTTCCATCACTAAGCAGTGGGTTTTGTGTGTTTTCAACAGGCGCATGGGTTTACGAAGTTCACGTAGGATGATTTGATTGGGTAGATATTTCCCAAAGTACGGATATCAAAACGGTCACGCGATCACAGGGACGAACAACTACACAATCAACATGACCTTTTTACATTCTTCTTGTTTATCGCCAATCGTCAGCAGAATGCGTATGATCAGAGATGAAGGCTTACTGAAGTCAGCATACCGATCACGCACACAGGATGCTTGTGCTGAGCATCCCACAGTTTGGATGTCGGTACGTAGCCGACACTTCTCGGGTACTCGCGGTATCTATTCCGCGTCCAACATGTACACTTGTAAAGATCATTCTCTACTTTGCGCACGAGAATGTTGGGAACTAGCGACAAATGCTTTTCAAATTTCATCAGCTGCCGCTCGGTCGCTGATACAAAACACCACAATTGACCTTCGTCAAGTGGTACCTACATGAGTCAGATCGACTCGCCGCATCACGCTACGGGACATAGAAATTCGCCATTTGCGCTAACGCCCCATTTTACTGCAGGGCGAAGACCCCACTTTGGATAAATAAGTATGGCTTGGTAAGAAAAATTGTGCCTCCAATGTTTTGACCGTTGATCTCTTAGACACCAATTCTGCATAGCAAATATCTTTAGCAAGGACGGGAAAAGAATGGCGACAGTAGAAGAGCAGCAGCCGCTGCTCAGGCCGATCGTTGAAGATGCTGAGGCAGACAGAAAGCACGACGATGTGATCTTGGACTTCGAGGCGGGCGACCCCGAAAACCCTAGGGAATGGGACCCGAAGTTTAAGTCGTTAATTGTGTTTCTTCTTGCCTTCATGGCATTTACTGTGTAGGAACTCCTTCTACTCGGTCTCGTATTTCTTTGTTCGAGACGCTAACATATTTACAGAACTTTCACATGCATCGGCGTCGTCCCAATTGCAGCCAGCATAGTCGATGAGCTCGAAGGCAAACACGCAAGCACAGCAACCAGCGCCCTCCTCGTCACCATTTGGGAACTCGGTGAAGCAGCAGGCCCGCTTCTCATCGCACCGCTCTCGGAAGTTTTCGGTCGGTATCCTGTAATGAATGGATGCAACATCGTCTTCATCATCGCTACCTTCCTTACTGCCAGCAGCAAAAGCACCAACCTCCTGATTGCTGCGCGATGGCTTACCGGCTTTGCAGTCGCCTCCAATGTTCTCAGCCCTAGTATCATTGGCGATATTTTCGAATCTGATCAGCGCGGTTCAGCCATGAGTTTGATCTCGCTTGCACCCCTAATCGGCGGTGCAATCGGTCCAGCAATCGCAGGCGCTATTGCGCAAACCTTGGGCTGGAGACAAGTATTACTGATGGCAGCAGGGCTAGCCGTTGTCGCTGAGATTCTCTTCCTGACATGTTTCCGCGAGACGTACAAGATGGCTATCTTGCATCAGCGGATCACGCGAATCAAGCGCGAGAGTGGCGAGTTCAAAAAGGAGGTGTAAAGACAAAGAGCAAGCATGAAGACTTATTGAAGATCTGGCACGCTCTCACGCGCCCCTTCGCCGTCCTCTTCGGCTCCGGCGTGCTAATGGCCCTCTCACTGCAAGCCTCCATATCTTTCAGTTTCTTCTACGTCATGTCCATCAGTCTGCCCTTGATCCTGCAAGAAACTTACAACTTCAACTCTGCGGAAACAGGCGCAGCATTCATCATCTTCAGCATCGGCTCGCTCCTGAGCGTCCTGCTTTGCAACTTTTCCCTAGACAGGATCTACGTCTCGCTTCGCAACCGAAGCTCCACTCCAGATGTGGGCAAGCCGGAATACCGCCTTCCCCTCGCTGTTCTCGGCGCTGTTCTACTGCCCTTCAGTGTCACGGCGTATGGTTGGATCGCACAATACCGGCTCCCTGTCCCATTCCTGCTCGCTTCAGTCGCGCTCCTCGATTTCACGCTGCTCACCAACGTCATCCCACTGCAAGCATATGTTGTAGACACCTGTGGACTGTATTCGGCGAGTGCGATGACTGGTGTTATCGTAACGAGATGCCTGATGGGGACGTTTTTGCCGCTGGCGACGGGCCCATTGGCTGAGTATCTAGGATACGGGTGGGGCTTTACAGTGTTGGGAGGTGTGGCGGCCGTGGTCGCTGTAATTCCGATGGCTATCTTCAGGTATGGGAGTGAGTGGAGGCAGAGGAGCGAGTACACGAGGGATTCTTGAGTGCATTTACAAAAAAAGGAAGTAGAGACTTAGACGTGAGAAAGGATTAGAAGAGCTGGATAGACAGTCATGGCATAGCGACGATGGTGTTGATAGATTTATGATTGTAGGTCACGACCTATGGTGTAGCTTGTTATATGATGCGAGTGTTAATCGCAACGATTTTGGAAACTTTTCTCCGTTGCAGGTCGTAGGGGGATTGATAGTCTGTGAATATATCAGGCAAGCATGCATAATCGAAAATCTTGACTCCATCTCATTATTACTGGGTATCTAAGCGCCCCCTCCCCTGATGTGATCATCGTATGCAAGATGCAAGAAAACAAATCTAGGCGTTGCAACTCAAGGTACCAAAAGAGTTTGCCCGTTGTTACGCACAACTGGACCCACAACTGGGCGTGCTCATGAAGGTCAGTATATACAGGACTATCGCAACTAGCAAGATGTTTAAGCCAGCTTTACACCTCCTAGAACATTCTCGGCCTCCTCGTCACTCTCATTGCTATCGTCGCTTTCACATTCTTCAGTATGACGAACCTTTTCAGCATCAGCTGCCTTTAGCTTTGTAGGTGCCTCACGTCTCTTGGCCTTCCTGTTCTGCTTGTTCCTCTTCTTTTTCGATGGACTCTCTATTGAAACCTTGTCTTGCAACTCACCACCCCGATAGGCAGTTCCTTGGGTAGCTGCATCCTTCTCTGGCCACTCATACGTCCATCTTCCGGTGCTGTGCTGGAAGTGCTCCCTCCTCATGAACTTAGAAACATCCTGCTGTGTACGCAGAGCCTCGAGATAACCGGCAACTTCGCGTAGCTTGTCTTCCCGCATCTGCTCCGGTGTAGCGCTGAACTCACTGATCTGAAGTAAATTGTGTGGTTGCGCAGCTGCCTTGAGCATCGAGTCGTCGATCAGAACGGTATTATGCTGTCCAAAGCGTCCTCCGTTGGTATAGTCTGGATGTTGCCGCTGTATCTCCTCCTTGTTCCAGATAAGATCTAGATTCTTGTAAACCTGCACGTTCTGATTGTAGTGTTCAGGTTTCAGATTAAACTCGCCGCGAGACCACAGAGCAACAAGAGTCTTCCTCAGGTCCTCTTCCAAGGACTGCTCCACAAGTGAAGCCACATTCTCAGGACGAGCACTAGACCACACCATGACCGCAAAGTTGGAAAACAGGTATCGCAAGAAGGGGATGAGGAAGGGCCGTGCAATCATCGTCTTCTTGTTCCGGTTCGGGCGATAGAGAAGCGTACCGTTTAGGTCGAGAATGACGAGGATACGACCGGAAAATGCAACTGTGGACGGTTCTTTTGCCGCTTGTGCCATGTACGCTTCAGTCGGCACAGGTGCAGGTAACATGATTTTGGGGTCCTTGCTTCTTCCGGTATGTTTGGTAGTGGCGTACGCTGCTGGCTCTCTATAAGACTTGTTAATGCGAGAACTGAGGCCAACCCGACGAAGGGAGTCAAACTCTTTCGCCCTGACTGGAGCGTCTGTAACTGCCTGAACAGGCTCGTCATCAGAGATTTGAGTCGACCACCTACTGCTGAGGTTAGTATTGCGAGTTTTTGCTTTGATGCCCTTGTAGAGCTTATCGAAGGCATACTGTAGGTCGTTGTTCGAGACACCTTGTAGGTCTGGAGGAGGCTGCACGGCCGCAAAGGATGGCGCAAAGAAGGGATAGGGTCTCGGGGCTTGCTGTCCAAATGCTTGCGGCGAAGTATTGGCTGGTGTGAATCCTTGATAGTGTGTATAATACTGTGCCCACTGGTGGTAGTAGGCTTGCGCTTGCGTCTGTTGCGTTGCAGAGTTATAGGTTTGCGGACTGTTCGGGTAGTATTGCTGCGGCTGCGTATGATTTGTACCCCATGGCGCGCGTACTGCAAGTGCAGGCGGTATATAGCCTGGCGGAGGCGCCTGCCACTGATTGTGGTTGCGGTTGCGGTTGCGGTTGCGGTTGCGGCTCTGGTCGTAGGACTGTCCTGGGTAGCCGTAGTTTGGCGTAAACGGGTGCGCCCAAGGATTGAAGTTGTTGTTCATGGTGGCGACTGGGGGATGGCTGTGGGTGTGTAAAGGAGATGCACTGTCGTGACGACCGACAGCGGCCTTGGGTGGGTTAGTGTTGGGTTCTGCGACTGCAGCGTCTTGGGAAATATACCGTTCGATTTCGACAGACATGACAAACAAACGGTGCTCGCTTAACGGCGTGCAGAGTTCTCGATATGGGTTGGAAAAGGTGTGAAGGTGAGAGCGAAGACCGCAGCATGAAGTCTCAGCAGAAAGTCTGTCTAGCATGCACGTGTAAGTTTGCTGTTGCCTCCCACGGTTTTGCGCCGGCTAAACCCTGGCTAAATGGTGGGGCTAAACATTTTGGAGGCTGCCATCACCGCCTTCCTAGTCCAGGGCAAGCCAAAGGACACAACATGCCGCCACTCTCTAGCAAGCTTGATTGCAAGCTGCGCGCTGCTGAAGAGAGCTCAGACGAAAGTGCGAATTACGAAGTGACGGACCGATCTTCTTCTGAGTCGGTCCTCGAATTTGGTGCTGGGGAGATTGTGGGTTCAGACAGTGGAGATGAGAACGCAAATGGGTCTGAAGACGAAGAAATGGTGGGTAGTGTACATCTGATATTTTGGCATTGTGCTCATGTTTCATAGTCAGATGCATCCGAGGACGACCAAGTACAAGCGCAGATGAGCAAAGTGTCATTCGGGGCTCTAGCCAAGGCACAAGACACGCTCTCGAAGTCGACAGACCGGAAGCGCAAGCGGGGCGATGATTCTTCCAAGTCCCAGGAAGACAAGCTAGAAGCATTGAGGGAGCGGTTGCGGCAGATCAAAGCAGTGAAGTTTGCAAATGGCGAGGCAAAGCTCAGCAAGAAGCCCAAGGTCGCTGAGAAGAGCAAGACAAAACACGATGAGGCAGACGAGAATGAGGATGTAGGGGGCAACTCGGACTCAGATGCCGCGCCCCACACACGATCTAGCAAACACGCACCCGCCGTGCAGTCGAGCAAACGTATGGTTTCACGCAAGCGGAATGTTGTCGATGTCAAGAAACCTGTCTTCCGCGATCCCCGATTTGAGAACATTGGTGGACCTCGGCCAGATGAAAACACGGTCAGCAGGCGCTATGCGTTCCTGAACGACTACAAGGCGTCTGAGATTGCGGAACTCAAGAAGGCCATCAAAAAGTCAAGAAACGGTGATGAGAAGGAACAAATGAGAAAGCAATTGAGTCAATGGAGTCTCAGCAGAAAACGCAGCAGAGAAAGGATGAGCAGCAAGCTGTTGTGCGAGAACACAAGAAGAAGGAGAAGGAGCTGGTCAAGGACGGCAAGCAGCCTTTCTACCTGAAGAAGTGTATGTTGCATGCCATTACTAGTTCTCCACGTTCCTTCACTGACAAGTCATACAGCCGAGCAAAAGAAGCTTGCCCTGATCGATCGCTTCCAGAACATGAAATCAAAGCAGCGCGACAGGACCATCGAGCGCCGTCGCAAGAAGGTAACCTCAAAGGAGCGGAGGAACATGCCCGCGGAGCGACGCGCCGCATGAGCTCACAGGTACCCGCTGCATGGGCGGGATCTGGACGGGAAGAGCAGGGTTGTCGACGAACTTTAACGTTAGCATCACACATAATACCCTTTTTAGCAAAGCGAGTGCTGGCGAAACGAGAAAGTAATACCATTTCTTACTCGAGGTGGCTCAGCATTCCAAGCAATTTGTACCACTAGACCTTAAGTTTGCAGGTTCAACTGTGGGCATCACCTTCCAGCACCCCACAGGTCGCACATTTTCACAAGCTCACACCATCAAATGTGTCAACAGTAACCTTTGAAATTCCAGAACTGCGCCAAAATGAGATGGCGTTCGCGAATTTCGATGCGCATTGGATGATTTGATCCCCAAGATCCCTGGCAGGCCGCTCATTCTGACAGGGGTCTCTCCAAGAATTGTGCTGCTCCACACCAAAGCGTCAACGTCGACGTCATACCTATGCATGTCTGCTTCCCAGCCTCCTGTCAGCTTATAGGGTCGGCACGGCCACATCTCATATCGTTCATTCTGTATTCATCTGGTTCTTGATACCTTTTCAGCTTTTTGTCTTATACCCCACGAGTTGACCGTTGAGATTTCAACGTTCACGCACTGCCACTTAGTGCTGATTTAATTTAGTCGCAACGGTCGAAGATCTTTATACCCATCATGTCTGGCGCAAACGAGAAGCCGCTCAATGAGTATGTTAAACTGAATTCTCATGGCTGGCGTGGAGTCCATGTCAACCAGCGTATAGGATTTGTAGCTAACGTCATGGCTTCAGGCTCCTCTCCCGCTCCATGGTCGACATCTACGTTGGCGAGGAGAACACCCACTGGATTCTGCACGAGAAGCTGCTGTGCCACCACTCGCCCTTCTTCCGCAAGATCTTCTACGCCAAAAGTAGCAACACACAATCCTTCGGCCTCCCGGAAGACGACGACAATGCCTTCAAGACCTTTGTTGGTTGGCTCTACAGCTCCTCGCTCCCCGTGCCCCGCGAGGAATCCGACCTTACTGTGCTCTTCGAACTGTATCTAATGGCTGAAAAGTTCCAAATTCCCAACCTCATTGCAGATGTCCTGCAAGTCGTCCGTGAATGGTACAAGTTTAGCGACTCGTACCCTGGACTCCGTCGCGTGCAGTACATCTACGCAAATACGGAGAATGGAAGCCCTATGCGTCACATGCTTGTCCACTCTATTGCACGCATGATGGTGCTCGAAAAGGGTCTACCTGGGCACTGGGACAAGGCTCTGCGCAAGAATGGTCAGCTTGCAGTCGACATTATTTGCGCAATCCAGGACTGGAGGCTGGACGAGGAAGTCGTCCCCGACGCGCGCGACGATCCTGCCGAGGGCGAGGAGCTCATCGACATCGACGAGGAGATCAAGCAGAACGATGCTGAGCTCGAGCAGAACGCCGACATTGAGGACAACGCGTCCGAGTCTGTCGACGGTCCCGAAGGCGAGGAGGCCGAGGGTGAAGAGCAGGAGCAGGAGGCTGATGACAAGGACAACGACGACGCTGAGGAGACAGACGATACTGTCGTCGGCAGCCCGACACAGAGCAAGCACGATATCTCGAAGGACCAGAAGGCCACTAATGGCACACGAAACAAGGTTGACGACTTGAAGAGGGACTTCAGCAAGTTCAGCCTCAACGTTGTGCCCAACGGCCTCACTAATGGCGACTTCGGCTCGCTCAAGGCATAAATGTCGGTGTCGTGAGCTACACACTTTTCCCGTCCGACGTTGACGTTCGGACATTCGGTTCAATTTGCATGAAGGAAACGAAACACGTTGCATACGGGCGTTCAGGCTGATGGAGTTCAAAAACGCGCAATATCCTTAATTTACTTTCTCTTCTTTTCCTAATACCTCGCGAGAGGCTTTTCAGCTTTGTATTGTAACGTCTTCGCAACAAAATCACATCATCTCAGTGCCTACCCAAACACCTCTTTCCCTGTGACGAGCTTGGCTTGGCTTGGTTTGTCTAGACCAAGACTATCATACATGCCATCGATGCATCCTGAGTCGATTGTTCTTACTCGCCTGTCTGTGGTTCGTGCTGACATGGAGCGTCGCACACGCCGTCGACGTTACACACTTGACAGGTTTGAGAGGTATTCTCCGACTGGAGAGGTTTGGCAGCCATGCATGTGCTTATTGTCGTTGTCGCAGGGGGCTGTCAAACGGCGACATGGTTGTCAGACAGGAGTCGCGCAGTGACTTTCCGTTTACGAACAACGAGGCTTGTAGCGGAGCCGGTGCTTACTTCCTACATGTACGAGATGTAGAGAAAGTATTGTTCTTTCTTCGGCCGAGTAAGACAATTTAGGAGGGCTCGAAAGACAGACGTCCTCACCCGAGTGTTGGACGGGGTCAGGTGAGAGCGTTTCCCATACCGCTTGGCCTGCTGTGCTCTGTCTGGTGTCAGGACGCGAGACTCCAGCACACCATCGCCAGCAATGTGTATCTCCGATGCTACAAGCGAGCTGTGTATAGTGGAGCTGATATGCAGGCGTTCAAGTCACTGTCGCAGTCACTGTCGCAGAAGGAACGATTCGGGCTACAAGTCCGCCCCAGTGTTTAGTACCATGATGCGCGTCTCAGATTGGCACGCTGCAAATGGCCTGAGCGACTACGAATGACGGGCTGATCCACGAGCGGTGGCTCAAAGCGTTGCTCGAGAGTCGTGGAGGCGCGGGATCGCCCGCCAACCGAGACGGCTATGCACATGGCGGTGTGCTGCGGCGACACGTATCGTTGAGTCCTTACTTGAACTCGCTGTTTACTTACCTCGCGTCTTCATGTCCTCCGTGTCTCAAACTCGCCTCTTTCGAGCCTCCTGCAGCTTCTCAACCTTGCAGTGCGACATGCGGGGAAAATGAGAGTATTGGTGTGACCTGCAGCGTATACCGACGGGCCGGCTGTAACGGGCATGTGCGGCTCAAAGTGGATGGCATAGTGAGGATTAGGGTTGTGGGACGACAGGTTGTAGATCGATGGGGAAGGTTACGCAAGTGCCGTGATACAGGACAGTTGTGAGACCGGGATGTATGAGGATCTGAGAAGGCTAAGATAACAGTTGGGGGATGTGAGGTCGCAATGAGTTCTGATATATCTAGACCTATGGTCCACGATCTGTAAGAATTGGATCTTACAGAAGGCTGAGGGAGCGTTTGATAACATCTGGGATGGGCGAGGCCGCTAGTGGTACCATGCAGCCATGCAGATGATCTACCTGCACATTGGTGACGCAACGTTAGCTTAAGATATGTGGTCTGAGGCTCAATTCCTCGCCTTGACTTCATCACGCAGTTGACTTACCGTAATGTGATGTTATCGTGGGTGTCTTGAACGTAAGCTCGCACTTGAACACTAGGTGTAATGATTATGCTTTCGAGATGAAGAGCTGGTGGATTAGCTTCCTATTTGGTGCAAGCTCTGATAAGGCCTGTCCCGGTTACTTGGTCGCATGCAAGTCACCGTCGAGACCCACACATCGATGTCGAAGCGACTGCCACTTCTGGAAGAAGTAAATTGCTCGCTGAACCGTACCTGATCTTCGCTGCAGGTGTAAGGCGTGATGATCAAGTGCTACTATCCGGGTAAAAGTGAATGCCCCTGACAGTCTGAGCAGATTTGCACGACCCGGGCTTTCACAGGCAGAAAAGGCCGGATGCGAGCATAAGCGCTCCCAGAGTTAAGTATGAGGAGTCTTTAGCGGCAGTCTGTAGAACCTTGAGAAGACGACAAAGCTGTAAACGAATACAAAGATTTCTGTGTAGATTAAGCAGAGTTTCTGCCTATGTTGACAGTTTCTAAACAGTGGTGTTCATGCAGAGTCCAGAGCTATTGTGTCCAGCTTTTCTGCACTGTGAAAGCGTCCAATTGGGGTATTATCCTGTCAATTCTTGCAAAGCATGTGAAATGTGGTGAGCGGAGATGAGACAGCTGTACTGGGCGAGGCGGGAAATGGGCGGAGCGGAGCGAAACAGTAGCACTCGGCACGATCGGTGGCTGGCATGATTTGGTAAGGTCTGTCCTCAATATGAAGGAGTATCAGTTTCGATTGGATAGTGATGTTGATACGGCGGAGGAAAGGGTCATCATGCGGCCGTGCTTGTCAATCTGACAGAAGTGACAGGTGGCCGTAGAAGCGGACCAGGACCACGTCTTGAGACGAGATTGGATGTTTGGCTCGTAACGGACCAGGAACGTCTTGGTAAAGCTTGTGTTATGTAAAGGCGGGATGGCTGGGCTGTAAATGAGGCAGGCGGGAGCTGGACAGTACGGCACGTATTCATCTGCTTCCCGACATGAACATGCATGCTGCATGGAGGTCCCAGAGGGAAGAGAGCTGGAAGGAGCTAAATTGCGTGTTCTAAGGGTGATGGTGTTGGAGATCATATACGCTACGTCAACCTGTTATTACCCAGAGCCAGGTTAATGCCGTCGACCACGTGGAAGCCGTGCGATGACGGTAAACGAGCGTTGGGCTATCAGACGATTGGCGAGGGAGCCGTGTGATAGAGGGCGAGGTTGGCCTGGGCAAAGGTTTGGGAGTGGAACGCAGTCTTAATTCTTCACATCAGGTGGCAGTGAGCAAGGCTGCCACTCTGCCCTATTCGTGCATAGAGCAGCGCGTTGAAACAACAGGCATAAAGGGCAGGGCAGGCGATGATTAGCCGGCTATGGATAAGACCGCTTCGAGCGTGATCAGACCTGGGTGTGAAACAATGGAACTCGGCCTAGTGGCGGAGGAGCATAAGCGGGCGGAGCGGGCGGTGATTGGACGAGTGAAGTATTGGCAATTGGATGTGCAACACGCTGCATGCACCCGGGCGACCAGTTATGCAGCGTTACACGCGCAGCTGGAGGGCGAGCAGCAGCGGCGCGCGGTGTGTACTGCCTGAGAGTCGAGTGGTGCTGACGCGCGCTGGAGTGTCTGAATGGTGAGCGTGGCCCGGTGTCTGACTCTCGGACGGGGGTGCAGAAGCCGGAGGGACAGGCGCGCAGCAGCGCAGCGCAGCGCGGACGAGTTGAGCGGCGAGCCGTGGATTCGAAACAATGGTTCGTGTGGCGCCCGTCTGCTGTAACGGGAGCGACACTCTGTTCGCCCAGCCAGGCAGCCCGGCGGAACCAGCACCGTCAAGCATGCAGCACCAGTCCAGTGCTATGATCCATCCAGTGCTATGATCCATCCAGTGCCAACCAGTGCCGGCCAGTGCCAACCAGTGCCAGCCAACGCCGACCAGCGAAACCCTGGCCTGCTGCAGTGCTGCTGCCCCCATGCCTCGCCCATCCTTCGTGCCTCTTTAGCAGCCCGGCGTCCGTGCCTCCATTTTTACCTTTGTATCCCCTCACCGCGGTCTGTTGCTTGTTTGCGCACTCCCTCCTGAGCCTCTGCGTGCATCGCCTCTCTCTGCGACTCTCTGCGACTCTTGCGCCCCTCCACTGGCCGCAGTCCCTTTGCCCCAGCTGCCCCAGCCTGTAATATCCCCCGCCACGGCTCTCCCTCGACGCGCAGTGTAGCGGACTTGATCTAAAGCATCCTGCGACACTCCTACAATCTACCTGCCCCTCCCTGTCTACCTCGTTCGGGCCACTATACGACACAGCCATGACCACCGTCGTCGCCAATTCCCCGATCCCTGTGCAGTATGCGGCACCACCGGCTGCAGATGGGGTCGGCTCGAGCAGAACATATGCTGCCATTGCGCCCTCTGCTTTCTCCCCTCACAACGTGACGCCCACCTCCAAGCACTCCAAACTGCCTGATCACAATGCTTCACCTACCTCCTCCAGTAGTGATGCAGCCATGCAGCAGCAGAGAGCGGAGGGAAAGCGCTCACCTCTTTCGTACGTCGTTCAGTCTTTCGTCTTGTTCTCCTTCGACGCATCGCCGTCATCCTTCTTCCTCCTCCCCTACCTCGACCTCACTGTCGCCCCCGCGACAGGATGCACACAAGCCAAAGTCTAACCGTCCTTGCTCGAGCAGATCACGCGGGCCCCCAGCTCCCAGAATAGTCGTCAAGAAGGAGCCTGCCTCGCCAGACATGCCCACCACCACCACACGCCATCGCCCTCGACGCTTGGACCTGTCCAACCACAACATTGTCCACTCTTCAGGTGCCCTCACTGCCAGGCCCTCTGGTCCAGGCAGCGCCAATGTCATGGATATGGGTCTCGCCTGTCTGTCTCCGGGCTTCCACACCCAGGACCCTACCATGCGGTCGCAACTCCAGCGCAGTCTGGACGTAAGGGAGAGGCAGAGGCAGATTATCGAGGCACGCCAGAAGAACGGCAGCAAGGGCGCGCCAGCCGACGAGGAGCCCCCACGAAGCACCGAGGTGGGCGCATTTGGAAGGCCCATCAAGACTCCCCAGACATCTCGCAGGAAGGGACCCCCTCCTGGCCTTAGCATTGCACCCCCTGCGCACCAGACATTCGCCAACGACAGGATCATCCAGTCGGCACCCATCAACCAGACCTTCACTGGTCTCCGCAGCAATGCGCCGCTGTCACGGCAGCTTGTCAATGGCCCGTCAGGTCTTTCACAGACGTCTCACATCCACCATGTGCCAGCACAACAGACCAACAACCGCCTGCCACCAATCTCAGATGTCTTCCCGGAGCCTCTTCACACTGCAAGGAACCACTACAGCCCTGGCAACTCATCACACTCGAACCAGCAGCCACCTCTACCGTCGCCAGGATTCGCTGCTCCTCACTCAGTACCACCACCACTGACCTCAAGGCCTCGTGAATATAAGTCAGCTGAGGAAGCAGTGCAGTCATTATCCGGCGGCCGTGAGGATCTCCTGCCTCGTCTTGTTCACTACGGCGGTCACCAGCCCCCTACACCACCATCACCCATGCCTAAGAACGGCCAGTCGGCGTACCCCACACACTCTGACCTTCACCGCAGCGGTAGCTCAAGGAGACGTGGTCGTGATGAGTACGAGCGAGACGCCGGCTCTCCTCCCCTCGGCCATCAAGCACCTCGTATCGGACCGTTTGGAGAGGGCCGTGATTCTCCAGAGACACAACAGAAGAAGAAGGAAGAGTTCATTGGTTTGTGTGCAAGAGCCTGGGATTTGTTCCATTCGTAATACCCGGCCTCGGCTTACTTGGCTACCTCATTTGGATTTGACTCAATTATGGCGCATTCCGGAGTACCTCGAGAACATCCTTTTCGTTTCGTTCGCTCGCTATTACCCCTTCTTCTCGACCTCCGCCAAATTCCTGGCCCGCGCGCACTTCATTTTCAGCAAACGTTCGAAAAGCGCCGGCAATCTAATGGACCCTGCGAGGACAAAACTTTATTGATCACCCACATACATGCGAGACTTTCATTTGTCAATCAACTTCTAAATGCTTAATCTTCGATGGGAAGATGCTAGGGATTTTGGCACGTCATTTACGCTCCGATGCTGTTTGGATTTCTGTCTTTTGGGTATCTTGAAACATACCATGTCTCATGATCATTCATCCTTACCTTTTTCTTCACCCTGGGTTGGTATACCACCGCCCATATACCCTAGGGGGCGTTTCGGGACATTTCATTTTGTTTGCTCAACGGGAGTTTGAGTCACAAGGGCAGTTGCAAGTGTGGTGATTGGGTGCGAGGGAAGGGTGCGCGATGAGGCACCGGCGGTTTGGGTGCATGACTGGACAGCGCAGGGACTGCAGCCATCAAGAACGCAGGGCAGGCAGATCCGTCGCACAGAGACGATGTGCGGTGACGCCACCTCATGACAAGAATCAAGACGTTCAATCTTCAGACAAACAACCGTTTGATCGCCAGATCACCATTGCTGTGCAACGCTTTTCAAACTCTTCCTCCTCCTGCTAAATTACACCACTAACAACATTCACGACCCGCATTGGGATCGCTACAAGCATCCTTGAAACGTCACACGCTCGGACCATGCGTTAGTCGAAACAGCCGCTCTTTTGCTCGTGTGCCGTCAATCACTAATTTCATAAACTGAGCCCGAGTTGGAACCCCGCCGCTTACCTAAAAGGGGAGTTAATGCGTCGTCACATGTGTAGCGTCCGCAAAAGCACTTTGCACTATAACAATTCAACTTCAGCTCCTGAATCCCAGCCGGTGAACGACGGCGTGCAGCCACCATAAAGTGCCGTGAATTTTGTACATGGCTACCGTGTATTCTCTGTCTATATTAGGAAACGAAATACGGATCACTAACGCCGATTGGGACTCGTGTCGGCAGCTACAGAAGATGGCGCGCGAAGCTACCAGGCCCTATCGTTGAAAAACTCCGGTCGTGGCCTGCCTCGTGTTGGGCGGCTCAAACCGCAAAGCAGCCGCGAGAAAGCGAGGCAAACGCCTCTAACGAGCGCCGAACTCTTTATGGCGCCAGCGCTGGCGCCAGCGCCAACGCCATTGGGCTCCCAAAGGTCCCGAGGGCGCGGGAATCACGACGACCCTAATTCTCAGTCCTGCGCGGAGGGAGGGGCTTTTGTTCATATACATACGACATACTCTGTAGTATAGTGCAGTACCCAAGTCACTGTGCCGGTGACCAGCAACACGATTCAGCTAGGTTTCGGCATACTGGCATCTTCGCGTTACTCTAGTAGGGCTATCGCAAAACCCTGAGTCGCAAGCCGGCAGCTTGAGTGTTCGGATTAGTGCCGCCCCCGCCGCGACGAGCGGTCGGGACGTTGAAGGCGAGCGAGTCATGAGAAGGTCGCGTGAAGACGAGACGGAGGGTGCGAGTCGTAAGAATCTACGTACGGAGTATGTGGCCACAGATTACCCAGTCGCTCTACGTAATGAATCTGCGGGGTCTCGTGTACCTATTCTGAGGCTTGCGTCAGTTTCGTAGGAAGCTGACGTGGTTGCGGTGAATGTACACGATCGCTGTATTTTCATTCCAGGTCTGGTCAACTGGATATGGAAAGTTATGAAAGAGCTAGTATTTGATCTTGCGCCGAGTATCTACCTAATTCAAGCCCAGTATTGCGGGCAGTGTAATGCCGAATATCAGCTCCTTCGTATTAATATTGTGCTCTTCGTCGCAACGCTCGGTGGGTTAGCTGGTGTGTGTCTTTGGTGCATAAACGCTTTACAGGTACGCAGGAGCATTTCAAAAGTCTTTCCCCCTTGTCAACGCACGGGGCAGTCAGGGTAATAGGCCTGATTTAATTCATCTTAATCAGTCCTACGTACATCTCTGCCCTCTTTGTACTTATTTCCTCCTTCTAACTTAATAATCTTTTGAATATAAATTAGGATACGTTTAATCTAACTCTAAATCTTTTCTTAAGGTAGTTTATCCTAACACTGTTTCTATGCTTAAATAGACTAAGCTCTACTCTTAGGTGCTCCTTTCCTTATTGTATGTCTCTTTATCTAGAACTAACAAGGCTTAATAGCATTTAGATCTGGTAAGTTACTACACTAAAGTAGCTGTGCTATGTGCTCTTAGCTATATACTATACGTTGTATATAGTGATTATAAGTAGGTGCTTTGTCCTCTTAAACTAGAGTGCTAGGCCTCTCTTTTATACACTCCTTTGCAAAAGGAATTAGCTTTAGTGTCACGGGTATTCCCCTATGGTCACCCTAGTTATACCTCAGGTGCTTCCTGGGCCAAGGCTGGGCTCTGCAGGGACCTCGTGCCCTATATATTCCATCCAAACCTTAAGGCATCAAGCCTTAAGGATTCGTCTTATCTTAATTCATCCTATATTGCCCTAGAAGGCAGCCTATCTATCCTGCGTCTAATTGCCTGCCTATAGTAACCTTATAATTTAAATCCTTCCTACTTCCTCTTAGAAAAGGTAGTTAATCTACACGCAGGAAACGCGTTGCTAACTACTACTACAATAGCTAGGGAATTTGTACTAGATCTAGTGCAAACATAGACGTTAAAGTAGAACAACCTTACAAGCAACCTAGCTAGGTGCTAGAGCAACTCTGCAACAATAATAGAATATCTTAGGGAGGAGTATAGAATAAAAGTTCTACACAAACTAGTAATACAATTAGCACCCCTGTGTTACGATCCACAGAACACGAAGGTTCGCAACGAGTATTACACCCCAGTACGGCACAACAGGAACTACCAGTAGGGACAACTACACGCAGAAGGCAGGACAACGCCTCTTCCTTGATTAGGGCACAACACGTAACAACTAATTAGAAGGCTTAGCAA
This sequence comes from Ascochyta koolunga, assembly GCA_026119515.1. Lineage (NCBI taxonomy): Eukaryota > Fungi > Ascomycota > Dothideomycetes > Pleosporales > Didymellaceae > Ascochyta > Ascochyta koolunga. Next base: position 1,327,198 of record JANLCG010000007.1, read on the forward strand.
TAATTAGTATAATTAGTGCTTAGTGTAATTAGTAATTAGTCTAATTAGTTAATTAGTTCTACTAAGCATATTGCATATCTCCTTAGTATATAGCATATAGGAACACAACCCTTATAGTTTGTGTTTAACCTTGTTAATTAAGTTTGTCTTTAGAATCTTAACCTAACCTTTAAGCTAGATAGTCCCCTCTATACTACTTATTATTACCCTAGCTGTTGTTAGGTGTTTCACCTAGGCGTCTACCCTTACTGTTCTAGAACTATTACTTATCCCTAAGAACTAATAGAATTAGTGCTTATAAGCTTTGCTTAAAGTATAACTTTAACATTTTAAACACCCCTAAGATAAGTAATACCTTAGGAACACGTGCTACCCCTAGCAACTTAGGTGTTAGAGACATAGACATAAATAACGTTAGCACTATAGGGTCTAGCGTTATAAACGTTAACAAACCTAACCTCTATTATAGAGATTGTAGCAAGCTTAACAACTAGCTTATATAATAGGACCTCTTCTTCCTCTTCTAAGGAGAAAAGGTACCTAAGAACAAGTAAGTTACTCTAGTAGCTAGCTATATACAAAGTAATATATTTAAGTAGATTAAGCCCTTTATCTAATAGTACAACATAGGCAACGCCCTAGATAAAGTAGATAAATAGGTTAGCAACTTTAACTAATTTAAACTTAAGATTAAGCTAGTGTTTAGCGTATCTAATAAGCCTACTATTATATAACGTAAAATCTAACGCATCTAATAAGTTAAGTTAGCTGCTAACTACGCAGCTAAATTCTAACAATTAGCTACTAACACTAACTAGGATAACACTGCGTTAATAACAATGTTTAAGCAAGGTCTTAAACTAAAAATTAAGGAAGAACTTATGCACATAGGCGTAAGCACTAACACCCTTAATAACCTTATTAACACATTAATTAAAATTAATATTAAACTCTATAAGTTGTAATAGGAACTGTAAGATAATCTGTAGGTATAGGTTGTAAATGTTAAACCTACTGTACTACGCAACTAATAGCATAATAATGTTAACTATAGAAACTAATATTACCCTAACATAGGACAACACATCTATAACAACACACGCAGTAGTTACTATAGCCCTGCAGCTATAGATCTCTCTAACCTAAACAAAGGACTAGGAGCCCTGCTAGCTTGCTAGAACAACAAGAAAAAGGAAAGTATAATAATAGTAGCAAGTTAAAGGACTGCTATAACTGTAGCAAACTAGGCTACTTTGCACGTAACTATTATTAGAAGAATAAGGTCTTTAGACAGCTTAACGTGCTTACTAGCAGGCCTATTAAGGATGCTAATGCTAGTAAATAGGAAATTATTACTAAAGATATAGGATAACTTATAGAAGACCTAGAGTCTAGTTCTAAGGACAAGGACTATATTAAGTCTTGTTATAAGCGCTAATTACGCGCACCTACACCTTACTAATAAATAGTAACAGATAGTAAAGTTAAGAGTTAGGAGAACAACCTTAACTAGATTGCTAAGTAACATTAGGATAGCCTTATAATAACAAATAACACTAAGATCTTTAAATAAGATTTACCTAAGGAACAATAAACACGCTGCAAGAAACGTAGGAACGCACAATAGGCTAGCTTTAATTGCTAGAACCTATAACCTACACTAGACAACATATACGCATAAATATACTAAGATCTTATTATTCCTAGCATAGAAGATAGTAAGGAACTAGAAAACTAGTGCAATAAGGCTTACTATAAGTATTAAGAATAATGCCTTATAATACCTATTAAAGGTAACTAGGAATTCCTACGCTAGCACAAACAATAGTTATTTAAGGAAAACCTATACTATATAGATAGGTTTCGCACTGCAGTACAACATAGATCTAAGAAATCTATACTATAGAGTACTATTGTTCACTGCGTGTTACAACAATAGATGTACTATCTATCTATTAGAAAAATAGGAAGCGCATTCTTTCCTAAGTAGAAGAAGCTATGTAAGAAAACCTAGACATATTACAAAAATAACACCTGTAAGATATACCTTATTAACAAACATATTAACTGCTATTTTCCTAGAAATAGCTTGTTGTTAGCTAGAGGAGCCTAACAAATAATAATTAATAGGACTTGCATAAATTAGATATAGCAATACTGCCTTAACTCTAGCTATATAACTTATAAAGGAGTAAAGCAGGCTAATAGGTTTAGAGGACAGACTAATCCTTTTTTAGGACAGCGCTTAAGAGCGCTAAGGATTAATCTATTAATTAGATTAGGACTAATTACTAACTAATTAAACTCCCTATAATAATAGGTAGAGTAAAGATGTAGGCACTCTTAGACTTAGGAGCATAGTTAAGTTACATCTCTTTGCAGGCAGTAGTACTAGCTAGACTACGTATGCAACGCAAGGATAAACCCTATCTACTCTAAGTAGCTAATAGAGAACCTATGCTAGAGGAATTAGAAATTACACACAAAGTAACTAATGTCCTACTTAGCATCTATAGATACTATAAGGAAGTAACCTTAGACGTCTTTGTAATAGCTACGCATAATATTATATTAGGGCTACCCTAGTTATAAAAGCATAACCTAGAGATTAACTAGAAGAAGGAATAGCTTTTGTTAAAGCAATATACCTGTAGTAATAAGGTATTACAGCCTACGCAGCGCACGCTGCAGCTAGTAGATAAGAAGGAGATTAATAATATCTCTTTAACAAATAAGACGCGCTAAGTTAGAGCAGTTAACTCTATAGATGCTAAATACCCTATAGGTCCCTAAGTAAGAGTTAAGGAGAATAAGAATAGTGCACCTCCTGCTATCCTAGATGTGTATAGACAGTACGCTAGGATGTTTAAAGAAGAGCTTACAGCAAAAGCCCTACTAAAGCACAAGCCCTAGAATTACAAGATTAAGCTCTAGGAAGGAAAGAACCTAACTTTTAAGAGGCTATATTAGTTATTAGAGAAGGAACTTAAAGTACTACGCAAGTATATTTAGGAGAACCTTAAAAAGGGATTTATTAGACAATTAGAATTACCTGCAGGGTACCCTATTATATTTGTTCTAAAGAAGGATAGCAAGCTACAACCTTGCATTAACTTTAGGAAGCTTAATAATATTACTATTAAAAACTGCTACCTACTCCTAAATATTACAGAATTGCAGGATTAGCTAGCAGGAGCTTAGTACTTTACTGTGTTAGACTTAAGAGAAGCGTACAACCTTATCTATATAAAGGAAGGAGAAGAATAGAAAACAGCCTTTAGGACAAGATATAGACTCTACAAGTACCTTGTTATACTGTTTAGTCTAACAAACGCACTAGCTACGTGCTAGGAGTTAGTTAACAACGTTCTTAGGGCACACCTTAATAGGACAGTAGTAGCATATTTAGACAATATCCTAGTGTACTTAAAGATACTAGAAGAGCACGTTTAACACGTAACTAAAGTGCTAGAATGCCTAAGAAGGGCAGATCTACAACTAAAACCTAAAAAGTGCAACTAGCACTAAAAAGAAGTTAAATTCTTAGGGTATATTGTAGGATAATACAGAGTTAAGATTAGTCTAATAAAGGTAGAAGTAGTTAAATTATAGCTAACACTAAAGACAGTTAAACAGATCTAGGAATTCTTAAGATTTATTAACTTTAACTAACGCTTTATTAAGGACTACTCTAAGATTGTAATTCTACTAATAAAGCTTATATAGAAGGACACGCTATTTAAGTAGAGTAAGAAACAAGATAATGTATTTAAGGCACTTAAGCAAGCCTATATTACACTACCTACGTTAATTACGTTTACTAGTAGTAAACTAATGCGCATAGAGACTAATACCTTAGATCTTGCATTAGGCGCATGTATTACATAAGAAAAAGATAGCCTATAGCACCCTATTGCGTACTACTTACGCAAGTTCTTAGGACTAGAGGAATAATACAACGTACATAATAAGGAACTGCTTACAATTATATTAGCCCTAGAACATTAGAGAGCGTATGTAGAGAGTTACTTAGAACTTACTATCTATACTAACTATAAGAACCTAGTATACTTTACTACTACTAAGGTTCTAAATTAATAATAAGTTTGCTAGTTAGAAATACTAGGACAATACAAATTTAAGATATTATATACACTAGGCAAAGACAATAGTAGAGCTAACGCACTTAGCTAACAACACAACCTTATTAGAGAAAAACAATAAACTAGTTTGTAGTGTTAGGAGTTAACAACAATAGATCCCTAGGACTATTGCAACAGCTTAATAACATAATACAAGTTTAATAGGAATAATACATCCTGTCGCAAGTACTAGAGGAACTTTAAGAAGAAATAATAGCTAGTTACTATAACAACCTACTACACAGACACCCTAGAATAACGCGTACAATAGAACTTATTAAACAATATTATAAGTTTAGTAATATAAAAGATAAGGTTACTAAGTTTATTAGGAACTGTGTATAGTGCTAATAGAACAAGCATAGCACACACGCTAAGTATAGAGAAGCGCAGGCTATAGAACTACCTACAGCGCCCTAGATAAACATTACAATAGATTTTGTTACCTAATTACTAATCTCTAAGGACCCTATTACTAACTACGCCTATAACTTAATCTTTGTTATAGTAGACAGATTTACAAAAGCTGCTAAGATAATACTATTTTGTTACAGCTACACTGTAGAGCAGCTTGCACAAGTGTTCCTAGACTAGGTTATCTAACACTACAGCATACTAGAATTAATTATTAGCAATTAAGACAAGCTCTTTACGTTAAATTATTAGACTACGCTCTTAGCAGCTATTAGTACTAAGAAGAAGCTTTTAACAGCCTATTATCTACAGACAGACAGACAGACTAAAAGAACAAATTAGACTATAGAAACATACCTACAGATTTACAGCAACTAGCAATAAAACAACTAGGTTTTACTGTTACCTATAGCTTAGATTGCGTACAACAATAAACTATTAGAAGTAACAGGTATAATGCTGTTCTTTGCTAATTACAGGAGACACCTAAATCTCTTTACTAGAAGTTTAAATACAACTATTTAAACTAAATTAGCAATTGCCTTAGTAGCAAGACTAAAGGAAGTATATTAGAAATTGCTAGAAAACATTAGCTAAGCTTAAGAACAAGTAATTTCTTATATTAACTAGAAACAAAAAATAGCACCTTAGCTAAAAGAGGGGGATAAAGTCTATCTTCTTACAAAAAAATCTTTAAACGCAAAGACCTATAAAAAAACTAGACAAAGTTAAGGTTAGACTATTTTTTATTTCTAAACAGATAAGCTTAGTTAACTATAGACTTAATCTGCTAAAGGATGTAAAGATCTATCTAGTGTTCTACATAAGCTTGTTAGAACTAGCTAACCCTAGAACTCTAATCTAGAAAGACTTTTACTACTAGGCAGATAGCTAGGATAAGTAGGAAGTTAAAAAAATAATAACACATTAGAAGAAAGGACGCAATACTAAATACCTAGTTAAATAGTTAGGATATCCTAACTTAGAGAACATATAGGAACCAGCTACACACCTTACAAACTGCTAGCAGAAGTTAAAGGAATTTAAGCAGACTAATTAGGCACTACTACGTTTAGGTTAAGCTAGTAGTCTAGCAGCAGGTCCTTAAAGGCACCCTAGGTACTAGGCAACAACGTAACACCCTTAGACAGACTATTAAATGTAATAGTCCCCTTACCTAACTCTTGTTCTGCTATACTCCTCTCTTCTACAGATATTACCTTCTTAGTATAATAATCTAGTAAATCTATTTGTTAACGTAACTGCTCTTTGCGCGTGCGCGTAACCTATAACTCTTCTAACGCCTTTTCTAAGGCCTTAAGCGCTTTGCTTTATACTTTATAACTTTCTTTTATCTATACCTATAACTTCTCTTTCTCTATTATAAGTTGCGTAAACTTTAACTAAGTTATATACATATTGCAACGCTAGCTACGCTTTAGGCACTTACTGCACTTTCCTAAACAAACGTAGACCTTGCATATACGCTAATATTTAACATAAGTTAAATACTTTTAAACTATAGTTTCTCTAAAGGACTTAATAAATTTGTATAGACAGTAGTAATAGACTATACTTAACTTAGATAGGTGTTTAGGCATTGTTAAACAACTTACTATTAAATAAGGTAGGGCTAACATAATATAAATTAGCTTAAGAGACTAAGCTAGGACAGAAGGGGGATAGTGTTATAATCTACAGAACACAAAGGTTTGTAATAAGTATTACACCCTAGTATAGCATAATAGGAACTACTAGTAGGGACAACTACACGCAGAAGGTAGGACAACGCCTCCTCCTTAATTAGGGCACAACACGTAACAACTAATTAGAAGGCTTAGTAATAATTAGTATAATTAGTGCTTAGTGTAATTAGTAATTAGTCTAATTAGTTAATTAGTTCTACTAAGTATATTGCATATCTCCTTAGTATATAGCATATAGGAACATAACCCTTATAGTTTATGTTTAACCTTATTAATTAAGTTTATCTTTAGAATCTTAACCTAACCTTTAAGCTAGATAGTCCCCTCTATACTACTTATTATTACTCTAGCTGTTGTTAGGTGTTTTACCTAGGCGTCTACCCTTACTGTTCTAGAACTATTACTTATCCCTAAGAACTAATAGAATTAGTGCTTACGAGCTTTGCTTAAAGTACGACTTTAACACCCTGTAGTACCCTTACTACTAGGCATCCCTATACACTAACGCGTAACACAGGAAGAACCTACCTTAGGTATTACTACTAACCTTAAGTTATCTATTACCTAATTATTAAACGCTCTTAACACTGCTAAACTCTCTAGAGCCTCCCTATAGAACTTTAGATTTGCTAATATTAATTTAATAAGGTAATAGAGGCCCTATAACAGACTAAGGGCAGGAACGCCTTAGGTAGTAGTTGCTTAGCATACAATAAAGCTAGATAACTAGTCTAGGTATTAAACAGTATCTAACCTAAGCTACGCTTAGGCACTAATTTAAAGGCCCCTACTATATAATAAGTAGACTAGTAGGTTAAAGACATTAATATAGCCTTCTAATACACATAAGTGCTAGAAGACTTAACTACCTATACCTACTAGATTATAGGAACTATCTAATTTAGTACACACTAAGAACTAATACAACAACGTATTAATAAGGGAGCTATCTAGACATAGGCTAAGCTCTACGCAGAGGAGGAACACATAGTATAAGATCTAGTCTTTACTAGGTACAAGAACTACTTTAAGTTCTTTAACTATTAATAGAAGGATAATAAGTCTATTAATACCTTCCTAATATAGCTAAATAAACAGGAGTTGCTACTCCTCTATAGCTTCTCTAAGTTTAAAGATAGTATAGAAGACTACAAGTTTAAGATAGCCTTTGTATAGAGTCTTACTCTACAGACATTGCAATAGGAAATCTAACGTAATAGGAGCTTAGAGCATATCTATAAGTAGCTAGAGTTTAAGAGAGCCCTCTAAAACGCTAAGACTGCTATAAGACTTACCCTACAAACGTTATTATTACAAAGAGATAATAGTAGGAAAAATAAGTAGGGTCTAACCTCTCTGCCCTAGTATAAATATAAGAGGTAAAACAGTTATAGTTTAACCCCTGCCTAGAACAACGCTAGGAAGCTGCTAGGCAAGAATTGCACCTTAGGACAAAACCTAATAAATAATAATAATAATAGGAAGTATAGGGAGGATAACAACTAAAAACGCGATAATAACTAGAGGTATTATTAGAAGAACTATAATGTATCTAGCAGAAGGAACCCCTAGAAACAGGATTAGGGAAATAGGAAGCCCTAGTTGCTAACCTGTCCTACCTGCAACTAGGGCCTAATACTAAGGGAAAGCAGACCTGCATTGCAGTAACAGTGTACCTCTAGCTTCCTAAGGAGAACATAATGCCCCTCTAAGCACTCTATAACTTAGGGGCTAAGCTAAACCTTATTAATTATATAGTAGTTAAAAGTGTAGACGTTTAACTAGGCAAGGCTGTCTACAAACTAATATTAGGACACAGCTCTGCCTACTATGCCATGCATGCTAAAAGGTATTAATGCTTACTTTAATAGTAAGCACGTGGCTAGAACAGTACTTATTACCAGCCTAGTTAGAGGTAGGGGACTAAGCTACATGCTAGCGCCTAACATTGCCAGCCTAGTTAGAGGTAGGGGACTAAGCTACATGCTAGCGCCTAACAACTAATAGCTATATTACTAGACAATAATATACTTAATATTAGCAACCTATATAGTCTAATGCTAGACTGCAAAGATAGTAGTAGGAAGATAAAGAGGGTTAGACTAGAAACCTTCTAGTCTATAGACTTTATTAGATATAACTTAGTTCTAGGTTACCTATAGTTAGCTAAAGCTAACCTATATATCTGTTTCTTAACAGGTATATACAAATAGTTCTAAGAAGACGTAGAGAGGATTATTTAGTCTACTACAGGGGAGCTGTTTAGAGAATTAGAGCCTAGGGAACAAGCATATCTCCTATATCTAAAGAAGTATAATGTACAAACCTGCAGGAAAGACCCTAGCGCAACCCTAGGACAGAAACAGGCTTAGGTAGCACTAGTGTAATAGTAATCGCATAAATACGTTGCAGCTATATCTCTAGACTACATAGTTAACTAAGCTAATATTAATAAGCTAGACTATAGTTGCCCTAGCCTTAGGCTAGACAAAGACTGTCCTAATCCTAAGGAACTAGTATTTATCCTAGCAAAGCTGTACTACAAATAGCTCGCGTTTAGTAAGAACTAAACTAGTATAATTCTACCTTATTAGGAATATAATTACTTAATTAAAATTAAGGAAGGCGTATAGGTGCTAAACCTCCTGATTTATAACCTCTCCTAGAAGGGGCTAGATATCCTCTAGGACTACCTTAACACAGCATAGAAGAAGGGGTAGATTTGTCTAAGCAAGTTGCTAGTAGGTGCCTGTTACGATCCTGAGAAGAGGACTGCAAGATAGACCTTTATTACAATAACGCGACTAGGATTAGCGCAACGCTTAGCAGTTACGTAATGTCCTACAATTCCTATAGAAGTCCTACGGTTCTTATAAGGCCCCCTATAGGACTTTGTAAGAAACTATAAGACAGCATAGAACAACTTAAGTATATAGTTAGTAGGAACACAACCCTTATAGTTTGTGTTTAACCTTGTTAATTAAGTTTGTCTTTAGAATCTTAACCTAACCTTTAAGCTAGATAGTCCCCTCTATACTACTTATTATTACCCTAGCTGTTATTAGGTGTTTTACCTAGGCGTCTACCCTTACTATTCCAGAACTATTACTTATCCCTAAGAACTAATAGAATTAGTGCTTACGAGCTTTGCTTAAAGTACAACTTTAACATTTTAAACACCCCTAAGATAAGTAATACCTTAGGAATACGTGCTACCCCTAGCAACTTAGGTGTTAGAGACACAGACATAAATAACATTAGCACTACAGAGTCTAGCGTTATAAACGTTAATAAACCTAACCTCTATTATAGAGATTGTAGCAAGCTTAATAACTAGCTTATATAATAGGACCTCTTCTTCCTCTTCTAAGGAGAAAAGGTACCTAAGAATAAGCAAGTTACTCTAGTAGCTAGCTACATACAAAGTAACGCATTTAAGTAGATTAAGCCCTTTATCTAATAGTACAACGTAGGCAACGCCCTAGATAAAGTAGACAAATAAGTTAGCAACTTTAACTAATTTAAACTTAAGATTAAGCTAGTATTTAGTATATCTAACAAGCCTACTATTATATAATGTAAAATCTAACACATTTAATAAGTTAAGTTAGCTGCTAACTACGCAGCTAAATTCTAATAATTAGCTACTAACACTAACTAGGACAACACTGCGTTAATAATAATGTTTAAGCAAGGTCTTAAACTAAAAATTAAGGAAGAACTTATACGCACAGGCGCAAGCACTAACACCCTTAATAACCTTATTAACACGTTAATTAAAATTAATATTAAACTCTATAAGTTGCAATAGGAACTGTAAGATAATCTGCAGGTACAGGTTATAAACGTTAAACCTACTACACTATATAACTAATAGCACAATAATATTAACTATAGAAACTAATATTACCCTAATATAGGATAACGCATCTACAATAACACATATAGCAGTTACTATAGCCCTGCAGCTATAGATCTCTCTAACCTAAACAAAGGACTAGGAGCCCTGCTAGCTTGCTAGAACAATAAGAAAAAAGGAAAGCACAATAATAGTAGCAAGTTAAAGGACTGCTATAACTATAGTAAACTAGGCTACTTTACACGTAACTGTTATTAGAAGAATAAGGTCTTTAGATAGCTTAACGTGCTTACTAGCAGGCCTATTAAGGATACTAATACTAGTAAATAGGAAGTTATTACTAAAGATATAGGACAACTTATAGAAGACCTAGAGTCTAGTTCTAAGGACAAGGACTATATTAAGTCTTGTTATAAGTGCTAATTACGCGCACCTACTCTATACTAATAAATAGTAACAGATAGTAAAGTTAAGAGTTAGGAGAACAACCTTAACTAGATTACTAAGCAACATTAGGATAGCCTTATAATAATAAATAATACTAAGATCTTTAAACAAGATTTACCTAAGGAACAACAAACACGCTGTAAGAAACGTAGGAACGCACAATAGGCTAGCTTTAATTACTAGAACCTATAACCTACGCTAGATAATACATACGCATAAATATGCTAAGATCTTGTTATTCCTAGCATAGAAGATAGTAAGGAACTAGAAAACTAGTGCGACAAGGCTTACTACAAGTATTAAGAATAATGCCTTACAATACTTATTAAAGGCAACTAGGAATTCCTACACTAGTATAAACAACAGTTATTTAAGGAAAACCTACACTATATAGATAGGTTTTGCACACTACAGTATAATATAGATCTAAGAAATCTACACTATAGAGTACTATTATTCACTGCGTGTTACAACAATAGATATACTATCTATCTATTAGAAAAAATAGGAAGCGCATTCTTTCCTAAGTAGAAGAAGCTATACAAGAAAACCTAGACATATTGCAAAAACAACACCTATAAGATATACCTTATTAACAAATACGTTAACTACTATTTTCCTAGAAATAGCTTATTATTAGCTAAAGGAGCCTAACAAATAACAATTAATAGGACTTGCATAAATTAGATATAGCAACACTGCCTTAACCCTAGCTGTATAACTTACAAAGGAGTAAAGCAGGCTAATAGGTTTAGAGGATAGACTAATCCTTTTTTAGGACAGCGCTTAAGAGCGCTAGGGATTAATCTATTAATTAGATTAGGACTAATTACTAACTAATTAAACTCCCTATAATAATAGGTAGAGTAAAGATATAGGCACTCTTAGACTTAGGAGTATAGTTAAGTTACATCTCTTTGTAGGTAGTAGTACTAGCTAGACTACGTATGCAACGTAAGGATAAACCCTATCTGCTCTAAGTAGCTAATAGAGAACCTATGCTAGAGGAATTAGAAATTACACATAAAGTAACTAATATCCTACTTAGCATCTATAGACACTATAAGGAAGTAACCTTAGACGTCTTTATAATAGCTACACATAATGTTATATTAGGGCTACCCTAGTTATAAAAGCATAACCTAGAGATTAACTAGAAGAAGGAACAGCTTTTATTAAAGTAATATACCTATAGCAATAAGGTATTACAGCCTACGCAGCGCACGCCGCAGCTAGTAGATAAGAAGAAGATTAATAATATCTCTTTAACAAATAAGATGCGCTAAGTTAGAGTAGTTAACTCTACAGACGCTAAATGCCCTACAGGTCCCTAAGTAAGAGTTAAGGAGAATAAGAACAGTGCACCTCCTGCTATCCTAGATGTGTATAGACAGTATGCTAGGATGTTTAAAGAAGAGCTTACAGCAAAAGCCCTGCTAAAGCATAAGCCCTAGGATTACAAGATTAAGCTCTAGAAAGGAAAGAACCTAACTTTTAAGAGGCTATATTAGTTATTAGAGAAGGAACTTAAAGTACTACGCAAGTACATTTAGGAGAACCTTAAAAAGAGATTTATTAGACAATTAGAATTACCTATAGGGTACCCTATTATATTTATTCTAAAGAAGGATAGCAAGCTACAACCTTGCATTAACTTTAGGAAGCTTAATAATATTACTATTAAAAACTACTACCTGCTCCTAAACATTATAGAATTGCAGAATTAGCTAGTAGGAGCTTAGTACTTTACTGCGTTAGACTTAAGAGGAGCGTACAACCTTATCTACATAAAGGAAGGAGAAGAATAGAAAATAGCCTTTAGGACAAGATATAGACTCTATAAGTACCTTGTTATGCTATTTAGTCTAATAAACGCACTAGCTACGTGCTAGGAGTTAGTTAACAACGTCCTTAGGGCACACCTTAATAGGACAGTAGTAGCATATTTAGATAACATCCTAGTATACTTAAAGATACTAGAAGAGCACGTTTAACACGTAACTAAAGTGCTAGAATGCCTAAGAAGGGCAGATCTACAACTAAAACCTAAAAAGTGCAACTAGCACTAAAAAGAAGTTAAATTCTTAGGGTATATTGTAGGATAATATAGAGTTAAGATTAGTCTAATAAAGGTAGAAGTAGTTAAATTATAGCTAACACTAAAGACAGTTAAATAGATCTAGGAATTCTTAGGATTTATTAACTTTAACTAACACTTTATTAAGGACTACTCTAAGATTGCAATTCTGCTAATAAAGCTTACACAGAAGGACACGCTATTTAGGTAGGGTAAGGAATAAGATAATGCATTTAAGGCACTTAAGCAAGCCTGTATTACACTACCTACGTTAATTATATTTACTAGTAGTAAACTAATGCGCATAGAGACTAATGCCTTAGATCTTATATTAGGCGCATGTATTACACAAGAAAAGGATAGCCTATAGCACTCTATTGCGTACTACTTATACAAGTTCTTAGGACTAGAGGAATAATATAACGTACACAACAAGGAACTGCTTATAATTATATTAGCCCTAGAACATTAGAGAGCGTATGCAGAGAGCTGCTTAGAACTTACTATCTACACTAACTACAAGAACCTAGTATACTTTACTACTACTAAGGTTCTAAATTAATAACAAGTTTACTAGTTAGAAATGCTAGGACAATACAAATTCAAGATATTGTATACACTAGGCAAAGACAATAGTAGAGCTAACGCACTTAGCTAACAACACAACCTTATTAGAGATAAAACAATAAACTAGTTTGTAGTATTAGGAGTTAATAATAATAGATCCCTAGGACTATTATAACAGCTTAATAATATAATACAAGTTTAACAGGAACAACGCATCCTGTTACAAGTACTAGAGGAACTTTAAGAAGAAATAATAGCTAGTTACTACAACAACCTGCTACATAGACACCCTAGAATAACGCGTATAATAGAACTTATTAAATAACATTATAAGTTTAGTAATATAAAAGATAAGGTTACTAAGTTTATTAGAAACTGTGTATAGTGCTAATAGAATAAGCATAGCACACACGCTAAGTATAGAGAAGCGCAGGCTATAGAACTGCCTACAGCGCCCTAGATAAACATTACAATAGATTTTGTTACCTAGTTACTAATCTCTAAGGACCCTATTACTAACTATGCCTATAACTTAATCTTTGTTATAGTAGACAGATTTACAAAAGCTGCTAAGATAATACTATTTTGTTACAGCTACACTGCAGAGCAGCTTGCACAAGTGTTCCTAGACTAGGTTATCTAACACTACAGTATACTAGAATTAATTATTAGCAATTAAGACAAGCTCTTTACGTTAAATTATTAGACTACACTCTTAGCAGCTATTAGTACTAAGAAGAAGCTTTTAATAGCCTATTATCTGCAGATAGACAGATAGACTAAAAGAACAAATTAGACTATAGAAACATACCTATAGATTTACAGCAACTAGCAACAAAACAACTAGGTTTTGCTGTTACCTATAGCTTAGATTGCGTATAACAATAAACTATTAGAAGTAACAGGTATAATGCTGTTCTTTGCTAATTACAGGAGACACCTAAATCTCTTTACTAGAAGTTTAAATACAACTATTTAAACTAAATTAGCAATTGCCTTAGTAGCAAGACTAAAGGAAGTATATTAGAAATTGCTAGAAAACATTAGCTAAGCTTAAGAACAAGTAATTTCTTATGTTAACTAGAAATAAAAACAGCACCTTAGCTAAAAGAGGGGGATAAAGTCTATCTTCTTACAAAAAAATCTTTAAACGCAAAGACCTACAAAAAAACTAGACAAAGTTAAGGTTAGACTATTTTTTATTTCTAAACAGATAAGCTTAGTTAACTATAGACTTAATCTGCTAAAGGATATAAAGATCTATCTAGTGTTCTACATAAGCTTGTTAGAACCAGCTAACCCTAGAACTCTAATCTAGAAAGACTTTTACTACTAGGCAGACAGCTAGGATAAGTAGGAAGTTAAAAAAATAATAACATATTAGAAGAAAGGACGCAATACTAAATACCTAGTTAAATAGTTAGGATACCCTAACTTAGAAAACACATAGGAACTACTTACAAATCTTACGCACTGCTAACAGTTATTGCGCTAGTATTAGTAGCATTAGGATCTAAGGGCAGAGGATGCGTTGCCTAGTCTAATACAAGAGACCTAGGCATTAACCTGTTCTTAAGTACAGTAACGTTATTAAGCAACCCCTCCTGTTGCTCTAAGTGCTTAATATCTTTAATAAATTAAGTACTTGCGTTAAACTATTACTGTTTATAACGCTTTAGGAACTTCTTTTGCTTTTATATGCAACCTAACTTTGCGCGCGCTGCCTAAAGAGCAGCTATTACTACTTCCTTAGCCTTAGCAGCTTTATCTTCTATTTGTTCTAGCTGCAACATTTTATTGTTAATTTTAGTAAAGTCTAGAATAGGGAGATCTACTAGCTTACATTTCTTTATGCTATTGTATTTGTAGTTACTACACTTTCTATGTAACAATAACATCTTATAAGGCACACTCTTCTTTGCGCAGTACTTGCAGGCAACTATAGCTAGATATCTAGTATTGTTTATTTAGGTTTATGTTATGTGTTAGGCTTAGGTACTTTAAGAGACTATTAGTTAATTTATAAGGACATAAATTGTAGGGAAGGGGGATAGTGTTATAATCCTAAGAAGAGGACTGCGAGACAGACCTTTATTATAATAACGCGACTAGGATTAGCGCAACGCTTAGCAGTTACGTAATATCCTATAATTCCTATAGAAGTCCTACAGTTCTTATAAGGCCCCCTATAGGACTTTGTAAGAAACTATAAGACAGTATAGGACAACTTAAGTATATAGTTAGTAGGAACACAACCCTTATAGTTTGTGTTTAACCTTATTAATTAAGTTTGTCTTTAGAATCTTAACCTAACCTTTAAGCTAGATAGTCCCCTCTATACTACTTATTGTTACCCTAGCTGTTGTTAGGTGTTTTACCTAGGCGTCTACCCTTACTGTTCTAGAACTATTACTTATCCCTAAGAACTAATAGAATTAGTGCTTACGAGCTTTGCTTAAAGTACAACTTTAACAGTGCCCCTATCCTGTTTGTTCCTAAGGCTAATAGTACAATGCAACTTTGCGTTAATTATTACAGGCTAAACAAGGTTATAATTAAGAACTACTACCCTATCCTACTTGTTAGTAAGATGCTTAACTAACTATTAAAGGTAAAGGTGTTTACTAAGCTAGATCTACGTAATGCCTATTATAGGCTCTAGATTAAGGAAGGTAACAAGTAGAAAACTATGTTTAAGACTTAGTATAGGTATTTTAAATACCTTATTATGCTATTTAGTTTAGTAAACGCACCTGCAACGTTTTAGTTATATATCTATAGAGCCTTTAGAGGCCTACTAGACAGGACGTGTGTAGTATACCTTAACAATATCCTTATATACTTAGAGAATAAGGAGGATTATAACTGCTATGTTAAAGAAGTACTTAACAGGCTAGTAGAATAGGGAATGTTTGTTAAAGTAAGTAAGTGCTCCTTCTCTATAAAAGCTATTAAGTTCCTAGGTTTTATTGTTACGCCTAAAGGTGTTGTTATAGACCTAGAGCAGGTACGCACTATTATAGAATAGCTAGAGCTAGAAGGCTATAAGGACATTTAGGTGTTCCTTAGATTTGTAAACTTCTACTAAAGATTTATATATAATTACTTAGCTATTATGCGTCTGTTAGTAGACTATATAACAGCTACCTAGAACTTAACATCTAACCTAGAGGGTCCTAGCTCTTAAGAAGGGGGTAAAGAAACTAGTTTCTAAGAAGAAGTCCTGTAAAGGACTAACTAAATAGTACAAACTATAGAGTTAGTGTAACAACCTGCAATAGAATTATTTAGTGTTGTAGTGTTCTAGAGCTATCCTTAGTTGGTATTAGTCTTGCCCTTAGCAAAGCTGCGCAAAACCTGCGCTGCTTGCTATCTTTAGGGAGACAAGTATTATTCTTGTTATTAAATATACCTATAGCTATCCCTCTACTATCTATCCCTAGTATAAAGCAGGTACTATTGCCTATAACTAGAACCTTACATAATAATACTTTGTTAATCTAATAGTCTAGGGATAGCTCTAACTACTTAAACAAACAGTTAGGGGGCACCTACAAGAGAGATCTAACTACCCTTATCTTAAACCTAGCAGGAGGACAACTCTAGTAGGATTTCTTTAATTAATAAAGAGATCCTAACCCCTATAATAAGCGCACCTCTAACGCTTTAAGAGCGTATTTAAGCTACTAAACACTAACGTAATAAGCTTTAGACCTTATAGCGCCTACGCTTACTTAAAGCTAAGATTGCACAACTAGAGGGCATAGGGAACTATACTACTCTAAGCACAGTAGAGACTGTTAAGGGGACCTTAAGGGCTAGTATATATAAGTAGGACGTATCTATAACGCTTACACCTTAACCTACAAAGCGCGCGCTTAAACCTAAAGACCTAGCTAAATATAGGAGAAAGAATCTTAAAGAATATTATAAGTTCTTCTACTCCTATAAGATAGCCTTCTAACTGTTACTATAAGAGTTTAGCAACCCTAAAGATAGGATACTCTAGGTAATACAGTACCTGTTAGGGGACCTAAGGGAGCTTTAGTACACGCACTTTAAGCGCACGTTTAGAGTATAAGAAGAGACACCTAGCTAGGGGTACTTTAAATAGTACTTACTAGACTTACTCTCTAATCTTATAAACTACACCTTAGAATTAGCTACAGCTTACGCTTATGCTATGTAGTAGAAGGACTAAACAGTCTATGCTTTTATAACCTACTTAGAGGTCTTAGAGGATTAACTTACCCCCTATACTAAAGAATAGAGGGTCTAACACTTATTCTCTAAGCTTTAGCTAGAATTACAAAGGGTAATTACTAATTACTATTAGGTACTAGCTACACGCAAAGACTTAGTAGCGTTAGGCTCTACACTTAAGCATAACCTACGCTGTTTATTACTAACTTACACACCTAGCACACGCTATAAGGGTACCTAGAGGCATAAGAGGTAAAAGTAAGGAGATAATGCCTCTACTAACAAAGGCCTATATAACAAGAGTAGCGTTACCTGCTTTAAGTGTAACAAGACTAGCTACTATGCTAACAAATATTAAAGCAGTAACTCTAACTCTAACTCTAACCCTAACTAGATCCTAGTTTAAATTAACTAGACAGGAAAAGGCTAAGCCTTACTAGCTACCTAGGGACAGTAAGGCGTATCCTAGTATATATTTTACTAGGCATAAAGCGTACGTATAACGTATCTAGGGAGGCAACGCTAGAATAACAATTATAGGTTATTCTTAACCCTTAGGCAGATATAAGCTTAATTAGCTAAAGAATTACTATAGAAATAAACCTGCTACCTATTAAGGAGGCAGAACTCCTGCACCTAGGATAGATTAGTACGTAGCGCTAAAGCACGTACGCTGTATATGCGCTATAGATACAATTAACTAATAACATAGGCATTAAGCGTTGTGTATCTACTACTATGTATAGAGTTAACAAGGAAGGAACTCCCTTACTATTAGGGAACCCTTTCCTCTAATAAGAACATATCTATCTAGATTATAGATTACAATCCTAGCGTTAGGGATACACTGCAGCTAGTATCTAGCTAGTTACCTCTATAGAGTTTAAAGAAGCTAACTCTAACCCCCTCCTTTTAGGAGTATTATAAGCTACTAGCGTTTATTTAGAATATAATGCCTATATCTACAAAGTATATATAGCGTAGGAACTTTGCATCCTAGACGCTTTAGCAGATTACGTTAATATATTTAGCAAAGAAGCTGCTACTACTCTACCTAGCTTTAAATCTTTAGACTATACAATCTTACTTATAGAAGAGAAAGAACCCCTATATAGACTACTCTATAACCTCTCTTTACGCAAGCTAAAGCTGCTACGTAAATACTTAGAACAAGCGCTAAGTAATAGGTAGATTAGGCACAGCATAAGTCCTGTAGGAGCACCTATACTTTTTATTCCTAAGAAAGATAGGATACTCTGCCTCTATGTAGATTATAGAGGTCTTAATGCTGTTACTATAAAAGATTGTTACCTACTCCTACTAATTAGAGAGATACTAGACTGCTTGTTAGGCGTACGTTATTACACAACCCTAGACCTTTGTAACGCCTATTATTAGCTAAGGATTAAAGCAGGGGATAAGTAGAAAACTACCTTTAGGACCTAATACAGTTACTTTAAGTACCTAGTAATGCTATTTAAGCTAACTAATACTCCTGCAAGTTTCTAGGCCTATATTAATAAGGCCCTAATTAAGCACTTAGACTATATCTATGTAGTTTACCTAGATAATATCCTTATCTATATAGGGAGTAATAATATTGCGCTTTACTAGCGCGCTGTACGCTTAGTACTTTAGTCCCTACGTAAGGTAGAACTATTTATTAACTTATAGAAATATATATTTATATTAGATATAGTATACTTCCTTAGTTTTATTATTAACACGTGTAGTGTATGCGCTAATCTAGCTTAGGTAAGCACTATTACCTAATAGCTGCAGCCTACTAACGTTAAAGAGTTGCAATCCTTTCTAGGGTTTACTAACTTCTATTAGCGTTTTATTAAAGAATACACTAGAGAAACAGCTCCTCTTATAGAATTATTAAAGAAAAACTAAGACTAGTAATAGAATAAAGCTATAAACTACTTATTTAAAGGGCTAAAGACCTGCTTCTTAAGCGCGCCTATCTTACGCTATTTTAACATAGCGCTCCCTATCTAAGTAGAGACAGATGCGTCTACATTTGCTATATTAAGTATACTCTCCTAACTCTTTAAAGACAAGCAGTAGCACCTAGTTGCCTTTACCTCTTAAAAGCTACAAGCTGCTAAGCTGAATTATAAGGTCTATAACCTAGAGCTACTTGCTATAGTATATAGCTTTAAGTAGTAGAGGCATTACCTTAAAGGTATATAGCACACTATATAGGTGCTAAGTAACTATAACAACCTACGCAGTATATGCACTGCATAAAAGCTAAACCTATAGCAAGCTAGATAGGCTATATACCTAGGGGCTTTTAATTTTAAGGTAGAACACTGTCTAGGCAAAACAAACCCTGTAGATAGCCCCTCTAGAAGGGCAGATTACAAATAGGAGAACCTATTACTAACCTAATTATTGCCTACCTTATAGAATAAATTGTTAGTAATAGATACAGCTAGTAGAGCAAGCAGATCTATAAATAAGCTAAGCTTGTTAGGCACGTGTAAGACGCATGTTGCTACAGTTTGCAGAACTAGGAAGGTCCCTACTACTAGCGCTATAGAATGCATGCTATGCGTGCTACGCTTACTAGCTAGGGTACTAGTTAGTAGCAAACCTATAATAGTAGAGTCTTAATTACTTGTTAAGACCTTGCACTAACTATAATAAAGGGACGCTTTTACTTAGAGTTAGATTATAAGTTTAATAAGTAAGGATAGCACTTAAAGACGTAGCAGAGCGTAGGTATAGCGCTTAGACAAAAACAAAGTCCTAAGATATAATAGTAGAATGTATATTCTAGAGGAACTAGCTATTAGGTAAGAGATTTTATTCTAGAACTATAACACGCGTATAGCAGGCTATTTTAGCGCACGTAGGACGCTTAAGCTAATTAAGAGAGCCTACTACTAGCTAACCCTTAGTTAAGACGTCTAGGAATATGTAAGAACTTATACTATCTACTAAAGGAGTAAAGCTCTAAGGCATAGCAAGTATAAGACGCTATTACTATTGCCTATACTAAAGGAAATCTTTAAAGAAGTTACACTAGACTTTATTACTAGCTTACCTCTAGCTAAGGATTCCTTAGGTTGCGCCTTTAATGCAATCCTTGTAATTATATACTGCTTCTCTAAGATAGTACTCTATCTACCTGCGTTAAAGACATAGGATGTAAAGTAGTTTATAGAAGCCTACTTTACATATATTATACTTAAGTATAGGATATAAAAGGGTATTATATTAGATAGGGGAACTATCTTTACCTCTACATTTTAGACAGAAATCTACTACTAACTACAGGTAAAGTGCAGGCTTAGTACAGCCTTCTATCTGCAAACTAATAGGTAAACTAAACGCTAGAATTAAACGCTTAAGCAGTATCTTTAGATGTTTATCTTAGAGTCCTAAGAGAACTAGGTAAAGCTACTACTAACTGCACAGTTTGCTTATAACAACTTAGTACACAAATCTACTAAAATAACTCCCTTCTATGCTGTATATAGTAAACACCTACTACTTACTAAGCCTCCTGCAGATAGTAGGCCTAAGGGGGAGGTACTAGATGTAGTTTAAAGGGTGAAGCAACTGCACAGCGCATAAGCAACACTAGTAGAGCACTTAGAAAAAGCATAAGAGTACTAGACCTAGTACTATAATAAGAAATATAAGAACAAAGTCTTCTACCTAGGCAATTTAGTGTTACTTAGTACTAAGAACATTAACCTAGCCTACTAACTAAGCAAGAAACTCTCTAGCAAGTTTATTAGCCTATTCTAAATCTAGGAAGTAATTAGAACGCAGGTATACTACCTATTCCTCCTACTATTATATTGTATTTATAACGTCTTCTACGTATTACTACTAGAACAATAGAAACCTAGGACTAGAGGGGAAGACAATACCTACCTACTAGAGGTAACCCTAGAAGGTAAAGAAGTATAGGAGGTAGAAAAGATCCTAGGGAAACAAACAAGGAGAGGCTAACTAGAGTACCTACTCTGCTAGAAAGGCTATAATAAGACCTAGGACATATAGACCCTAGCATTAGACTTTAAAAACATAGATAATGCTATCTAGGAGTATAAATTAGGTTAGAGATCCTTATATATAAAAGAATATTAAGATTATCTTAAGCGCGCTATTATTGCACGCAAGGAGTAATCTAATTTACTAGCCTTAGGCCTACTATTATATAAGAAGAAACCCCTTTTTAATGCTACGCACTACGCGCGCCTTAACCCTATACTAGCTACACCTTAACTGCTAACAACTGCCTACTTATCTCTACTATCTTTACTATTCTTACTATCTTTATTATCCTTACTATCTTTACTACTACCTTTACTACCTTTACTACCCTTACTACTATCTCTACTATCCTTACTACTATCTCCCTCCTCCTCCTGCTCTAACTTATTACTAATATCACTATTACTACTACTACTACCCTAGAAGAGGTTAGCATGCGCTCTAGATGCGCTAAAAGAGCAAACGTACCATGCAGGCTATATGCCCTATAAGCTGCTTAAGGGCAGACGCAATGCAGCGCTGCTCTACCAGGATTAGACCTAGGAATTAGGAAGAAGTTGTTAGCACCTAGGTAGCAACACCTATAGGTGTGCTAGTGTAGGCTGTAATATAGTAGTAGCTAGCAAGCTCTAAGTTAAACTAGCGCTAGCAGCGTAAGCTAGGTGCCTTAGTTAATTACAGCTGTATTAGTGCAAGAGATAGTAGTAGTAGTAATAGTAGCATTATAGCAGTAGCGCAAATAGATAAGGTAATTTAAGCAGCTGTTAAGCGCAGTAGGCACCTACATAGATTAGCTAAGGCGCACCTGCAGCGTGCTCCTGTCTACCTTACCTTAGTGTAGCTACCTTAATTTCCCTTTACACAATACTTATAGTAGTAGTACTTAGGCTTCTTATAGTCCTTCTTCTGCTTTGTAATATTTTGTGCGCAGCGTAGGCAAGTCTCTACTATAGTAATGTAGTCTACACGCTTATTAGTATTAGGGAACGTAAACAGCTGTTAGTTTTAAAGGTAGGACTTCTTAATAAACTTAGGGTTAGGGTAGTAAACTATGCTAGGAGCAAGGAGCGTGCAAAAACATATACAAAAGTATTATTATTATAGTGTTAAGGAAGAGTAAAGGGAAGAGGTTTTACTACCTACTAGGCTACTAAGCTAAAAAATCAGGCAATAGTGCGTATAGCAATGCTTTTACCTTAAAATTATAATAAATATAAGCTGTATCTATAATAATTATAACACGTAGGCACTACGCACAAAGCACGCCTATAGGAAGCCCTAACTACCTACCTATAGACACTCTTTTTCCTCCCTTTAAGGCGAGGTTTTTATTAAAGCTATACAAGGTTGCTGCTAGGGATAGTAGCTAGAGGAGGAGGTTCTATAACAACCTGTAATAGAATTATTTAGTGTTGTAGTGTTCTAGAGCTATCCTTAGTTAGTATTAGTCTTGCCCTTAGCAAAGCTGCGTAAAACCTACACTGCTTGCTATCTTTAGGGGAGACAAGTATTATTCTTGTTATTAAATATACCTATAGCTATCCCTCTACTATTTATCCCTAGTGTAAAGCAAGTACTATTGCCTATAACTAGAACCTTACAGTTAGCTAGAGGACGTCTACAAGGCGTTTCTTAAGATTAGGAAACAATTTACTAAGGCACTAGTACTTTAGCATTTTAATCCTACAAAGCTAATTATAGTCCTTATAGACGCGTTAGATTTTGCAATAGCAGTAATACTACTATAACCTTAATTAGCAGACTAACCTATAGAGCTTTACTAGAAGCCTATAGCCTTTTAGAGCTAAAAGTTCTAGGGCCTATTAGTACAATAGCACACCTATAATAAGGAACTATCTGTAATTATTAAAGCCTTTAGGTAGTAGAGGCACTACCTTAAACACGCCCCTGCTATAATCTAGGTACTCTCTAATTATAATAATCTAAGGTACTTTATAACAACAAAGGAACTCTCTCTAAAATAAGCCTGTTAGGTAGAGGAGTTAGCAAGATTTAACTTTAAAGTTAAATATAAGCTAGGACTAGAGAATGTAGCAGACAGCCTATTAAGGTGTCCTAATTACGCGTAAGGTCTTATAGTAGGGGAATAGTAGGCGCTTAGAGACGCTATGCTACTAACCTTATAATAGAAGCTTTAGATATAGACACTCTAGATATCTATAGCTTAAAACGCTAAATAGGTAGCAAAGGACAACAACTGCCCTAGAGGCGTCCTAATAGCAACCTATTAGTCCCCTAGAATAGTCCCTAAGGAATTCTACTAACATAAGTTTAGTTCTAGAGATACGTCTCTATTAGCTCTTAACCCTCCTTCTATAGGTTATAATAACTAGAGTCTACCTAAATCTTCTAAAGCTAGTAGGGCAGTCCTAGACGTACTAGTAGCTCTTCTTTATAGCCTAGATAATTAAGTTAGAGCCCCTACTAATCTCGCAAACAAAGCTGCATAAGACAAATCTGCATACGCCTTAGATACACTAGAACGCCTCCTTAAGTTTATTAGTTAGGTTTAGAAGCGTAATAAGGCCTATCCTGCTAATAAGGCGCTAATACACTAGGAAGCAGGCAGAGCAAAGAAGGGCTAACTATACTAGGAGATTAACTCTAATAGCACTCTGTAAAGAGGTAGGAAAGTATAGATTCCCTATAATATAACTCTTTATAAAACTATCCTTTTAAGGAATTATAATAACCCTATAGGAGGTTACTATAGCATTAAGAAAATAGCTAAGGTCTTAAAATAAAAGTACTACTAGCTACTTCTAGCTAAGGACGTTTATAAGTATATCTACAGGTGTCTAGCTTGTTAATTAAATAAGATCTATAGGTATAAACCCTAGGGACTACTTAGTCTATTACTGGTACTAGATACAGCCTAGCAACATTACTTACTTAACTTTGTTACTAATTTACTAGTATTAAAGGATGCTAGAGGGAACAAGTATAATGCGATCCTAGTTCTAGTTAACTAGTTTAGTAAGTATGTTTAGTACCTGCCTGTAACAAAGACAATTACAGCCTAACAGTTAGCTAATCTGCTAGTAGAGCAGTGCTTTTTAAAGCAAGGCCTGCTAGATGCGTTAATATTAGATTATAGTTTAGTGTTTACTAGCTAGTTCTAGTCTAATATATACTACTATCTTAAAATTAACTACAGGCTTAGTATAGCCTTCTACCTACAAACTAACAGGCAGATAGAGAGGCAGAACTAGGAGTTAGAAATATATCTTTATATATACATAAACTATAAACAGAATAACTAGGTAGATTTATTGCTATATGTAGAGTACGCGTACAACTTAAAGGCTTATTTAGTATATAGACAATTACCTATTAAGGTAGCCTTTAGACTTAATCCTAAGGGCTTTAATAGGGTCTCTAATAAGCACTAGCTCTACTAGCCTCCTAAAGTCTAGAATAGGGAAGCAAAAGCACTAGAACTACGCTAGTAAGTAGCTAGCTAGCTAACGCAGTAGCATAAGATGTAGCGTATAGTAAAAGAAGCCTTAGAGTACTTATAGAAAAGTAACACTTAATAGTATAACGCTAAGTATTTAGAATAACACTTTGCTAAGGGAGACTAAGTTCTCCTTCGCGCAAAGAATTTTATTACTAGTTATCCTTCTAAGAAGTTTAATATAAGATACTTAGGGCCCTTTATAGTTACTAAGAAGGTAGGAAAACTAGCGTACTAACTAAAGTTACTACCCTTAATAGACAGAGTGCACCTAGTATTTAATATAGTATTACTTAAGCGCTAGAGGGAACCTCTTGCAAGTAAGGGTTCTAGCTAGGTCTAGTATAGGTACTAGAAGATAATAGGATTATAATAGTAGACTGTTATAAAGTTAAAGGTATTCTAGAGCACTAAGATACTAAAGCCTAAGGGCGCAAGTATTAGGTAAAGTAGTTAGGTTAGGGCAATAAGTCTTTAACCTAGAAACTATCTAAGAACCTTAATTAATATAATTAGCTTCTTAAGGATTACTATAAGTACATTTAAACTATACCTTATATGCCTTTAGGCAAGCACCCTACGCAAGTAGATCCTCTAAATAAACTGTAAAAGTAGAAGAGAGGACAACTAAGAAAGTTACCTACTAACTAGTAGTGCTAAATCTACCTAGTTAATAATGTGCAGAACTATTAACCTAGGGAGCTTGCACCCTAAGGCTATTATTAGCCTAGTAACATTCTAGTCTCTACTTATTGTTACAAACATATAAGGAATTAGATTAGAGCATTTAATATTATTTAGATTTATTAGAATCTATCTTAAAATTAAGCTGCCTTTATAATAAGCTTGTATAATTATTATTATTACTTACATATAAAGACACTAACTACTAGGAAGAGTTATAAGCCTAACTAGGGCTGCTCCTATTAGTAAAAGGCAGAAAACCCCTCTTAGTTAGAGACTTAGACAGGGACCTACGCTAGAATAGTGCTATAGGGGCATTAGAAGCGCTAGGGATGTTAGTACTATAGTAGTACTATTACTTCTTAGTATTAGCAGCACGCCTATTCTTCTTAAAGTGCTCCTTAACGCCTTTATTAATTACAACGTTAGAGGGAGCCTTCTGCCTAACTATACTAATAGCAGCCTACAGGACGTTAGCTTTATTCTAAGATATTAGAACTCTAAAGAGCGAACTTATAGTATACTGCTTAAGGTTATACTTATAAGAAACCTAATAAGCCTTACTATACTCTGTCTCTATTAACCTAGAGTCCTTAATCTTCTAGCGCAACACCTTGTTATACTTAATAAAGCCTAGGTAATATGCCTTTGCATAGTTGTACGCAGTCTAGTAGTAGTACTAGGTAGCCTTAAGAACATTATTAGCAGTTGCGCTGTTACCCTAATAGATAGTCTCCTTATTATACTTCTAATAAGCGCGATTAATTAGCTAGTTAAGCATATTAACAGCGTAGTAGAAATAAGGATTAAGCTACCTAAGTTAGTATTGCAACAATATTAGGTAGGGAGTAGGTAGTTACCTTAATATAGGTACCCTCCTTTGCCTTAGAGCAACTACTACATACACTAAAGTTGTTCTTGCAAACACTATAGCTGTTAGGGAAATAAAGCATAACAATAAAGGACGTAATAGTACTATTAGGGTCCTTAACAGACTTTGTAGTTAAGCGCGTAACACTACTATAGCACTAGAAGCGCGTAAGGGATAGTTATAGAGCTATATTCTTAGGTAAGGCGTAGATAAAGTTAGTAATAGCCTAGTTAGAGACGTAAGCAGGAGGTAGAACTATAATAAAGAGTTAAAGTAGAGTTATGCTTAGGAAATTATAAAGTAGAGTGTTAAAAGAAGAACCTAAGGTTACTAGAATACTACTTATATATAGTATCTTAGGCGCGCCCTAGCGTTGCCCTAACCTAACACTACTCTCTTACCTTATAATATTTACATATAACTACATTTAATTACCTTACATAGGCTACCTAAAACTACTACAGCTACTAGATGCTTTAATAATATATATTTAAAACTTATGTTATATTCTTACTATAGGGCTTAATTAGCAGTGCCTAGAGGCAACTATTAGCTTAGGCGCTAATAGATATATATAAACGCTTATATATAAAGCGCGTATTACAAGTTAACACTATTACACTAGAGGAAGCCTCTAATAGAGTTACTTAACAGCTAGGCCTAGCCTAGGCATATTACAAGTGCTCTCCCCTAACAGGAGATACCTCAGCTAGGCCCCAGGCCAAGCCTAGAGACCTACTAGCCACACACGTATATAATATCCACGCGCCTTAAGACTTACCCCTTAAGGATTTGTCTTATCTTATCTTATCTCTTAAATATCATCTATTATTTGTCCTATCTTGCTCTGCTTAATTGCCTGCCTATAGTGCCCTTATAATTCAAATCCTTTATACTTCCTCTTGGAACAGGCAGCTGATTAGCAGCAGAGGAGCAGGAAAAAAACTTAGCTATTAGCAATGGCTAGAGGACAACGTAACCTCCGCTCAACCACAAGCAATGTAGAGGAGTTGCCCCCTTGCAATAACCTTAGTTATAAGCTAGACGCTTAACGCCGCAACAACGCGCCTAGGGTATCTCTACTACCTATAGAACTACTACTCAACCCTCACAGGGGCAAGTTAGCCACTACAGCAGCAGGCATCGCAACGCTAGACATCCTAACGCCACGCGTTACACAAATAGAGTTGCTACAGGCTTCTATCCTGTTGTTACTAGAAGCACTTAATAAGGCAGAATTGTCTAGCGCCCCTAAACAAGAAATTAAAATCTAGTAGCAGCAATTTAACTAGGCAGTTAAGACCCTGCAGCAGACGCACGTTAGACCTGCACTAGGTAGCTACTATCTAGCGTTTAACAAGGCTGGCAAGATAATGCAAGTCCTTAACAACGTCTAACCTAAGCTAAAACTTAGGATAGATAACAAGCCTCTATTAACTTAGCAAGTAGACTAGTAGATTAAGGATATAGACACAGCGTTCTAGTACGCCTAAGTAGTTAAAGACTCTGTTACCTGTACCTACTAGATTATAGGCACAATCTACTATAGTGTCTATTAAGAATTAATCTAACAACGCATTAACAAGGGATTAATCTAAACCTAGGCTAACCTCTGTGCAGAGAAGGAGCAGCTTATATAAGACCTAGTCTTTACTTAGTACAAGAACTACAATAAGTACTTTAACTATAAGTAGAAGGCTAACAATTCTATTAACACCTTCCTAATAAAGTTAAACAAGCAGGAGTCTCTACTACCCTACAACTTTACTAAGTTTAACAACAGTATAGATAACTATAAGTTTAAGATAGCGTTTATATAGAGCCTTACGCCCTATAAACTCTAACGTAAGATCTAGCGTAATAGCAGCCTAGAACACATTACTAAGTAGATAGAGTTTAAACAGGCCCTCTAAAACGCAGAGACTGTAACAGTCCCCTTAAACTTAAGCCTCTAGGCTAAAGGCAGTAGTTAAAACAAAAGACCTTACTCTTCTCTAAATAGGGGAGGATTAAAGAGGCACTGTAGTTAGGCCTTAACCCCCTCTAGAAGCAACGCTGGAAAGCAGCTAGGAGACTCCTAGCTAGTAACTAATAACGCTAATTTGTTAGGCGGCAAGGGGTCCTATAGGGGCAATTACTACTAACAATCTAATAGGGGTAGTTATTATTAACAGTCCTAAGGCTAACCCTCCTAGGGTTATTAGCAATAGGGCTATTAGAGAGGCTGCGGAAGCGGTAATTAACAATCTAGTAGTAACTAGGGAAATAGCAAACCCTAGTTGCTAACCTTTCCTACCTACAACTAGGGTTAGAAACTAAAGGGAAGCAGACCTGCATAGCAGTTACTGTCTAGCTAATTAACTCTAAAGGCAACCCTAGGACTCTCTAGGCCCTGTATAACTTAGGCTTAGAACTAAACCTTATCGCTAAGCAGGTAGCCAGAGACCTAGGGCTTAACCTAGCAGGGACTAACTAGCAACTAAACGCAGTAGTCCTAGACAATACAAAGCTATCGCTAACAGAGCAGTATTAGTTAACAATAGTCTGCTACAACAGCAAGGGAGCACTAAAAATAGTTAGGCTAACTAAATTCTAGTCTACACTATTTGTTAGATACAACCTAGTATTAGGTTATCTATAGCTGGCTGAAGCAGACCTATATATCCGCTTCTCTATAGGAACCTACAAGTAGTTCTTAGAAGACGTTGAAAGAGTCTAGCTAGTAACTACTAAACAATTGTTTAGTAATCTAGAACTAGACAAGCAGCTATACCTACTACAGTCTAGAGGCCTAAACCTAGGCAACCTAACAGACGTCTACTAGACAGACGTTAGACAGACACAGGACGCAACCTGTTGCGCTAAGTTCTTAAGAATTATAGCAGTAAGACAAGACAGCAACACTGTCCTAGGAGACAACGCCCTAGACATAGAAGAGCTTAAATACGTGCCTAAACACCTCTATTACAAATAGTTTGCGTTTAGTAAACAACAGACAAGCGTATTAGCACTACATTAGGAGTATAACCACGCTATTAAAATTAAGGATAGAGCTAAGGTTCCTAACCTCCTAATCTACAACCTGTCCTGTAGGGAGCTAGACATCCTCTAGGGATACCTTAAGACAGCATAGGAGAAGGGCTAGATCTGTCTAAGCAAGTTGCTGGCAGGAGCCCCTATCCTGTTCGTCCCTAAGTCTAACAGTACTATAAGACTATGCGTTAACTACTAAGGATTAAACAAGGTAACTATTAAGAATTAGTACCCTATCCTGCTAGTTAGCAAGATAATAGACTGCCTGTTAAAAGTAAAGGTCTTTACTAAGCTAGATCTACACAACGCCTATTACAGGCTCTAGATCAAGGAAGGCAATAAGTAGAAGACTGCGTTTAAGACATAGTATAGTCATTTTAAATACCTAGTAATGCTATTTAGCCTAGCAAACGTGCTAGCTACGTTTTAGTCCTATATCTATCAAGCCCTAGGAGGCCTCCTAGACAAGATCTGCGTAGTCTACCTTAATAACATCCTTATCTATTCCTAGGATAAGAAGGACTATAACAAGCACGTTAAAGAGGTCCTAGATTGCCTAGTTAAGTAGGGGATGTTTGCGAAGGCAAGTAAGTGCGTCTTCTCTAGTAAGTTAGTAGAATTTCTAGGATTTATTATTACACCAGACAGCGTGGTTATAGATCTAGAGAGGGTCTATACTATTACTAAATAGCTAGAGCTATTAAGCTACAAGGACATTTAGGTGTTCTTAGGCTTTGCTAACTTCTATTAGCGATTTATCTTTAACTACTTAGGAATTATCTAACTACTTATTAACTACATAACAGCTGCCTAGAGTCTAGCAGAGGACTAGGGGGTCCCTAGTCTAGAAGAGGGAGGGTGAGACTAAAGAAAAGTTAAAAGGGACTAACTAAATAGTACAAACTATAGCATTAGCTAGAGGAAGCCTACATAGCATTCCTTACTATTAGGGAGAAGTTTATAAAAGCCCTAGTGCTATAACACTTTAACCTAAATAAGCCTATTATTGTCCTTACAGACGCGTTAGATTTTGCTATAGCAGCTATCTTGTTGCAGCTGCAGGCGTCTAATGTGGCGATAGAACAACACTAGAAGCTAGTAGCATTCTAGAGCTAGAAGTTCTAAGGTCTATCTATTAGATAGCATACCTATAACAAGGAACTCTTAGCAATTATTAAGGCCTTTAGGTAGTAGAGACACTACCTTAAACACGCCCCTATAACAATCTAGGTACTCTTAGACTATAATAACCTAAGGTACTTTATAATAATAAAGGAGCTCTCTCCTAAACAAGCCTATTAGGTAGAGGAGCTAGCAAGGTTTAACTTTAAAGTTAAATATAAGCTAGGACTAGAAAATATAGTAGATAGTCCTTTAAGACGTCTAGACTATACAGAAGGTCTTAAGGTTAGAGAATAGCAAGCCCTGTAGGATGCTATGCTGCCTACCTTACAATAGAAGCTTTAGATCTAGGCAATTTAAAAGTCTAGGGCTTAAAAAGATGTATAGGCAACATCTAGGAGTAACGTACCTGTAGAAGACCTAGTAGAGGTCTAGCAACCGCCTAAAGCTGTCCCTAAGGAATTCTGCCAACAGCAAATTAGCCTTAGAGATTTGTCTCCTCTAGCTCTTAACCCTCTATCTAATAGCTATTAGCGCTAGGGTCTATCTAAAGACACTAAAGCTAGGGGACTAAACTTTAACGTTACAGAAGCTCTCCTTTATAGCCTAGATAATAGAGTTAGTGCCCCTATATACCTTGCAAACAAAGCTACGCAGGGAGATTCTGCTTACGCGCTAGAAACCCTAGGACCCCTAATAGATTTTGTTAAGCAAGTCTAGTAGTAGGATGCAACATACCCTGCGAAGCAGTTGTTAACAAACTAGACAGATAGCAGAGTAAAGAAGGGACAACACTACTAGGAGGTTAACCCTAGTAGGACCTTACACAGGAGCAGGAAAGTTTAGATTCCTAACAATATTATACTGCGCTACACAATCCTTTTAAGGAATTATAACAACCCTATAGGAGGTTACTATAGTATAGATAAGACTGCTAAAGTACTTAAAAGAAAGTACTATTAGCTAGAACTAATAAAGGACGTACACAAGTATATCTAAAGGTGTCCTACGTGCTAACTACACAAAATTAGAAGGTATAAGCTGTAGGGACTACTTACACTATTACTAGTACTAGACACAGCCTAGTAGCACTTCTCCCTTAACTTTGTAACAGACCTGCTGAAGTTAGCAGATGCTAAGGGGAATAAGTATAACTTAATACTAGTCCTAGTAGACTGCTTTAGTAAGTACGTCTAGTACCTACCCTGCACTAAGACAATTACTGCCTAGCGCCTAGCTAAACTGCTAATAGAGCAGAGCTTTTTAAAGCAAGGACTACTAGATACGCTGTTGTTAGATTAGGGTTTAGTGTTTACTAGTTAATTCTAGTCTAATATCTACTACTACCTTAAGATCAACCACTAATTAAGTACAGCTTTCTACCCCTAGACAGATAGGCAAACTAAACGCTAAAACTAGGAGTTAGAAACGTACCTCTGTATATACATAAACTACCAGCAAGATAACTAGGTAGACCTCCTGCTATATGCTAAGTACGCCTACAACTCTAAAGCTTACTCTAGTTACAGAGAATCTCCTATAAAGGTCACCTTTAGCATTAACCTTAAGGGATTTAACAGGATGCCTAATAAGCATTAGCTACAGAAACCCTAAACTGTCTAGGACAAGGACAAGGCAACACTAGAACTACGCTAGCAGGTTGCTAGCTATCTATCGCGCTAGCATAATATATAGAGGACAGCAAAGGAGGCCTTAGAGTACGCATAAAAGGGCAACGCCTAGTAGTACAACAAAAATAGTCTAAACAGCACTTTGCTAAGGGAGACTTAGTTCTCCTTTAGGCTAAGAACCTAATTACAAGCTGTCCTTCTAAGAAGTTTAATGCTTAATACCTTAGGCTATTTGTAGTAATTAAGAAAGTAGGCAAGCTAGCGTACAAGCTAAAACTACCCCTATTAATAGATAGAGTGCACCTAGTGTTTAACGTGTTACTCCTTAAGCACTAGAGGGAACTACTTGCAAGCAGCGGGTTCTAGCCAGGTCCTATTAGCATACTAGAAGATGTCTTACCTAGCAATAGGTTTAAAGTTAAAGGTATACTATTATATAAAGACACTGCTACCTAAGGAAGGGAGTACAGAGTTAAGTAGCTAGGTTAGCTAAATAAAGAAGCTACCTAGGAACTACTTAAAAATCTAGACTACTGCAATAAGATCCTTTAGGATTATTACTAATACGCTTAGGTAGGTAACCTATTAGCAGTAAGCTGGACAACGTCTAGCGAACTAGCGCTACTAAGGCGAAAGAGGGGACGTCCTTAGAAGTCTACCTTATAAACCTTACTCTAACATAAAAAAGGTAAGGATGGATTGCCCTAGCACTTGTGTAACTAGAGGCTAAAGAAGGCCTAGCGTCTATCTAATACATTACTAGCAAAGAATTGCACATTTATAGGAGGGGAGAAGTTCTATTACTATACACTAGTTTATTAAAAGTTATTATTAAAGTAGAGGGTCTTAATAACTACAACTATAGTCTTAAGCAGCTAATCTATAACCTGCAGTTAGGCTTAAGTTATAGGAGGGGCTGTAATAGTAATAACTACCTAGGGTAGGCTTTGTTAGAGACGCAGACATCCTCTTAAAAGGAGCTGCTAGAGCCTACGCAGAAGAAGGCAGGTTAGTACTATAGTAGTACTACCGCTTCTTAGCATTGTTAGCACTACTAGTCTTCTAGAAGTGCTCCTTAATTATAGTATTAATTACAACGTTATTAGGGAGCTTCTTGCTAACAGTCCTAACTGCAGCCTGTAGCAAGTTAGCTCTGCTAAAAAAAAGAGGGGGAGGGAAAGAACACCTATAATGTACCGCTTAAGGTTATATAACTAGGAAACCTAGCAAGCATAGGCGTACTTAGTCTTACTAAGGCTAGACTTATTAATGCAGCAACAAACTACAGCATTATAGGTAACAAAGCTATTACAGCAGGACTTAGCGTAGTTAAAAGCTGTCTGCTAGTACAACTGCACATAAGCAACAACCTAAGCGTTGTCTACCTAGTTACCCTAGGCAGTAGTCTTATTGTTAGTCTTGCGCAGGGCACGCTTAACTAGAAAGTTAAGCATATTAACAGCTTAGTAGAAGACAGGGTTAATCTATAGGAATTAGCATAGACAGACACTAGAGCAACATAGGAGATACCTTAATACACTTCCCTTCCTTCGCCTCTACGCAGCTAGGACACACGCTAAAGTTGTCCTTGCAAAGCCTGTACCTACTAGGATAATAGAAGACGCATATAAACAACACAATAGTGCTATTAGAGTTAACCTTAGAGGAGGTAGTTAAACGCTTAATGCTGCTATAGCACTAATATTGCAAAAGCAACAGCTAAGGCTGCATATTGTTAGGCAGCTAGTAGACGTAATTAGGCAGGGCATAGCAGGAGATAAAGGACAGGGGAGGAGTTATAGTGTTAAAGGTAGGGGCTAGAAGGCAGGTGTAGATAAAGGTGTAGGGATAATAAGGCACTATAAGCAAGCAGATACAGGCCTTATATACACTAGATCCCCTCTGCTTAGCAGCTCCCTAGTAACGTCCTAGCCCCTTACTACTCTCTTACCTAAGATTTACGTTACAAACAAAACGCTAGGGCCTAGACTATACTACGCAAGGGTTTAGGTAAGGCATTACGCATAATAAGGCTAACAGCTTACTATTACAACTAGCGTGCAGACAAGATCCCCTGCAAATAAGCAAATCCTAGACCTGTTTGCGCAGGAACAGGGCTGCAGGAGCTGCTAGCAATCCTCTTGCAGACGTCACTGGTTAGGGACTTACTAATCTAGCCTATAAGGCAGATAATGTTTAACCACTTACGCCTCTAGCAGCCTTAGCCCTAGACTAAGGCACCTAATTACCTAGGAGATTGCAGAGAGCAAACAGCAGGCACGCCTAGGGCAACCCTTAGCCTAGTGCTAGGCGCTGCGCGTGCTATACAGGGAGCAAATAATGCCCCTTATACATTACATACTTAGTATACTACAGTTACGCTCCCTACAGCCTTAGCTACATAGGTTTTAGAGCTAACAACTACTAAGGCGTTGTTTATAGTAACGTGTAGCAGAAGCAACAGCTTACTGCCTAGCTGCTAATAAAGGCAAGAGGGAAGACCTAGCCTTAACTAGTCTCTTACAAATAAAGACTTGTCTACCTAGTAGTGTATTAACGCTGCCCTAGTAGCTTACTAAGCAAACGTTGTAAGGATAGGATAGCTAGCGTCTAAACTAATTGCTTAACAGCTCCCTATCCCCTACAGACGCTAACTAATAAACCCCTACTAGCACTGCATTTCTCCTGCTAAGTTTTTCCCTCTATAAGAGGTTTTTCTAGAGCTTAATAACGTTGCTAGGAAATCTCTCTACAGTTTAGGACAAACCTTTAAAGAGGGGGCTATTATCACAAGTGCTCTCCCCTAACAGGAGATACCTTAGCTAGGCCCTAGGCTAAGCCTAGAGACCTACTGGCTACACACGTATATAATATCTACGCGCCTTGAGACTTACCCCTTAAGGATTTGTCTTATCTTATCTTATCTCTTAAATATTATCTATTATTTGTCCTATCTTGCTCTGCTTAATTGCCTGCCTATAGTGCCCTCACAAGGCACCTATAGGGAATAGTTACAAGTAACTATAGATAAGTAACAAGCGCATGTTATAGTAACAAGAAGTGTTATATGTAAAGCTTGCCTAATTCCTATAAACTATAATAGAGTGCTCTAAGGGATTACGCGTTTAGGAGTGCGCAACACGTCTATTTATGTAATAATAATATAGTTAGGAATAAGTAGTTTAGACTAGCTAGAATACAGAAACGTAATTTACGTCCTAGGAAGAGATTCTAAAGAGTAGTCTAGGGGTAGGCCTGCTGTCTCCTAGAACAACCCTAGATTAGACACTGTCTAAAAGGGAAGACTGCGTCCTAGAGGATAGTAATTAGCTAGTAACCTTTTTAGACTTACTATATATTAACTACTAGAATTATTAGTACTTTGTTATAGAGTGTATGTCGCAAACACCCTAGGCATGTACTAGAGTAGTAATACAACAACTTAGGTCTTTAGGGAGCCTCTAGGCTTCCTAAGTAACGTAGATGTAGACACCTTCTCCTAATATAGTTTTTCCCTCTAGGCAGAGGGTTTTCTAGAGTTTAGCTGCCCTATTTATGCCTTAACTACCTTCTACCTTATATAGTTTAGGACAAACTGCAAAGGAGGGGGCTATTGTTATAGGTATTCCCCTATAGTCACCCTAGTTATACCTTAGGTGCTCCCTAGGCTAAGGCTAGGCTCTACAGGGACCTTGTGCCCTATATATTCTATCTAAACCTTAAGGCATCAAGCCTTAAGGATTTGTCTTATCTTAATTTATCCTATATTGCCCTAGAAGGCAGCCTATCTATCCTGCGTCTAATTGCCTGCCTACAGTAACCTTACATTTAGCCGCATAATAATAGACTAGTAGCGCTACTAGTCTATACCTAAGCCTTTGCCTTATAATAGCTTACTATTCTTTTAATTCTATCTCTATTAAGGTTTCTTACCTAGCTTTATACGTAGACTAAGCCTTGCTATACCTGTCTTAAGCTCCTACTTCTCCTTTATTAAAGGCTCTATCTCTTAGTTTAACTTATTAATCTCTCTTGTAGCCTCTTCCTTCTCTTGCTTTGTCTTAGGTGTCTAGTAGTAACAAGGACCTTTCTTCTTATATATAAAGTAACCCTAGAATATAAACTTAGAGTAGCCTTTCTATCTCTCCTAAATACAGCTTTTAATAATAGCCTTATCTACCTTTCTCTAGACTCTATACCCCCTACGTTAATAAAGGAGTACTATAGCAGTCTTATTAGTCTAGATAACATTCTTCTAGTCCTTAATAGTCTAATCTTTATGCTTAAGACACTACGCTAGCCTCTCCTTCCTTATCTGTTTTGTTAACCTAGGTTTC
This sequence comes from Ascochyta koolunga, assembly GCA_026119515.1. Lineage (NCBI taxonomy): Eukaryota > Fungi > Ascomycota > Dothideomycetes > Pleosporales > Didymellaceae > Ascochyta > Ascochyta koolunga. The sequence goes on from JANLCG010000007.1 coordinate 1,363,789, forward strand.
CTTATTAGCTTTGTCTTCTTATAGCCTGCTTTTCTAAGTACTCTCTACACTGTAGAGGCTGAGATGTCTAGGCTATCTTAACTAAGATTACTAGCAATATTAGCATAGGTCTTCTCTCTACTATAACAATCCTGTCTTATAAGGTTTATAACCTTCTTAAAGGCCTCCTACTGTTTTAAAGGCCTCCTAGATTATTATGCATCTTTAACGTGCTTGTTTTCAAATTAAATAGGCCTAATAGTAGGATTAAAGCCTCTCTTAATTACTTGTGCGTAGATTAAGTTAATTGTACGCTTCTTAACACTAGTTAATTAAGTTATCTCTAAATTTGTCTTCCTATTAGCCTTATAGGCTATAATTAGAGCATAAGTTGCAAGATCAAAGACTGGCATAATAGAAGTAGATAGAGTAGATAGAGTAGATAGGGTAGGTGGGGTAGAGGAGGATAGAAGAGAGAAAGCAGAAAGAGAACACGTCATTGAAAGCTGGGCCGATTACCCCTGACTGCCCCGTGCGTTGACTGGGGGAAAAGACTTTTGAAATGCTCCTCCGTATACAGTACCTGAGAGCTGCTGATCAGCTAGCCACTTGGCATTTAGCCCTATGCACGGCCATAATAACGGCAAATGCTTTTTACAAAACTGGCTATAGATTCTCCCTCCTCTGCTTAGTTCTTTAGCTTTTACGTAGCGTAATTAGACCCTGGCTGTGTGCATTGCGGTCCAATATGTCGGCGTTCAATTTTGTCAAGGGGCTCATTGGTGACTCTTAGGTGCTGTACTAGTATGCATTCACAATGTCCCTTTATTTGCATATAACGATATGCCGCTATAGCCTCCATGTTATTTTGTTTAATCTTATACTTGTGTGTAGATCGCGACGTCGATCTACCGCGCATAATTGATCGCTGCACTACAAATGAATAATTACTTCATTTGGGCACACCAGTGCGTCCGGAGATGACTATTAATAACCGGACTTGATATGTTTGTCTTATGGACGTGCGGTTTGTCTGCTAGCTAGCATTAGTCCCTCTCGTACAGCTTCTGCTAAAGCACTACTGACAGGAAACGTCTGCTGTTGATCCACGCGCAGTCCGAAAGTGCTAGTGTCTGTTGATATGGATTAGGCATATTGGTAATACTATTTGACAGTCAGATGCTCTGCAAATAGAGGCGGCTGAGCTTCGGCAATTATATCCCTGCGGGTAGCGTCTAGTCATCCAGGTGGTTGGTTGATGTATGGGTGAATTTCAATATTTTGAACCGAGTAGCCGCGAGCGAAAGCAGTCCCTAGGGGGTTCTCCATGTGTTGATCGTTTGCTAAGACTGCCATGCCCATCAGACACAGTTGGATGCTCGGTAGTATACCTGGTCCAAGTAAAAGTCCTTCATATTGGACAAAACGGGCAGTTTCCCGGAACTTTGAAACTGGCCGAACATTTTCAAGGATACCCTCAAGACTGGAATGTAAATTTATCAGCCTTTCGGTCACCGAAAGTGATAAGGTTAGTACTCGTACATATGATAGCACTGGTGAGACAACAGCGCTCCACCGCTTACTGCCTAATTAAACTACTTGAGTTGCTTGAAATGGTGAATGGCAGATCAATTATTGTTACGGAATTTACGAGGAACTGAAACGACTGACATGTAAGAACATCAGGCGTGATATCTCAAATAATAGATTGATGGTGGTTACAGTTGCTCGTAAAGACAGTGCCAGATTGCTAGAGATAAGAGGGCTGCCTTGGAAGTTTTGAAAAGCTTCGTCCTTGGCTATTGGAAAGAGAAAGAGGCAGAGGTCTCACGTTGCTTGCACTGTAGGTGGAAAACCGCGTTGCCTACATTCATTTGCTAGTTCTCTATCGAAGTGCTCTTCCACTTATGGAGTCCGAGTGAGTTGCCTCTAGCTGCAAAGGTTACGCGTCATCTTGAAACAGGAAGCTTTTTCTACAGAACGCGCGTCCAGATGGACCGTCTGAAGCATGTTCAAGCCGGCTAAAAATACCTTTTGTTTTGTTGTCTACTTCCATTCAAAACTCTGACCCATATTTCGCCTGATTGGTAGAGCTCAGTTCGAGGCATTCAGCCTGACAGGTACAGCCATAGTCCTGGTAGTCTTGGTGGTGGCTGATCTACCTCCAACTAGAGACACCACGCCTCTTCTATACTCGTATGTAGACCAGATACGGCCATTTTCGTCAGCCACACCAGCATGGATATCGTCTTCATACCTGTGAACAGGGAGGAACTCCAGTGTATGCATGGATAGACCATTCTCTACAAGACTTCTCATGATCTCTTCGGCAATCTGTGCGTGGCGCCAACGACGCTCAGCTACGTCAGGGCCATTACCCATCCACGGATGATGCGTCAAGCAAGGCTGCTTGAGCTTCGGTAGTTGGACAAAAACTCGCTGTATTCGGAGTCAGACAAGAACCAATTGGGATGATCTGGACATCGTGCTTACCGGCGATCTCGCAAATTCATCGATGATTAGTCCAGAGTTTGCTGAAGTACACAAAAAGAGTGATACCAATGGCCGCAAAGTGTCAATAGTGCTGCCTAGGTTGACAAGATTTATTGCGATAGTCATCAAGTTTGGGCAGCTGTTGACCGGCAGCTCTTGGCCAGCAGCCGAAGATTTTGGGGAGTGTTTCTACACTCTGAGTTGAAATGGAAGATGTGGAAGCTCTCGATCGTCTGACCATATACCACGAAACTTCCCAGTTCGAGCAGAACACCATTACTGACGCCGAGCCAGAAAATAATAATAACTCTGGTAAGTCTTAAAAGCCCCGCTACGGCTTCAGACAGATCCTCAAACGTCTCTGAGGCGTGGATTACAAGAGTCTTCAGAAGAACACTATATCTTCTTGAGTGCTATGGTGAATGACCTCAGTATTGGCAAGATATTGTCACAGTATGAGATAATCAGACACTGAAGATCAGGTAGATGAAGGCAATGCACGATACTTATGGGCGATTCAGACAACTGGACGTTGATCAGCTCGAGGGTGTGGAGCCTAAGCAGCAGTGTCTGACCTGGCAATGTCCAAGTGTCGAAGTAGTTGGGTGCCGAGCATACCTTGCCTTCGATGCACAGGTTGCGTATTTCAGGTGTATGAGCGAACCAGTTGACGTATGCTTTGTAGGCATGGTGCTCAGTCCCGGACACTTCGAGGAGAAGATCCTCCAGCACTCAAAGTGTACCTCTGATATAGTTATTTCCTGGCGAGCCACCTTTGCTTGCAACGAGTGATACTGATAGCTTATGGATCTGTGTTTAATTTCGCACAAGGATGCCGAGCTCGTATTTATTGAGGACGTAGTCTCTGCTGGTAAAGGTGGCGAGACAATCTCTTGGGAGAACGCCTATTAGCGCAAAAAGAGACAGATTAGCCTGCAGCTGGAGGGATGGCTCAGGTTGCGCTCGATGGTGGAAATCGACGGCGCTTTGACGTTGTCAAGGACTCCGTTGGTGTTGGAATCGAGGATAGCAACGACTTTCCATTTGTTGCTGTCAATCAAGTCAATTGTACGACCACTCCAGAGGATTTTCGTTACGCTTGCGCTCCATTGCTTGTTGCTTAATCGGATGTTTTTGAGATCTGAATTTGATAACTGAATATAAGTTGGCAGCTATGTCGCAATTGCGCAACGTGAGTGAGATAATTTACGTAGCTGAAAATCATGCGCTGCACCTCAACCGGTAGACAAGGTGTGAACGCACCTGTAGTTGCCATGGTCAAATTTTTAGCTCTAGGTGCAGTGGCGTAGGAGAAGATATGAGGGAATCAGAACGAGCCAGAGCGGATGTTATAGCGTCATCGGTTCTCACCTTCATCTCCATTACATACATGGCCTACGTTCGCCTCACCATCAGTCATGGTAAGCTAAGCTAAGATTTAGAGTCTTTTTGTGTGTAAATTGGCCTGAATTCTTGGAAAAATTGGAGAGGCAGTATTGGCTAGAGGTGTTGTTTAATCATGAAACTCAACAACATAGACAACATTATTAAAAACCCTTATGTTGCAATAGTGAGTATAAGACACCTGTTTTCTGTTGAAGCCTGCCAGATATCCTGGACTGACTGGGCTAGTCGAAGTTTGCAAGCGCGGCGGCGTAGGCGAGGAACTGTTCGGTGCTAATGGCAGGGACTGGTTTGATGGTTCTTGAAATAACGATATCTCTGGTGTACGGGTGGGTGTCTGAGAAGGTCTTTCGGTAGACTTCGCGTGTGGTGAGTCCTCTGTCTTAATATAACCGTCATGGTTAACTTGGCATGCTGAGTGCAGGAAGCTTCAAGAGTCCGACACGCTGAGGGAAGACTAGATCTGATAAAATCGATTTCGTTGCGTACCGATTCCACCAAACTATCGTTCTTTGACTCAAAATCAGACAGAAATGCATCATTCAGCGATTGATCTCTCAAGTCAATGACAGAGAAGCGTCATCTGATGGTGTTGAAGGCAGCTGCATGATGGGCTCCATTAGTGAAGCTTTACGATCCAGTTCAAGGCTTTCAAGCAATCAACAATCCTGGAAACCCTCGGCGACCGTTTCTAGAACATCTCTTGAGCAGCTGTTGTAAAATCAGCGTCTTTCACATTAGGAACTCGTAAGGGAACGCACTTGACGCGTTACTTTCGTTAGCGGTACTGGCTACTACTGACGGTCCTCAGCATGAGGGACAAATTCTACTTCTAGGCTTCAATTGCAACTCGCAAGATTAATAGCCTGACCTTATTGAATACGGTCCGCTGTACCCGAATCATGTTCCATGTTTCTGTCTTTGTCATATCTTCTTGTAGTCAAACTCTTCAAGCTTTCAGTGGCGTTGAGCAATCGCGGTGAGGCACGCTGTCTCATGGATCCCATCATATCGGGAGCGTTTCAAGACACGAGAGAAGAAAAGAGAAGAGCTTTTCATAATCAAGATGCAGATGATATATACATGTCTTTCAATGCTGGGCGAAGTGACCTGAGTTGTTGCCGTTATTCGAGCGCCAAGCGTTAGGCTGAGCTAGCGTCGAGCTCCCAGCTTGAGATCATCGCCATCAACGAACAACGGTCCAGTCAAAGAATCAACACCGTCACATACAACAAAATGCGCACCTCGCTCCCTGTACTCGCCTCTTTGGCATCTGTCACATCTGCTGCCCGCTTCCTCCTGCAGGTTCCAACCACGCATGTTGTGAACCCCTCTGCGCTCTCCTCCACAACCCACGCAACTCTACAATCCAGTGGACCCCCACTTGATGCGTACCTCACCCGTTCCAACACCTTCAACTTCAATAACGTCAGCGCTGGAAGCTATCTTGCTACCGTGCATTGCCGGGACTATGCTTTCGAGCCCTTGCGCATAGACGTCAGCGTAGAGGAGCCTATTGAGGGAAGTGGGGAGAAGAAGGAGGTCATCAGGGCCTGGCAGACATTCTTGGGCAATGAATGGGACAACAAGGGTGAGAGCAGAGGGGAGGGTGGCAATGGTCTGGTGATCGAGGCAAGACTGCTGGGCCAGAAAGAGTTCTATCAGGAGCGTACTGGATGTAAGTTTGACAACCACCCCACAACTCCTTTACAGCAGATGCTAATACAAGCAGTCTCACCGCTATCCTTCCTGAAGAACCCCATGATTCTCATGGCAGTCTTCTCTGGCCTGCTCATGTTCGGCATGCCCAAGTTGATGGAGAACATGGACCCTGAGATGAAGGCAGAGATGGAGGAGATGCAGAAGAACGGCGTGTTGGGATCAGGCACAACAAACACAGCGCAGCAGATCCAGAACTTCGATCTCGCATCGTGGATGGCAGGAAAGACGACAGACTCTGGCGTGAACAGCCGTGGCCAGAGCCCAGCACCTGATAAGCAGACTTCGAAGAAGCGATGAGGTGGATACACATGGACACAAACAGATGATGGCGACAAGAGACGGCAAGATAGTAAATGAGCTTAGCGAGCACTGTTAATATAGATGTCGCCGGCCCCACAGCGATGCGAAACACCTGACAATGTGACATAGAACACATCGCCAACAGCTTTTAAACGACTACAATATGCAATCAATTCGCGGATTTGCCACAAGTCAATCCAACCAAGTTGGAATCTCTTGGTCTCAGCAATGGGCCCTCTTGGCTTAGTGGTAAAGCGTATCACTAGTATTCATCGAATGCAATGATAAGATCGCTAGTTCGATTCTGGCAGAGGGCATATTTTTGCCCCTGTGATGTTCCGGGGCCCGCACCAGTAGGAGACCTGCATGGGTGGGAATTCTTTTTGGCAATTAGAGAGTCTGATATTTACCCCACCCACTCTCGAAGTTTTCATATACGACCATAGGACGTTGAAAACAAGTTCTCTTGTCTAATCCGCAATTTTGCCTGGGACTGCTTTGGGGCATATAGGCATATTAACGCATCCTATTCCAGGCAACCATGCACAGTACCCTTTACTAACCTAGATGCAGGTACCTAAAATAGTACAAAGGGTATTGCAAACAGCAGCTAGTACTAACCCTAACGCTATTTAATATTCTTCTATTTATTTATTGTCTGTTGCTGCGCAAACTACTAACGTGTTCTATTAGTAAGCTGGCTATATCAGTATCCTAGCCACCCTACCAAAACGCGCTCAACGCGTCTTATCCCATCAACTATAAAACTACACTAACAACCTATACAGCCTTCTTAAGAAGGCAGATTAAACCTTACTATTATATCTTTTTAGAATAGACCTTCTTAGTACCTCTATGCCCTTGCAAAGGCTTACAACGTCCTATAATTAACTCTTTAGACGCGCCTTTAAGGTATCTTCCCTAAACACAAGGTAACGCATATTAACTAAAAGCTTAGCTCTATTAAAGAGCAGTCCCTTATTTAGTAGATCTTAGACCTTAACTGTTGTAGGTTTCTACTCTAGATTATTAACGTACAACGTATAGCAGACGCGCTGCTTGCTAGCTACAGCTAAGATCCTCCTCCCCTACCTATTAGCAAGTGCTAGGTGTTACGCTTTATTAACTGCTAGCTAGAGCTTTAGACAAAATAGAATAGGAAATTGTAATAGAGCTTGCAGGACTATACTTAAGTAATTAATTAATTTAATTAGTATCTATTTTTCTATATAGAATGTGTTGCTTAAATACAAATAAAATATGTAGGTTACGTAATCTTGCTTAACAAGCGTTTGGCTAGTATTAGGGCTACTTAGAACTAGCGTTGCTAGGGTAGAGCAGCTTAACTAAATTAGCACGCTCTGTTAGAAAACAAGCTACGTATGTAACTCTACGCGCTTAGTTACGCAACATACCCCCTAGTTAATCTTATATCAGGAACAACTAAACTAGGAGTGTGCCCTTAGTAATTGTAGGGCTCTAATCTTAGATTTTTATATTTCCCTAGATATCTAAGATTACTGCGCGCCTACAGTGTACTCTAGGTACTCTTCCTTTTAAGAGACCTCTTTAACTTTTAGGCTGCTATTACAAGTAGTTTATTGCTAGTTTAGGCGCTTATTTTTAATAGCTAAATTTTCTAAGCCTATAGCTAGCTATTAAGCTACTTAGTTATAGTTAAGGTAAGCACTTCCTAGGTTAAGCATTTCTAGGTAGTAAGAGTAAGCGTAAGGACTATAATCTAGCAGCTTTACCTTTACTAACCTAGTTACTTCCCTATATAAGTGTTCTACCTACTTAATTTCTCTATTTCTTTAGTTATATCTATTAATATGCCTATAAGTATACTAAATTATTTTCTGCGCGCCTAAGCACTCTCTAGCTAATTGTTTCTAGCTTCTTAATCTGTTAAGAGCTTTATTGTTAGACGTTGTCTAACTAATCTTACTATTAACGTTTTCCTAGCTCTTTTTAGAGGTTTGCTAACTTAGGTATAGAAACAAACTAAAACCTAGCGCTGCGCGCGCACTGCCGCTGCCTCTACCACCTGAGCTGCTGCCTGAGCTGGCCGGCTGCCAGCCGCCCGCTCGCTCTTGCCTGCGCCTGCCCCTATGTCTGCGCCTGCTCCTCGCCCGCGCCCGCTCCCTTGCCCTCACCTAAGCCTGTGGCTGCAGCTTTGCCCGCTCCTTCAGCGGTTGCTGCTGCCACCGCTGCCATAGCCACTGCCACTGCTGCTGCCTACGCCGCCGCGCTGCCGCCGCTGCCTGTGCCTGCGCCTGCGCCCCCTGCCCCCATCTCAGGCGCTCTAGTGCCTGGTGCGCGCAGGTTGATTCCCTACGCGTACTGCGTGGACGCGCTACTAGCAAGTAGCTTAGTCGCGCTGTGCGTTAACAACGCTGCTGCTAGCTACTGCAGCAAGCGCTGCTAGCGTTGTGCCTTTAGGCACTCCTGCTGCCTGCTCCCCCTACCCTTAAGCTGCTTAGGCTAGAACTAGTAGAGGAGCTTACTTCCTCTAGTAGAGTAACAACTTTAGTAAGTAACTTAGTTTTTAGTTAATAATAGTAGCTAATAAGCGTTTAGCAGGCTACTAACCTGCGCACTGCTATCTAGGTAGTAAAGGGCCTACTTGCAGATAGGTATAAATTTTAAGTACCTATTTATAAGTAGGTTCTTTAAGATAAAACCTATAGGGAGGGGGTTATCCTCCCTACCTATAGTTAATTTGTTTTTGTAAGCTCCTTAGCTGCTAGGCGTGCGCTTAAAAGAGCTGCTACTAGTAGTCTAGGGAGACTTATACCTATTTAGGGAGGGGTTATCCTCCCTAGCAATTTAAAGATCTTCTCTTTCTCTATTAACCTGCTCTTTTTCTATAACTAAGTCTTTCTTCTCTTAACTAATACTCTATAAGTTTAAATGCAATAAAAAGCGCTTGTAAGCTTATCTAGGAAGCGCTTTTATAAGGCTGTTAGCTAGCATCTTACTTATTTTAAGGTAGGTTACTTAGAGGTTTCCCTTAGCGTACTCTTGTTTTAACTATATATTTTAGATATCTACATAGCGTAGCTAGGTAGTAAGCTACTGCTCTCTTTAACTACTAGTTAGATAGTTTATTAGTTATTATAGAAAATCTCTTACAGCACCCCTAAGTCTAGCTAAAGTTCTCCTAGGAATTGTTTTAGAGCTACTAACTCTTTAGCTACATGCTCTAAAGCAAGTAATTTAGCCTTAGTAGTAGAAGTAGTTACTGTTAACTGCTGTGCAGCTTTCTAGATAATTAGACTACTAAAGAGCTATATAATATACCTCTAGGAAGATTAATAGGACTCTCTATTGTTAGTAAATAAGGCGTCTCTATATATAAGTAGATAACTGCCTTTATAAGCGCTGTACCTTATACCTAGATGCTTTGTTCTATACAAATAAGCTAAAACCTAAGCAGCTGCCTTAAAGTAAGTAGCTCCTAGATTTATTAAATAATAAGATAGCTAAGAGGCAGCGTATGCTATATCTAGTTAAATTATAATTGCTATATAGAGTATAGACCTAACTTGTTCTTAAAACGCTTTAACCTCTTATTTTAAAGCTTCTCTACTATATTTAAGCAGCTCCTCTATAGGAAATAGGACTATAGAGAAGAACCCCTTCTCTACTATCTTAAATTTAGTAGCAAGCTTGTTAATATAGGAGTTGTGCGTAAGAGTTATAGTATAAGCCTCTTAGTTTCTAATTATTTAAACGCCTAGAAACTATTTAGCAGCTCTATAGTCTTTAATTTAATACTTTTCTAATAATAAGCTTATTAGCTGTTTAGCAGCAGCTTAATTATTATTGTAATAGGCTAGGAGAATATTATTAATATAGAAGAGTAGCACTATTTTCTATTTAGGATTATAGAACAGGCACAGCTCTTCTTTTAATGCTAAGAGACTAAGCTTCTAGAGCGTACTAGAGAGCTCTCTATACTACAGGACTAGCAAATTGCGTAACCTATATAGAGCTTATAGTAGTAGAACAACTTACTTAGGTTTCTTAAATCTATCTAGTAATTTACAGAGCACCTAAGGTTTGTCCTAGCAGCTTGTGTTTAGAAACGCGCTAGTTACGTTATACTAATAGAGCTCTAGGTTAAACTAGGCTGCAATTGCTACTACAGTGTAAAACAAGTAAGCAGTAAGTGTTGTAGCGTAGGTTAAGACAATTAAATCCTTTACCTGTAGATCTCTATGTACGTAGATCCTTGCCTTACATTTAAGAAAGTAGCTATCCTAGTTAAATTTGTAGGTAAAGACCTATTTAAGCAGTAGGGGCCTTAATAAGGCGCTTAATTAGTTAATTTCTCTCTACGTTTCCTTCTTAATAAGCGTGTCTATCTCTTTTTAGCAGGCCTAGCGAAAAAGAGCTCCTAGTAGGTAATAGAGTAGATCTTTCTATTTGCTTAGTAGTAGAGGGAGCTTGTCCCTATGTAACTAGCGCTTGTTTTAAGCAACTAGTCTTTCCTTCTTTAGGGTTAAGGTAATAATTACTGCGTAGGCAGTAAGCAGCTCCCTTCTATCTATGCTATATTTGTTTGCATGTTTAAATAGTAGGTAGATAAGCTAGGCGTATCTGTAATTATTTATAGAGCTTATTATAGAGTACTAACCTGCTCTATTATTGTTGTTAGTAGGCTTGTTACGCTTGTTGCGCTTATAGTTCTCTATTTAGTAGCTCTGTCTTGTAGGTAGGCCTTAGATTCTCTGCTGATACGCGCGTCTCCTGCCTGCCTTATCTACTTGCGTTAATCTTTAAGAAGGTATTAGAATAAGCAGCAAAGTAGGTCTTAGTAGATTATTAAGATCCTTACTATCTACTAGCTTGCTCCCTTCTTCTATAGTTAAGTGCACTTCCTGTAAGCTACTAGTTAGATTATCCTCCTTATTAGGAGCTTCCCTGCCTATACTTAACTGCTCTAGTTTAGGCGTTTAGTTAGGGGGAAAGTAAACCTGTTTCTTAGCGTTGTTCTGCACAGATCTCTAGTAGCTTGCTAGCTAAGCTTGCTGCGCGTGTAGTATCTATCCTAGGAGCTCCTCTCTACTAGACTAGCCTTCTAGCAATTAAGGTTCTCCCTAAGTGTTACCCCTAAGCTAGTGCTTAGTAGACAAGCTAAGCAATAGGTCTCTTTGTTTAAGGGGAGCTCTATTACTTCTTCTACCTCTATCTTATTAGGTTTATGTAGAATATCTACAACTACTTCTACTTCTTAGACTGTAAGGGCTAATAACTTATCTAATTTGTTATAAAAGAGCTCCTTATTAAAGGTTACGTTACGCGTTGTAATTACCTAGTTTAGTTTAGGGACCTATATCTAGTATATGTTAGAAGCTTAGTACTCTACTAAGTATCTAATATAACCCCTTAGAGTTACTTTAAAGCTTCTCTAATTACGCCTAGCTGCTTGTTCCCTGTTTAGGGGATACGCTCTGCAGCTATAGGCGTATATCCTGCTCTAATTAGGTCTTAGATTAGCTATTAGTGCTCTTACCTGCTTAGGTTTGTACTAGCAGAAATAGTAAGTAAACTAGCAATTAAGCTCTTTGTTTAGGCTCTATAGCTTGTTTAAGTGAGTTAGACTTATGTTATAGAGCTATATTGCTGCTGCTACAACCTCTAGCTAGAGCTTCTTAGGTAGGTTTGCACTGCTCCTTATTTTAATAGATTTAGTAATTATTTCCTGCCCTGCTCTTTCTGCTGCCCTGTTTAGCTTGTAGGTATATAGAGGTATACGCTTAATATCTATTCCCTTATTAATCGCCTAGCGCTTATATTAGGAGCTCCCTTGCTATAGGAGAGTAGTAGTATTATTATCTTAACTTATCTTGCAGATATAGAGCTTGTACTAGATACGTACCTAGCTTAAGAAACTTATAAGTACCTGCAGTATCTCTACTTAAGTCTTCCCTAGTAGTAAGTACGTAAAGAGCTTCCTACTATAGTACTCCTTAATTAAAAGTATCTATAATTTACTACTCCTTCCTATAGGCATATTAAACAGATCCTAGCTAATTCTCTAAAAGGGTTTAGTAGGTTTTTCCTATTTCTGTTAAGATATAACTTGCTTAGCGTAGGTTGTTAAGTAGACCTTACAATCTTTTTAGAGCGTGCTGTTAATGTGTACGCTGCGCGCTTGTTGTACTAGTGCTTTTAGAGCTTCTAGGCCTAGATAACCTGCTCTAGCGTGCCAGAGGTGTTTAGCAGAGCTTTATAGGTAAGACTTATATAATTATTTTGTTACTGCGTTAAGGATTAGAGGATAAGAGTAGTAGGAAAGTAGCTTATATTTAATAAAAGTGAGGTTGTAAGCGCGCTTAAGAGTAGCACATACAACGCTCCTATTTAGATTGTTAATATACCCTACTTAGAGCGAGCTGTCTAGCCCTAAGTACTAAACTCCTTTCTCTTAGAGGCGTGCCTTAGAAATAATGTTAACGTAGAAACCTTCTACTACTACTATATCCTTAAGGAGTAGGTCTTCTGTATATAGGCCGCGCTTTCTGTATAACGCGTTTTTAAACAAACAAGCTCCTTGTCCTACTACTAGAAACGCTTGTGTGCCTGCCTCTATAGTGTTAGTAGAGTTAGCTGGGCGAAATAACCTAGGTATAAGCTAATCTGCGCTGTTAACTAAGTGTGTAGCTGCTCTATTATCTAAAATTATACTCTCTAAGAGCGGATAAGCGTTAAAATCTATAAGGTTGTAAACCCTAGGTTTCTTAGCTAGGTTGCTTATTATTTTTAGATTAATTAGAGCGGCCTATACATTGCTAGGAAACTTAACTTTAGGTGCTTTTGCTAGTAGAGCTGTTATAGCTAATAGAGCTTTTAGGGTCTAATTGAGCTGCTTAATCGCCTTCCTAGTATCTGTATACTCTTGGCTCTTAAGCCTCTAGAGAGTATCCTTGCAATAGCTTTCGCTTATATAGATAGGCAGTAAGGAGCTCCCTCTAACTGCTGTCTCTAGGCGTTAGTAGTTAGTTAGTTTCTACTTATAAGTCTCTCCTTTTTGTTTACAAGGGCAGGAGTACCTACTTAAGCTCTTAGAGTTAGTAGCAGGAGCTTAAGTAGTATCTGTTTAGCTTCTAAACGTTGCAAATACTCCTAGGTTATCTTTTCCTGCTCTTATAGTGTGCTTATACATTAAACTACTAAAGACCCTACTTACTTTGTCTAAATTAAGTGAATTAAGCCTTAGGATACTATCTTAGATAATCCTTTAGTTTATAGTACAAGCCTAATCTAGGGCAATCCTATAACTTAAGGCATCTAAGAAATCCTATACAGTAAGCGCCCTATTAACCTCTAGAAGCTTATATAACTTAGCTCTTCTATAGAGGTATAACTACCTATTGTACCAGTCTTGTAGAGCGGCTCTTGACTGTTTAGCCGCTCTAAGATGCTGTTAGTACTCTGCCCTAACCTAGTTCTAGGTGCTAACATCTGTTAGAGCGAGCTCCTCTTTTAGTGCTTGCACAAGCGATTACAGCGTTGTAGTGTTATTAGTAACAAGCTTTACTATTACTAGTAAGAGGATTAATAGTAATACTATTATGTTAACCTAGTTCTAGATCTTCTAAAGGCGCTCTGCCTTAGCAGCCTACTTGCTTGCTCTAATCTTGTATCTAAGGAGCTCCTTGTTATAGTTCTTAACGCTTGTTTAGCCTGTTAGAGGCTTGTTAGGTTAGGTGCTCTAGCTTTAGGTAGATTAAGCTAGTAGTTAAGTAGGGAGCGAGCCTATAATAGGTAGTTTAGGCGCTCCTTTGTGCATGCCTAGGGCGTCTTTAGCGTCTAGATCTACTATATCCTATACGTTACAAAGCTTAGCGTGCTACGTAAGTTAGATATACTAATTAGGCTAATTAGATCTTGTTTTAAGCTAATAGGGTCCTGTAGGGACACCTAAGAGAGCTTGCTTATTGTAGTTAATAAGCTCGCCTATAGTAGCGTTTAGTAGGGGATAGAAAGATAATTAGGTAATTAGAGCAGTTAAGCTAAGTCTAACAAGCTTATTTGCTAAGTGCGCAGGGAGATCTACTGTGCTTAGGAAGCTAGGCTTATAACTGTAATAGAGCTTACAGGACTATACTTAAGTAATTAATTAATTTAATTAGTATCTATTTTTCTATATAGAACGTGTTGCTTAAATACAAATAAAATGTGTAGGTTACGTAATCTCGCTTAACAAGCGTTTGGCCAGTATTAGGGCTGCTTAGAACTAGCGTTGCTAGGGTAGAGCAGCTTAACTAAATTAGCACGCTCTGTTAGAAAACGAGCTGCGTATGTAACTCCACGCGCTTAGTTGCGCGACAGAAATTCTACTCTTAAAGGGCACGCTGTAAAGATCCTGTTAGGATTAGCGCGTAGTTTAGGCTAGTAGAGGAGACACGCGTTATATATAGGATACCTAATAAGGACATCTACAACTTTAATAAGACTAGGTTTATAATAGGAGTAGCTTTAACGTTAAAGGTAGTTACTAGCTCTAATATAGTTAGTTACGCTACTGTTGTTTAGCTAGGTAATTACAAGTAGGTAACAACAATTAAGTGTATTAACGCGTTAGGTTAGTCTATCCTACCCTTCCTTATACTAGCAGGGAAGCTCTACTAGGCTAGCTGGTATTAAGACCTTCTACCTAACTAGACTGTCGCTGTTAGTAACAACAGCTAGACAATAGATAAGCTAGGCCTTAACTAGGTAAAGCACTTTAATAGGCATATACAGACTTGCTTGTTAGGTGCTTGTTAGCTACTTATCCTTAACAGTTATAGTAGCTACGCTACACCTAAGTTTAATTAGTACTATATAGACAACCTAATTATTACTCTCTATATGCCTCCTTACACCTTACATCTTCTCTAGCTACTAGACGTTAGCTGCTACTCTCCTCTTAAGGTAGTGTATAGATATAAGGTGTCTAAGCTTGCCTACTAAAGCATCTTCTATGTTAACAAGCTTAACTTCCTATAGATATACCTAAGGATTAGACTAACTACTCTATTAGAAAGTAATATTAAGGCTAGATTTTAAGTAATAGGGCTTATCCTATTTAATCTAGAGCGTGTCCTGTTATGCCTTACTATTATTAGAACACTATTACTACTAGGGACAGTAGCAGAACTAGCAGGGCTGTAGACAGCAGAGATACTACGTATAGTTAACTAGCTTTAGCAGCAAGCTTACCTTATATAAGATCTCCTCTAGCGTTAGTTATAGAGTCTAACTAGTTAAGCTATCTCTTAGCTTGTTAAGGGTTGTTAGTGTTAAAGTCGTGTTTTTAGTCGAAGACTGTAAACACTATTCAGTTGGTTCTTAGGAGATAGGTACTAGAGCAGGGTGTAAAACAAAGTAATTACCTAAGCAAAGCTTGTGATAATTAAAGGGTACACTAAAGAGTATCTAGTATTAATCTGTATTAAGTGCAGTTAAGTTCTAAATAACAAATGTATTATTAAGGTTATAACTTAGGTTAAACACAAACTATAAGAGTTGCATTCCTACTAGGCTATATACTATAGGGGATCCTAGAGCTTACTTATTAAAGCGTAAGCTTATAATACTAAGCTATAAATCTTACATAGCTTACTATAAGCTTTGTAAGCTAATTATATATATTAATCCTTCTTATACGCTAAGGTGTAAGCTTATAGATCTACTTGTAAGCTAGTTACGTAATCTGTTCTGTATGTTATTTGTTACTAGCCTATTGCAGGCTGTGTTTAGGAGATTACTAGAATAATTAGTTATAAAGATCTAGGATTGTAACACTATCTCCCTCCCCTATTAGATTTGTCTTAAATTATAATTACGTCTTTATAAGCGTGCTCTGCATCTTGTCTTAAGGTTTAGCCTTTGTTATGTCTTCTAATTCTTAAAAGAAACAACTACGCCTTGCTCTAGAGATTTAACAGCACAAAACCCTTACTAATATACCCTATAATTATTGTTTTACTAACAACTAAGAGTGCTTTATTATAGCATTAAAAGGTTTGCGTTGTCTAAAGTGTTCTAAGTGTGTACGTATTAGTTGTCTATACGTAAACTTGTCTTAGGAGTTACTAGACTATACTTGCAAGGAGTATAAAGTAAAAGTAGAAGCAGATAAAAAGCTGCTTGCTAAAGTAATTGCGTAGTTACTGCGCAACAAGAAGATTCTTACGTAGGCTAAGGATAGGGCGCATTAAAAGGCTAAATGTTTAGCAAATAAATTAAAGGAGTTAGGTAAGGATGTTTAAGTAGAGGAGTTAAACTGTCTAGCTATAGACGCGCTAATAGGTTATTCTCTAGCTATGTAGGCTACCCTTAACCTAATTAATATTTCTGCAAACTTTAGTACTAGCTTAGTAGTTGTTAGCAATTTGTAAGGTTTGTAACTAATTCCTAAGTGTTTTCTAAATGTAGGTAACCTAACTATTTAATTAGATATTCCTTGTCTAGTCTAATTCCTTAATGTTGTATTATTTTTTAACTTCCTATTTATTGTTACTATCCTTTTAGTAATAGAAGTCTTTTAGATTAGCGTTCTTAGGTTAGCTAGTTTTAATAACAATATGTAGAACACTAGGTGTATCTTCGCATCCTTTAGAAGATCTAGTCTATAGTTTACTAGGCTTATCTGTTCTAAAATAAAAAATAGGCTAACCTTAACATAATTAAGTTTCTTTATTAGTTACTGTGTGCGTAAGTTCCTTATAAGGAGGTAGACTTTATCCCCCTTTTTAGCTAAGGTGCTATTTTTCTTTTTCTATTAATATATAAAATTTATCTTAACTAAGCTTATGCAATGTTTTTAAGCAATTTCTAATGTATCTCCTTTAGTCTTGCTACTAAGGATATTACTAATTCTGTTTAGATGCTAGGGAAACTTCTAGTAAAGAGATTTAGATGTTGTCTGTAGTTCGCAAAGTACAGCGTAGTGCCTATTATTTCTAATAATTTGTTATTGTATGCGATTTGTGCTATAGGTAATAGTAAGACCTAGTTGTCTTATTGTTAGTTACTGTATATCCTTAGGTAAGTTTCTATAGTTTAATTTGTCCTTTCTGTTTATCTGTCTATCTGTAGGTAGTAGGCAGTTAAGAGCTTTTTCTTAGTACTAATTTCTGCTAGCAGCGTAGTCTAATAATTTAACGTAAAGAGCTTGTCTTAATTGCTAATTATTAACTCTAGAATGCTATAATAGCGTATTACTTAATCTAAAAACACTTGTGCGAGCTGCTCTATAGTGTAACTATGTTAAAATAGTATTATCTTAGCATACTTTGTAAATCTGTCTACTACAACAAATATTAAGTTGTAGGCATATCCTGTAATAGGGTCCTTAGAGATAGGTAGCTATGTAATAAAATCTATTATAATATTTATCTATAGAGCTGTTAGTAGTTCTATAGCTTACATTTCTCTATACTTACTGTAGGTGCTATGTTTGTTCTTCTAACACTGCACACAATTCTTAATAAATTTAGTAACCTTGTCCTTTATGTTGCTAAACTTATAGTGTTACTTAATAAGTTCTATTGTCCTAGTAACTCTAGGGTGTCTATAGAGCAGATTATTGTAGTAATTGCTTATAACTATCTCCTAAAGTTCCTCTAGTACTTATAACAGTATACGTTGTTTTTGTTAGATATGTATTATATTATTAAGTTGCTATAAGGGTTCTAATAATCTGTCCTTGTTAATTCTAAGTATAGCGCTTTTATTAATTGTCTTATTTCTAGCAAGGTTGTGTTGTTAACTAAGTGCATTAGCTCTACTATTGTCCTTGCCTAGGGTGTACAGTATCTTAAACTTATACTATCCTAATAATTCTAACTATTATACTTATCTCCTATTTAGTACTTTTGTAGTAGTAAAGTGTATAAGGTTTTTATAGTCTGTATAGATAGTAAGTTCTAAGCAGCTTTCTGCGTAGATCCTCTAATGCTGTAGTGCTAATACAATAGCTATAAGTTCTTTGTTATGTACATTGTAACATTCCTCTAGTCCTATAAACTTCTAGGAATAGTAGGCTATTAGGTGCTATTTGCTATCTCTTTCTTGTGTAATGCATGCTCCTAAGGCTAAGTCTAAGGCGTTAGTCTTAATTCTAAGTAGTTTGTTATTTCTAAATATAACTATTATTAGTAGTTCTATATATGCTGCTTTAAGCGTTTAGAAGGATTCTTCTTGTTCTTATCTCTATTTAAATAGTGTATCCTTCTGCGTAAGCTTTGTAAGTAGTAAGGCTTTAAGAGAGTAGTCTTTAATAAAGCGTTAATTAAAGTTAACAAATCCTAAGAACTCTTAAATGTTTTTAACTGTTTTAGGTATTAGCTAGTCCTTTACTACCTTAATCTTTAAGTTACTTATTTTTACTCTATGTTTTCCTACAACATAGCTAAGGAACTCTACTTTGTCCCTATACTATTTACATTTTTCTAGTTTAAGTTATAGATCTGCCTATTATAGGCACTTAAGCACTTTAGTTACATGCTAAATATGTTCTTTAAGGGTTTTTAAGTATACTAAGATGTTGTTAAGGTATGCTACTACTGTCTTATCTAGATGTGCTCTTAATACGTTGTTAATTAGAGCCTAATAAGTAGCTAGCGCATTAGTAAGCCTAAAGGGCATAACTAAGTACTTATAATAGCTATAGCATGTTTAGAACGCTGTCTTCTATTCTTTGCCTTCCTTTATCTATATAAGATTGTATGCTCCTCTTAGGTCTAATATAGTAAAGTATTAAGCTCTATCTAACTAATCCTGTAGCTCTAGGATGTTTAGTAATAGGTATTAATTCTTAATTATAATATTGTTAAGCTTGCAGTAGTCTATGCATAGTCTTAGTATGCTATCTTTCTTCTTTACAAAGAGTATTAGGAATCCTGCTAGTAATTCTAATTCTTAGATAAATCCCTTTTTAAGATTTTCTTAAATATATACGCGTAATACTTTAAGTTCTTTTTCTAACATTCTATATATTAGCCTAAAAGGTAGATCCTTTCCTTCCTGTAACTTAATCTTGTAATCCTAGGGTTTATGCTTAGGTAACGCTTTTGTTGTTAACTCTTCCTAAAACATTAGTGCGTACTATTAATATACGTTAGAGATAGCAGAAGGTGCACTATTTTTCTCCTTAACTCTCGCTTTAGGATCTATAGGGCTTTTAGTATCTGCAGAGTTAGCTACTTGCTTTAGGTGCACCTAGTTTAAAGAGATATTACTAATCTCCTTCTTATCTGCTAGCTGCGTTGCGCGCTGTGTAGGCTTTAATGTAGTTATATAGCATCTATATTACTCTAGGGAAATCTGTTAATTTCTCTAATTTATTACAGGATTGTGTTTCTATAACTAAGAGAGCCCTAATATAACATTATAAGTAGTTATCTTAAAAACATCTAGGGTTATCCTTTCTTAGTGTCCTTGTATAGTAAAGTTCTCTGCAACTACCTTGTATGTAATCTTAGATCCTTTAGGCATAGGTTCTCTATTAGTAACTTAGAGCAGGTATGTTGTATTTTTGCAGGTAGGGCTTAGTCTAGCTAACCTTATACCTTGCGCAGATATATAATTAGATTATGCTCCTAAGTTTAAGAGTACGCTTAACTGTCTTCTATTAATCTAAACAGGTAACTTAATTAGTAGGCTCCTAGCTCCTATATTATTAAGCAAGCGTTTATACAAGCTTCTAAAAGCCTTATGTGTCTTAATTCTAAATCTATTATCTTTCTTAACCTAGTAGTGTATGCTATAGTCTAGGTTTAAGCAAGTCTGCTATTTAACATTTTTGCAGGAGTTGTTAACTACTAGTTGCATTATTACTATTACAGCAGGGTTATTTACTCTAGGAAAGTAAGGCTTTAAGCGTTTGTCCTAGAGGTGTACGTTATATAGGTTGTCTTAACACAGGTACTACTGTAGGCAGCAATTTAAGCGCTATGTTAGAAACCAGCCTCTACCTAGCTTATTACTGTAGTATATCTAACACTAGTTAGTAGTGTATGCAGTCCACGTAATAGAGGCGTGTGTTAGATTGCAGACATCTAGGTTGTACTATTATTAAGGGTTCTTTTTGTAGTAAGCTTTTGTTTGTTTCTTAATATAAGAGTAGTAGTTTAGCTATCTTTATAGGCATTAATGTTCGCAATAGTTTCTTTGTTGTCTATTTTCTATTTGTTAAAGAAATTATTCTACTAGTTGTTATCTTTGCGTTGTGCATTCTCTAATTACAGATCTAGACTAACTCCCTTACTTACTAGATTTTTACAGTGTTAGTAAGGCTATAACTTTTTATGCTGTGTTGTCTAGTGTAGGTAGTCCTCTATATTAATTATAAGACGCAACGTCTTTAACTTTTTACTATTATTTTTAATAGTTATAATTGCTTATTTACGCTCCTTGTCTGTTATTAAGTACGTTAGACGTAGCTGCGCGTAAGAAGTCTTACAGTAGGGTATAGGTGCCCTATTGTAGTAAGCGCAGATTCTGTCTGCCTCTTAATACTCTACTTCTAAAGAGTCTTCCTTAGTACCTAACTCTAGGTCTTCTATAAGTTAGTCTACTGTATTAGTAATAACTTCCTATTTATTATTAGCGTTAATGCCTTCTATAGCCTCTCCTTAGGTTGCGTAGGCAAGTACATTTAACTATTAGACTACTTTATTAGTTTGTTAACAGTTCCTAGCAATGTGGCCTAGTTTGCTATAGTTGTAACAAGTACGTTCTAACCTGTCTATAACGTTGTTGTTTTCCTAGCTATAGGTGTTGTTCTGCTCTAGTTGTTGTGTAATGCTTAAGAGATCTATAGCTTCTAGTCTAAAATAGCTGCTTTGCGTGTTACTATAGATACAACGTCCTGTATTAGGACAGTAGCAGTTGTTTCCTTAGGCGCCTTGGTTAAGGCTGTAATGCTATAGGCTACAGGATAGCGTGCGTAAAGGTTAGAGGCCTACTTAAGCACGTAGATTGTTTCTTAATTCCTGTTAGAGTTTGTACAGCCTAATGTTAATGTTAATTAATTTATTAATAAGCTAGTCTAAAGTATTAAGCAAGGCGCTGGTGCGCATAAGCTCTTCTTTAACCTTAGGCTTAAGTCCTTGTTAGAACATAGTTATTAACGCATTGTTATCCTAGTTAGTGTTAGTAGCTAGCTGCTAAAAATTAGCAGCGTAGTTAGCAGCAGCCTTATCCTAATAGATATACTAGATGTTGCAACAGGCAATTGTAGGTTTGTTAGATATCCTAAAAATTAGCTTAACTTTTTCCTTAAATGCGTTAAAGTTAGATATCTATATATTAACTTTATTAGGGGCTTCCCCTACATTGTACTATTAAAGGAATAGTTTAATCTACTTAAAAGCTTGTCCTCTTATATAGCTAGCTACAAGAACAACTTGCTAGTTCTTAGCTACCTAAGCTCCTTAGAACAAGAAGAATAAGTTCTACTAGATAAGCTAGTTGTTAAGTTTATTTCTCTTGCTAGAGTATGTCTCTAGTTTAGATATATAAAGGGTGCTTAACGTAACATTATTAATTGCCTAGTACAGGGGAGCTAGTTCTCCTCCTAAAGAGCTAGGCGTAGCGTAGGTTCCTAAAGTACTTATCTTTAGGGGTGTTTAAAATGTTAAAGTTGTGTTTTTAGTTAAAGACTATAAACACTATTTAGTTAGTTCTTAGGAGATAGGTACTAGAGTAGGGTGTAAAACAAAGTAATTACCTAAGCAAAGCTTGTGATAATTAAAGGGTACACTAAAGAGTATCTAGTATTAATCTGTATTAAGTGCAGTTAAGTTCTAAATAATAAATATATTATTAAGGTTATAACTTAGGTTAAACACAAACTATAAGAGTTACGTTCCTACTAGGCTATATACTATAGGGGATCCTAGAGCTTACTTATTAAAGCGTAAGCTTGTAATACTAAGCTATAAATCTTATGTAGCTTACTGTAAGCTTTGTAAGCTAATCACGTGCGTTAATCCTTCTTACGCGCCAAGGCGTGAGCTCACAGATCTACTTGTGAGCTAGTCACGTGATCTGTTCTGTGTGTTATTTGTTACTGGCCCGTTGCGGGCTGTGTTTAGGAGATTACTGGAATGATTGGTTGTGAAGATCTGGGATCGTAACAGTTAGCTTGCTATGCAATTAGCAATAATCCTAGCTTAAGAGAATATAAAGCTACGTGCTTTAAATTAACACTAGCAACGTAAGCGTTAAAAGCGTAGATAGTATATAGCATGTAGGGGAGCTCTACAGGTTAAAGAAGCTTAATTACTAGTCTTATAGGCTAATAATGTAGTTGAGGAGGAGGCCTAGGTTAACGCTGCCCCACAGCGTTAGCGAGCACTACCAACGTGTAGTAAATGCCACATGCAAGGCCACAACAGGACTCAATATAGAGCTATCTAATCTATCTTGCTTCAAAACCTTACTTAATTTGACTATGTGGTTATGGAGCAATTGCACGCTGAGTTAAGCGCGTTTTAGTGGGGTGGCCAGGATACTGATATGGCCAGCTTACTGATAGAACACGTTATTTTAGTGTGCGGGGTTGTTGTCAGCATGCGCGTCTTTGATCTGACTCATCACACGTGCGTGAGTTTTTTTACTTTCGTTTGAGATACATCCTACGTCTTGTTGCTGCGTGTAGGGCACTCAGAAGCATACAGTCCACCCAGTTTATCTACCCGTAGCCTCCGATATACATTCTGGCGCTGAGACATTCCTAGACTAAGTCCTCCTAGTCGAAGTAAGAACTACAAGACACTAGTATCTAATCAACAACTAACATGCATAGAACACGCGTGTGTAGCTGGAAGTCTGTGTAGTCCTTTACTAAAATAGCTCTAGACAATATACTAAACTACTATCTTCTTTCTAGCCTCCTTTGCAATTAGTTAGCCTATTTGTTTCCCTCGCGTGCAGAAGTTTGAGCGAATCTACTACTTTAAGGAACATTAGGCTCCTGTACAATCAAATCTAATTTACTTAATATTGTTGTGAAATACAGGGAAGACATTACTGCGTCTAAAGCACACTGCCTTTAAGCTCTTTGACAACTCTTACCTAACAATATACCTATTCCTAAGGTATATAGATAGCGTAAAGATAGATGCGAAGTCTTTATCTACATAGAGCTTATTATAGGGGTAACCTTAGAGAGCTAGTAGGATTTGCTGTCACGGGTATTCATACTGTTCGAGCCTCAGTCAATCCATCTGATGGATCACTATGTGAGGACTCAGCTCGAACCCACTAGGCCACACTGACCAAAAAGGTACAGTGATCCAATAGATGGATGGACTGAGGCTCGAATAGTATATACCCGTGACATTTGCTCTCTAATTAGGTGAAGACAGAAGTCTGTAAACAACTGCGTACTATTGTACAGGGCCTACGTATGCTACAGCTAGACCTAAGCGATTAATTTATTAGTAAGCTCCTTAGTCTTTAATAGAGTAAAGCTTATGCTAATCTGCTCTAGGTCGAATTAACTAAAAACCCCTTCTTAATATTATCTTCACAGACAGAACAAAACCCCTAGCTAGACCATTTTACACTGTTAAAGAGATCTATAATTAGCTCTCTGTTTTAATAAAGATTAGTAAGGAATCTTATTTTGCTAATCTATTACAAATTCTAGATCCTTTCTAGCATTTACTTCCAGACAACTTAAGGATTGTCTTCACCTATACTAATCTTTATCTAAGCAATATAATAATGTCTACTAATACATCTAGTTGCATACTTGCTGTTATTGACTAGCATTAGTCAGGATGGTATCTAGAGTACTGGGAGTTTTGTAGAGCTCTATTTACTTCTAACTTTAGCGATTAGGCCATGGAGTATATCCCCGAATTTGTTAATATTGCTCAGTGTTATAATTTCCAGGCTTGGTACCCCCGGGCTCTAGGATATTAAGGGTAGTATTAGTCGTACTATAGTCGAGCTGCAGGGGACTAGTATAGAACACGTACGATAGTTTTACTAAGGTTGTAGAAGGGCTTAATTTCTAATATTTACCTAGAAAACAGGGCCCTAACAGCATAGATTATTGTCCCCTGCTTAGCCCTGTTCTGGCTTAGAACTAGCATGCCCTAGTAAGTAGGCACGTTGCCTCTCTCTAGATATACCACTAAAAAGACCTCGCGCTTAGGTGATGCTGTTCTTTAAGGAGATAAAATAAGTAGGACTGGTTATGTCAGATTCTTAGCTTGTTTAACCTAGGCAAACTTAGATAGGATGTGTGTATCTTAGAATAATGTAAAGGGAGAGGAAGCAAGAAGACTGGGCAAAACTGCAAGGATAATTGTAAACTAGAGATTCCTGATACAAAGAATAGCTGATAAGGATGAGAATGTAAAGGGCGACTATAGATGATGTGCTCTTTATACCTATAGAACCCAGGTCTCATTGTGGTCCTTTGAAGTTCACATGACTACTAAAAGGTCTACTACCTCCAATGTCCTGCAGATAGTCTCAAGAGACTGTGGTGTGATTCAGTAGAAGCCGCCTAAGCGCCGACGGAGTTCTGTTGCAGGCGTTGGTGAACCAGGCTCTATGCCAAAAGTGTTGGAGAGCCGGGATGGAATTGGACTGAACGAAGATATCGAGGTGAGTCAAAGCCAGCATAAAGGAATATCTTTACGAATTTGAGGCATCTATTGAACAGGAATGGCGCGAGTTTACGTTATATACCAGGTCAGAACTGGCCAACCACATAGAAAGCCACTAAGATTGGACTTAGTCGCTAGTGACGATGAACTTACAGACCTTCGTCCAGTTAAAAAGCTACATTGCACTGTTGGCAAGCCGTATATGGGTATCAGACACAGCGAACTGTGCTTGTTAATTGGAAGATGCCTTGAAGTGCCAGTTTCCTTTCTAAAGTGGCGACTAAATATATGGCCCGAATGTGATATCGTGACAATTACTATAGCATGGTTTGTGCGCTCAGCAGCTAGCCATGACCTAAAGGGAATGGTGATCAGTTCATTGTCCGTGATAATCTGCCTAAAACTCTTGCAAGTGCAGGAGCTCGCTACAGCATTGCTATGAATTCCGTGCTGGTGGCATCAAAAGGTTAGAGACGACTATTGCATGTTGAGATGATGAAGTGATGCGAGCGAAGAAGTAGCGATCATATCAGAGGACAGGAGAGAATGAGCAGCAAGTCTGGTCACTAGGGTCGATAGCGCGAGATTTCATTGCCAAGCCCAAATCACGCGAGCATACCAGGAATAGTCTACCATGGTAATGAATAGTCTAGTAGGGCTCTGCGCGACAAGATCACACTTTCAATAGCGATAACCCGGTGCCTGCAGTATAAATACTGTCCTCCGCCGCATCAGATGAGACGTGTCATTCTTCGACTCTCAAGCCTCTCTCGATTATCGACTCACGTCGGCTGTCCAGCTGGCGATCAAATCTTTTCAAAGGCCTCACAAAGATCACTGCTAGCCCAGTAGAACAGTGTCCTGCTACAAGAACACAATGGATCATATTGTTGATATAATGGCTTCTCACGATCATCCCGTGGTATTAGTGGGCTCTTCCGCGCAACGATGGATGGGGTCCGCCGGAGCCATGTCGCGTATCTGCGATCTCCTTACAAAGGATAGTGCTCTTCAGAGCATTGGCACAGCTCTTATTCAGTCAGGGCATTGGGGGAATGCCAGCCCGAAGGAGCAGTCCAGCCTGGATGAACTGCCCGAATTCGAAGCCGATTTATTGCTTCAGCGAACAAAGATTGAAGACGACAATGAGTATGAGTATCTTTGTCTATGGTCAGAAACCACGTATCACATGAACGTGGATGGTTGCCCGTTCATCGAAGTGCCTGATTTCTATCCTTGGTACAAGGTTCTCATAGAAGAGAAGTGGCACCCAGCAATAGGTCGAGAAGATGGATGGTGGTATGGTCCTCGTATTAGTTCGCAAACGAAATTACTTGATTTACCGGAAGAAGCAATGGCAGCAAAGACATTTTCCGGACGATTACCAAGAGGCAAGAGCCCATCCAACGACCATCCAATACTAGTACCGAGTCTTCCGGCATATCTGGACGCCCTTATTTTTCATAAAATTCACTACAAGGAATCGAAGCCGGGGCTTGACTTTCTTGCATCATGGATAATTCGAAACTTAACACGATACTTGTATCTGGAGCTACCACATTAGCAGTTGCCACTACTCATGGAGCTTGAAGAGGAAGAACACATGGAGGAGTATCTCCGGAATTATAAGAGAAAGCCTTTTTTTGTGTATCGAGGAGGTCTCGGGTCGCAGGTGCAGGAGTGGGACCCAACTAGTTATCCGGATTATTGTGATGCGCCCATGATCTGCACTTTCGTTCCTGCCATATTAGCTTAGCAGGTGCGTTGTTGCAACCAAATGGACGTCAATGCCTGCGTCAGAGATTGAAAGGTTCTATGATAGTAGCAATAGATCTATTCATGCCCTTCCTCCGTTCTTCCTCTTCTGTTCTTCACCCACTGGCGCGCAGAGTTATAGTATGGCGTATGACCCATCCTCAAAGAACGATACTAACACGCCCTCGCAGTTCGTTATTCGCATTCCTACCGCCAACCCATCGCTTTCAAAATAAAATCGACGTGAGTCCGTCTATACAATCTTAAGCCATGCCGCTGTGCTGACAAGTTGGCCTTCAGATCGTTATTCGGTATCTTCATCACTCCACCCACGACACTTCCCCTCCCCCCCGTCCTTTATCGCCCTCACATCCTCTCGACCGACTGCGGGACAAGTAACCCCTTCTTCGCCGTCGTCCTCAACATGCCGTCCCCCAAGCCCATCACCCCCAATGGAAGCAGCTCTTCTCGAGTGCTTCCTGTCAGCCACCCGTCTCCTTCCGCTCCGATTGCGTTTTTCGTTCATCATAACCGGAGGGCCGCCAGCGTCTTTCGTGGTTCGCGAAACTACACAGAAGACGTCGACGTGGCGGCCTCCTCCGAAGCAATTTCATGCTTTCACAACGCAATCGCGAGCGGCACTACGCAATTCAAATACAGAGATCCGTTGTAAACGATCGAATTCCACGGCTGCCAAGACTTCATTGTCCACCTCGAACTTCTACAACTTGGTGGCGGCTTCGTGGAGTCGATCGCCGCGCATGAACCCTTTTACGATGGGTTCATCGTGCCCCGGGCGGATCTTCTCGCATTGCGTGGTGTGACGGTGGCTGACCCGGAGGATGATGGTGACTTGTTGGACTTCAAGATCTTGTTGAGGACGACGGTTAAGAAGGGCACACTTCTCCTGCAGTTGGATGAGAGTATGTTAGCGGCGTTAAAGAAGGCGGCGGGGAAGCTGTCATAGGTGGATGCGCTAGTCTTATCAGGTATTCTTAGGGAGGATAATTTTGTCCAATTTCATTCATTATAGAAATTCTACTCCTATAAGGTGACTGTTCTTCTAGATCTCCTTAGAAATTACAGGTTCACCCCAGATGTAAGACAAAGCTCCAAAATGTGGAGACTCAATGAGACTTGCTTTGACCAATTCGCATCGAACGGGTTCAGTGGTGCTAAGGTCCTTCTCCGCGACGAATTGAAGATTCAAAAGTCTGATCTCCCGACGACCCCTATCAAGAGGCATTGCCTTGTACATCTCATAGTGAGCAGCAGCACGAGCATCGTCGCTACTGTTCACGATAAGCATACAGGAGCCGATTTCAGGGCTCAAAACACCTACGAATTAGACGTAGCTATTGTCTTGGTCGGCAAGTGCTTAGCACACCGGTGTGTTCAAACCAGCAGCAAAGACGCGTGGAGAACAAACAAAGATAAAATGGTAAGTGACAATAAGAAGTTGGGAGAAGGAAAAAGTTAGTCTTCTCAAATACGATGTATGCCGGCCATAGTCATGTAGCTTGTTGTCGTGCTCCTTTTGTGCTTAAATCAGGGTACTTTTTTCTTCTGCGAAACTAGTTATGTATTCCGCGATACCGTAAACAGATAAATTAGTGGTTTGTGTGGTAGCAGGACAAGTGACAATAAGGCTTCCCGTTCGCTCAGCCCTATTTAAGCAACGTACCGGCGGATTAGTAGTTAGGTAGGTGACCACTAGCAGATACCCGCTGTTGTATGTTTTTGCTCTTTTGCTCTAATATTAGAGCGATTGGAACAAGAACGGTTGCATCTAATCAGCAGAAGCAGGACGGGGAGCGGAGTTTGATTTGGTGCGGCTGTAAGCGAACTTCACTTCAGTTGCAGACCGGGCGTGACTAGCTAGTAGCACCAGTTGTGTATTGTGGCAATGCATCAACGATGAGTGTAAGGGCAGTCATGCAATGGCAATGGGATGAAGCGCAGTAAATCGATGAATAAACAGATTCGATATACCCATAAGGGTGAAGTAGAACAAAATCCAGGTTCAAACTACACAGCACCGCATCTCAACGCCCTCATCCCACTCGCCATAGCCGGCTCAACATGTCCTCTGATCGGCAATCTCGCCTCCCTCGTAAACAGCAAAACATACCTAACCATCACACTCTCCACATCCTGCACCACGTGGATATTCCCACTAACCCTGTTCCCATCCCCAACGACCTCGCATCCCAACAGCAGCCTCATATTGCTCAGGCCGCTGTTTTTCCAGCTCAGACTGACAGGGCTATAGTGGAAACTCGTCGCCGGGTCGTCGGACAGGTAAACGCCTTTCCCGTGTGCGGCGCCGGTGCGCTGGAGTGCGGTGCCGGAGCAGACGCGCAGGCCTTGGGCGAGGATGGCGGGGAGGCGGTCGAGGGCGTGCCGTGAAAGAGGAGTGTAGTGTTTTGCTTGGAGGATTTTATTTTCGACACAAAGATCTTTTCGAGCTGCGGGCTGGCATTTGCGAGCACGAATTGGTGGGTTCCTGGTGGGAGATTTGGGATTTTTAGAAGTCCGGTTGCCGTTGCTAGGAAGCCGCGATGGTGGATGACGGCCCAGGATATTAGTTTCTCGGCTGATACGTGGTATGAGGTGAGTACGGAGGATAGATTGACGGCGTCGCGCATGATTGCCATCCGAGGGAGGGCGTTGAGTATCGACTTTACGATCTCGTTGCCGCGGATTGGGCAGTCAGGGAGCAACTCTGACTTCCCCGTCACGGCAGCAGCGTAGACAGAAGAAAGAGCTATGTCGACGGCAAAAGTGTCGGTTCGTATCTCAGGTATCCTGACTTGAAGTGGGAGGTTGTACCAGAGTCGAGCACAGGAGAAGAGATCGCAGGGAGTCGAGCGACGAAGTTGGGTCAGCTGCGCATTGTGCGAGGAACTGCACGATACACAAAACTGGGAAAGGTTGCGTAGCCATGCCATTACGTCCTGATATACAGCTGCTATACCTATATCCCCTCTGCGTAACTGGGAATAGATAATACGACTTAGTTGCCATGTCAGAGCCGTATGTGTAGACGTACATATCCGCTTTGTAGGATTTTCGGATTCTCCCGAGCAGCTGTACGGTGAGTGGGCCATGGTTTCATTGTTTAGCTCTGTGTTGTAATGTAAACAGAATGAAGGCGGCAAAAATTTGCCACTATCGCGGTATAGACGAAGCACGAGTGTATTGGCAAGTTCCGGGATGCCAATCGCTGCACGCTGTAGCTGGGTGAAGGCAGCCAAAGAGAAGCTGATCTCAACTTCGCTATCGCCAACTCTCTCCACTACATCTATCACTCCGGCCGGAAGCTTCATGATCTCTTCATCAAGCTCAGATGTATCGGACACGCCGAGCTGCTGAAGAAGGAGACTCGTACCCTTGGGATCCTTCGCTTTGAGTGCTTTTTGCAGGACCTGCAATTTTTGAGCTTCTCGCAACAGCTCTTCTTCAATCGTTTGCCAGAATCTCGCCGCTTCTACGAGTTGCTCTTTTGAGATGTCGAACCCGGCTTGTACGATATTGAGCAGACAAGCTATCGAATGCACTGCACTCTTGGTACTCTCGTCGACCCTTTCATCCAATAGCCATCCCGCCACCATGACTTCGACTACCGAAGCTGGGACACCGTACTTTGAAGCCGCTGGATTGGTTGGCGTGGATGCTCTCAGTGAATGGACTGTAGCCGGGGCCATCGAATTTGAAATCAAGGTTGCGATCGATTTTCGTTGGTTAGCCATCTGGGGAGCAGGCTCTATACCGCGAGTTTGAAGACCAGGGATATACATATAACCATGTTTGGCATCCCATATCTTTTTGCAGACCTCCACCGTCTCAGTAGAAGCCTGAAGTATGATAGAGATGCAGTCTGAGATATCCCAGTCGTTCTTCGCTTTTGTCGACAGGATAGCAACGATCTTTTGCAAAAACGGCTCGACGGATTTTCCCTCCGCCAGTTTCAAGGACTCAAGTATTGCTAGAGCATTCTTACTTCTTGCACCGTTGCAGCTCAGGATACATTTCACTGCCTCATTCTCATCACCCAAAACCCTTTCCAGCCGCGAAAGTGTTTCCGAATAAGGTACGAGCTGCGACTTCCACCTCTGTAGTTCGAAGCGTAGAATAGGTGGTATTGCGCATTCTTCCGAGGGAAGATTTGGTCCTGTAGCGAATAATGTTTCCACGTCGACCAGGAAAGACAGCCACTCAGATGCTTTCATCGTTTTCAACGTATAATCGACTAAATTTCGTTCATTGAAGACTCCAAGTTGAGTTTCCTGCGCTAGTAAGTGGTATGCAAAGTCTTTCCAGTAAACGATGTCCGCTTTGAAATCTTTAGCAGATTGACACTGTGCGAGTAATCTGATGAGCTCGACAATTGAGTGCCCGAAATCTCTCTCTAAGCCTGACAGGACCAATCTGACATCGGCCAACGATAGCCTTGGACCCAGTTGTTCGTCTACTGAAGCAATTCCGTTAAGACATCTGATGCCGAGGTTGATATCATCGCTAGTATATTTCGTTACCAGAATCGCCAGTAGCCGTCGGTCTTGACTGAGTCTTGAGGTGTTTTCCCAAATCCTCAAGATGGAGTCGAACATATGTTGAGAGGTGTAACTGACTGTTTCTTGTGCCAGAAGGCGATGCAGGCAATATTTTTCAATAAATTTTTCCATGGGGTGCTGCGATTCCTCCGGTCGGCCTGGGAGAAAAGAAGGTGCTAAAATACGCTGGCTAGTCCCGTCTGTTGCCTTTCGTTCCTCTGTTGTTTTCAAGCCGAGAGATTGTGACCAGCCATCTTGTGCAGCAATGTAGATATCGATGGCTATAGTCATATGCTCTGCTGAAGGAAGTAACAAACACATCTGGCTGATAGTCTTCTCCCCAACAGCCGGAATGCTCTTAGAGGATTTGACTACATCGCAGAATGTGTGAAGCTCCATAGCAAATTCTGTCCACGGCTGACGTTGCTCGATAAGCGTACGTACTGCAGTTTGACAGTCTTGTATGCACCTGGCAATGCCTCGCAACATGGCAGGTGTTAAAAGTATCCCTCGAAGACCAGACGCATGATCCTGATCGAGTAATTGAACGAGACATTGAAGTTCTCGAATTTGGCTTCCTCCAAGGTAGTCGTGTTCTGTGTAAATACGGGTGATGGTGACCAAAACGTCGGGATCAATGCTCTCTTGCATGTATAAGACGGCCTGTACAAGTTTCAAGGCTTCCTGAGTCATGATTCGGTTAACGACAAGCTCTGTAAAGAGTCTCAATATTCCTGCTCGACCTTCTGATACTGCTGCCCATGTCGTTTCAAGCGTTGAAATGGCGCTCTCCAGCAAACTTCTCAGGCCATCCTTAGTACGACTAGGCACCTCCATCAATAGCCCCCAAGCTTGATCAAGCTCCTATCCGACCCACATTGTTCGATGAGTCCATTTAGCAGTGTAAATCCGGAGCCGCTTATGAAGTCAGGTCCCTCGAGAGCGAGTAGGTCCGGTAGCGTGGCTGCGCTGATACTGTCCATATTGCTCAGAAGCGTGATACGCCTCAGATCCGGCCTCCAACGCGCCCAAACTCGCCATGTTGGAAACTGAGCATCGAGTATGTATTCTGGTAACATAAATCCTGGTGGTGTAGTGGCTGGCGATATGCGTTCAAGTTCCGCCATCCAGTATGAGGCTTGGTGGGCGGCTAACCAGTTGCTCTTCAGTCGCAAACCTTCCAAGTGTGCCGCGTAGTCCGCCAAAGCACGACTTGTCAGAGTCAAGAACTCTGGTACTGTGTTCATGTTTGGTGTCGCACACTCTCTCAATGCTCTGCTCACTCCAATCAAGATTTTTCCTGCGGCACCGGAACCGTGTGTTGCAAAGGGAAGCAGGTGGTGTGCCCATCTTGCCTCCAGATCTGTGAATGAGGTTGGATTGACGAGATTCGCTGCTATGACACACTGCAGCCAGGTCTCCAGGCCCCAGTAACTTCCATGCGCAACATTCAGGTTCACATGTAGCGTTGCTCTCAGACTCGATGCTGTCATGGCATGAGCTGCGGCAGCAATAGCGATGTCTCTCGCTTCGTGTGAATTAATGAGTATGGCTAGGCGTATGTCTGTATCCGCTTGGGTGATCTTGCCCTTCTTCTTAAGATACACGTCGGTAGCCTGCCGCAGGAGAGCATTCGGGAACTTCGGATCTGATGGGTGCAGCACACCGGCGATAGCATCTATCGCTTGATGCCAGTATTCGCTGTGTTTAGCTTTGTTGAAGAGTAAAGAGTGCTTCAATTGCATTCTTCTCCTAGTTCGAAAGTCGTTGACACGCATTGTCGTCGTTTCTGACATGATTGACGAAATACTGCTGGGTGTGTATTGCAGGTATATTGTTGCGATAACTCGGTCAGGGACTGGTCATAGTGAAAGGAAGTCACTACCAAGTCTCAGCAGGTACTGCGGCAGTTGGCCTTCAATGATGAAATGCCGGCTTTGGAAGACTGTAGCAAACTTTCAGGCAGATATGTGGAGCAGTCCGCACCATTCAAGATTGTGGAATTCTCGTACCTCATGCGAGCCTACCATACCGGTAAGTTGAAAGCAGCCTGAGCAGTTTCATGTCCTACTGCGCATAAGGCGGAACTTGGGAGGCTCATCCATTTGTGGCTTGACCGAAAGCTCAAAACAGCTAGAAGCACAGCGATCATGAACACCGTAAATACACTAGACAGCGGTAAGCGAGTAGGCTGTGCAAATGTGCTAATGATACGACATGAGTGAGAACAGGCTACTGGAGAGAAAGAAAGCGAGTAGAGATGGTTGTCGGGTGCATGTGGCCTTGCGAACGAATATACTAAATTCATGTCATCATACCATTTGACGAACAAGTCTACTGTGTAAGAGTTGCATGCGCCAACCAAGAGCTGAGATACAATGAGTTGACGGATCTCCGCTAATACCGCTTTGGCATGTTATTATCTTGAATGTCAAGCAAGAGGAATTGCCCCACTTCTGATTCTACATGACAACGCACTTGTCTGTATCAGGCGTGACACTACGCATGATTGTCAGGTTTGCGTACAGATGTGTGCGACATTGTTACTTTCCCTTGGCTCTGTCGGAGATGCGCAGCTGCCTGTCCGATGAAATCGCCCGTTTTGTGAAAACACACTCGGTTACCTTTTGCATCGCGCACTGCTTCTCCAATGCTAGAGTCGTAAGCTTGACCAGTGTGGCTGTCATTTGCAGGACATTTGAGGCCATGGATGGCGTTCTGTTCTAACTCAGGTACTACTCAGGTATCAGCTTGTTTCTCATACAGACATAAGTGTCAGGGTGCACTGACAAGTCGCGATGTATGCTAGAAATTCGTCTACAGCGTGGCGGCTCGGTATGGTATCGGTAGACTGGTCCTCAAGTAGTATGTGGGACAACTTCTCCATGCGACTGATGGTTTCCGGACGAACTCCTTTTGACATCTCCTTCTGCTCGACTGCAAGGGCAGCGAGAGGCTTGGCCAGCGGATGCATATATATACCTTTGACATCCTTCGGTGTGAACATCTGTTTGCTCAACGGATTACGCAAAACGCCACTTCCAGCCTTGATGGCAGCTACGAGCTCATCCAGATCCCATGCGTAGTTGTCCTCGGTGACATAAAAGTTCGATCGCGGGATATCCTTCACCTCGTCACCATACATCGTCTCAGTGTTTGCGTAATTGCGTTCAAGGTACTCATGCTCCATGTGCATGATGGCGACTTCGCAATGGATCTTCAGGTCATCAGGTAACACAATCTCCAATGCATCTTTCCGTTTGACGAGTGCATCGCGGATCGTATCAGTGCTTGCACCTGAAGTGTGACTAAGAAAAGTTTGATGCCATCTCATTGCCCCTTCCAAGTCTACAATAGCAATGCTGGTGGCATCACGCGGGCTATTGCGCATAGCGCGAGCTGTTGTTCGCGGGGCACCCAATTGTGCCGATGTGTCCGCCTGTCCATCCACAATCCGCTGGATCTTGGCAGTGTGATTTGAGGGAAGGATATTTGCCTTCTTTTGCAAAGCCTGCAAATGCATCAGATCGACGAGTACGAAGTCTGCCTTGGCTCGTAATGCTTGATAGCCCGTAACAAGATCTTGCTGTGCTGCCTCCAGATCATCACCCACGATAACGGTGGAGACTTGGGGTTTCTTATCGACGGGTTTCGGCACCTTAGTCTTCTTGTATCTTCCTGATTTGGGGTCCCACTCTAGCCTTTCGACGATCTGCGAGGTAGACGTTTTTGATGCCGGTGGCAGTGGCTTCTTCTCCGGTACAGGTGGCTCAGGCTTCTTCTCGAGTATTTGAAGGAATTTTGTGACATCGGAATCCCCTGGCGCCAGATTCTTCAGCTCTTTCGCATTGTCGGTAGCAGCCTCTAGCCACCCTACAGATATGTAATGCTCAACGAGGAGCTTTCTCGCACCGATGGCAGGTGGGCGTCGTGAAATCTCCTCCAAGAGTTCGCCTATTAGTATCATGTCCGGGTCGCCAGATCCAGCATTGCTGGAGGTTGCAGCCATTACAACGTATAGACGGCGAAGCTCGCTTGAGTTGTGTTATGTAGCAGGGTGAGAGTTGAATTAAACAGGTTACGAAGTTTGGTTCAGGAAACAACAGCTGCGAAACTATCTCGATGCGAAAACAAGCCAGGTGTGCAAAAGTGAAAGTGAACCACGGTAGCTCGACAAGGCCCTGGCAGACCTTTGCCTGCGCCATAACGCATACCTATGCACAGCATGTCAGCCATCTTGGGTCAGCCTAGGTCAAGGTAAATCATCGCACAAGGCTGTCTTGCCGATGCGTTTTAGTTTCCCAAATGTGTTGACCGGTGATGGGCTTTGGTTTGCAGGCGGCTGTGTCGGGGAAGGCGGAGGCGGAGTGCATTCATCTAACGCCCTAAGTGGCTAGTACAGAACAATGCCACCTGCTCCACTTTGCGTCCTCGAGCTTCACAAGTGCTATGCTTACGAAACTGGTCAGAACCATCTCTCGCTACTGTGATTGTACCATGCATAGATTTAAATCAATTCTGGTGGTGTGGTGTTGTAGTGTAGGGAAAAGTTGAATTTGAATGTTTCGAGCGAATTGCTACGGGGCTGTGCCCATCTATATAACCAACAAATTGAGATATTGACAAATCAAGTATGTATGTATGTCCATGAACTAGCCGTAACCACTCTCACTCGTGTCCCATGTAATCGTGTTTGTGAGTTTCATTGGTCGTGACACTTGTGTGCACACTGCGAGACATGTCTGTTCCCCAATCCTTACTATTATCCGCGAATAATTTCGCCAGCTCTGCCATCTCTTCACAAGCTCCTGATTTGCGCACAGGCTTGGCCTGCAGTGTTGTGACGGCAACTCCAATATTCGCATTGTTTGCGTCTGCTCTGCCTACTCCTATACTCCTTGTCCTCAGTTCCACCTCGTTCATGCTCACCACCCGTGATCTGCGTGAAGATGCTTCATGCACTGAGTTGGCGGTGGTAGTGTAGTATGTGAAGCCCGAGAACTGCGACCAGTCAGATACGTTGCGGCTATGGGTAACTGGGGAGCGTAATGTTTGCGTTCGGGTGCGTGTATTGGGGGTTTCAATGTCGAAATCAAGATTGGACTCGGCGTCATGAAAGCGCAGACTGAGGAGACGAGGGGCGTTTGGGCGATGTATGACGGTGTCAGTCGAGGCGTATGTTTGGGAGGGATATTGTTGTCGTGGGAAGTCTGGGGGTGCTGAAAGATGTCTACTGCGTCGATTAGACAGACAAAGCCTGATTGAAGACGCTAGTGGATGTAATGTGAATAGACAGGCGGCTAACATAGCTGAGGTAAGCTCGATAGATAACCACAGTATGTCCGTATGAATGGGGCGTGCCATGTCTTCGTTCTGCAAGAGGGTGTGTAGCAGATATACCCGTACAATTGCCGCAGCTATAACCACTGTGGTGCATGCGTAAATCATGAGCAAAGCTAGTGTTACTGAAAGACTCGGACGCAGTGCCAAAAGCACAGGGAGAGGAAGCAGGGCAATAATGACTCCTGTCAGCATATTCAGTACGCTGTTGATGAAGCTGACAAGCTTCCAGATAGCTTCGGGTTTGCTAGTGGAGCTCCAATCAACAGTAACAGGGCCGCCAAAAAGTAATGCGCACCCTAACCAGAGCACCGTGAGGACAGTCGCCAAGCCTGCAAAGGTCAGTGATGAAAAGACCTATAGCTAGAAGTCCAACTTACAAATGAACGCTAAGCTAATGTGTCGGTGCCAGTTCCGGGGAGCAAACTTTAGAACGGTAAGAGCCACCGAGAGCTTGACGAAGCCAATGCCCACGATGTGAAATAGGGTCAATACCCAAATCAAAAGCCAAGTCGTATGATCGTTGTCGGCCGTAGTGGGCCATGCTTGCTTCTCCAAGTCTCCTCTCAGTAGGATAGTGATTACCAGAACTCCTATGGTACACAGCTGGAGAGTGAGATCAGTAGAATTTGCCAATCTCGTCATCATATCACTTACTGCCGCAACAAGAAGAAGCCAGTCGTCAGTACCGAGGCTGCGTAGGACTCTTCCACGAATGTAGAGTCTGAGCGAGAAGCTCAATAGCGCGACCGAGACCAGCGTAACGACAATGGCAAGTATCGAGGACCCGAGAGCATCTTTGGCATCGACATGCATATCTTGTACGTCGGAGGGGGTTTCGAGTTGGAATGTCTGGAGTCATTCGAGCCGTTGATATGGCGAGTGGGCACGGGATGGTTCGAATCCTTTGTGAGATGGGAGAAAACAAATAAAATGCTATTCTCATGTTTTGATCATCCTGTGCAACGTCGAAAATGAGGCGTTGCAGGCTTTCGGTGTCACAACAGGTAACCAATCTCCACTCCAACTGACGTCTCCATGGTAATAGCGTTGAGTTGGAGAACCAGCGGTGATGGCGTACCTAAGCATCTTGACGCCCTTCTCCGACAATGGTTGATAGTTTTGCTCCTCGTGATAAAAGTTTGTAGCGATCAAAGGGTTATGTGGAAACGAGCTGTTATCGACCGCAAACGCCACTTCATGCAAGTGTAAATTGACCTGCTGGGATCCATAAGCCCGCCGCTCTTTGTTTTTCCACGCGTGCGGTTGCCACGATACGAACTTGGTTCCCAACGGTGGTGACTCTGTGCAACAAACAGCCATCCCAACAGCCCTTACGCGTGGTACATGGCCAGGTGTTGACAGGGTGCCTTGGGAGAAAGAGGAAGACATGGAAAGAAAGCTACCAGGCTCGAATGCGGCCTTGTACAAATTCCGTGATCTGCTGGAATACCGAAAATAGACCAAAGTAGGCGTAATTAATTGACCTGTCTTCCCTATGATTCTGTATTCGAGAGGGGTTAGCCATGTCCATGATGTGCTGCCCTATCGAGCAGCAAAGTCGTGCTACTGACGCCTCCGGTAGTACCATGTGGACAGCAACTAAGCCCGGCGGCCCGGGAGCTGGATATTGACGTGCGAGACGTAACCTACTGCATGTAGAAAGTCTCAAAAAGCGTTGAACGCAGCTGGATGTGTCGTGCACACGCTCTTGGCGAGGAGATGCCGAGGTCTTTTCCTGAACGGTATAACAGCACGGGTGATCCGTAGCAGCCAATCACAGTATAGCCGAATGGGTTGCTCCCGCTGCATCGCGTCGGCATGGCCCTCAAGATCGACACGTGAAGCGCCATGTTTGCGTTTTGCATGTGAGCGTGTCGTTTTTCGTCTGGTATTGCCACTGATGATGAAGCCCAAGCAGCCATGCGCAAAGGACGAGACATGGCCGGTAATGGACAAGTGCGACAAGCGATTGGCCGTCTCCAGGAAAACAGAGGATCCGGAGTCCCCAGCTGTGGCTCGGCGCAGAGTTGCCCAAAGCGCATCGTCTTGTCCGAGTCCAAGGCTCAAGCAGCTGGGCCCCAGTTTTCACCGACATGCCTCGGTAGGTCTGAGAAGGGGAATGTGGGTTTGCCCGTAACGTCTGGTGTATCCTGGCCCTCGTTGCGACACTGTGCCTTTGCGAATTCAACGCATCAGCCTGCCATCTCCATCTTCATCACCGCACGCCGTCCTGGTGGATTTGCCTATTTGGAACAGCTGCTGTCTCCCCGCATATTGTGGCGCCCCAGCTTTACCCCAGGTATGTCTGTGCGGGACGGACAGGCCGCCCTCAGCGGAAGCTAACAGCTGGCCACGGGGCAGACAGCTCGACTTCTCTCTCCACACCTACCGAGTGAGAGTGCCCTCGCTCCTTCCTGAACCGCTACCGTTGCAGGACGCCTTCATCGCCGGTCATGTTCGGAACCACGGATGCCCAGCTCCAGCGCGCGCAGGAGCTGCACCCCCGCCCCCAAAGGGCCACCCATACAGTCTGCCGCTTGCAGGCACTGCGACCGAGGGCAAGAGTGCTGTCTACCGACACTGGCGGTTTACAGACAAGCCCCTGCTCGACAGCCTGGTCCCTGAGATCAACACGCCACACGAGGCCTTCGAGGCCAGTGCTGCCAGGTATCCCAAGAAAAACTGCCTCGGCCACCGCCCCTACGACCCCGTCGCCAAGAAATTTGGCGCCTATGTCTGGCAGAACTACGAGCAAGTCTCCGAGCGCCGCAAGAACTTCGGCGCCGGCCTGGTCCACCTGCACAGGCAGGCAGGCGTGACAGCCCCCAAGCAATACGGCGTTGGCCTGTGGTGCCAGAACAGGCCCGAGTGGCAGATTACCGACCTGGCGTGCATGTCCCAGGCCCTCTACACCGTCTCCATCTACGACACCCTCGGCCCAGACACGACCGAGTACATCATCAACCACGCCGAGCTTACCTGCGTTGTCACTGGCATGAACCATGTCACACAGCTGTTGAAACTGAAGCCCCGCCTGCCGACACTCCAGATCATTGTCGTCTTGGACCCTCTGTCTGCTGGCGAGCTCCCGGGCGAGTCCAAGGGAGATCTCTTGAACTCGCTGGCGAGCGACCTGGGCGTGTCCATCCACTACATCCGCGATGTCGAGGCGCTGGGCGAGAAGCAGCCTCTCCCCATAAACCCCCGACTCCAGAGGATACCGTGACAATCAACTACACCTCAGGAACCACCGGCAACCCCAAGGGTGTTGTGCTGAGCCACCGCAATGCGCACGCCGCGACATGCACCAGCATGGTGCTCCTTGGCTCTGGCAGCGACCAGATCATTTGCTCATTCCTACCCCTAGCCCACATCTACCAGCGACTGGGCGAGCACGGAGCTCTGGCGGCCGGTTCAGCCATCGGCTACTTCCACGGCAACATCGTGGAGCTCGTCGAGGACTTGCAATTGCTCCGACCCACCGTCTTCTCAGGCGTCCCACGTCTGTACAACAGATTCGGCTCCAAGATCAAGGAGGCGACCATCGAGCAGTCCGGCATCAAGGGCGCCCTGTCACGACACGTCGTCTCTACAAAGCTAGCTGCCGTCAACGACAAGCACAACCCCACCAACACACACATGCTGTACGACCGCATCTGGGGCAAAAAGGTAGCCGGCGGTCTCGGTCTCGACCGCTGCAAGGTCCTTGTCAGCGGCTCTGCGCCCATCGACCCCAGCCTGCACCAGTTCCTCCGCATCGTCTTCGGCAGCAACTTTACCCAAGGCTACGGCCTGACCGAGACCTACGCCGTGTCGCTCATCCAGCACGAGAACGACTTCACATCCGGCAACTGCGGCGGCGTGACACCCAACACGGAAGTCTGCCTCGCTGACGTCCCAGATATGGAGTACCTGTCCTCGGACAAGCCGTTCCCTCGCGGC
Organism: Ascochyta koolunga; assembly: GCA_026119515.1. Lineage (NCBI taxonomy): Eukaryota > Fungi > Ascomycota > Dothideomycetes > Pleosporales > Didymellaceae > Ascochyta > Ascochyta koolunga. The sequence goes on from JANLCG010000007.1 coordinate 1,403,915, forward strand.
GAGCTGCTCGTGCGGTCAACGACAACATTCAAGGAGTACTTCCGCAACCCCGAGGAGACAGCAAAGGCCATCGACGCAGATGGCTGGTTCCACACGGGCGACATCTGCCTTGTCGACGAAATGGGCCGCTTCAAAATCGTCGACCGTAAGAAGAACGTACTCAAACTCGCACAGGGCGAATACATCTCACCCGAGCGCATCGAGAACGTGTATCTTGCCAACTGTGGCTGGATCGCGTCCGCCTATGTGCACGGTGACAGCCACCAGTCGTTCCTGGTAGCGATATTCGGCGTCGCGCCGGACATCTTCCCGCAATTCGCATCCAAAGTGCTGGGCGAGAAGATCCCCGAGGGCGATGTGGCCAAGCTGAAGAGCGTACTAACCGACAAGCGCATTGAGAAGGCGGTGCTGAAGGAGCTGAACAAGGTAGGCGCAAAGAATAAATTTAACAGCTATGAGAAGGTCAAGGCTGTGCGTCTGTTCCTCGAGCCTTTTACCATTGAGAACGAGCTGCTCACCCCAACGTAAGTCATGTCCCCTTTCCCTCGCTCTTCACCGTCTGTCTTGGTATAAATGAAATCGTACTGACCATCCCCCTTAGGCTCAAACTCAAGCGCCCGCAGACGGCAAAGGCATTCCGCCAGCACCTCGACGACTGCTACGAGGAAGCACTCGCCGAGGAGAGGAAGCTCAAGGCTAAGTTGTAAACGGGTTTGAGGCGCTGCATTGCGTGGTGGGCGGACCATGTGTGTGTGTGTGTGTGTGTTTCTTTACACGCGGCATGTAGAGACGAGTCGTGTAGAACGAGATTCCGATATCGATTGTATATGTAGAACCACCATCTAATAGACTCTGAATCCACCCACCCAGATACATAAAGACATACATACAGACAGACAGACAGACAGCAAGTACCTGCCCCGAACCACACGTGCAAAAAGACCAGCAAAAGAAAGGAAAAAAAAAAAAAAAAAAGTCATCGCATTTCTTCTCCATGACATGTGCACGAGTAGCGTACATTCAACTAGGTAGGACTGATGAGTATATTTGCCGTGGAAAAGAAAAAGAAGAAATACAAAAAAAAAAAAAAAAAAAAAAAAAAAAAAAGGAAAGGAAATGAATCAGGACGTTACATGGACAGAAGGTAGCCCCCAGGGCTTTCTCTTGCAGGCATAGCCGCGGAAGGGGTAGAGGAAGAGGAGGTGGCGGTGGTAAATCGAAATGGCATGGCAGGGATTGTTATCAACACGCCCTCCCCCTCGGTACACACGTGTGCTTAGGCCCCGAAGCGCAGAAGATTGCATTGTACTGTTTACATAGCATTTAGATGTATCAGAATATCTCATGGCCTAGTCCTCCATAGCCATCGTCACCGACCACTTTTACCTTGGTCCCCTTGACGCCCTGGGGGACGGTGGGGACAGGGGAACAGCGCCGCCGGGCCTGACGACGATGACTTTGTCGTCGCGATCGCGGTCGGTCGGGTCTTGGACGCTGGATCGGCTTACTTTGCGGGATAGACGGCTGCTCGTGCGCTTCAGGCGCTTGCTGGCGTCGCTCTTCACGCGCTTGATGGTGCGCTGGCGCTCGGGCGCGGTGGGCTCGGGGAGGCCGAGGAGAGGTCGGTGGCGTGAGCGGTGGCGGTGGGTGTGGGCGCGTAGTCCATGTCGTCATCGTCGTCGTCGTCGTCATCGTCGTCGTCGTTGTCGTTGTCTACGAGGGCGACGGATTTGCGCTTCTTGGTGATGTTGCCGGGTAGACTTGCACTCGCGCCCTCGGAGAAGGCGGCGGTTGGACGCAGGGGCACGGCGTCGTCGCTGAAGAGGTGTGGTGTGTTTGGGGTGGGGCTCGCTTGGGTGTGGGCAGCAGAGTGAGGAATGTGGTGGGGGAAAGGAGGGACGGCGGGGAAGCACTCGTTGCCCAGCACGGATTGCAGCTCCTTCTTGGCCGAGGCGAGCTTTAGCTCGAGGCTGGAGACGCGCTTGGAGAGCTTCTTCTGCTTGTTGAGGTCCTTCTTGGGGGGAGCGGACGATGCTGGCGGGGGTGCGGGGGTGAGAGGCGGGCGCGGGCGCGGGCGCGTGGGCGTGTCTGCGTGGGGTCAGCCTCGTCTTGGGGCTGGGAGGCATGGAGAGACGTACCCGCAGACCAGGCGCGCGGCGTCATGCCGGGGCGGACGAAGACCTTGGGGGCGGGGAGCAGGCCCTGGTCCTTGGCCGTGCGGTATGCCTCCTCGGCCTGCCTCTTGCGCTCGTCCAGCCGGGCGTGGTCTGCGCTGGCGCCGGGCTCAGCGTCGGCGTGGCCTGCTTTCCGCTTGCCGAGCACGCCGCCAAAGACGCTGGCAAAGACGCGCGAGAAGCGGCCAAAGGTGCCCTCGGCCGTGGCCAGCGTGGGCGCGGCGTCGCTGCCCTTGGGTGCCGCGGGCGTCGAGGCTGGCGACATCATCTGCCGCGGATGGCTGGGGTTGTGCACCGCCGGCGTGCTGGCGTTCTCGTCGCTGAAGCTGTCGAGGAGCACGTCGATGCCTACCTCCTTCCACAGCTCTTCCGGCGGCGGGCGTATGCTGCTGTTGGTGTTGGTGTGCTCGCGGAACCGCGACACGCGCTCCGCAGGCGTCTCGTCACGCATGGCGACCCGCGGCCTAGCGCAGCCAACGCCCAAGAGGAATGCTGGCTGCGATGTCTGCGCGCGCCTGCACTGCTGCAGCCCTGGCTTCGGATGCACGTCGAGCACAGCGTGCCAATGGCCTGTGTGTGGCGCCGGGGACGCGCAAGGGGCCGTGGATTGCGACGCGGGTGCAGGTGCACATGTGGTTTGTTTTTGCCGGCCTGGCTGCTTGTTCCCCACGCCTTCTCGCCTTCACCTGCAGCACTGGCTTGGCGACAACCACCATCCACTACATAGCCCGAGTCGGTGCGGGGAGCAGGCACTTGGACCATCACGCACACGCCGTCTTGTCATGGGAACTCGATCATGTGCGAATAGGTAGGCTTAGGTAGCTACGCCCGTGTATCAACAGCCTGGATATCCAACCCACAGGCACCCCCTTATGCTGAACGCCACCCAATGCATCAACACGCATACACAGCGGCACAGGTACAAGTAGGAAATTCGTTACACGCATCCGCTGTTCAGAAGCCATTGAACCCCATCAGCAGACCAGCCCCGGCAAGGCCAGCACCTGCCACCCACGGGTTTGCAGTCATGACCGGCATCGCACCAGCTGTCGATGTCAGGGTGCCCGTGACGGTTGGGCCGTTGATACGCAGTCCGCCCGTACCGACGACTGCCGTCGAGACAGCGTTCGCAACCACACTGGCGCCTGGTACTCCGTCGGAGCCAGCCGTGATCTCCTCGACGTTGGAGCTGGTCGCGTTGAAGTTGGTCTGGGCAAGCGAGATCTTGTTGTTGCTCAGGTCGTACACGACGTACGCAGATCGCAGGAACGTGTCTCCGAGCACCGAGATGCTGTCGCCCGCCGGCGCAATGCCCAGGATGCACACGGGCTGTCCACGGCTGACGGTAGCCGTGATGACTAGCTCGTTGTAGGGGACCGAGATGGTGACGCCACTGAAGCCAAATTCGAGAGAGCCCTGCTGGTTGGCGACCTCGCAGTCGACAAAGGCGGCCTGTTGCCGAGAGTCGTAGCGTGCGTTGAACCGCGTGTAAAGAGCGGTGACGACATTGTCAGGCAGGTACATGAGCGACGAGCCCGAGTCGAGGAGGACGGCGACGTTGGAGTTGGCAAAGAGCGCCGTACGGTTGCCGCCAACGCCCATGTCGGTCAGGGCGAGGATGAACTCGGCGTAGACGCCCGACTCCTGCAGCATGGGCAGCGTGCTCAGCTGGCCAGAGAACTTGGCTGTGTCGACGCCGCCGAAGAGGATGCTGCCGGTCGAGGCATCGAGGTCGTTCAGCCACAGCGAGTACGCAACGCTGTTGGTTTTGCCGTCGTCCTTGAGCTTCTGCGGCAGATTGGGGTAGGCGTCCAGCCCAAAGCGGTTGACCTGCACTTCGTTGATGGGGTAGCCAATCCCCAGGATGCCCTCGGGCGAGCTCGACGTGTATCCAATGCCGAACTGCATGTCTGTGATGGTCTGCCCGCCGAAGCGGAACGTGTCTGTGGCGTAGTCGCCCGACGCACCCGAGCCGTCGACATAGGAGATGTTGAAGGAATTGTTGACGAACTGGTATGTCGACGAGTCGTTGGCGCTGTAGGTGCCGGATGCGCCGCACTGGTTGCCGCGCTCTGTGCATAATCTCGAGTTGACCGCGTTGACCCAAAGATCACTGCTGCCCGTGTCGATGTGCAGACGGAAGCTTTGTTCTGGTGTGCCCAAGCTTGCGTTTGCAAAGTAGAGCGTTTCTAGGTTGTCGAGCGTCTGCTGCACCGTCTTCTGCCTCCGGCGCAGCTGGTCGTGGGCCACCGGGTCGGGGACATGCCGGCGCTGAATGTCGAGGCCGACGACTCTGGGCGTCTGTTGCTGTCAGTCGAGCGCCAGCCAAGGTGGATACCATGGTCGGTGTTGCAACTTCAGGCGCCCACCCCGCGACGGAGGGATTCGCCTCGCAACCGCAACCGCAACTTTCCTGGGGGAGCCAAGACCAGACTTACCTCTCGTGGCGCAAGCTTCAGCGCAGCCGTCGACGACACCAGCTGTGCGGCGAACAAAGTCGAATACTTCATCACGGCGTCTATGAATGCAAAACTCGATCCAAGAGCTGTCTATATGTGTCGTGCGCCCCTGGGAATCTGATGCGCGGTGCGTCGCAGCACGGAACTCGCTGACCCGGACTATGTATAGCAAGGCGCTGAATGCGTAGTAATGCAGAAAGACGTGAGGGCGAAACAAACAAAGCAAGCGACGGTGAGGGCGACTACGAGAGCAAAGCAAGCAAATCAGTGGTCGAGAACACGCGCGGGCATCGCAACTCTTATTTGCACAAGGGGCGATCAACCAGCTATCCATGATGACGACGCTCATTCAGGCTGGTCTGCTGCTTGGATCGTGCGGCTGCTCACGTAACTGAGCAGCAATAGGCGCCGCCGCTGCCGAATGGGGAAAGCCCTCGAGCCCTCGGGTCGTTTTCTGGTTCCTGGCCGTTGCATTGCGTCGCCCGGTGGCGGTGCTTTGCCATGATACATGATTTGACTGTAAGCGTTTCGTGCGCCTCAGCGCTTCGGCCGACTCGCTCAAGCCCTGCACTCCACCACTGCTCTCAACACGAACGGGGGCATGCGTGAAAGGATCCTGAGACAGACAGCTTCGACACGCCAGATGGACTGGTTTGCAAGCACCCAGAGACAGGCGTTTGCCAGGTGACCTGTGCGTTGCGTATACGACTGCGTATGCTCCGGTGAACTTGGTGCACCATGCCATCATGGCCTTAAACCCGGCGCTTTTCGGTGGCTAGTGCATGGCTGGCGTCGCGCCGTGCATCGAGGCCTTCTTTGAGCTTTGGATGCCGCGCAAGAGACTGGTCACACGCATTTCCATCTGACAGCGAGGAACAGGACACTCGCGCCCAGCAGCACGGAGGTCTTCACTGCCAGACCCGGACTTCGGACAAGGACTGTGCAGGCCTGATATCTGGACACCGTGACCATGACCGGGGCCGTACACGAATCCTTGCCACACATCGTCTACCCATGGCAAACATCCAACAGCGACGTCTGGTCAAGCCTTAGGTTGGTGCAATGCCTGGGTTGCGGCTGACAGCGAAAGTGACTGCACGTGATGCCGCTAGTGACATCCCTGCAGTCGCGCCGAGTCGCGTCTCACGCGTAGCCTTTTCCACACATTCAATCATCACAGTCCAGCATGTCGATAGGAGAGTCTTCCAAGGCTGCCGCCAGTAAAGGCGTGCGGGCAAATCCCAATGCAGCTGGAGGCGCGAATTACGAGCTGCCATGGTAATGGACAAGATCAGATTGCACCAGCACACCACGACTGACCGCAACACAGGGTCGAGAAATATCGCCCAGTGTACCTCGACCATGTCGTCGGTAATACGGAGACAATCGAACGCCTCAAAATCATTGCAAAAGACGGAAACATGCCTCATATGATCATCTCCGGCATGCCCGGTATCGGCAAAACCACATCCATCCTCTGCCTCGCGCGACAGATGCTGGGAGACGCCTACAAGGAAGCTGTGCTGGAGCTCAACGCTTCGGATGAGCGTGGTATTGACGTTGTACGAAACCGGATAAAAGGTTTCGCGCAGAAGAAAGTCACTCTGCCACCAGGCAGGCAGAAGCTAGTCATCCTCGACGAAGCAGACAGCATGACAAGCGGAGCGCAACAGGCGCTGAGAAGAACCATGGAAATCTACAGCACCACAACACGATTCGCGTTTGCATGCAACCAGTCGAACAAAATCATCGAGCCGCTCCAATCGAGATGCGCCATTCTACGCTACGCCCGCCTCACCGATGCCCAAGTCGTCCGCCGAATCATGCAAGTCTGCGAAGCCGAGAACGTACAATACTCCGACGACGGAATTGCGGCGCTGGTCTTCTCTGCTGAGGGAGATATGCGGCAAGCGATCAACAACCTGCAATCAACACACGCTGGATTCGGCTTCCTGAACGGCGACAACGTCTTCAAGGTCGTGGACAGCCCGCACCCAATCAAGGTGGAAGCCATGATCAAGGCTTGCCACGAGCAGAGGATAGATGACGCGATGACAACACTGAAAGAGCTGTGGGACCTGGGCTACTCGTGTCACGACATCATCAGCACCATGTTCCGGGTCACAAAAACAATCGCCACCCTAAGCGAGCACGCGAAGCTCGAGTTCATCAAAGAGATCGGCTTCACACACATGCGCATCCTCGAAGGTATACAGACGCTGCTGCAGCTGTCCGGATGTATTGCGAAGCTCTGCAAGATCAACATGCAGCCGCAGCTTTTCGTCATGCCATCCAAGTAAGCCGTAATAAGAGTCGCATCTGCATTGCATTTAGCCCGGCGTTTGGCGTGTCACATGTAAGATTGGGGAGTCAGGAGGACACGCATGGAAGATGCCAACATGTGCAATTTAAGTTCAACCCTCGTATTCCTTGCTGTGTCTAGCTCTGAACATCTATCGTTCTCTACCAACCCCTCCACCCCATCCTCCCACCCGTTCACCCAATCTCCCCCATCCACCCTCGCCTCCCTATAAACCTCCTCATCATCCTCGTCCGAAGAACCCACAACCTCACCACCCCCAACCAAAAACCCCTCCCCCTCCTCCTTGTCAGGCCTCCCCACCTCCACAAACCCCCAACCACGCGCGGCGGCGACAGCGACACATCCTTCAACTCCCGCTCATCGACGCGCAGGATTTACGACGTGTTGCAGCAGCGGGAACGGGGTTCTTGCAGTGCCCAGCCACGCAGCGCCGTTGACGCATGGAGGGGCAGTGAATTTTCGATGCACGGTGGATGTAGAGGCAAAGGTTGATATTGCGGGGACGATTAGCTCATTTGGCTGGCGTGGTAGTTGGGAAGGGGAAGAGGGCGATGTATGTCACCATCGCGTTTCGCGGAAAAGAAAGATGCTACTAACCCGCGTAGTATAAACGGCGGGAACTCACCCCCTGCTTCTCGTCGCTGTTCGCATACCATGCCATGTCCGCTCAAGTACGTAGTTGCCGTGTTCTAGCCGGGTCGGGTGCTGGTCGTTGTCGTTATCGTTGCAGAGACGCAGTGGTGGATGGCTTTGTGAATGCGTGTGGTGGTGTTGGCGTTGGTATTGAATGCCACATTAGTTGTGCAAGGGCTGTGTTGTGTTGTGTCGGAGTTGGAATTTTGTGTTCACGATGACCTGGAATGAGTGAACTAGGGTTTGGGGACACAGATCTCAGCATCGGCTCGTACATGTTCTCCACGAGACGTGTCTGGGGTTTCTGCCGCGTTGGAGCGTACCCTAACATGCATTGCTGGCATGGTGGTATTCTACAGCTGCCATTTCGTTTCTATCGTGGTATTACATTTCCTACTCCTTCACTGGGTGAAACTATTTCTATACTACAATCCAACGACGCCAAGTACTTTTCACCAAGATGGAAATCAAGGTGGCATGGCAATGCTAGGGAATTCTCGGTTTTTCCTTCTCTACATCTGTTCGAGAAATTTTGTCCGTGTCAATGGGCAGGAGGTGAAGGAGTGGAGTTCTAAAATGGGGCAAAGCTACTTGATTGCCATGTAAATTCAAGTCTGACTTGGAAGGGGGCCGAAAACAAACTGTTGGCGCTGTGAAGACTTTCCGCGATGGACTGACTGGTGGTTGGTGTGCTGAATTCTCCGTTAAAATAAATTGGAATCCTTGTTGCTGTCTCAGGCTGGGATAGGACGTGATAGAAGACAACAAAAGTGCCACATGTCAGTTCTTAAGTACGACTATCTTTGCATCGATCTACCTAAGCGCTGAACCGAGGGAAGAGGCACACAAGTATTGGGCTATGGCTCCGGGAGCTCATGCTTGTACAATTTGATGAGTCTATCTACATGTGCTCTATTTCTTCAGTGCCCTACACCTTCCAACCAAACAACACTCCTCGGATTCCCCAGACTCATATCCCCTACCCCCACTGTAGTACTAATCACATCCGGAACGACCATAATGCTCTCCCCATAACTCAGGTAGTCCGTCTCGCAGCTCATAACCTCTTCCGCGCCGCCCTTTCCGTCGTCCGTATCCTTCGGCTTGATCCTCGCTCTGATATCTATGCTCGGCAATAGCGCATTACCAGCCTTCAGCGGAATGAGCATGATCGCGAACTCCTTAATCTCATCCTCCATAGCCGTAAAAAGTGCACGTCGCTGGCCGGCCACGAGCCACTGATCCGGTGGGGCGTCAAGCGTGTAGACGAACTCGATGGGCTCATCAGCAGAATTGAGGTTTGCCGCTGCGATTAGGGATGTAGATGAGGCCCAGCAGCGGGTATGCGAGATGCGAAGAGTCGCGTGGAGAGGCTGACCAATGACGGTGATATTGGGGCTGTATGAGGGTGATGTGATGTTCAGAGACGTTGTGTGTAGGATATGGATTTGAGGGATGGAGACTGTAATGACCATGTGGCGAGGTGGGTGAGGGGAGGGAGGAGCAGATTTAGATAACGCAGTCGGCGAAGTACTCTTGGGCAGATGTATAATTTTGTTGTCCTATGTTTGCATGTCAGCTTTGTATTATTAGGGCTACGCTGTGGACGGCTTACCCCTAACCAGTCCTGCAACCACGATCTTGTTTCATCGCGTACAGGTTGCGGTAAGCTGTCTAGACATTCTACCCAATCTAACTCTTCGAAAATGCCCATGTCGACTTTCTCGAGCAGAGCAATCTTCTCATACTGATACGGTATAATCTTTTGCTCAGTTCGCTCGACGAAGGTTGCCACCAAGAGCCGACTCAGTCGAGCGATAGCGCTACCCTTGACAGCATCGGTAAACAGTACTCGCAGGCGATCCAGAACGTCTTCATTTAGACAACGATACTCTACCGTGAGAGCGAGACTACCTGCTTTGGAGGGTCGACTTTGTCTCCGCTCTTCAGCATCGACACTTTTCTTCGTAATCTTGTATGTAACCGCTACTGGCTGCTTCGGAAAAACGTACACAGGTTGCTTGGACCTTGGTGCATGAACATTGAACTCTTCCGAGCCTTCGAGCTCAACGTCTAGTAACTCCAGAGGTACCTGGTTTGCCGTTTTGATGTTGAATTTGGAGAATAGTGATTTGCTCTTGAAGTGGTCGTGTACATTGACATCCAGTGGCAGGTCGACTGGAATCGTAAAGGACGAGAAGTACTGGAATTGGCCAGCGGCTGTGTAGTAATCGATCTCGGCTTTGACAGTGAGATCCTGAAGGATTGTCTCCATATCATAGGGTATCTTCAGCGTAATGCTAGAACTGGCAGTCATTGCTCCGATAGAAATGACACCAGACTTCTGGCTGTCCTCGATAGCACCCCCTTCCGACTCTACGCTCGCATTGGCTGTTCGCAAACGTAGTCCAGCTGATGCAGATTTAAGGCGAATCTCTGCACGCTCAATCTCGTTTGAGCCTATGTTGCAGGTGATCTCAATGTGCCGTAGCTTGTCGATATGTATGAAGTGAGAGAGATAGATACGCGCCTCAAGCGCCTCGACGCGGGAAAAGCATTGTACACGGGCCTTCTTCGCAGCTTTCAAAGAAGTCACAGATGCGGAAGCGATGATACCAAGAGGGGTTGGAGCCTCTGTCTTGCCGACAGGTTCGTGCACAAAGACAATGCGCTTCACTTCAAGGATGATCTTGTCAACAGTGTACGGGCCACTCGTGTTCACCTGTCACCTGTCAGCACTTTTTAGTACTCTTTCATTGCATAACTTACATTGCATCCGAGCCACACACGAGTCAAGCCCTTCCTGATTGTCATTGCTTCTGGAGTCTCGAGCCAAATATCTTTGGCAGTCGTTGAGTTGGCACTGACAAGTCGGATCTTGGCTGCGCGAATCTCAACTTCGTCCTCGAGGATGTGTCTGAACTGAAGACGCAGCTGGAAGCCGTCCTTGTCTTCGTAGTGTCGTATGTACGGTTCGACTGCAACATCGGTAAAGTAGTCGGCCATCTGGACTGACACATCATACGGGAGTTGTTGTGAGTAATTGACAAGCTCGTTAAGCACGCCGCCGGTGTCAACCTTATCGTCGTTCAGCCAATCTTGCGGCATGTTAGAAATGCCATCGTCGCTCGCTAGCTTGGATGAACTGTTAAATGATACCCTGCTCGCGGAAGACCTTGCAAGTAAATCAAGGAGTGTCCGAATATACTCATCCTTACGGTTAAGCTTCTTAAGACAACGAGCGTACATCTTCAACATAGTGGCTACAACACTGTTCCATCTGCTCTTAGCATAAAGCGAGAGGCTAACATCTGGGGAGCCTTTGCTTGTGATACCTGCCATGCTACCAAAATACATGGCCGCCGCTCGGAAGTCGCCGAGCTCGTATCGAAGGGCTGCCAAGTCGCCTGTGATACTTTCTGCAGATTTGACTTGTCCAGCAGCCCTGTAGTGCTGGAATATCTGGTCGCTGAGAGTCTCATAGAATTGGCGGAAATGGTCAATCGAAGCTAAGGCGCTAATAAGTGCAGTGGCGGAGATACCAGAGGTGACATGAGTCGGTTTTTGAGTATCTTTGGCATCTGCAGATGCTTCCGATGTCTCTTCATCTTCGTCGCCGTTAAGATCCACTTCAGTGAAATCCTCGCTTTGGCTTAGGGATGGAAGAATAGCGGCCCAACCGACGGCCCATCCCAATGTTTTCCCAACGTGCTCAAGCAGTCTTCGTTGGATTCCAATAAGCTGCGCTCTTTGCCCAGCTAGGTCCATTAGTCCATTTTTTGTCTGGTCGATCACGCCTGGCTGACTTGGAGCTGGTCGATCTTGGTATTGTCCGTTCTCATATACTACTTGGCCACTTGCAGTGGGCTGGAGGTATGGAGGGTCGGTCGAACCTGAGCGAGACGAAGATCTGGACGAGTGTATCATTGACTTAGGCTCCGAAACACTCACCTTCTGTTCTTTGCTGCGGCCGCTGAATGACAGGCTCTTACCGGACGAGGCGGTAGTGATGTCTCTAGAGAATTTGGTGAAGGGAAGCGACGCAGTGAAGTCTCTCGCAATACCTGATCGAGAGCCGAAAAGGTCCATGATCGCACCACGTTATCAACCAGCTGCTCAGGTAGAGTAGTCTCGTGGGCTTTTGCACTATCGAGATTATCAGTAACGCCGTGCAAGGAAATAAGAATCCACTCACCCGTTGCTTAGGTCCTCTCGCAACAGTCGGCCTGCAAACGTGATGAAGTTGAGTGTCCGTGTACAGAGCTCAGCAAGTGAGAGCAGATCTTCTGCGTCGACTGCCTGGCCACCCGACCTTGTCCCAATATGACTGTCATCGACTGAATTTTGTGCGACACTGACGTTTGGCCGTGGCTGAAGCTTGTTCGCAAGGTCTGCTCGAGCTGATTGCGAGTTACCCATCCTGAGAAGAATCGACATCTGACGTGCGAAGATGTACACTCTGAACTCAAAAATCGAGATGTTGTTAGCTAGAATGAGCCCTCGATAGTCTTTCTTCTGTGCGTCTATAGGCTTTTCGTCGTGGAATTGCACGTCACCTGCGCTGTTGCTGGTTCCTTCTTGTGACTGCTCCAACACCTTCACCGCTTGCTCATACAGATCCTCGGAGTGGCTGAGCATCTGTAACGCACTGCCGTCATTCGCTTGGTCTTGAATAACAGTATCAAGCCCAATAGACAGCTCGTCGTATCCGAGCAGTGCATCGTCCACAAGGCCTGCGCTTTCGAACCCTCGCGCAAGCCCTTCTTTCAACACGAAGAACGTGTTAAAGTTCCAGCCCGGGAATGAGCGCTGCGCATCATTCTTACGAATGTCGTCCTCGTACTGGCTGACCCGAAGGTCGAAAGAAGAGAGTATTAGAGTTTTGAACTTGGTGATAACATCAGTCCATGCACCATCGTGTTCTTGTTGAGTTTCAGCAGCTGATGTAGATGTGACTGAGCCTGCAGCCGGCAACATCTCCGGTGGCACCCTCTCTTTTTCAGTCGTACTTGAGCAATTCGATCAGGCGCAGATTTGGAAGTAATGTTGAAATCTGCGCGAATTTTTTCGAGAATGGTAGTCGATGCTCGCTTGAAAACCGAGGTTGCGCCGCTTTTCTCTTTCTCCCCAGCTGCCGCACTCCCCGATCCACGCGGCTGGCTTGCTGCAGGAGTGTCGGGAAGAACAACATGGATGATCATCCATTCGTACGCATCATGGTTTTCTTGTGTGCTGGCCGAGCTGCTCTGAGCCGGGGGCGTATGGTCTTTCATCCATTCACGAAGCTGTTTGCGCGCTGTACCTTTGTAAGTCTCAGAATCATCGCACCGCAAGAGATACACCTTCAGATATGGAGTTCGGCGTAGGCCTGGAATCTGATGTCGCCTTTCCTTCTCTTTGGCCTGTGGTCTTATCATCTCTTCCGTAGGGCGGTTCGGCACTCCTTGTGCAGGAGGCGCCGAGGAAGATGAAGTGATACCTGCATCTTGCGCAGTCTCTCGGCTAGGGATAAGATCCACGTGGAGGGAGTCAATCGACCTCAGAGGTCTGGTGGGTGCCTTCCAATGCAGATTCCGGAGTGGCAATCGAGCAGCTAGCTCCTCCTGTACCAATGGAAACAGGCCGGAAGGGTCATAGTACTCGACTATGCTTGTCAGCACAGTACTTGGTCACCATCGGATGAAGGGCACATACCCGTGACCTTTGAGCTGGACAGCCCGTCCATCACCGTAGATTCGTATTGCTTTCGTCGGGGCGCATCTTCCGGAGCACCTAGTACTGGCGCAGCATTCTCGACTACGCTCATGAAATGTGCGCGCTTTTATGATATTATCGCGATTACAGTACAGAGGGCGATGCCGTTAAGCTTCACGGGTCCAGTACCGCGGTGGTGAGTGAACGTTGCGGTTGGCTTGAGCTACAGCTGATCGGCTCTAGTTGCTCGCTTCGCTTATCTTATCGCACCCCGGTTAACTGACCACATACCTCAAGGGCTCAAACCGTGCCCGCCAACATTCCTGACCGATCAAAGATTTGCTCGCTTGATTTGACCTCTTTGGTGACCGGTTGGTCATAGCAAACATCCACTTACAGTGATGAGACAAAACATCCTGCGCCACCACTTGTAGCACAACGGTGCCGCACTTGGGTATCTCGGATTCGTCGCATCCAACCTTCCATAAGGCGCAAACAAATGATCATGCCTCTCGCATACCCCGATTGTCAGTGAACGGTGTCAGCCTACCACGCGCGATCCTTTTCGTACCAGAAGAGTCTGATTTTGCCTCATGCACATCGCATTCAATGTTCATGCCTGATCAGAAATATTAGAAGCCTATCGCCACTGCCTCATCTATGTGCCTTGCCGTACATAAGTATCGCTATAGAGCACATCGTTTTGCTAAACCACAAAAGTTCCTTATCCATTCAAAGCAATCTTCAACGGTCTTTCTCATTGGCCTGACATCTCTTCCACCTCTTTTTCTTTGTCGGTTTCTTCTTCTTCCGCAACGATGGGAATGGGAGACTACTCGCCAGGCAGCGTGTGGTATTACGCACCAAACAAAGCTGCACCCGCCGTATTTATCGTCCTCTTCCTCATATCTGGAGCACTTCATGGCTACCAAACCATGTACACGCCGCCTCTAGTACTTCAAGCAATCCCGAGCTAATAGTGCCAGGAAACACAAGTCCTGGCGCACAACTCTCCTCCTTCCCTGGGCCGCCCTCCTAATGGTATGCGGCTTCGCAATTCGTCTTGCTGGTGCCTACCAGACGTCCGACCTCAGCATTTTGATCGCCTCTACCGTCCTTATCATGTCTGGTCCACCCATCTACGCCTTGATCAACTACTTCATCCTCTCGCGTATCCTATACTACATGCCATACCTTGCGCCCATGCATCCCGGCCGTGTAGCAACGACGTTCATCGGGCTGGATGGCGTGTGCGAGATTCTGATCGGCAATGGCGCCTGGCGCATGGCAAACAGCAGTCTGACCGACGCCCAAAGACAGGTTGGCGCTAACATGGTCATAGCAAGTCTGTGTCTGCAGGCCGTGTTATTCACAGGCTTTGGCATGCTCGCCGCGCTATTTCATCGCAAATCTCTGCGTTCCGGGGTGCTAAAGAGAGAGCTCAAGACTGTGCTGTACGTCATGTATACGAGCGCTACTATCGTAACGGTGCGCTGTATCTACCGGCTTGTTGAGTATATTCTCGGCTGGGAATCATCAGTCTACCAAAACGAAGTATACTTTTGGATCTTTGAGGCAGTGATCATGTTTGTTAATACCGCCCTTCTGAATACCTTCCATCCTGGAAAGCGCCTGCCTCGCTCTTACGAGACCTTTTTGGCGAAGGATGGAGTCACAGAACGAAGGGGACCGGGTTGGGATGACGACAGGCCATGGCCCGTAACCATATTCGATCCGCTGGATATCTGGGGTTTGCTGAGGGGTAGGGACCAAGAGACTAAGTTTTGGGATATGAGTGATGAGGAGCTGGAGAGGTGCAGATTGAAGAAGAAAGAAAACAAGCGGAGTGTGCTTGCCGCGTTGCTGGACCCGTTCCGACTGTAGGGTAAGAGGGGGTACATCGGGAAGCACTTGACGAAGGAGAAGAGCAACCATGGTAGTCCTAGGGAGTTTGTGATCAGAGATACAGGGAGGAATGTCTCAGAAGAAAGAGGGATGATGTAGATTGAGAAAAATCCTCGCTTCTAGTTCAATACTTTCCTGTACGCGTTGAATTCCAGAACTGGCTATGCTTTGGTAAGGTGACAGTGTAGCTCACCCCAGTCATAGTAGGCAGTTATATTCCAATCGTGTAGCAAGTACCAATAAGTTACTAGGCCACTAAAATATCAGCCTAGAGTAGAAAGTGTATCTAGTTGCAGCTCTTGCTTCGTTTATGGAGACTACCTGCCTCGATCATCGTAATCTCGTTTATATTTCAGATTAAGATACACGTCATGATATTTCTCTCTGAGTTTCTAATCTTTGCTTTAAATGCATATCTGTACTTTCAGTAGTCGTTTACATAGTGTAAAGGATCCAGCATTCATTTCTACACTCATCCCGTTGCGTAAACACAACCTACCTCTCTTTAACCGACCTCAACATCGAACTCTTGTATGGCAAGCATGTTTCAAAAGTTTGTCTTCATCACTCTATAATTGCAGCGTGAACATCTTCATCAAGCGCTTCCATCAACTCTGGTGCCTTGCCCTCAAATCCCCACAGCGACGCCGCCCTCTCCGCCCTTGTTCGTGAGTTGCTTGCGTAAAGATACCTCGCCAGCTTTGGGAATCCAGGGAGATTAGCCATCGCATCCAATCTTTCCAGATCGATTTGTACCGGCTCTGAATCCTCGATCACCCCACGCTTGCTCAAAAGCTTCCCTACCGCGGTTGCGAAATCGATATGACTCCACTCCTGTGTTGCCGCGAAGTGATAGCCATTTTCCCCAAATAACTGTTGCGTCTCTTCCTTCTTATTCCTCGCTGCGACTTCCACGATGTAAAGGTACAGTCGCATCAAATCATCAACATGCACCCAGCTTCTCGTGTTAGTCCCTTCGTTTACCAGAAACACTCTTCCAAGCGCCTTGCTCTCCTTGACGAACATCGGGATAAGTGCGCTCTGCATTTTCACGAGCCCTTTGCCACGGCCGTATATGTCCGGCGGGCACATAATGGCGATGTTGATTTTCTCTGCATTCTCATAGATCGTTTGGTGCAGGATCTTCTCTGTATTGCGGTGTAGTGCTGTGTCAGGCAGGTTGCGTATCTCCTGCAAGTCAGAGGCAGAGGCATCAGACCAGATCTTGGGGTTCAGGCGACCGAGATGGGTGGGAGAGGACCAGTCCGAGACGATTCCTGTGCCAGAGAGGTGGACCAGATAGCCTGGCGATGAGCGTCGTTTTAGGCCGGCGATTATGGCATTGAGTGAGCCTACATGATCGGAATCGCCACAGTGCACGACGATATTGGCGTCCTCAGCCGCTGCGGAAATGACATCTGCGCTGTCGTAGTCGCCCTGGATGATCTTAATATGCGGATACGTTGTGGCGAAGTTAGGTGGGACACGGCGGAGGAGTGACGTGATAGACCACTCTGGGTGTGCGGTTGCAAGCGTGTGTAGGACTGAGCCGCCGATGTAGCCCGTGCCACCAGTTCTGGGTATTGTTATTTATTGTCAAGTAACGATGTTGCAGTGATCATACAGGAAGAGTTTAGGCGTCATAGTGCAGTTTGGGATTTTGTCAAAATGCGACTCTAGACAGATGGCGATGGAGTAAAATAATTCGAGTAACAGAGCAGCTGTAATTGCGTATATAAAGCTTTGGTGGTCGTGGAAACCCCACTTTGACCCAGTTTCTGTATTGATTTATAATCAGGTTAGTGAGCTAAATTTATCTGCAAGAAATTCAATTCTAGAAAACACTAGTGTTGTGATGCTTCTTGGCTGCGCGTTGCGTACAACACAAATTGACTTCAAGCTTTTCATAATAATGCAGTTACTAAGAAGCTCAATAGTTTTAAATTTTATTAAGAATCACATTAAAATAATTATATTATATACAACAATGAGCTCTGAATACAATTATAGCTTTAATTAGTCTGAACTGTGTCGAGCTTAGTCTTACTCTATAGTATTTCACCATCTTCTATTGTTCGAACTACAATACCAATATCTCTACGTGCAGCGTCTTACTGCTTCACAAACCATTCCGAAAATCTTAGTTGGCTTGAGTTCATCTCTGAATGCCGATGTACCCACGGTTCCCTTTCCTACATCCTCTGGTAGTGCAATAATTTCATGATGGTTGCTGTCATTATCCTCGGAGCAGTGACCGCTATCATGTATATTTTGGAGGATTTTCGCCATGCGTGAAACCCAATCGGGGGAGCTTGAAAATATGTGTAAATGATCTAGAAACTACAAACAGACATATGGCGGAAAAGCGGCATCTGCGCATCACGTTGAGCTTAGTTGACCTGAATATGGCTGAATTAGAGGCTACTTTCATATATGATCCACCTAAGGACTGTAAAAGATTCACGAGATTTATTCAAGAGATAAAAGACCTAATAAGTTCTATAATACATCACTCATGACGCACAAGGGCTAGTAAGCGTTCAACCAAATGAGTTGAGTTTTAAAACAGGTAATTTCCACCGGCTTCATTTTCCCCAAGGCATGCGAATACGCATGGCTTGAGAATGAAGTCGAATTGGAATGGAATTGGGTAGAAAAGAGCAAGATACAATTATGCTTCATATTCGATAGAGAAATTTGGCGCCCGAAAAGTGCAAATAGTTACGGAAAAACATATTATCGAGAGGCTCAGTGGTCGTTCCAACGGGAATACAATCGGAGCATCCGAGAAGGTTATAAAATCATCACAAAGTATCTATTCGTGCTGTGGCTGTAAACAATCCGAAGCCCACTACGAAAACTTGCGTTCAGTCTGGCATAATGAATCAGCAATGACGGTTGCTTTCAATGTTTCTGTTTTCCTCCTAATGAAATTGTTTTGCTCAATCTACTTTCTTGGCTCGGACGTGCTTTCTCACTGCAAGAGCTCTTCCTGTTTGAGATTTTCTGTATCCGGCGCTGTCGAATGCACAGCTGATGATCTTTCATACTTGCTACGACTGTTGCAAAGTTCCATCAGTTGAGCCACATCGATAAATCTCGGCCTGCCAGGTCTATCAAGTAGCTCTTCGAAAGTGTCTAGAAGACGTGTCGTGACTAAACTAGGTTATATTATAGTATGGTGTTATATAAAGAGGGTGCGTGTAGAAAGGTGCTGTTGGCGCTATAGTAAAACTAGGTATAACTCAACTCATACACTTATAAGATCGAAATAGAAAATATAGAAGATAGTAACGCTTCTAAATAAAACTATACTTATAAAGACTTAGTTTAAACCTACTTAAGCTTCACTAACTAAAAAGGTATAGTAATCTAATAGATAGATAGACTATAGTTTAAATAGTATATACCTATAACAAGGGGTAAATATTAGTATTAGATTTATAGAGGAAGCTATATAGAAGATATCAGAATTATATAAAGTATAGTTTTATAAATAACGTAGTTTATAAGTAAGTAGGCTAACTTACGTGTCACAGGTATATACTATTCGAACCTCAGTCCATCCATTTATTAGATCACTGTACCCTTTTAGTCAGCATGGCCCCGTGGGTTCGAGCGGAGTCCTCACATTAAGTAAGCATGCTAACTTTAAAAACATAGCCTACACCTAACTTAAACTATTATACTATTATAATATAACGCGTAACTACTCTATACTAAAGTTATAATATAGCTTACTATCTAAGCTATAATCAAAGATAACAATTAGATTGAAAGACATGTTATTATAGCCTTTAGTATCATCTTTTCTTCAGAGATCAAATCGCAGCATCTTCCGCTTATCATTCATTCATCACTCTATATTCTAGTTACTAGTACTTAAACATGTCTTCGTCAACGGCAAAGCTTACTCTACAGCAAATCTAACCTGATTTACCCTAACTCATCTGGCTTGGTACAGCTGTCGGACGTTCTCTTTTTTTTCTTAACTATTTTGAATTTCCTTTAAAAGAAGGACCAAAATATAGCTTCTTGCTACTTTAAGTCACCCAGAATTCATCGTCGCAAGCGAACGCTATACTCCTTAGGCGTCTATCTTAATTTGTTGATCTAGGCCTACTTTACTCTCGGCAGTTCACGCATAAGGACGTCAGGAATAGGCGGACAGCAGGAGAGATACCTAAATGCCCCTATACATAATTAAATGTCTTAATATTGCTACTGGTTAAAGGTTAATGCTGTTATTTGTTGGCACATAATACGCAGCAGCCGCTTGCTAACTGCTTTTGGAGCAGCTTGTAACGACACAGGATGATAGAAAGCTCTAGAATGCGTGTGTATCCGCTACGAGGTGTCTGGGAGCACTAGGATAGGTAACACAGAGACAATTCTATTCCTATAGGTCTTGTACAAAGAATACTTAAAAACTATCTATCTACAGATAATTCTCCTTATGCCTTTATACTGCTAGAATACAGGGAAGTTTAGAATGCTATAACTAAGTTACAGGCAGGAACAGAAACGTAAAGGAGCTAAGTCAGAGGTAAATTAGGGTGTGACACTTTTTAGAGACTGGTGCTTTATACTACCCCCTCCTGTGTAGGCAGATTGTCCTAGATACGCGTAAGTAATAACAGTTGTTGTTCTATAGCGTTAGTGCGTCAATTTAGCGTCTGTTCTAGGTTTTTAGTTAACTTAGGTTGTTATTTTAGTGTTTTGTTGTTGTTTTTATCTAAAGTAAAGACAACTTTTTTTTTTTTTTTTTTTTTTGTTTGTTGACTCTGCTGCCTAAATCTAACGTGACAATGAGCTGTATTGTGACTTAATTAGAGGGAAACAGGTTTGCTGTTGTTGTTATATCCAATTTCTGGGACGCGTCGCGTAGGTATATAAACAATTAATCCCTACACCTTTCCTAAATCATGATGTCTTTATTCGCCCTACAATTCTCAACCTTCTTCCCATGCTGTAATCTATTCGTTTAATGCCTTTAGTAGACTAGGCTGCTCTAGGTACTTGTTGTGATACGCCTTTAGCTTATAGAGTGCTCTTGTAAAGTTTTTTGCAGGATACTAAGTTAGGTCTAGGTTATAGCCAACCTAGCTCACACAGTACTTAAGACTACAGCAGACCAACCTACTAGCTAGGATTTCTTAGACCTCCTATTCCTCTACTCCTTGAATAGGAATACCTGCAGGTTTTAGAGCTTCCTAACTAGGTAACAGGTTATCTAGATCCTTACACAGAATGTTAGGTGCAAATACGTTGTGTATTTTTAAACTAGGGGAAGTTTCAAGCAATATAAGTAACTAACCTGTTCTAGGACCTTAAAGGGACCTTCCTACTTGTTAGATAGCTTTTAGCTTAGTTACTTACTTATTAAGTTTTTAGTAGAAAGGTACACTTTGTTACCTACAGTCTAGTTAACTAGGTTGCAATAAGCGTTAACTGCAGAGCGCATGCAGTCTTAGGCTTTCTCTATATTCTCCTTAGCTACCTTCTAGGCGTTGTGCATACAGGTTGCTAATACTAAGGCCTCCTTATAGTTAAGTTGTTCTATAGGGGTTACTACTGTATTAGCTCCTTTCTAACTCTAGCTCTATTTAGGTTAGCTACTATAAATTACTTAGTAAGGTAATATTCTAATTAAGGAATGTAGCAGAGTAAGTTAGGCACAATCTATAATTAGTAGGAGTTTAGACTAGTTATCCTAATAGTATAAGACAAAGGGACAGAGCTATTAGTCTATATACTTGTTTATAATCTCTATTTAACTATTAGTTTCCTTGTAATAGGCAGTAGATAGCTTAACTTTTACACCTATAATTTAACAGAATTCTGTCTAGAAAGTTAAGATAAACTAGAGGCCCCTATTACTTACTATTAACTTAGGGGTGTATCTAAACTAATACACCTATTGTATAAACAAGTTTGCTATCCTGCGTGCTGTAATTGTTTTATAGCATAGGATTATAATAGCTTGTTTAGTTAGGCAATTAATAATAACTATAATCTAGTTATACCTAGCTTTGTCCTTAGGAAAATCCTTAAAATTAATGCACAAATGTTGCATTAGTTTGTTAGGTATTAGCAAGGGATGTAAGTACCTACAGAGTTAGGTCTGTCTTAGATAGCCTTAGTGATATAGGATGCAGTTTCAGACATATCTTTTACATGTAGCACTTATACCTTTCTAGTAATACTGTTGTAATAACAGTTAGTAGGTCTTCTTAGCACTAGGGTGAGCAGTTAATAGTTAGTTATAGGCTTCCTTAATTAGGCGTGTGCATAGGGTTAAGTTAGCAGGGACATAGAGTTAATTATAGTAGAGAAGGAGTCTATTTTAGATCTAATACAGAGATAGCAACAACAGTTATTCTTGTCTAAAAGATTTCTAGTTTTCTTATATTAACGCCTTAATTAGTTCTAAGGAATCTAGTTTTATAATAGGCTGTACTAAGTAGATAGTAGCTACAACTAGGTTAGTCTTAGCTAGATATATCTAAGCTAAATTAGAATTAATCTAGTTGTGTAACTGCTGTAGACCTAGTAGGACTTAGGACTAATTATCTTCTTAGGCAGACTTTAGATTTGCAAGATCCTATTCTTAGCAACTTAGGATATTAGCACGCTTATTATTCTTACCTAGCGCGTATTTAATCTTAAAGTTAAATAGAGCTAGAGCTTCTGCCTATTATGCTTGTTAAGCATTTAAGATTTTAGTTGTTATAAAGTACTCTAGGGATTAATAATTAGAGTAGACTTAGATCTGTTTTGTAACTAAGGTAAGTTTAGCTCTCTACTTATTAAAGGCTTATAAAATTGCAAATAACTCCTTATTATATATTTCCTAATTAAGTTTAGCTCTAGAGAGTACTTAGCTGTAGAATGCTATAGGGTACTACTTGTTGTTAGGGTGCTGCTGTAACAAAACCCTAGCAACAACTCTATTAGAGGCGTTAGTTTTAATCTTTGTATTATAGTTAGGATTAAAATAGCATAGAGTTAGGATAGACAATAAGGCTTCCTTTAGGTTTTTAAAACTAGATTAGCATTAAGCAGTCTATTTAAATAGATTTGCTAGGCTTTGTAAGGCAATAAGGGGCTTAGCTACGCAAGAGAATTTAGGTATAAATTATTAGTAAAACCTAGTAAAGCCTAGGAACGATTTTACACTAGTAACAGTAGTAGGAGGGATCTAGTTCCTAAGAGCTTGTACCTTCTTAGAGTCTACTTTAATTCCTTTGTTAGTTAGGATATAACCTAAGTACTTAGTACAGGTAATATAGAACTTGCTCTTCTTAATATCTACTTATAATCTAGCAATATAGAGTTAATTAAGTACTAGCTTAACATGTTGTTTGTAGGTTATAAGGTCTTTAGAGTAGATAAGGATGTTATCTAGATATGCGATACAGAAGTTGTCTAGATATTTAATAAGAACATTATTTATATATTGTTAATAAGTAGCTAGTCTATTACATAGCCTAAAGGGTAGAACCTTGCACTTGTAACTACTGTAACGTGTACAGAACGTAGTGTACTCCTTAGAGGCAGGATCTATACAAATTTAATTAAAGGCATTCTAGATGTTAAATTTAGTAAATACCTTAGCCTTAGATAGTTGTGCTAACAATTTGTCTATACGCAGTATTAGATAGGAGTCCTTTCTTATAAGGGCGTTAAGTTTATAATAGTTAATATAAATGCGCAAATTCCTGTTTAGTTTTTAAATATAGAGTATAGGCAACGTAAAGAGGCTCTAACTATATTTAATCTAGCTATACTGTAGTTAGTCTTGCATAAACTTCTTAGTAGCTTTAAGTTCCTTAAGATTTTGTTTATACAAGGGCGAGTAGGAATTTAGCAATTAGCTCTCTAATATAATTTTGTAGTTATAGGGGCAGTGTTCTAGAAGAGTTTTAGCTTCTATTTTGCTAAACACATTAGTATATTAAACATATTTATCTAGCAATTATTTATTAAGCAGCTAAGCATTCTTAGGGTTGTCTTAGGTACAATAGTAGTTAATAACGCAATTAATCTTGTATAGACTAGTAGTAAAAAATTTATTCTATAGTTTTTTTATAGAAAAGTAAAAAGCATTTAATAAAAGTAAGGAAATACGCGCCTCCCTAGGAGGTAGCAAGTTAGAGGCTTTTAGGTTAGGATTATTAGTAAGGAACAGCATTTTAGTAATTAAATAACACCTCTTATACAATGTATTAAGTAATTTAGACTTTAGCAACGTTAGTACTCTACAGCTTCCTATAGGTTGTCTCTTTGTTATATATCTTATAGGACATAGGCTTGTAGCAAAGGTTAATGTAGGGTTATTATTAATAGAGGGGCAGGGTTGTACAACCTAGGGTACCTTACTAGCTATATAAGCTAAGATCGCTCTATATTAAGTTAGAGTTTAAAACGTTTTAACTATTTAATTCTAATAATATATTCCTAGGATCCTAGATTAATAATAATAAAGGGGCAGTTACATATCTTACGCCTATTAATAGTTAAGTGTAACTAAATGTACTAGTTTACTAGGGTTGTAATCTAATCCTAGAATCCTTTAACTTAGACCTTAAAGGGCAACTTTTAGATAGAAGTCCTAAGTACAGCAGATACTAAAGTAGCAATATTAGAATTTAAAAATAAAAATCCTTAGGCACTAGTGTTAACTAAGGAGTTAAGTTGTACACCTAGCCCTTAGTTTAATAGAATAGAAGAAGCAAGGAAATAAGAGCTACTAAACAAATAAGATAAAGAGAGGTTAGATAGGTTATATTAGTTTAGGCCTAGGTGAAGTTGTCCTCCTAGGCAGGGCTATTTCCCTTAGGTATTAGTTCCTCTTTAAAATCTTCTTTAGCGTTAACATATTCCTCTGTATCTACTTAGATTTCTTGTACCTAGGGACTAGGGCAATCTTTTGCAAAGTAACCTATCTTGCCACAGTTGTAGCAGTTGCCTAGGGTTAGCTCTCTTACAGGTGTAGCTTAGGACAGTGTAGTCCTAGGTGCTAGAGTAGGAGTAGATATAGGAGGTTTCTAAATGCCAGGTGTAGGCTAATTTAGAGGTAGGTTGTTAGTCTAATGCTAATTGTTAACAGTTTAAGGTTAGGTCTAAGTTAGTAAGGTATTAGGTAGGGCATAAACAGGATGTTGTTTTCTTTCTATGTTATACGCTATAAGATGCTCTACTATAAGTTTAAATAAGTTATCCTACTGCCTCTTAAATCCTAGGTTAGGACTTTAGAGGGTAGGGGTAACCTTTGTCTATATGTAGTAAAACTATTCTAACTTAGGTACTTGTCCCTAGATAGCAGCACTTAGGAAGCGCGCTTTAAAAAGTAGAAACGTGTTATCTTTTCCTATTTAGAGTTAATTAAAAACAGCTTAACTTTTAGCTCTCTTATTCCCTATAATAAAGTAGGAGTAGAGAAGCGTTATTATTTCCTCTACGCTCTAGAACTAGTCTGTTTTGCAAGATAAGTATTAGGGCTTAAGGTATTCCTTAGCAAGCCTAGAAGTATATCCCTATACTAGAGCTATACAAGCTTGTTCTATAGGATAGTAATCTAAATTAATATTAAGTTAGTCCTAAATTAAGGCTTGCTACTGTCTAAAAGTAGGGTCTTTTCTATTACTTAATTTGTTAATAGCTAGTGTGCGTTTACTAAGCCTAGGGTAGTAGACTAGGGTCTTAGACTAGAACCTTTTAGGAGGTTGCTAAGATTAAATAAGGGGAGACTCTATAGTAGGTATAGGTACATCTTTGTAGGGAAGGGATCAGGCCTAAAGCTAGGCTACTTTAGCCCTTAGTTAGTTAACTAACTTATAAAGATTTACCTGTTCTAAGTCTAATTTAGTATCGCTCTTGCTAAGCGTCTAGGTATTAGTTAATCCCTTAGCAGGCGCTGTCGCCTGTCCTTAAGTAGATTATCTAATAGGTTCCTTTAAACTAGGGTTAGTAGTGCCTAACATTAGTAGTAATCTAATTTAGGTAGGTTATTAATAATCTCTAAGTCTTTATCTTAGCGTAATCTAACGCAACTTTTCTAAAGTAATCCTAGAGTAGTAAGTTGTAGGAAGTTCTAAACCTAAAGGCTTTAGTTATTAGGAGGTCTCTAGAATCCTAACTATTAGATAGACAATAATTAGGACCTATATAGTTTGTAACTAAAAGGGGTCTAAATCTGCTTAGTACATAATAACTAAACAAACTTACAATATTATTTAGAGGCTGTTACTAGCTAGAATAAGTTTTTAAGTATAATGTAACAACATAGGATAATAGAAAGCTCTAGAATACGTGTGTATCCGCTACAAGGTGTCTAGGAGCACTAGGATAGGTAACATAGAGACAATTCTATTCCTATAGGTCTTGTACAAAGAATACTTAAAAACTATCTATCTATAGATAATTCTCCTTGTGCCTTTATACTACTAGAATACAGGGAAGTTTAGAATGCTATAACTAAGTTACAGGCAGGAACAGAAACGTAAAGGAGCTAAGTTAGAGGTAAATTAGGGTGTGACACTTTTTAGAGACTGGTGCTTTACACAGCTGCGCTAAATTAGCCTTGCCAGTATAATAGCCTTAGAATACCTTGCTAACCTTTGCATTTAGCTTATAAGCATCTATTAGCAGAATTTGGATATTTTGTAGACCTATCCCTTTAACCTGTAGTTAATTAATTATTTTTTAGCAATATTGCTGCGGAAACTGCCTGATGTGTATCATAGCATAATATAAAAGATCAAATTCTAGGCAAAGTTTTGCCTGGAGGTGTTCCTCTGATAATTATCTGCATTATCTTTTAATTAACTAAGTGCATCGAACCTCGAGACGTAGGCCTTTATAGGCATAGCTAACCCACGTTCCTAAGCGCTAGTGGATTACAGCAAATCAATTCATGTGGTGCTCCTAGATGTCTTGGCCTTAAGCATCAAGTCTTTCTCCTGCTTTAGCAAAGACACATTAAGTAGACTTGATATACCTCTTAGATTGTTGCGGTCACAACATGCAGCATAGAACAAAATCGTCTTAGCGATTAAAGAAGAGTTTAATACAGAAATCAAAAGCTAGACAAAGTAAAATTTCCAACAAGCTTAAAAAAAACCTTCCCTAACTACTGTCTCCCTGAATCAACAAGAAGTAACACATATTTTTTGTACAGTCCCTAGTTTCACGTTAGATATTATTTGTTTTGTATTCTCACATCTCACTCTTTAATTTCTTCTCTACTATCAACTATTATCTATACGCACCCCCTATTTAATAATCGCTGGTTGCGAACTAATAGCCTAGAACAGTTAACTGTGTACAGCTGTGGCAATTGCGTTAAGGTATATAACAATTTGTCTATTATAGTTCAGCAGAAAGTATTAAGGACGCAGTTGTAACAACGTGACAGGCTTTATCTAATTGTTTCTTAATAGAATCTAGTTCAGCCTCCACTTGTCTTCTAAAGTCCAGGTTTCGTTCATTCTCTAGTACTATATTCTCATCCTTGAGTATCTGCAAGTCTGCCTATATGAGCTAAACCTGCTGATTCACAGCTTAACTAGCCTTGTTTTACAAAGACTAGGCAATATCCTTAAAAATTGCCTTGCAAAATTGTCTATGATCATTGAAGAGCTGTATAGATCCAAATCCATCTGTGATACTAGCTTTGCAACAGCAGTCACTTCCAGATCCTGTCAAACAAAATTAATTACTAACTCAAAGATACAGATAAAAGGATATGTATAGACTTACTGTACTCCAAGTTTGCTGCGTGATATGTATCTTGCATAAGACTACCTATAAAGGCTATCCAGACTAGGGCTAAAGCATTTATTTTGAGGGAAGCATGCTCGTGGTAAAACTCTTCAATCGCATCCTCTATGCTGTAGAGCGCGAGATCTTTGCGATGATACAAAACATCAGTTAGGGTCTGTGATACTGATAGATGAACGTTTGCGACTTCTAATCTAGTCCTAACTCTAGGCGTGCCCATGCACAGGACTTTCTCAAATCATCTGTGATAATTCTAAGAAGATGTTAGAGATAGTATTCCGCATCTGCAACAAAATCCAACTAGACATCATCTATATCCCTTTTTATATGTGCGATTGCTTCCATGTTTCAACAACAATAACCTCTGGCCAGTGTATAGTGGTCCCTATAACTGGAACAGAAGGCTTTATACAACAAAGGATGCCACTGTAAATCAATCAGGAGCTTCTTCTATTCTGGTTTAGACACTTACTCCGTGCCAAAATATGCTTGCTCGTCTAGCACTATCAGCCCATGGTCTGCTATAATCTCCTTTCAACTAAACAATAACAAAAACAAATTATAGAAGAAGTACTCACATATAGGCATGTTGATTCAGTTATCAAAACTAACCAACAAACCGCGGGAGAGCTGGCTAACTTAGGATCTCAGGGGCACTATCTACAGCGTTAGATCAGTAAAGTTGCATCATATAGCATTTGTTAACCTTCTATATCAAATAGTTTTATAGGGCGATAAGAGGATTATAAAGTCTTGGAGTGCTAGGATTTATAATTTAGAAGTTATTAAGAAGAAACTGTTTTATAGGGGTATATTAGAGGTATTTACAGACTATCTTTATTTACAGCGTTGCCAACTGGACGTAGTACTGAAATCTACGGCTACGGTGTACTGCAGTAGGCAACAGTAAGCAGCGGTAATTATATTGAGCCGTAGCCGTACAGGAAGTAGCTGTAAATCAAGGCGTAGTACAGCAGTACTACGTAAAAATTTTAGGTTAATTAGTTAGGTGTAGCTCTTACTACTATTTTTTATTTACCTTTACAGCTTTAAATATATATAATATTATATTAGAGTATATTTTATATTACTATAGTTGTATAACCTTATAGCTAAAACTGTTGTATTGCCTTATACCCTTGTACATGTGTAGACTATAATAGTTCCTATTTAGAGTGTTATTTAACGTGTACAATATTGTTTTACTAGTTTAAAACTTATCTACGTCTTTATTTTTACTTTTTTAACATTTATAGCCTATGCGTCTATTATTAAAACTTAACACTACGCCTAACGCAAGGTCTTAGCAGTATTACTACCTACTCTAGCACCCTACTACAACGCAATTATTGCGTTTTTTTAATATTAACACGTATAAAGGCAAATTTAACCTACAAAACATGTTTCTAAGTATAATTATACCCTAAGTTAGGCGTAGCAGCGTTTACAAGGTATACTACTACAAAGAGCAACCTTAGCTTGCCTAGCTATTGTAATAACCTTAGATTTGCTAGTATATGCTGCCTGCAACGTACTAGCGCCTCGCTAAATTAATAAGTTAGCTATCTAGTGTTAACTGCTACTATTGTTAATTTATAGCTATCCCTGTAACACTACAACAACTATACGCCTATAGCTACCTACGCCTCTACCTATAAGCTTATACAATTAAGTCCTTTACTATTGCATGCATAATTAAGTCCTTTACTATTGTATATATAATTAAGTCCTTTGCTATTAAATATACACACATACATATACACATATCTACAACAGCTTCTTATAGCATCTTAGCATAAGATTAAGCCTAAATACTTAGTAATTATAGCAAAGGTCTTTTGCCTTACTCTACTATATATATAAGTCTAGTAGTACGCGCTACAATATAATATAGACACCTAGCAAAGGAGAGTAAATCTAGAGCGTTTTAAGGCACCTTGGCCCTAGTATAACATATGCTCTGCCGCGCAGTATAAGGCCACTAGCCTAGACACTTAGTAACTGTAGTAAAGGTCTTTTACCTTACTCTGCTGTATATGTAAGCATCTCTAGTAAGAAGGTCCTTAGGGCTCCTCGCGTTAGATCCTTATTATCTATTAACCTTAGCGCTATATAGAGTAGTTAGGTATCCTAGTAGCTAGCAAGGAGATTTATAAGTAAATTCGCATATATATAACCTTCTACCCTTCCCCTTACAAGGCCTCTATCCCTATTATTTAACAAGCTCTTAGCTATATCTTATTAAAGTTAACTAACTAATATTGTTTACGCCCTAGTATACTACTTAGCAGGTTTAAAGACCCTTAGTAAGATAGCACGTGCCTTATTATTAACCTATTTAACTACTCTATCTACATTACTATCGCTATAACTATTAGTTACACTAAGCTCCTCCTCTTAAGCATATCCTCTTAAGGTAAGCTGCGTACATAGAGCTAAGTTTAATATTAATTTCTACTAAGTATATTACAATAATACCTGCGTTAACGCTAGTTAGCTAGGTTACTAGGTACGCTATAAGGCCTAGCTAGCTAGCTAACGCAAGAGTGCTGCCTATTAGTAGTATAGAGTAGAGCTATAATACACAGACATCTCTAGAAGCGTTAGTAAATTCTAGCTTTGCTAGGCTTGCTACAAGTCTATATGTACTCCTAACGCCTTCTATATTAATAGCACAGCTTATATCACGTAACACTTACTTAATAAACACTAAATTAACCTTAAAATAGGCCTAATACTAGATAATCTAATAACCCCTATAGACCTATAGGAAGCCGCACGCGTTGCTAGCTCCTTATCCTTTACTGCACACACGCCCTAGAAGGAGAAGAAGCTACAATTGTTACTTATTAATTAGGCTATTCTAAACAATATATTGTTTGCTACAACAACGTTAAGAGCTACACGTAGCTTGTTAACCTAGAACTATTAAGACCTACTCTAAGCCCTACCTAATTCTTATATAACAATGTTGTTATACATTACTAAATAGCTTAAACAACGCTAGGCAGAGGTGTTAACAATATTAGAGTTAGCTTAGAGTAAGATAAGTGTAAGTGTTAACATATAGACGTTACGCAATTACTACAGCTTTCTTGCTATAGTAGCTTACTTTGTTAATGCTACATACAAGTAATAGGACGTACTTCTTGCCTTCTGCAATCTAATTAGTGACTACATAGGGGTGCACAAGCCTCTGTTATACTTAACGTTGTTTGCTAGTATAACTTTAAGACCTGCTTTAACTGTTTTATTAGTAACAACGCTACTAGTAATAACGCCTTACTATACAACAGGCTTACAGAGGGCTCTAATATTATTAATCTTAACTCCTGTTACTGCCTCTACTGCACTAGTTATATTATTAACCTTATTGTTAAGGTAACACTCTATAGAGATAGTGTTAGTTAGTTTAAAGAACAGCTAGCTAAGGCAGGCCCTGTAGATTAATTTAGACTATACTAACAGTATAGCATTATTAGCAAACTACATAACTTTGTTAACGCTGTTTATGCCTTATATAAGCGTTGTGAAGCGTTTAAACACTACTAGAAATTGCTATTAGACAATAACGCCTTATAGAGTTACTTTACGCTTAACCTTATGTAGGCTAGCAGTGTACGTTAGCACTTAACCTACCTTATGCTACTCTATTGCTATAAGCTTAAGGATACTATTAAGGCTTACTAACGTTAATTACGCAACGCTAAGGCCTTAATAACAATAGAAACTAATAAAGTTACCTACTCTGCTCTTAAGGATTACATTACTAATAATAACTAGGATAATATTAATACACTTGTTAACTTTCTACAAGTCCTATACAAGCTTACAAAGCGTCTTAAAGGCAACAACAGCTAGTTAGGCTTTAGCTTGCTGTAGCAAACTATCCCTAATTTACAGACGCTGTAGTGTCTGTACTCTAAAACTATTAATAGGTATAAGTATACCCCTAACTTATACATTAAGAAAGGCGTTAAGTATAGCCTTATAAAGCTTAATATGTACTAGGTTAAACTCATTAACAATCTAGACGTTAGCTACTATTGCGTTACTATAATGCTACACCCTAAACTCTACTAATAATAGTTTAAGACTTACTAGAAACACTTTAACAAGTATAGTAAGAAGGTAGACAAATTAATTAGGAGCGTATATAAGGCGTACTGCAAGAACAACAGGCCTATAGAAACTAATAATTCTATTAACAGTTAATAAGCTTAGCTAAGTCACTATAAGGTCCCTAGAGATGCTAGAACAACGCGTTTTAACAATATAATAACTGTTAATCTCTATTTACTTACTAATTAGAAGGGTGCTAAGAAGTAGTAGTAGCGTGATAAGCTGCAGGAGTACTTTAAAGCTATTGCAATTAACCTCTAAAACAACAATCCTAAGTATTAAGACCTTCTTAATAATCCTTGGCAGTAGTAGGTAACTTAGGGGCAGCATAAATACCCTATGCTTTTTAAGATAGCTTGCGATTTCCTCTCTATTCTAAGTACTAGCTGCGAGTGCGAGCGCTGCTTTAGTGTTACTAGGCGTACAATAACTAACAATTAGAACTAACTACAGCTAAGTGCTATAGAAGCTATTTAGCTTTAGAAGAATTAGTTGCGTTACAAGCTTGTTAAGAGCTTACTCTTAGATCTAGAAACAAAGATAATAAGGTTAGAGAAGAAGTAACTAAGGTTAGGGGCAGCAACAGCAACAGTAACCCCTAAGGCGTCCTAGGAAACAACATTATCACTGTTACTAATAGAAGTAGACTAAAACAGGCAATAATTACAGTACTACGCTAATTACGCTAATTACAGTAATCTACGCCTACTGTCCGTATGCTATACCCCCTTACGTAGTTTTAGGACGCTACAGTTGCCTATAATTGCCGTAGGCTACGGCAATTAACCCTTACTGTAGCCGTATACGTCCTATTAGCAACGCTGTTTATTTATATTATACCTATACCTTTTAAATTTAGATATATACTCACTAATACCTATATAGAACTATTCTAAGATTATTTAAAGATTTAACAAGGTATTTATTAAGATAAATATCAAAAAATTCAGTTTTTGGTAGGATTTTACGTAGGTAACTTACCTGTCTCAGTGACTTACCTACTACGTACGTTAGCTACTTTTTCCCCCTTTTTATTTTTATTTTATTTTTATTTTTATTTTTTTAAAGTTAGGGCTAGAAATAGAAGAGATATTAATTTTTTTATATTACGCGTTAATTATTAGAATAGTAGAGTAACTAGAAGAAGGTAGTAACGAATATACTATATCATTTAGAAGAGAGTAGGTATTAACTGTACATTACAGTATATAAGATAGCTTTCTTAAAATTTAGTATATTATAAAGTATATAGACTACGAACTCGCTTCTATTTTAGTAATTATATAATAAAAAGTGAGGAAGTAAAATAGTCTATCGGAATTTGTGCTCAGAAGATTTCCGATTTTTAAATATAACAGATTTTGGTCGTGTTACATCTACGCAATGCTAAACGCAAATCCTGCGGCACTAATATGTACCGGTCTGACCCTCCTTGACCAATGTACCACCCACGTATTCACGACCAAGCGATGCCATTGTCTCTCGCTCACATAGGACGACTTGATGCTTCGCTCAACGTCCTTCGAGTGCGCCAGTAGCTTAGATGATGATCAGACATAAGACCCAATCGAGCCGGAGCCGAGATAGCTCGAAACGACCGAGGAACCGCAGTGAAGCAGAGGTAAAAGAACAAGTGTTTCGAGTATGGAGCGGCGAAAGCTCAAGGGAGCAAGAGATGTTACTCTTCGGTGCGGTAAACGACGTTGGCGGAGGCGACTTAGCTCGTAGGCCCCAGCGGTAACCGAACATCGACAATTCGACGAGGAGGTCGAGAATAATGAGTGTCAGCGTTGGGCGAACCACCGAAGTACGACGAAAAGCGGAGAAATGTAATTGAACCGGGGATGGAGCCTACCCAAATTCCTTTGGGATAGCCAACGCGAAATTCACGCTTGGCTAAGCAAGTGGGGGAAGCGCCGTGCAATGCAAAAACCTCCAGCTCCCCTACTACAATCTCCCTCAGCTGTAGTATGTTAGTCGTCAGAGAGGAATGGGTACGTACCTTGCAATTATACCCACTCCCTCTCTATACTCATGTACCGTCGTCGGGCTCATGCAGATCACAGGGAAGCCATCTTACCTTTCAAAGTACCCTTGTCTCACCTCAGAACCCCCAATATCCCATACGCATGCTGTCGACTCTGCCGACGCGGTGTAAGAGACATTGGAGGATGCTGTATGCGACGGCGGGTTCTTCGAAGGCTCAGTGGGCTCTCCTGCGCTCACATGCCGCTCTACCAGACTTGTAATGATATAGCGCTTGAATGGATATCGCAACAGTCGTGTTGTTGGTAGGATACTGCTGATGGGAGGGTGTTGCGGTATAGTCAAGCCGTTCTGAAGCCTGATCATGCAGTAGAGCCGAAGAAAACCTATAATTGGAAGTCAGCATGAATACTGGTGACAATAAAGACGTGGAGACGCACGGTATGCATTAATTGACTGCTGTTGCAATGGCACAGGCGAGGAAGTTGTAGTTTTGGGTAGAATAAGTGTCGACGCAAAGAAGGGCGTAGATGGAAGATGGCATCGAAAGGAGCTGGGATGCTGTGGCCGACGTTGGATACCTGAGGACTTATGCGTGATGCAGCATATTCACGACAGTACAACGGTGAAGCAAGGATATGAGGATCATAGTGGAATGTAGAAGAGACAGGATGGTCAGGACGGTGGAGCAACTATATAGGACTTAAGAGGAGCAGGGGATCCTCATATGTGCTTGCACACATTGGACATGCTAGGTTCATAGGGATAGTAAACAAACGCAGTGTAGCATGGATGGAAGGCATCACGGCCAGCATTGTCAAGAGCATAGAAGAAATTGGGGCTGCGTACAACGTCACCCCATGAACGTCTCCCTTGATACACACCTTGCATTGTAAGTTTAGCAATTGTATCTGGTTCTAAAACACCTTTTTAAAAGAAAAATGACTTGCTTTAAAGATAGGTAGATGCGAAAACAACCCCTTTGTTCTTAAACCTGTCTCTTAGTTAATCTTTGATCACTTGATGGAGTTTAAGGAAGAATTTGGCGACGGTTCCTGGATCTGGACCAATATAGACTACAAAAATAAAGACATTGTACTTGTCTATTAGTACTTAAAGAGCGACTTGCTTTCGCTAGTGGAGAATTATCCACCCCTTCTGTTGGTAACAAGAAAGCAGATACTGAAAGAGGGTGGATTGGGCCTGAATGAAGGTCTCTCGAATAACATAGCAAAAGAAAGATCTAGCTACAAACCCAATCAATGGTCCAAGAAGACATTTCCTAATCTTGAGAATGGTGCAAAGAGGTTGATATTGAGGATGAGAAATCTTGATCCAGCAAAGCGTGCAGGAATGGCAGATATTATAACAGATGCTTACTGGAGTTGATTCAAGGAACTCTGCAACTTCTATTAGCCTTGGTCAGTTTGGCCAAGTCTAGCACCAGGGTGAACCGGAGATGCTCGCACTATTGGCTGACGAGGCAGGAGCAAAAACTTCCCTAATCATTTGTAAAAGAATACAATGGTTTTTCTAAGAACAGCGAATTGAGTATCGTTGAGTTTGTCAAATCAGATGTGATCAGTAACCTAATCCGTTGCGAATGAAGATCTGCAACACGCCGAATTGGCTTCAAGGTTAATGAATAGACTTACCGTTATCCTGTTGCTATAACGAGCAGCGATAACACGACCCAGGAACATTAGAGCATATCCTCGGATCCTAGAGAAGCGCTACTTCTTACACCCCTACAATTAGGCCTGCACCACGTGCTCAAGGGTATACCTGCTTGGTTGCAACATGATTTCCATTAGCCTCTTTAAAGACAGTAGTAAAGTGATTCTTACTGTCGCTTAAGCTTAGATGTTCTTTTTAACTTAAAGTCTAATTAGTAATTAATCGCCTAAGCACAAAGGGAGGAGCAAGTCACATATGCCAAGATAGCGGTTGTAGCGCCTATAGGTACGTCTGCTTTTCTAATAGCCTTGCTAAAATCCTCCTGTATGCCAGCAGCGAGGAAACTGCGATTCTAAGTTTCAGTCTTAGTGGCATACTTGACAGATATAGTCTTACCACTGTTCAGCGATTGTTTTAAGTAGTTTAGCGGAGAAGATCTTGTTAGCAGACATTTTGCTTATTTGCAGAGATGTTACAAGTTTGAAATGTTTAGCAAGTGCTTAATAGAGGGGTTGATGTATAGAAAAGTAGGTTTAGCTAGTTAGGTTGCATAGATACTAAAAATAGGAAGGCGTACTACAGCATCCTCAAAATAGTACTACAACAGACAACGGGTTGGGTAGGTGAACTTGTTTTCAACGTCTGGTTGTTATATGTGGAATGCAGGGTAAAATAATAAATTCATAGACTAAGAAAGTGTTGCTGATTCCAAACTTGTTGTACTTGCTCAATATATTCACTCACTGACCCCCAAGGAAAGCCTATAAGCCATCTCCAACTCATCAAGATCGGTCCCCGTATTTGTTCTCTTCGAAAAACGAATTATATCCTGCTCGCTGCGCCGCATAGCCTCCTCAAGAGCCTTGGCTTCATCGACAGGGATAATTTCCGGTTGCATGTAGTTGTTGCCCCACTGATTTGACGTGACGGTGCGAGGCACAGCATCACCACGTCCTGGGAGCGACACTGTGGATACAGTGCCGAGCTCTTGGAGGTTAGATTGTAGGTGCTCGCCTAGGTTGGGCAGAATTTGCACTGAGTTGGGTGCATGACGTCCTGTACTTGCTTCACTACGACGGCGGATCCACTCTGATAGGTCGTCGGGGGTCTCTGGGAAATGAGCATCCGGTATTTTGTTCGATCCTACTGCCGTCTCGCTGTGGGTTGTGTAAGAGATGTCGCTGTCGCTCACTGAACTCTTCAATGGTGGGTGGGTGGAGCGCTTCTCGCGAAGCGATTGCCGCTTGCTGTGAATTACTGGACGCTCGGGCCTTGGTGAAGCTGGAGTAGCTAAAACAGCAAGTCAGTCCTATTTCATGAAGAAATAGGTTGAAATTAGTCTAAGTAGATGCTCGACTTACCAGTCCTCTTTAGAGACAAGGAATCGCCATCAGACAGCGTTCGTGGAAAGCCACTGATCGGAAAACCGACACGCTTGCGCGGCCCCGATCGATCTTCGAACAGATACAGTTCGATTGAAACTACCGATGAATCTGAGGTCAAAGGTATGGCGACCGAATCTAGGCAGAACAGTCCGCGATCGGTTATATCTCGAATGATCTGGGATGTAAGTTGAGCGAATACGGCGGTATCATCATGGTTGATCTCTTGTACTCGGAAGTAAGGCTGGAAGTTTGATCGCTGGTGCTTGAGTATGTAGTGCCCTAGGTTACGGAGGTTTTGCGAACCGGCTGCAAATCTACACTGAATCGTGCCTGCAGGTGGTCAGCGTTAATGTCCATAGCGGCGGGATATAATTTACCCTGCACTGTAACACGACCATCAGTGTGGCGTGACGGGCCAGGCTTATCGAAGTAGAACGAGCTTGCGATCAGTCTATGCGCGATTTCTGCAATCGTCGCCCGCATCTTAGGTGTATCGAGACCGGACCTAATCTCATCATGCAGATTATCGACTTGGGATTTGTCATCCATCTTTGGGGTAGGATTTATCGTTCTCGGATTGACCCGAATGTATCGATCCATTGTCGCGTGGGGTACAGCTTTGTGGAAGTCTCTCCACGCCAACTCGGCATCAAGAGCACTCTCAGAACGCTTCTTGAACATGGTCAACAATGACTCCCATTCAGAAAATGCTCTTAGGCCGGGTATAGAGTGCTTCTTCCTCGGTGTCGGCTTGACTTGATGCAGCA
The DNA here is from genome assembly GCA_026119515.1 of Ascochyta koolunga. Lineage (NCBI taxonomy): Eukaryota > Fungi > Ascomycota > Dothideomycetes > Pleosporales > Didymellaceae > Ascochyta > Ascochyta koolunga. Next base: position 1,440,824 of record JANLCG010000007.1, read on the forward strand.
TCTGACGAATGTGCGCACGCCGGCTATCGTAGCGTGCAGCGTCGAGAAAGACGTCGGTATCTGCTCCATGCTGACCTGTTCCAATAGATAACAGGATATCTGGAGAACAATCCTCAACATCAGGCCATAGAAGCTTGCTTTCGTCAACTGCAATCCGGACTGGATTGTTGTGGTACAATGCTCCATCGATGTATCCTTCTTTTGTAAGAGGGTGTCTGAAAGGTTTGAAGAACGTCGGTGCAGCTGATGTCGCCCGAGCACTAAATAGAGTCAGTTGATGTTTGATGCACCTTTTTTTTTTGCATGTTGACTCACGCTTCCCAAACTTTAGCATCGTTTGCTGGATCATCAGGTCGTACCAGCTCATAATCCGCTGGCAAACTATCAGTACGTATGTAAATATAAGGAATACTGACTTACAATTTTCGCTTTCATGGCGATTGTAGTTTGTGAAGATCACTGCTTGCTCAGCGGTATCTTTAGCGGATGTTACCGCAACCTTGCGACTACCAGCAGGTGGTACTTCACGCCGTCCACCAAACATAAATTCGGCCTTGAAAGTGTCACGCAAAGCTTCCTCCAGAGGTTGAGTCCTGTACCTTGTTGTACCTAGGCTTACGCCACCAAGGAACTTGGGCGTAAAGGCCTTGTCAACAAGCCTCAAGAAGAGGTTCATACATTGATCCACAGGCCAGTTTTTAACACCTAGACTCAGAGCAAGGATACCTCCGGTACTGTGAGAGAATCAGCTTACGCCCAGTGCACATATGGTGTGACCGAGGAGAAGTAACTGACCTGGTGCCAACGATGAGATCAAAGAATTCCTGGAACTGGATTTGGCCACCTAGCTGCTTTTGAACTCGGTGAAGTACTTCCAAGATGACGATACCTCGCATTCCGCCCCTGTAAAAATTAGTTAACTTCACTGCTTTTCATAACAAATACTTACCCATCCAGAGACAAGATCCTCAAGCCGGCAAGCGGTGGCTTGAAATGAACCTCCACTGGAATAGGAAAGGCTGAGTTGAAGTTGTGGAGGGGACATGAATCAATCGTATAGGAGTTTGAGAGGGCACTGTGAGGTTTTCCAAAGCCTTTGACACACGGTGTGCAGAGTACATGCCCGCAAGGTAGTGGATGCTCGGCTAATTCCCTAAGACAACAAAAACAGGTCAACTGGCTAAAGAACTTCTGAGCTCCACCAACATGGTGATAAAAGCTGTTCACGTTGATGCCATGGATCTTGGTGGCCACAACCGTCTCGTCGGCTGACGGGGACAGTATCATCTGCGAACTGAGCTCGTTCTGAAAACTGGAGAAGAAGCCCCTCAGGTAACGGAACCAGTCTTCACAGAAGCTGTCAAAGGTAAATTCAGCTTCATAGGGCCCTGACCCAATGAGTTTACCACGGTGGTTTTGGTGTCCTTTAACATGGCGTTCTTGAACGTTTACACATCGTTCTCCGCGTTCGTTCCTGTATGTGCAAGGCCAGAAGATGGCACAGAAGTCGTCAAGGGCATTGTCACAGTGTTCTAGATACTGCTTCTCCAGAATTTGCTCGGCGGGTCCTGTAAGGTTTAGGTATTAGTGTTTTCTCCTGATGTAAAGGAAGTAGAGGCGACAACATACCTATCAAGCTCTGTCGAACAGAATCAAGCAGTATACATGAGCCTACCATATGACTCAATTCTTTGAACATTTTTCCCGGATCAGCATGCCGATGTTTCATCACGACAGCCAACTTGAGAATATTGCCTCCGAAGTCCGAGGGTATTGGGTTGATCCGAAATGAGATGTCCATGAAGTTGAACGGTGTGTGAAGATCCTGCAGGAAATGATCATACGCGCACTGTAAATAAACGTTGAGGTTATCCGAGTTGGCAAGCATACGAGATTTCCGCTTGGTGTTGAAGGATTCAGCGCATCGTCGAGTGATCACATTGTGGAGTTTCTCGACTTGTTGATCGATCATCATGTAGCGCCCTTCATTAGGAATTCGCACAACTGTAACCGAAGAGTAGTAACACTCCAGAAGATCCTTCATGTTGCGAATACGTCGACCTTTCTCGATCCAGTAGTCCCTTAGCTGGCGATAGGTAGGATCTCGGTCAATAGCGCCTGCAACGCTAGACATTAGCATACTTGTCGCATGGACAGGATCCCACTCTTGCTGGTCGACTTTGAGGTCGGCTGCATTGAGTGCTATTACAGCATGGGGTAACGTCGGTTGGTTGAGCGATTTCTCGATCGAAGATCTGGCCCAGTCTATGAGCAACGTCAAGACGGTTGACTCGAACGTCCTGCAGCAGGTTTAGCATAAATTTCATGAAATAGAATCAGCTGTAGTTTGCGACTTGACGAATATCGGTGTATAGGCGTCACTTTCAGAGCTTTAGAACACAAGTAAGGGAAATACGTACTTGGCATTCCGTAAAACGAATACGATAACGTCAGAGAACGTATACAGTAGACGAGGGTAAAGTTCAGTGACAGCGTATTGTCGTTTGAAGGTGTTGGAATTGGCCCACTTGATGTCCCTCTGGGTGCAGTGAAAGCCCTTGGATACCAGCCGGCGTTTTCGGTGGTCTTTAGATGCATGATCATCTCTTGGCTTATCTTTCTGAGGGACCGAGGCGCTGTTACGGTATTGAACAGCCATTGGTGTGTTCTCGCCACCTTCGAGTCCCTCACAGTCGGCATAGAGCATAGGGAACTCTGTAGCATATGTGCGAGGGTCACTGTACAAATGAACGTCACCGGAGGTTGGTATATTACCATTGGCTGATGTTCCTGCCACCGGCGAGGGAAGTACCCAGCCTTGAAGAGAGTGCCTGCGTTCTTGCTGGTCGATGAGCATTTTGATAAGCGTGCTCTTTCCTGCGCCGGTTTGACCGATGAATGACACCAACTGCGGGTACCTAAATTTGTAATCACCAGTGTTGCTGTCGGCCATGATTGTAGAATAACGACCGTAGTCCTGGAAAACGGGTGCGTTCTGGCTGTTACGACCCAATCCAAACCATGTTGTGTCTTCGTCTTCAATATGTAACGACTGCTGTTCGCTATGATCCACAGGAGGAGTCAGGATATCCTTCAATCTTTTCACAATTTCTGGATTAGCTTTCTCGTGAGGGAGACCGTCCGGACCCGTTCGACCTGTTCGGTGTTGAGGCTGCTTGCTCCAACACTGGTCGCAAAAGTTCATACCGCAGTAAGAGCAGTTCCATATGGGAGTTTTCTCAAACTCACAGTCGTCGCAAAATTTTGGCTGTGTCTCTTCAAAGCTCGATTCGAATTGCTCGCGTGGAGGTGGCTGTGGTGGTTCGAGGAAGGATGCGGGCTCATCTCTAGATGCACCGGCACCGTTAGTGAACGACCCGCCATGTCGACTGAACCGTCTGGATAACCTCGATTTGGAGGTAGCTCTGTGAAAACTGTCGGATGTACGAAAAGGAGGTCGGGATGCGGAAGACAATGGCGTGTCGAGCGGTCGTTTGTGCAAAGGGTTTGACATCTTGTCCGAGCGATTGTACAATCCTAGAAAATAAGTGACAGATCAAAGAGGATGTAGATTGTCGCTGAACATGAACTGAAAGTGGGGCTCTTAAAATCTAACAGTCGAGACGCACAAGGCTGAGTCTCAGCCTCGTGCCCATAATGTAAGATTATGCACCCCAGTATTGAATGGCGTGATGTAGGCGAGTCGCCTCGACATCCTACGAATGAGAACCGCTGTGGCGTGATAAGTGATTTCGGTCAATGGGTCATGCGAAGTCATGATGCGAATCTAAAAGTATGGAGCAATGAGGGTCCCAGTAACAGCTGCGGGCGAACGGCTCTCCGCAGGTCAGCTTCCAAGTCAAGTTTCAGGTGACGTAATGCTGAGAAATCTCCCTCCATCAGTACCCTTGCCAAATTATGTGAGCCGCCAGGATGGCGGGAGGCTCCTCACCGCAGTATTGAGGTATTACGGCGCTTGCTTGTCGTAGAGCTGTCTTGTAGCAGAGATTCAAATTGATAATACTCATTATCGAATTATCGAGAGAGTCGGGCGCGCCATCTGAGACGAGGACTGAAGCTGGAAGCGAAGCAAAAAAAGAAGGGGGCGGAGGAAAGCTGAATTGGGGGCGAAAGGGAGAATAGGACGCTCAGCCCAGTCGAGAACAGATCCTGTAACAGCAACGTCCAACTGATGGTGTATTATGGGGAGAGTGCGATTGAGCCTCACGTAGCGGCTGAAAGATAGGTATCCCATGTTCTTTCAGTGTCCAGACGTTCATTCCGAAGGTCCTGTAACGTGAGATGTGAAGCTTTGTGCCAACGTTAGGGTAATCAAATGAACATCTACCTTGATAAGATCACAGTTGTTAACAATTAAACAGTTTCAAAAATATTGTTTTGATTTTGTTTGATTCTTTGAAATCAAACAATCAAAACTGCTAGAGACTTAATACCAAACAAATTCAAAAGTGTTAATAAGAAACATTGAACCCGTTTGATTTTGTTTGAGAAGAAAGGAAGGGGGAGAAGAGCGCTAAGCGAGGGGAAAGGAAGCTGCTTACATCAGCCTTAGTCACGTGATATCCCAGCCTTTTCCAATATTCAATCAAACAAATTAAATAAAATAGACTAATTAGATCTTAAAGTCTAACCAAACAATAGGCTGTGGCTAAAATCCCTTAAATAAATCAAACAGAGGCTCAAAACTTTGTTTGTTCTGTTTGTTGATAACTGTAGATAAGATAAGGTTAGCGAGCGGGAAGCCTTTCTTCTCTCCACCACAGAGGTCACTAATTTGCCTGTTATCAGGTAACACTTTCTAAGAACAGACCTATAGATTAGGAGTAATGGCTATTAAAGCTAGAAAAGAACCGTCTCCTCTAGCTTAGGTTAGTGCGCATTGCTCTAACTGTTTCAGGTTTAGCGCCCGTTCCAAGGGGAAGTGCGCTCTGTGGTGAACCATATTACTATCCAATACAGCCGTTCATCACACATGCTTTCGCCTCATAATGGCTACGCTCGTCATTGGATATGATTCAGTGCTTTGCCGGCCTTCGGCGTCACTGCATCAGTCGTAATTACCCGCCGTTGCATTACCTCTTGCTGGCCGCCTGGTCCTACGCGTGCTTCGACACTTTGGCATTTTGACCGCCACTGTGCCACCAGTTCTTAGCTCGAGCTAAAACCGTTCATAATTTGTCCTCCTGCAACCTCTTTTTCAAGCTTGCAATCTCAATTTCTTCACTCTACCGCAGGGTGGAACACAATACTATTCCAGCTATGAATGGTGTGTTTCGGAGGAGCATCGCCAGAATGGCCGCTGTTTCTAAAGACATGGTTGGGACTACAGGAACTAAGTATCGATACAATAAGATCCTCCAAGAGAGAGAAAACTTCGGCCGTGTTTGGCTAGCAACGTAAGTACTGTATCCCACACAGTGTGTAAACTAACCTTCTTCAGGAGTGGGCGCGATCGCTTCATCTTGAAAGATGCCCCCGAAACTCGTATTCGAACATTTCAACGAAGAAATTGGACCGAACATCCGCGAAAGTCGCTTCATACGACTGCCAGTGGACATTATTCCTGAAAAGCGAATATTCGTATTCAGATATCTAAAAGAAGATCTTCTGAGCCTTGTGAGGAAACAGATTCCTGCGCATGTTGCAAAGAAAATACTCAAGGACAGTCTCCGAGGACTCGTTGAAATGCATGGGCAAGATATCATACATTTGGGTGGAGCTCTTTTCAAAATTACAACGTCAAAAGCTAACAGATACCAGATATCAAGGCAGACAACATTATGGTTGACTACCACCATGACGACAAAGAACGGATGGTACTTGAAAAGATTCAAATTACTGACCTGGACAACGCGGCGTATCTTCCCAATGGCAGGTACATCAAAGGCATGACAGCGGGCAATGAAAACTGGCGTAGTCCGGAGGCGTTTTTCAAAAGCAAAATCAGCAAGCCGGCAGATATGTTCTCCTTTGGGATCGTCGTAAAATCTGACGCATGGGACAGGAAAAGTAATTCTCAACGTTGTATCGTTATATGTGGTAGACTTGGCCGATATTCTGTGATATGTTGACACCGTATTGCCAAAAAAACTGAATTCTCGTGCTAGATCACTGTCTTTCAGCTCAGTACGAGACAGTGCATGCAGCGCAGGGACAGGTCCAAGTGATTTGCGTGTGTTGATTTTGGTATCTGAAAGATTTTCGCATCTGAGCGTGCTCCTTTTACCGAAACTCCGTGGCTAAAGATGCAAAAGTGTGGCCCCTCGTGGTACCTGTCGTTTCTCCCCACCACGTCTGTGAGGGCTGTGTGCGATATCACCTCTTGGACATCTAGTCCTTGGGGATCATCTGGTCCTCGCTGCCATCTCGGGGCACGTAGTTGATGCCCGCAGCCTCGATGGCCGAGACCATCTCCTCGGGAAGAATGCCCTCGACTTGTGTAGCGTAGACGCCCGCAACGTATCCTTCCAGTCGCTGGTACCTCGCGACCCAGCTTTTCGATGTATCGGCGACGGTGATCAAGCCTTCGAAGACGGCCGATGTGCAGTCGGTGACATTTTCCGGGTTGCCGATCAGCTCGAGGATGTCTTCGCAGTTGGGACATCCGCCACTGATGAACTGTGCTTGGGTGCGCACGATGGAGCAGACCATGCAGGCGCGCAGGTTGCGCTGCTGGTTGGGTGGGACGAAGGCGCCGCCGGGGATCATGTTGGCCATGTCGGCGGGGGTTCGTAGATCGGAGGGTCTGATGAGAGAGGTTGAAGATGGTGAGAGGTGGAGGTACTATGCTCTGCGAGTCAAAGCGCCTGACGCGAGTTGGGAGCTTTGCAGCCTGGATGTGGCTGGTGGCCTGTTGTTCGGTCTGCGCGTCAGGTTCGTGTAGAGAAGTCGGTTTGCGCGGGCGGTCTTGGAAGGGCGAGTCAGGCCGGCAGGGCGGGGTTCGGAGGCTGGCAGTAATGTCGGATGCAGCCTCTTCGGTTTGAGCCAGAGCGGGCTCGTTTTCGTCGGGCGGGAAGAGACTGTGGGCAAGAATGCTCTGTCTCTGTTGGCGCTGGTCGGAGCGGAGGCGCTCTGAGGCTTGGCCGAGCGGACCGCAGTGCTGCACGCTAGAGAGTTTTGGGAGGCCGCGGGGGTTTCTCCTCGTCAGGCTCGGCCAAAGACCAGTTTCGCGTGTGAGATTGCTTTGCGAGTGTGCGCTTGCTTCTGATACGACTACGCTTCTTGATGGACTTGGCGCTCTTCACCGACGACGTGGGCGGGCTGGTCTCTTCATGGTCTGTGTCTAGCTACGAAGACGCTCGTTTTTTGAGCGATCACGTGCGCAAAAACGCCTCACTCTGCAACACTAAATACACAACAACAACACAAATAAAGTTTCTGCATAGACAGACTTGAAGCCTTCTTCAAACACTATGTATCCTGCGTGGTTGCAGAAATTATTAACGTTGTTGTGGCATGTAACTACTGGCGCAAGTTGTAGTGGTTTTAAAAGTGATGGCTCAAAAAAACGAGCTTCTTCGTATAGGTACTTCTCCGCCTTCTTGCTGGAAGCGAGCACAACGGCGGCTAACTACGTCGTTGCAGGGATTGCTGATTGGCTGCTGCGGCGAGAACGGCGGGGACTCGGAGGGCTTGATAAGTCGTGCGGGAAGCTCGAGGGGTTGGCAGCTCACGACAATTTGCTTGTCGCCTTGTCCGTCTTGGAACCCATCTTTCCCTGCCCACCGTTCACTACCTCCCAACTCGTACTCCCTCTCCATCGCCAGCCGTCGCGCCTGCCCGCGCTGCACTCGTGCGCCTCGTGTCTCGTCTACCCCGCTGCTCCGCACAAACTTTAGACGCACCATGGGCCACAAGGAAGACGCCATAGCGCTCAAGAACAAGGGCAACGATGCCTTCAAGGCCCACGACTGGCCCACTGCGCTGGACTTGTACACAAAGGCCATCGAGACGTACGACAAGGAGCCTTCGTTCTACACCAATCGCGCACAGGTAGGTAACCTGGCCTGGCTGCTGCACACGACCGCCTGCTTACTCGGTCCGACAGGCCAACCTGAAGGTCGAAGCATATGGCTTTGCAGTCGCAGATGCAGACAAGGCCATCGAGCTCGACCCCAACAATGTCAAGGTAGGGCGCCTCCCGCACCAAGTTTGGCAGAAGCTCACTGTCGATGCAGGCATACTACCGTCGTGCCTCGGCCAATACCCTCATCCTGAAGCACCGAGACGCCCTGCGGGACTGGAAGCTTGTCGTCAAGAAGGCGCCCAACGATGCGACTGCAAAGCTGCGCATGGTCGAATGCGAGAAGATCATCAAGAGAGACGCCTTCCTCAAGGCCATCGAGGTCGAGGATGCGCCGTCGGTCGCAGAGGGTCTGGACATTGAGAACATGATTGTGGAGAGTGGCTATGATGGCGCAAAGCTGGAAGACAAGATGACGCCCGAGTTCATCGAGGACATGATTGAGAGGTTCAAGACCGGGAAGAAGCTGGCCAAGAAGTACGCCTACCAGATTATTATTGCCGTCATGGAAATCTCCAAAAAGGAGCCAACCATGATCGAGTACCATGTCGAACAAGGGCACGAGATTACCGTTTGCGGTGACACACATGGTAGGCCCACCGGCGAAACATGCTGTGAGACGGCACTGACTATCTTCAGGTCAATTCTTCGATCTCATGAACATCTTCAAGCTTGCCGGCAAGCCCTCTGAGAAACATTCCTTCCTGTTCAACGGCGACTTTGTCGATCGAGGATCCTGGTCCACCGAAATCGCCCTTCTACTGTACGCCTATAAGTGGTTATACCCCGATAGATTCTTCCTGAACCGTGGCAACCACGAGACCGACGACATGAACCGCATGTATGGCTTTGAGGGCGAATGCAGGGCCAAGTACACTGAGCGCATCTTCAAGCTATTCTCCGAGTCCTTCTCGTTGCTGCCTCTCGCAACACTCATCGGCAACAAGTACTTTGTCCTCCACGGCGGGCTGTTTTCGGACGACAACATCACATTGGACCATGTCAGGAAGCTCGACCGATTCAAGCAAAGACAGCCCGGTCAGTCCGGCCTTATGATGGAGATGCTCTGGACCGACCCACAGACTGCGCCTGGACGTGGACCCAGCAAGCGCGGTGTCGGTCTGCAATTCGGACCCGACATCACCAAGCGCTTCTGCGAGAACAACGGCCTCGAGGCCATCATTCGATCGCACGAAGTCCGTATGGAGGGTTACGAAGTCGAGCATGACGGCCGCTGTATCACTGTTTTCTCTGCACCCAACTACTGCGACAGCACAAGCAACAAGGGAGCTTTCATCAAAATCGGTCCAGACTACAAGCTTAGGTACACCAAGTTCGAAGCCGTACCGCATCCGAACATCAAGCCCATGGCGTACGCCTCGAATGGCATGCAGGGTCTGATGTAAACAGGTCCTGGGTTCAATCATTGTTCGCTTACTTGTAGCGATGCATAGTTTGGTGTTCTTTGGCGCATCAGCATTCCTTGGGTCGATTGGGGCTCATCTTGCTACGGTCATGGGACGTCATTGTTAGGCGAGTGATAACACTGTTTGTATAGATACCTGGATAAACGTGTCACAATATACTCCACTACGTATAGACTTGAAGGGAGCCTCTCATCAAAATCTACGACTCTCATGCAAGGTGACGTTTCCGGTGTTCCCAGCAACACAGCACCCCACCTCGGCCCCACGTGTTTACCACTTGAAGCTAAAAGTAAACAAGGGTGCAATCCCTACGCACGGCCAACTCCGCAAGCTCCACACTCACGCCTCACAAACCTGCTTTCGACACCGGGTCGAGTACGCGAAACAACGCGTCGCAAATTATATAATAGGACCCTGCAATGTGAACGACGTGTCACGTTGCGCATCAACATGCCTGCACAGCAAATCTTCTCCGCTAAAGCCCTTGTAGGGGTTTGGCGCAACCTCCGCAACACGCGCGACAAGAACGACTTCTATCTTACGCTTCAGTACCATCAAGACGATGTACGGGCCTCCAAGGGCAAGAATTATGGTAAGACAAGCGTGGTTGAAACGACCTCAGAATTTGAAGATGGAAAGGCAGTGGACGTGGGGGGAAGAGCATCAGCTTCGTGGTCCCATGGCGGAGCATGCAGGCGCAGAGACGAGAGCTAAGAGAGAAGGAGAAGGAGCTTGCCGAAGCTCTCGTCATGCTTGCTGGTGAGGTCTCTTTCACAGGTACGTGGCTGCCCCTGTTCTTCCACCACAACGACGGCACACTGCTATGTCCGACGACGGCAACGCTAACATGAACTCAGACCTATCTCCGACCCTCCAAGCTTCCCTTACGCAAAACCCCCTTGTCCAGATTCGACACCTAGCTGCCGGCATCAGTCGCCAGATGTCCAAAGTTGAACTCCAGATGGCAGACAACGCGCCCTTCTCAGTCGGGAAGAACCTCTACACTGGCGGAGAAATAGCACGCAGGTTCCTCCCAGCCATACAAACGCTTTTCGACCAGCGTCCGGTACCGCAGCGTATGATCTTCGAATTACTCATGGAACTTAAGGACCTCATCTACATGGGCATGGCGGATTGCAGCAAAGAGGTGCTCGAGTGGGAGATCGATGGTCCAGCCATCGGCGCCCTTGAAGAGATGGATGATGCCTTCGCGAGAGCGATCACACCAGTTCCCTCCACCATCGAAGACGGGCATCTGCCTTCTAGGAGTTGGACCCAGGACAGAAGAGAGTGCTCCGACGAAAGGCGGCTTCCCTGTCTTCTATCACACTTTCAAAGCCACAGCAACCATTCCTCACCGCCTCGACCACTGAGCTACTTTATACCCTCGAATCGCTCGAGACCACCGCTCTGGCTCTAACACATCTACCGGTTCCTATACCGGACTTTTGCGCACATTCCATCATCACCCTGCGACGCTTCTCGCCACGCCAGACGCTCATTGAGTTTTCTGCTAACAAGAAACGAAGATCTGGTCGATGTGCAGAGTATGCTCGATGCATGAAGTGGGCGAGCACCAGCTGGCGACAGGGCGGTGGGTGTAGACGCGGCTGCAAGAACGATGATGAAGATCCAGAGAACCTTCCCAGCTGGCACAGAAGCAGTCGCTGGTTTGATGGAAACGGCGATGGCACACACATGGTTGGCGGCGGTAGGCCAGAGGAGCTTGAAGCCATCAAAGAGACCTGAGGTTGCCGGTACACGGATACGTACGTACGGGCTCGTGCTTATCCGTATTACTGTGCATCCTGAGCATGCGCATTCTGAAACTCTACTGTCCTTGAACGACGGATATGGCTTTGGTCTCTGTGCCCTCCACATGTTTCCGAAAGCCGTCTTAAGCCATGTCAAAAACGTCAGCAATTTGCAGCATATGCACAAGCGTCGATGAACGATCTTGACAATGGTCTGACTCCAGAGCTACGCTACTACAAGCAAACAACCAAGAGCATATATCAGGGGCAAACCCAATCTTCGACAGCCATTGGGAAAGGGACGTGAAAAAGCGAAGGACTTTACACTAGTATTCGCATTTCATCCAATCGTGGAGCTGCTTGACTTCCTCAAAGCTATTCTTCGGGGGATCCTGCACAGAAGTTATATTGAAGCTTCGTTCTTGAAGCGTCTCAACTCTGCATGACCACATCAAACCACGCAACTTCCAACGCCACTACACACATTACTAGACAGGACGAGACCCTCCGTTAAAGAAAATCGTTGGAGAAATTCTCAGCTGTGCGACTGGAAAATCTTGTGGATGTCTTAATCGCTTATTAGTTGATAGATTGCTCCCGGGTATTGCATCCACTTCTACAAGAGGTCTATCATGAGTCAGTCCAACTGCTCATTTCGGATAACGCACTCAAGACTTCACCTTTCATGGGGGCCGCACCTGAAGTCACATAAAGTGTTGCAAAGACTTTTCCCAGAGTCATACCTGCCATAGACACTACGCCTAAGACTGTACCTATCCTCAACATTGCCCTGGAGATACATCAGGAATTAGATTCCTGCCATTGGCGAGCTGGTTACTTCTGCCTCCACTACAGTCGTCCTTGAACAGACCGCTCTGGCTGCTCCTGCTTCTGATGCGCCAGCTGCCGGTACCGATACAATCTCCATCACACCAGCTGGGGTTCTTCCAGAGTCGACGCTTAGTAACAAGGGATCCGTCATTGAGGATACACCTTCTACTTCTCCTACACCTAATCTGAGTTCGCCTAACCTGAGTTCGACACCTCGTGCTGTCAGCACTTGAACCTTGACCAAGGCGCACGAGTAGGCACACCGCACACATATTCGAGCTGTTAAAAGAAGAGACTTACGTCATACTCTGGATGTTAAATTTTAATTTTCTCAGTGAACAATAAATCGGTGCATCGATTGAGCACTAATGAAGACGCGCTTCCGCAATACAGGATACCTAGTCTCCCAGTCACACGGAACAACAAGGAACCGATGTCACAAATTTATGTAATAATGTACGAAGTAGCAAGACCACTCAACTTAGGGAAGCTAGTTAAGCAAAGATTTTTCTGTTGCTGTTGCCATGGCTGAGGTGCAGGAGGGAAAATGGGAGGGAATATTAAAGTATATCTGTCTTCATACACTTGCACTCTCAGTATTGAAAGATCACCTTGCAATTAGAGATATGGCAAAAGCAGTCAGGCACGCTTTTCTGGGCTAAAAAGCTCAATGTTAGTTGATGAACCAGCTTGTTCACGCTTCACTTCACTTCACCTTCTCGTCCTGCGGGGCTAACGGAATCTAGAACTTTCACTACTTTGTTTAAGAGTCTTGATTTTATTGAAATGACAACTTGAAGCTGGTAGGTTATTTGTTGACAACCGCGTTCGCTTCAGTGCGACTTCCTTTTGCGTCGGGCACGGCACCAACCCTGCCTGCAAAAATCAACTCGCCGGAGTCTTCCTCCCAACAGTGCAGTGAGTATTTTCGAAGACTTTGAAACGGCACGGAGACTTTCACTGACTGACGGAGAGCAGATCTTGCCTTGACCAATAACGACCTTCGCACAACGACTTGCTAACTATCCCCACGCAACTACAACATGATGAAAACAGCAGCTACCTCGCTCAAGCCTCTACCCAATGAGATGCTGGATGAATTTGTAGCTTGGACCAACCGTACGTCGCTCTGTACACTTGCTTTGATCTGTGAAGTAACCAACCCATCCACCACAGCTGCCAACCGCTCTGGTGCACCAGACACGCCATTTTACCACTTATTACGCTCCATGTTCGAGAGTTCTAATCTTGGGCTGTTGGTCAAGGAGCTCGATATACAGGGCTGGCGATCAGAATTCGAGGTCGCGACTGGCGCTGCTGGAAGACTAATGAGAACGGCCCACTAGGGAGTGGATGAGTGCCCGACAAACAGTAATCATCGATTCACATCCACTGAAGGAACTTCAACTACCTTGCCAGACTTGTTCGATCTCTTGCTTGACACAGCTGTCAAGATTGGGTAGGCAGCAAGGTCCGTCTCAACGCATCTCATAGCTGCTCTGAAAACAAGCGCGAAACTGCCTGCAACACTGAACGAAGATGGTGATCTTGTTCGGCTTCTCAAACACGGTATCTAGGACGCGTATTTCATGCTGTTGATTGCCCAACGCCCGCAGCTTGAGACGCTTCTCGTTGATCGTTTGACACCCTACCCAATTGTGGACTTGCATCATTTTCTCTCGCGTTGCAGTGCTTCTCTACAAACTTTCAACGCCCTGGAACTATGGAGTTCATATCTCGAAATTAATGAGAAGTCAGTGAGCATCACACTTCAAATCCTGGACATATTACCCAACCTTGAGCATCCGCAGCTTATGTTCATAAACGCCAAAGGCTACCGGCACAGTATCGAACATGTCCTCATATGGAGAAAGCTACGCGTTGAGCGGTTTTACCAGAGCGCATTACGAACGAGATTCCTCACATGAGCTAGTACAAATACGGTCAGATACATTTTACTATTCCGTTGCAAATCATGTGCAGTTGTATGCTTCATTAGCGTTCTCAAACAATGTGTCAGACCATTTCCGATGACACTACAATACACATTGATCATCGCGTGACGTACTTTTTATTTCGACCCGCCTTGTGCTACATAGGCAGATTCCAAATAAAATCCAGCGTCCCATCATCAAAGCTCTGGAAGTTCTGCTGATTATCAAGCCCAAATGGCGCCATAGCCGGATCGAACGGCAGTGCCAGCCAATCGTCATCAGGCATCAAACCCGTCACATCTCCCGCCAGCCCAGCAAGCGCCGACTGCCCAGCATGGTTGTTCAGAAACTCCATGCCCGTCGTCCCGTTCTGCTCGGCGGAGGTGGCGCGCGATGGAATGCGGGGCGGGCGCGAGGAGACGACAAAACTGTCGCGTAGGCGGGCGACGTGCAGTTCAAGAAGTGTTGCATAGCGCGAGGCGAGGTGCATGTCGTCGAGGACGCCTGGATTTATTAGTGGTGTGATGAGGGTAGGAGTTGAGACTACGTACTTGCACGCAGAGCGCGAATGGCGGCATCCAGGATGTCGAGCGAGGACTGCAGTTTTTGGTTGCGCGAGCCCAGGCTCAGGCCCTTGATCAGGTAGATGGAGGACGTGGTGATGCGCAGGAAGATGCGCACGGGCGAGTAACGCAGCGCGCCTGACTCGGAGAGCTGGACGACTTTCTGCAGAATCTGACAGCTGCCGTCGACGACCTCTTGGATGAAGTCATAGTCCCTGGGCTCGAGGTTCATGGGGAGGATCTCGTCTTGCGGCACGTCTGTGTCGGTCTCGGCGAGTGTGCGTTCGACGACGGCTTGCATGCCGACCGAGTTTGTGTAGATGCGCACGTATTGGTATTCGATTGTGAGCATGTCGTGGAGTCCTACTTTCAGTTCTGGACGAGGGTCAGTCTCAAAACCACATGGAATGGAATGTATACATGCTGCAGGGATCGAGATACTTCTTCCGCCATGAGGTCAATAGCGGTTGGAAGTGTTCCAGCAGTCCAATGTACCGGCCGGTCCGCAATAAGCTCTTTGTTGTCGCTGCAGAAGGGTAGATAGTGTCAGATACAGATCGTGCAAGTTTGGTGAGCTCGACCCATGCACTCATGAACGATTGCCACTGCTCGACAGCACCGGTAGCTGAATCAACCGGAATCTTCTCCATCAGTGCGTGGTTCAAGCTCTGCGGTATCATTGAAGTGCAGCCTAGACGCCATGACAGCTGCTCTAGCAATACATAGAGGAGCTTCCGAGCTCGTATCCGCCGTAATATCAGGAACTCAGTGGACGCTTTAGGGTAGGATCGTTGATCTTTGTCGATGCTAGCGTTGTCCTCGAACAGTCCCAGCTCTTGGGCCATCGACAGAGCGGAGCCCATCAACATCCACGACATCCGGTCTGATCGTTTGGCGGGCTCGATGACATCTTCGAGCCATCGACTTGATGTTGTGTCTCCTTCAAGGAGTTTGGCGCCCTCTGCAGTGGTGTTGTTTGCGCCAATCATCAGCTCGCAGTCCCATCCATCCGCTGCAGTGGGGAAGTGCAGTGCGCGTGGATGCCACTCTGAAAGCAGCAATAACGCTTCGATCGAGCCAATTGTTCGACTCTGTGCTTTCGAAGGCTTGACCTGACCGAGCATGATCTTCATGATGAAGCGTTGGCATTGCTCCCATAGCCGGTCGTGGACAAAGTAGCCTCTCGATGCGCCTCCTACGCCAGGCAAGATGTTGTAGCGAGAGGATATCATGAGTATGGTGACACACAAGAACGGGTCCAGTGCTATTAGCGAGTAGTGGTTCTCGTGATGTGAGTAGAAGTCGCCAAGAATAGGCGATAGAGGCGAGCAGTTCTTGAAGAAAAGATCCACGTAGGTAACGGCCTCGTGCGCAGAAAACCAACCCATCTGCACGAATCGGCACGACGTCCATATTTTGAGTGTATCTGGCGATGGAGTTGACATCTGCACTGGCTGTGCTCGGAATGTGTGAAAGGGGAGCCAGCGTCGTACCCACCAGATGGGCCTGACCTTGGTGTTTCGTATGCCTGCGACCCGTTCGCTTCTTGGTTGTCAATAGCATCGCGGTGGTTTGCAGCCTCAAATAGCAGGTTCAACGCATCACTGCCGCTAGAAACAACGGTCCTCATCACGGAATGGGCAAGATCTGGCTGAGATGATGATACTCGGCGAAAGTGAGCCGGTGACGACAGGATGTCAGAGCGACGTGCATGTCCGTTAAGATAGGGACTTTGCACAGGTGTGAACCCATGGCCCGAGAAAGACGACCTTTGGGCCGGCGATGGTTGGGTAGGTACAGGCGCAGATGCGGGTGCTGGTGCGGGAGGCTGAGTTTGGGATCTTGAGCTCGAAGCCTCTTCCTCCTCATCCCTTGCCTCTCCAGGCTTTCGTCTTTTCACCCATGAGCGTTCGGACCTGAAGACGCATTCTCGCATCTCTCGCTTGCATCTTTGGCACGGTGGCTTGAGCTCACCACCATCCGGCCCTGTGCCCAGAATGCATTTTGCCTTACGTTGCCGGCAATTAATGCAGGCTTTGTAGGCGCGCTTGAAGTCCTCCGGGTGGGTCCGCTTTTTAGTGGTCGAATTCGTGTCCAGTGCACCCAGGGCGGCGTTTAGGTCCTGCGTTGTGGCCATTTTACAGGCTGGTGGAGTGATGCGCGGATGGCGCAGGAACAAGGCTGTTAAGTCTGGCGGCGGGTAGTGGCCGGAAGGGCTGCTTGTGGGCGACGCGTCGTCAGGACCGAGTGCCGAGTCCGCGAAATGCCGAAGCTAACAGCCTTCTTATTTGCAGAGCGAGCAATTGGGAACGGGCGATGTGGATTCAACGTGTACATAATTCGGCTCCAGCTGGAAGAGGAGACTGGTTCTTTCAGTATTGTCTCCGCAGGTTCACATTGCTAAGCTGCGTGCAGAAATTGCGTTCCAGCACGATTCTCCGACGGCTCACGTTGACCGACCGGCTATTGCGGGGCACCGCACCGTTCGGCTTTGGCTACTGACATCGCTCGCAATGGCTTCATTTCGTAAACATCGAGCACGACATTATCGGGCATTCTGTTGTATTCATTGTGAGTTCACTAAATGAAACGATTATAATTAGAAGCCCGCAATGCTCTTGCCAGAATCCAGGTTTGTGGGCACACCATCTGCACACAGCTCGTGACGAACATTTATCTTGCAACTCGACGCTTTGCGTTCTTCCTCGCCTTTCCCTTCAGTCTATGTTCCTTGCCTGCTTGATCAGCTATGTTCCCGTCTGATCCAACTTCCTTCCAAATGTCAGCAATGCTTGTATTTCCATGTGATGCATCCACCCCATTTTCTTCCACCACCCGGCCCTCGCTCGCCTCATCCTCTTCTGTCATCGCCTTGCCCAGCTTTTTCATCAGTTCCTGCAATTGCTGTGTGTTGTCCAGATCGAGCCGTTTGTCTTGCAGAGCAGAGTCCACGTCCCGTCGTTGGTCATCCTTCAAGATGAGGATCGTTGGTCTTTTTGCTCGGCCGGCGGCTCCGGCTTTGGTCTTTGCTCATGTCTCCTAACTGTAGGGGCGGAGATGGCATTATTGATTTTCGGTTCTTGTTCTTGTGCATCACGGAGCGTCTCTGGTTTGCGGAACTGCTAACGACAAGCGGGCCATGTTTCGTGGCTCGACTCCTCGCAATGAGCGCCGCGCGCTTTGAAGTGAGTTTATTGTCGTGGGATGCATTTCCATTGCCGGAACTGCCATCGTTTGCCTGTGCGGTACGCTTGGTTTTGATTGCGCGCTGACGGTCAGTCTTCTGGAAGCGTTTTAGCACGGCGGCTGTGGCGGTATCATTATCTGCAGTGTCTTCAACAGCATAGCTATCACCTGCTTTCCAAAGCATTCGATCGATTGCGACTAGCTGGGCGTGTGTCTCTTCTGGAGCCTGCGCCATAACGAATGGAATAGCAGTGCACCCTTCGGTAAGGTCGTAGGAAAATTTGCTGAACTGGGTGTCCATGCCCCGAAGTACGTCTTCTGGATAGGTAGCATAGTGATCTGGATACAAGCCCCAGTTGAACTCGCGCTTCTGCAGCCTGGGTGCGGCTCTAGTCGATGTTAGCAAAACACACAATGACATTTTCACCAGTGGACCTACGTATACGCCAGATCATCTTCTAGTAAGGCGTCGCTGGTGCTCGAAGTATCAGCCTTGACCGTTGATATCGGCGAAGAGGATGGCTCGTCTGAGCTTGGCGTCCGGCTCCTGGTCTTCCACTCCGTAGAGTCCTCGGAAGAGCTTGCATAACGCACAATCTTGTTGCGGTGTACAGTGTCATGGGAGATGTTGAAGTCAGATAGGTTCAACAGCTGCTCGACATGCTGTGCTGATGGAGACTGACTGATGATTGGCTGGTTGATGTCGTTGCGTGAGCGCGGCAAAAAGACAACATTGCCATTGAGCGTATCAGACAACTGCTCTGCATCGCTGTTGTTGAACTGCGACGCACGTTCTGTCCACCGAGGAAAGAGCCGACTGATGTTGGCAAGAGCTTCTGCCTCGGTAGCAGAGTAGAAGCGCGTAAATTTAGGCATCGTGCAGTGAGTTGACAACAAAGCAAGGTACAGTCTATTCACGTCCAGACTGGGGAATGACGTTGTCGCGAGACTGTGTGAACGCGAGCGTAGATTGATTTTAATTTAACCAGGTGAATGCCGCGTGGCTAATATGAGAAGAACATAAAAAGAAATTCACTAGATCATGAATAGCAGTAGCTTGCGGTAATCCGGTTGGTTGCCCGAATTTGAAGTGAAGTGAAGAGTCCGGTTCCCAAATTTTGTAGATATTTCTTCTGGCCATTGACAAACGAGATACGCGCTATTTTACCACACAAACTTTGCCTTTTGACCACGTTTGCCTCAAACAGCATAGTACCGTCAGATTCAGAGCGATATATTAGCCACGTCTAGCAATAGGTCGAGGCTATGACTGCTCAACATCTCTTCTCTACGCAAGAGTTAGAGGTACACACCAACGGAAACATATGAAACGTGTAGAAACCTATAGCTAGTTGATAGATGTTATCTTTGGGCGAACCAGCGGCCATACGTGCTGACTTCATGCTAACTAGTTGTTAATTGCCCTAAAAATGTTGGTATAAGTCATTCAAGTCGGCGACCCACACACATTAACTTCGAGAAGCCGTAGAATATGAATACGATGCCTTTGGTACTGGAACGGGGTGGAACCTCACGTTGCTCGAAGAGAAGCCACGAGGTCTTTGCAAAGCACGCTCAGTACCCAGCGAGTTGCTCGACAGCAAGACTATTGACAGCTACATAGAAATATGTCCAGGGAAATATCCCACTGTCGAGTTTTGAGACCAAAGTCGAGCGAGTTATCTTATTAGCGATATTTACTCGATAGAGAGCTCTGCATATAATAGTCACGAGGAGTTAAGAGAGGGAATCATGGCAAGGTTTCACAGTTTTTGTATTGACCTAGTTACGTACTTCTGACCAAGGATATTTGACAAATCTTTCGTTTGTGCTTTAGAAAGAGGAATTTCTCAGAGATGGATAATTTAGGTCGAGGTTTGTGGAAGTATAGTTTTAAGTTGTGACTCGCTAAGATTCCTTCAATAGAGCGATTGAACCGCTTCGCGTTCCGCGATCATCACCCCGCCTCTTCCACTGAACTACTCATCCATGCCTGTATAGGAAAGTCAGTGTGAATTTCACTTATTTATTTTACACCACAATCATCCATCGGATAGTTGCCGTTGGCAATAGTCGCATACATGCTAGCTGTCAGCAGATCCATTCGAAGGCTAAATCACATTAGGCAGTCGACAAGAGAATCCACTGTAAGCTCCGCAGGGACAAGAACGCCGAGAATTATCCCGGACTACTACAGCATCTTTATTGGTGCCTTCAATATGTTCCTGATCTTGGTATTGCTAACTTCACTACTAGGATATCTTGAACAACATGCTGTTACGCGATAGATCCGATCCGCTGACTGCATGTCATGTTGCCGACCACGACAGCCCGGTTGATAGTATTTATATAGGACCTTTCTTCCCAACCCTTGAAATTTTGTATTTTGCAGTTTAAATTGATTTTAGTAAGTTGCATCTAATAACAACGATAATATGAAGGTCCCTGTGTTCATTGTCGCCGCCTGCGCTACCGCTGTCATCGCGGAGCCGGAGAAGATTAAGCCTAGAGAACTGTATACTATCGAAACTGCTCCCGGACAGACTGTGCAGATCACTGAAGAAGAGCGCTGGGAATTATCATCCGTAAGCGATTGACTTAGTTACATTCTGTTGTGTTGCTGATTAGGACAGAGCGGTGGTTGTGGAAGTCACTTCTTCGACATCACAGAGTTCAACGCCGAGGTCAAAACGGTCAAGGTTCCGGCTCCATATCCATCCAAATTCAAATACGAGGAAAACATCAGGCGCTTGTTTCCCAAGCTCAAATGGGACAACATCAGGGCGAACCTAGAGAAGTACGCAACTTACCATACGCGCTTTTCCGAGACCGTCACAGGCACTCAAGCTTCTGAGTGGCTCTTGACTCAGGTTCAGGATGTAGTTCTGAAGTCGAAGAAGCAAGGCGTCACTGCCAAAGCCTTTCCGCACGCACTCTGGCCACAGAAGTCCATTGTGGTCACGGTGCCTGGACGTAGCAACAGAACAGTCATTGTCGGTGCTCATCTCGACTCTGTAAACGGTGCAAACCGCCTGGAAGCCAGAGCACCTGGGGTGGACGACAACGCTTCAGGCTCTTTCTTGTTGCTCGAATCGCTCCGTGTACTTCTTTCTGACAAGGACTTTGGCCCGAGCAAGCTGCAAAACACCATCGAGTTCCACTGGTACGCTGCTGAGGAGGGTGGTCTGCGCGGCAGTCAAGACATATTTACACAGTACTCAAACGCTGGCAAAGATGTCTGGGCAATGTTGAACCAAGACATGGTTGGTTACACCAAGGCTACCATTGACGCAGGCAAACCAGAGAGCTTTGGTCTGATCACTGACTTTACTGATGCAACTCTGAACGAGTATATTGGCCGTATCATCGACGAAGTAAGCTTCCCACGTTCTTTGTGAGGCTCCGATCACGCGGGACTGATCAACGTTACAGTACACCGATATCGAACGCGTTAACAGTGTCTGCGGCTATGCCTGCTCAGACCACGGATCCGCTACAAGGAACGGGTATCCAGCATCCTTCATATTCGAAGCTGCATTCGAGTACCGCAACCCCTACATTCACACAGCGAACGACACCATCGAGCATATTGACCCCAAGCACGTCCTCCAACACGGCCAGCTCGTGCTTGGGTTCCTGTACGAGCTTGGTTTCAGCAAGAGCAAGTAAATTCTTTCAATTTTACCTAGCATAGTTGGAATTATCAGGCTGAGATACCCGGGGTTTGGGGGTTGATGAGAATCGAAAAGTCAATCAAAGTTTAGTATCTGCCTCCCTCTATTCTTTAATTATTGAGAATGTAACAGTTCGTTGCATCTCCCTGTGGGCCCCAAGGAGGTGCCCTGTATGTAGCCTTCCGTATGTTTGTTACTATTGAAAGAACCAGCCACATGCTGTGATCAAGGAGCTAGCAGTCTGACGTTCACTCTCGTGACGACTATTTGAATAGTCCTTCTTCAGCCTTTCTAGAATTTGCAGAGAAACAGCATGAATTTTTTCGGGCAAAGATCAGGTCTATAATGTTCTTCCGGTATCTCCAGCCGTTTTCAGAGTTCCCATGGCCAATATGTAGCTGGAATTTAGCTGAATCGATAGTATATGATCTGATGTGGCGGGGAACACGGCGGACTTTTAATAGTGACAGTAATGCAGGCTCTAGAGACCCTCAATAGCACTACCATGGTCCGACATGATCATAAGTAACGGTTAGATAGATATTCTGTCAAGTATGGTGCATGGATTGTGCGGGGAGTTTTACAATGAAAGTGTGAATTTATTGCTGCGAAATGGAAGATATACATTGCTAAGTTGGTATAAAAGCGACCTACGCCATCAATGCCTAGACAATCATTAAAGGATTTTTGAACACACAATCTGTTGCACACTCCGATCTTCTTATGTCAAGTTACCTCGCAGTTCCTGCTCCCTTTCGATCGCCTCGAATAACGACTTGAAGTTGCCTGCGCCGAAACCACTGAAGTTGTTGCGCTGGATGATCTCCATGAATACTGTTGGTCTATCCATCAAGTGTTTTGTGAAGAGCTGCAACAGATAACCACCCTCGTCAAAGTCAATGAGAATGTCCAAGCCCTTGAGGGTCTCGAAGTCCTCGTTCAGTGTGAGACCCGCCTTCTTGAGGCGCATCTTCATGCTGTCGTAGTATGTCTCGGGCACCTTGATGAACTCAACGCCTCGCGCCTTTAGGTTGGTGATGGCGCTGATGATGTTGTCTGTTCGCAGCGCAATGTGCTGTACACCCGGGCCGCCGTAGAAATCAACATACTCCTCGATCTGAGACTGCTTCTTTCCCTTGGCTGGCTCGTTGATCGGCATCTTTACCACCTCATTGGGCGAGCTCATGACGATAGACTTCAGGGCTGAGTACTCAGTGCAGATGTCCTTGTCATCGACACTCCAGAAGCGGTGGAAGCCAAGCACCTTCTCGTAGTAGTCGCATGCATTCTCCATCTCATCCCAGTCTTGGTTACCAACGCAGTGGTCGATGGCTTCGAGCTGGACAGACGGGAGGAAGCGATTTAGTGAGTCGAAAGCCTTGGCCTCTGCGCGATAGCCGGGAAGGAAGATGCCGTTGTATGTAGACTTTTGAATCAGGGTGTGTGTTGTGTCGCCGTATGTTCGGATGGTCGCGAGTCGGACTGTACCATATGAATCGGAGATGTCATGGGGTGGGGCAATCGAGACACCTCCAGCGGAGACGGCGGCATTATAGATGGCGTCAACGTTGTCGACTTCGAAGGCAACATCCTTGACCGCATCACCATGACGCTCCTGGTGCTCGTGAATTTCTTCCAGTTGCTTGGCCTCATCGTCACTGAAACGGTGGCTCTGCTCAAGACATCTTAAAGGCGAGGTCAAGATGAATGTGACATTCCCATTTCGCACAACGTGGGAGGCGATCGCCCGGGATCCAGTCTCTAGGCCACGGTATGCGACGCGCTCGAAGCCCATACGTGAGACATAGAAGGAAGCGGCCTGCTTTGCATTGCCCACATACCAGTGGACATGGTGGTATCCGCGGTACGAAGCGAGATCTGAAGAGGTATTGGCAGAAGGGACTGGGGAGCCGGGGGTGAGATAGCTGCGGGAGCCATGTTTTCAAGAGATGTTTGAGTCAATTTATGTGACACTCAAGTTTAACACTGGAGTGGGCGAAAAAAGTGCGAAACTGTAATTGCTATTTTGATCCGGGCGGTAGGTTATTGCCTTTATCTACCAAGATTCCCAGGGACCCGTCATTGCTTTCCTTCAAGAACCGACGTGTATTAGTCCATACCGAGTCAACACACTCACCGGCAACAGAACAACCCTTATGCCGAGAGCACGGGGAAGCGGTGCCCTCCTGTTTGTCCGCTAATGTCCGTTACCGCCACTACCCGGTCGAGGCATTAGTTCGGGTTATGGTGGTATATTGTATGACTGACAACTGGGTAGTTTGGTTTCTTAGGACAGCATAGCTAGACAGTTTGTAATACTCGGTATTAGATTTACATAAATGCACGTCGTCGAAGAAGAAGCATTCCTAAGTGGTAATATCCGTTTTGGGAAAGACCTTAACCGTTGCCGGCAAAGCGGCCATCGTAGCCCGCCACGAGCCGCTTCCAGGGCTGCCCAGCCGTTAAGCCGAACCTACACTCAAACCAAACCGGTATCAGACCAAGTTCCCAGACGGCCGAAAACATGGACACAAACAATTTCCAAGTCAACGCTCGACTAACTGCCCACCGAAGATAAAAGCACCAAAGCTCAGAGGATTCAACACCACAACAAACTTACTACACGTCCTTGCCGCAATGGCCGTCGACACAGTCAACACCTCGTTATCAGCAAATGACGCCCACATTCTGAATGCGCTCTTTGATCCAGAGACTCTCCCATCATCAGTCGCAAAGTCAAAAGATGCGTCTGCGATAGACGACTCATTACCGCCTCATCCCACAATCTCGTCTGCACAACTGTCTATCCTAGAGACTCAACAAAACCAATTTATTCAACAAACATCGAGCGACTCGAGTAGCGAATCCATCAAGTCAGCAATAAGAACCTTAGACGACACCATCACAGCACATCCGACATATCCAAGTGCTTTCGTGAACCGAGCCATGTTACAAAGATTGAAAATCGAAGCATCCCTGCCGACCGATCAAAACATCTTCTCCGCACCGGAGCCGGATATCGAAGCTCTTTTCAAAGATCTGGCACGAGCCATTCATCTTGCATCACCCACATCTTCGTCTACAGCACCGGTATCGTCATATCAAGCACGGATACTACGGACAGCGTACTCACATCGCGCCTTCTTATATTTAAAAGCTAGCGAAACAGGGACAGAGCTAAGAGGCCTGGGAAAGAGCGATTTGGAAGAGCTGGCATCGAAGGACTTTGCAGCTGCTGCACGGTTCGGCGATGAGGCTGCGAGAGAAATGAGCGTTCGAACAAACCCGTATGCGAAAATGTGTGGGGCCATTGTGAAAAACGCATTGAGGGAAGAAAGGAAGGGCGAGATGGTGTAGCTTTGAAGCAGAAGAAGAGACGGCATCCAATATTTTTTCTTTTGGGACTTGGACGGCGCAGTCGATGCGAGCATTCAGACTTGATACTATTTAACAAGTAGGCGAAGACTACGGCATCTTGTAAGCAGCATCAAGGCTTCACAGCTTTTCGTTAGACCTAGAAGACATGCGATATCCGCACAAAATAGCTCTAGTACCGCATACATCATTCTCTGTAACGCCGCTTCGTACCTAAAAGTTCAAGCTCAGTGACTTTCTGCTGCATATTTAGCATGTCCAGGTCGCGTTATCTCTTCTTCACGGGGAAGATACTTAGCTTTTTCCGGATCTGTGTCATCTCAGGACATCACTGACTAGGATGGCTGCAGGCCGATTACAAAATTCCGAAGTGCATACCGCTGATAATATAAAAGGACTGAACACCGGTTTTGGTCCCTCCACCAGAACATGTGTCAAAGTCTAGGGCTCTCATCTATGTGCCAAGATAAGAGTCTTAGTACCCTGCTCTGCCTGTGTAATTATAGTCTTGGTGGCTTGAGATGAAAATTCACCTCATAGTCGACTCGTGCATAGAACAGCATGCACATAAGCTTTAGGCTGATGATCTGCTAAGGAGAGATTTTGCGTTTGCTAGATTTTATTCGAAGCGATTCTCCTACTGCATGTAAAATGTACGAGCATTTTTCGCGACATGGGAAGGCTCGAGGGCATTGAATACGTACCGCAATATTTCCTCGTCTATTCTGATGGCACTAGAAGCATAAATGTCGGTTGCGTCGGCCTCCAAATGGTGATGAGTGGTGTTCCCGAGTTTGTAGCCTTGAGATATCGCAGCTCTACCCACTCTATGACGCCCTGGAACAGGAAAAAGGAAGGTTCAGGAGGTATTACATAGAGATGCCAAAACTATAAAATCAGCTAAGTATATCCAGCGTGGGCGCATGTAAGATCTTGCGTCTAGTCGAAAGTCACATGAACATCCTTCTGTACCCTGATAACCCCTAGCTGACCTGCGCTTTCTCCTCTGTTCAAACCCTTGCTCGACAATGATGTAGCTGCTGATAGAAAATGTTCTACGTTTCTTCTTTCGAGTTCGTTTTTCCCTGTGGATATAGTCATATACAATTCGATACCTTAGTCTTGCTGGTATCTTGAAGGCTGTTCGGAGATGCTAGGTGCCCTATTGGTGCTTCCAGTAATACTACTGTTTATTGTATTCCAAGCTTTGTAGGAATTTTGCCCCGTATCGGGTTCATTTAGTTGGCTTGTATTCGATTGGGTGGCCGCTCACTGTCGCGAGTGATGTTTGCAGGCGGCAGCGCTGCGTCTCGCTCTGGATGTTGATGTGCCACCCTGGGCTGCAGAAACGTTCATGCTCATAGGGTCAATTTTTAGCTGGGAGAGAAACTTTCGAATTCAAGGAAATGTGGCGTGGTTAATTGAGAGGTGAACAACGATTTGATCTATCGCGACCCAGAGGAGTTGAGAATCTAGGATACGATTAGTGGTAGGAGGACCATATTGAACTTTTTGGAAGGCATTTTAAATTTTTTTGATGAGAAAATGGAGTCTTACGCGTTTGATCTTCTGTTTGAAGGGCCTTATGAATGACTGTCAGCCGCCATAAATCCACTACACAGATTAGCAACCTTAATCCGAATGACCACGTAACAACAGGCTTAATGTGAGCCCTTATTTACAGACTCCAAATGATTGAAAATTTCCAGACGTCAAGCAGAGCGTCCGTCAACATGTTAGAGATTGTTATTGGGTAGTACACGTTGCCATGCGTCGAGCATTCCTTCGGACTCAATATCCAAGGCCGTGATAGTTGGCATTGAAAGGCAATCAAAACCAATGAAAGCAGAGTGTAGATAGAAGTCATAGTAATAAGCAATCGTACGGTTTTATTCTCCATCTGCTTCGAAGTGATGCGCTTAAAAAGAAGAACGAGAGATGTTTTAGCAAGGGCTAAAGTGATACAGCAAAAATCTGTGTGGTCCAAAAACGCTAAAACAGTGCCGTTAATACAGTTCACAGTTGATATTTCGTTCGCGCACTTTAGAGTAATGAATCACCTGTGACTGGTTAGGCATCCCTTGGACATGGCGGAGGTCAAAATTCCAAAGCACCTGGACCTGTCAGTAAATAATACATAGTGAATAAGCAAATTAGGGTCTACGAGTCTTGTTGCAAATACAGTATTGTCAGATTCAAATTGGTAAAACTTGCGCTGCCGCATCGCCATGCAGACAGTGGCGATTAAAACACTAGTGATAGGAAGAAAAATAGAGACAATTGTGTTGATCGGCCCATGATTATCATCTGAGAGTGCAGCTATGGGCTGAATAGTACCAGCCATGAATGATGTGGCAAAGCAGTAGTGAAGTCGCGACATCAAAGGAGCTGGCGTTTTGTATCACTCATAATACATGTTCTTGCACTACAACATGCCTACTTATTTTCATTATTTATGGTGGAGGCACAGCAAAAGCAACACCCTCATCTTGAGGCCCTATATCCAAACTCTTGGTATCGTGTTCGAATGATTCGATTCTATGGGGGATACGCTAGGATATTGGTTGGAAGTGAGATTTCAGCCATGAGCCAGGGCAAACGATTGGTTACGATAGAAAAATAATCGTCATCTTAGGAACTTTCTACGCAAGTGTGAGGCACGGTTGATCCAAAAGCTGTTTCTCATACCCCATCTAGTGCTTAATCATCAAGACGTTAGGTACCATTGAAGCTATGCCGCGAAAGACATTGGTGTGCGACATGGCATGTGATCCTTTGTGGCGCCATGCCCCCTCATCTCTTCCGGCTAAATAGTGGTTGAAACAGGCCCACCAACCGGGGCGTACAGAAAATGCTAGGAGAAGTTGATGTGTACCACTGAGGTACAAAATCAGGTATTTACACCACACCATCAACAGGTAAAATACACAGAAGAAAGGCCGCCAAAAACACTGCGTTAGAGGTGTTTTTACACTGCAGTTTAGTGTAAATCTACTACAAAATAGTAATTTTACACTAGCGTATAGTGTTTTTACCTAGCTATCTAGTGTATTTTTACTGTGAGTAAATAGTGCTAGTTAAACTAATATACGTTAATATTATACTGTTCTATAAAACTACACTATATTGCTAGCTCCTAATATCTTACTGTAAGGTCTAGTCTAATGTTTAGTATATCCTAGGGAGTATCCTCCTCTAAGTACGCGTGTTTGTCTACTAAGAAGAGGCACTTCTTAGTAGATATACCCTCTAATAGTAGACCTATACAGCTCTAACAAGGTTAACAATCTAATCTACTAAGACCTATATTATATTATTGTTGTGCTTGTTAAACATCCTTAGACGTAGTAGGCAGTTATAAGGAGCTAACCTCTAAGGGAATTTGCTAGTAGAATACAAGATGAATTTAATAGAGAACAACCTCTAGAGTAGAGGTTACAGAGTTTTTATAACTCTGTTTTAGAGGTGTTGGCTCTGTAGCAGGGTTTTAGCACTTACTAGGCCTGCAAGCTAGGGTAAGGCTAAGGCAGTGTACGCTGAGGAGCTAGCACCTAGGCCTAGCCTGTTACAGTACCCCCTACTTATTCTTTGTTTATTAATACGCGCCTTAGTTAAAACAGCTCTATTACCTACTCCCTACCTTCTATATTCTCTGTTGCACTACCTTGCAAGCCTGCGCCCTTTCTGCACACAACTCTACTACTATCTATTTATCTAGCCAAGCTGCCTTACCCTAGTCTATTATAGCGCCTCCTAAGTCTCCTGCTGCTTCTTGCTCCCTAACTAAGAAAGCGGCGCCTAAGAGAGTAAGTTACCCTACTATTACCTTCTATTATTTAACTATTATGCCTAACTCTTTTACCTTTTGTAGGCCTGCTTAGTTGCCCCTACTAATCCTGCTACTCCTATAACTTAGTTAACTAAGAGGGCAAAGCTTACTCTGTAAGACGTTAACCTTAACAAGGACAAGATTAAGGAAGTCTTTAGCAACGTCCCTAAGCTAGGCAATTATGCTAAGGCTAAGGTTAACTAGTCCCTACGTACTATGCGCGCTAGTAGGTTTAAAGATCCTAAGGTCTGCGTTAACTACGCGTTAACAGGACAAGTCTATAACTTTACTGCTAGCAGTTAGTCTACTAGCTGCGTAAGCTGCGTTAAGGCCTATACCTGCTGCTACAAGGTAGGTCTCTACTTAAGGTATTACACTATTCCTTTCCTCTACTAATAATCCTCTAGGCCCTGCGCAAGACTTAGAAGATACTAAATAAGTACTACGTTTTTTTATAGTTTAGTAAGGGCAACTCTGCAAAGCTTTTAAAGGTTATTAAGCCTATTTAGGCAGACCTTAAGAAGCGTATAAACCTCCTACGTTACACTAACCTCCTAACCTAGCCTAACACTTACTCCTCTGTAACTAGTTACAAGGTTAAGTAGTCTAAGTATAAGGGCAACATTAATAAGATTAAGGCTTATCCTTCTATTTCTGTAGTTCTTGCAGAGCGCACTGCTGTTGCTACTAAGGAGTTAGTAGTCTAGATAAAGACTATAGTAAGTTATTTTCCCCTTTTTCTACTTATTTTTAGGCTATTTTGCTAATTTGTTACTTAGTATAGCTTGCTATTAACTTATTAATACTTACACGCTTTATCTATCTTAATACTAACCTCTATAAGAAGTTTAAGCTTCCCCTACCTCTAGACATAAGGACTTTATTAGATTAGTTATTAAGGATATTACTGTAGCTGTGTAAGGTAACAAAGACAACATTAGTAGTAAGGGTTCTGTTTTAGGTAGTGCTTAGGTCTTCTCTTGTCTGTAGCGTTTAGGATTTTCTAGCTAGATAATACCTAGGCTCTCTTAGCCTTTTTCTCTTATAATAATATAGCCCCTATATAGGGCAGTCTACCCCCTAGAGCAGGCTAATGTAACAAATAATCTCTCTACAGTCTAGTACTCTCCCTTATTTGTGCATATCTTCTCCTCTTACTCCTACTATCCTCCCCTATACTTGTTATAGAAGGTTAATATTACTTATCTAGAGATTCTAACTAGAATCCTAGGGGTAAGTTCCCCTTCCTATCCTGCTTATCTCTTGTTGCAGACAACTACTTATCTAGGGCTTCTAGGTCCTTACAAACGTCCTCTCTTTCCTATGTTTTAGTAACATAACCCTCCTATTGTACTAGGTACTTACGTCTCTTACCTCCCCTCCTAGCTTGTCTTTCCCTGCAGATAGAGTTAACTTTCTATTCCTTAGAGAAGGTGCTGTTGCTGTTAGTAATAACTAGCAGGCTAGGCTAGGGGTTATTATTTAATTATCTATAGAGGGGGTTCTGTAGATATAGCTTAAGCTAGTTAACGTAGAAGATAGGGTAGATTTTACTATTAATATCTAACTTAACGTTGTAGGGGAAACAACCTCTATAATTATAAACTTCCTATTCTTCTAGTCTAGCTTCTTGCTTGTTTAGCTGTTTAAGAACTAGTTTCCTAACTTTAACTAAACCTTATCTCTAATTTTTAGCTGTAGGGCTTCCTTCCTATGTGCATTAGCCTGTTGTTCCTGCGTCTGCTAAGCTTCTGCTATCTATACTTTAATAAAATTAATTGTTTTAGCAAATTTTTGCACTATGCCTACTGCAGCTTTAGTAGGTTCCTTTGCGTGTTAATGCAATAGTTCTGCTGTTAAGTCTAGGTTAACCTATACTAGGTCTACGTTGTAACTATATTAGAGGAAGAAGGGGCTAAAGCCTGTAGACGCAGCTACTTGTCCCTTAATTGCAATCTAGGCTACTAGTACCTAAGTAGACTAGTTGTTCTAGGACTAGTTAATGTACGCTCTTAGGTATGCTTTAACTACTAAGTTTATACGTTTAGTACTCCTATTAGTCTAGAGGTAGAAAGCTGTAGACAATCTCCTTGTAATTCTAAGCAGTTAGTACATTGTCTGCTAGAAATTGCTAAGGAATTGCGTCCTATAATTAGAGACAATAGCGTTAGGTAGGAAATAGTAGGCTACTACATAAGATATAAATGCACTAGTAACTGTCTTTACTAACAGGTTAGGTAAGGGGACTAAGATAACGTCCTTAGAAAGTCTGTCTGTAACAACTATAAGATTGTAGTTACTATTGCTTTTAGAGAGGTCTGTTATAAAGTCTATAGAGATTTCCTTCTAGATTCTCTTAGGTATAGGGAGGGGTTTAAGGAGTCCCTGTTTTAGTTCCCTCTATAGCTTTGTCCTTCTGCAGATATTGCAATTGTCTACGTACTAGCAGAGGGCAGTTAACATTCCTAGCTAGAAGTACAATTAAGAGAGAATTGCATACATATTACCTCTCCCTAGGTAACCTACAATTAGTAAGTAATAAGCATTGTTAATAATCTTAGCTCTAAGTGTATTAGAGTTTAGGACCTATGCCCTTCTATAGTAGCATAATCTATCTCTGTTATCTATAGAGCATTTAGCAAGTAAAACTTTAAGGTTAAGCTGCGTAGGGAACTTCTAGGTGTCTAAGGTAATAGATAACTTTGCTAGTTAGTAGGTCTTGTTATCTATAGCAGCTCTTTCCTAGAGTCTTTTAAACTCCTTAATACTATTATATAGTTCTAGTGTTTAGGCTATAGGTAGTTCTGCACGCTCCTAGCTCTGCTCCTAATAGTTATCCTGCTGCAAATCTGTATTCTGTAATATAGTAGGGAGGAGTTAGTCTACTCTACGCAGTCTAGAAGAGAAGACTTGTATGTTGTTAGCAGAGTTATCTCCTAGGTTAGTTCTTACTACTTAAGCAAATAGTTTTAACAGTTAGAAACGCCTAGTCTTAGTTCTTTTATCCCTAGTTAATAGGGGAAGGTCTTCTTCCTTCCTTAAAAGAGCATCTGCTTAGTTATTAACTTTGCTAGGTTTATAAGCAAAGGTAAGGTTAAACTAGCTAAGGAGGCTTAACTATTAGACATGTCTCTCTAAGAGTAGTTAGGCTTTGTAGAAGTACTCTAAGTTCTTATAGTTAGTAACAACTGTAAACCTCCTTACTTGCTTTAGCTCTGTGCTCTACTCCTAGAGGCACTTAATTACTACTAACATTTCCTTATTGTAGATAGTATAGTTTACTTCTACTTTTAAGTTCTTAGCTAAGAAGTAAGCTACTGTGTGGAGCACCTTGTCCTTTCTATACTAGGAGAGTACTCCCCCTGTTGCCTATCCTAACGCATTATACTCTACTACTATTTCTAAATCTAGGTTAAAGTTTAATAGTGCTAGTTCCCTAGTAAATGCAGCTTTTATAGCGTTAAAGGCCTATTGCTAGGGTTCTTTCTACTTAAAGGTGGTATTCTTTCTAGTTAAGCAGGTGAGGGGCTCTGACATGCTAGAGAACTAGTTAATAAACTGCTAGTAGAAGTTCGCGAACCCTAGGAAACTCTAGATTCCTTTAACTGTCTTTAGGGGTTCCTAAGACTTAATAGCAGCGATCTTTCTAGGGTCTATCTAGATGCCCTTACTAGCCTTAATAATAAACCCTAAATATTTAGTGCTCTTAACAGAGAATTTGCTTTTGCCTATGTTAAGGTGAAGACCTACAGCTCCTAGCTTCTAGACGATTTCTTTAACCTTAGCCTTGTGTTCTTCTTAGGTGCTATTAGAGTAGATTAGTACATTGTCTACGTAGGCAGAGCACTATTCGTCTAGGTACTCTCTTAAGACCTAGTTAATGTACTGCTAGAATGTACTTAGGGCATTAGCAAGTCTAAATAGTGTTACTAGCTACTTATAGAGTCTAAACCTTGTCTAGAAAGCTGTTTTCTATTTATCTCCTTTAGCTATCCTAATTTTGTAAAATACTTAGATTACGTCTACTTTAGTAAACTATAACACTTTTAAGATCTAGGAGAAAGTCTTATAGATTAGAGGGAGTAGGTACTAGTCTTTCTTAGTAATAGCGTTTAATGCTTAGTAATTAACACAGAACTATAGACCCCTACTAGGTTTCCTAACAAATAGTACTAGAGCAGAGGTGCTAGATTTGCTAACCTAGATAAAGCCTTTGTCTAAGTAGCTAGTAAGCTGTTACTAAAGTACTAGAAGCTCTTTATAAGACATGTTGTATAGCAGTCCCTATAGCACTATTACTAGATTGCTGTCTTATTTAATTAGCTTAATTGCATAGTCTACTTTAGGACTATAGTGTAGCACAAGCTTATCTACTTCTTCTTTTATAAATGTCCTAAATTTATCCTTTAAATAATCTAGGAGAAGGACACGTAGATCTACTAATTCCTTCTTTTTTAAGGCCTTTTAGATGTTAGCTATAGATGCTGCAAATAGTCTTATACTCTAGTCCTTCTTAGACCTCTTTCTTAGGGCTTAGTACAATTCTAGACTAATAGGCCTTAGTAGTTAGTTAGGGCAGGTACCCTCCCTGCTTCTTACATAGGTTTTACTAGAATAGATAAATAGTAACTTCTTAGCTAGTGCTATTATAACTTTATTCTTGTCTATCTAAGGTCTTCCTAGGATAAAGTTGTACTCTTTCTCCCTATCTAATACGTATGCCTAGAGGGTTTCCCTATAGCTATCTATGTTAATCTTTATTCTTACAATATTAGTTACCTAGGTTACTTTTCTAGCTATACCTAGTACTCTACGCCTGTACGTAGGAGTGCGTTGTAGGTTGTTTCACAATACAAACTTTAAGGAGACTATACTATAGGTTAAATACCCTGTATTAATTAATGTATGTGCTATAGTGCTATCTTGTACTATTACATGTAGTAATATAGGCTTGCTATTAGGCTACTGTTAGTAGAACCTTTAAAATAGTTCTCTTCTCTCTATAACTTTTCTTTCTAACCCCTATTTACGCCTTTAAACAGGAGTTTCTAGTTTTCTAAGTCTTTGTTGTTTAAGTTGTTAGTTTTAGAGACCTTAGCAGCTGCGCTTTAGACTTAGATACTTTCTAGTCTCTTAGCTAGGGCTAACTAGCATCTGTTTAAGTAGTAGCTGTTCTTCCCGCACCTTAGGCAGGCGTTTTTAGCCCTTCTTTAGTCTATAACCTCCTAGGGCTGCTATTCTGCCTGCTATTAGTTGTCTAATTTAATTCTCCTAGCGTGGACTCTAGTAGGTTCCTAGTCTATCTTATTAGGGTTTGTTCTTTGCGTTTACTGCCTAAAGGTGCTATTAGTTAGTGCCTTAGTCCTATAGAGATTAACTTCTACTGTAAGGACCTTAGTTATAAGGTTCTAGAGATCCTATTTATCTAGGATGTTAACTAAAATTATTTTGTCTTATAGGTCTAGACAGATTGCAGACATGTACCTAGTCTTAAGGTTCCTTATATTGTCCTCCTTAGCAGCATTATAGGCTAGTTGTATAAACTCTACGTTAAAGGACTTAATACTCTAATTGTTTCTCTTTATAGTAATAGTTTAGAGTTTTTAACAGGAACGTTCTTTAAATATAGAGTCCTTATACTATTTATCTAGGAAGTCCTAGAACTAGGTAGTTGTACCTATTAGGTTTTAATCCTTCTATAACAGGCTAACCTAAGCAGCTTGTCCTTCTAATTAGTTAAACATGTATATAACTCCTAGGACAGCTTCCTAATCTCCTATAGACTTTAACTTGTCCTTTATCTATAATTTAAACGTTTAATACGTACGCTAGTTGCTACTAAACTTACCTACGTCTAGTAGCTTTATAGCTTTGCTTAGTTTATTATTATTTGTTTGTATAGAGGTAGGTAGTGTTACACTGTAGTTCTGCGTGTTTATAGATGCTATATAGGCTTGTACCTAAGCTTTAACCAGCCTTTGTATAGTTTTATTTATATCTTCTTCTTAAGAGTTTAGGTTTTAGTCTGTAGGGGGATAAACTTTATTAGTAGTAGTAGCTACTACAACTTTAGGAAGGGTTCCCTATAATAGGTAGGCAGTTAGGCGTTCTAGTACGTATGCTAGGAGCTCCTCCTGCTAACTCTCTAATACTCATAAGGTAGCGAGGTTCTAGAGCTCTGTCCTAACGTCTAATTAATTATTATTGCTAGTGCATAGCTTAATGCTGTATTTACCTAGACACCTAGTAGCGTTATTAAACGTTTTATTTATTAGTCTTTATGTTAGTAATTAAATTTAATTGTAAGGAGCTAACCTCTAAGGGAATTTGCTAGTAGAATACAAGATAAATTTAATAGAGAACAACCTCTAGAGCAGAGGTTGTAGAGTTTTTATAACTCTGTTTTAGAGGTGTTGGCTCTGTGGCGGGGTTTTAGCACTTACTAGGCCTGCGAGCTAGGGTAAGGCTAAGGCGGTGTACGCCGAGGAGCCAGCACCTAGGCCTAGCCCGTTACAGCAGTTTGCAGAACTTAGTAGCTTAACTGTCTAATATCTAGCAATCCTAGCCTATTAGGACTAATTAGTTAGTTCTATAAAAAGTATAACTATAGTACTAAATAAGAGCTGTATAGTTTACCTCTAGCTAGCTATAGGTAGGTCTGCGTAAAATATAACTAGAGAGTTATTCCTTAATATAAGCCCTTAATAGGCTAGTAAGAAAGTCCCTACTCTAGCCCCTAATAGTAAAGACAAAGTGCAATATATAATAAGATTAGAAGGGTAAGTTCCTATATGCTATAATGCCTTAGGATTATTAGCCTTTTGTAACTTATATTGCTACCTTAGTTCTATATCTTTGCTACTTACACTAGTTAGCTAGTGTTTTACTAAAGGTAGTGTAGAGTTATTAGCATAGAAGATAGTATTATTAGTAGGTATTGCGTCCTCTCTAGCATATCTCTACTATGCGTGTAAGCGTTGCTCTTATATAAGTAGGTTAAGTTCTACACTCTAGTGCTTGTAAGTTGTTAAGGTAGAAAACTACTACACTATTTAGAGAAATCTTTCTAGTGTCTATTAAGTAAAGCACTGTAGCAGGCTAAAGTCCTATATATTCTGCCTAAGGTGTAGTAGATAGTAGTATTAGATTGTATATAAGGGGAGTAAATCTAGGTTACTATAGTAGTATAGGTTCTTATATTTGCGTATAAAGATCCTAGCAAAGGTTTAAATCTTATTAATATCTGTTAGCGTAAAGCTCTGCTGGCTAGTATACTATAGCAACTAGCAGAAACGTAGGAAGTTAACAGTATATAGATCTAGTAGATAGTAGTTTAACGTAGGGGCACTATAGGTTATAAAATAGGATTGCTACTTGTGTGTAGTCTAGTTACTAAAGCTGCCTGTTCTGTAGGGAGCAGTGCCTACGCAGGTAGAGACTGTAGCTTATAATGCTAAGAGACTGTAGTTAATTAACTCCTAATTAGACTCTAGGATAATCTATAGGTACTTAGTAATATTATGTCCCTATTAATATTAAGACCTCTTCTAGTAGTAGAATATAGATTTAGGGATATTGTAGTTTATTAAGTGCATAGTATTAATTAGGAAGCTGCGTAGAAAGTAGATAGTTAGTAAGTCTATAAGGATAGATTAATAGTTTATACCTATATCTCTTAATAGGGCACTATACTATTGTTAACTAGAGTTAGTGTGTTAATAGTGTTAGAGGCGTTTAACCTGTTCCTGCATATTTATGTGTAGGAGAGGGTTTAGGTTCTTGCTGTTTAGATAGTAGTATTTACCCCCTCTTCCTATTATGCCTGTAAATAGACATAACTAGCAGCTTTACTTTACTTTCTTAGGCTGTTTTATACCTATAACTTTAGCAATAGCTAGTCTATCTCTAGTTACTAATATTATATAACCTTTTAGTGTAAACTCCTTAGCAGATACTCTATTATATACTATAACTCTGCTATCTAGCTGTTGTAGCTTAGTAACTAATAGTCCTAGCTAGGTGTTAATAAAGTCTTTATTAAAGCCCCCTAGAATAAGGTAGGTAGTTAAGGTATTAGAGGCGTCCTCCTAGGTACTTAGGTGTAGGTTTAGGAGGTAAAGTACTATAGGGGTTACAGTTTAACGCTTTTTTAGTTACTTAATAGTGCTAATAGCATTTAAGGTAAGCCTTATTGCTAAGTCCTAGTTGTTATAGAAGTAGCTATCTAACTAGCAGTCTTAGAACTAGTCTCTATTAAAAACGTTATTTTAATGCCTATTATTAGGTCTAGCAGGATTAAAACTTAATTAGTAAAGTCTTAACTATTCTACTCTTTTTATATAGTTGTATTAGAGTTAAAGCTGTAGTAGAAGAGAGATATATTAGAACAAGTAATTTAGCCCTCTGTCTTAGTTGTATTGTCCTTTGCTACAAGATAGACATTTAGATATAGTAAGTAGGCAACTAGTATATGCTACACAGCTGTTAGCGCAATAGTCTATTATAGTTAGCTTAATAACGTCTCTAACTATGTTAGTAATAGTGCTCTGCCCTACCTGCGTTAGGTTCCTAATATTAACACTATAGTGTTTAGTTATAGCCTTACGTATCTTCTTAACTCTTTATCTTAGGGTACTAACAAATGTATTAAACATATCTAGAGCTTTTACGTCTATACTATTATACTATAACAGGTTAAGGCTAAGAGTACTATCTAAGTTAGCTAAAGTTATGTCCTCTAGCTAATCTGCTACGTTAGGGTAGTTATTATCCTCTAAACCTCTGTCTATATTAGATTCTCGCAGCCTATAGCTATAGGACGTATAGTTAGAGTAATAATTAGAATCTGCTACCTTATATTTATGTTAAGCTTTATTATTAGTAAAAGGGATATTCTATATACAGCACTCCTACCTATAGCGTTGTTTCTGTCTTCTAGTAATAAAGTGCTAAGAGCCCCTGTAGAGATAGAGTTAACACTTACACTATACTCTCTATATATTTAGAGAACTATAATTTCTTCCTAGATCCTAGGGCTTAGAGTAGTTTGTTGCTATGTCTTAGTATAGCAATTGTAAAAAGAGGGTAATAAGGATTATAGACTTTATAATAGTTAGGATACTACTAGTCCTTATAAGCATATTACGTCTTTAATCTTGCCCCTCTACACTAGTAGCAACAACAGGCTACTAGGCTAGTATGCATAGTATTAGACGTAGGAAGCAGGGATATAAATAGAGTTTAACTGTACTATAGATCTGCTGTATAGTAACTTAATAGTAACTAATATTAGGTAGGGTTAGACTATACGCTTTGCAACAGGTATAGCTAGGTGTTTTAACAACTGCTAGTGTTTTTAAGACAGTATATCTAGCAGGTTTTAGCTGTATATTAATGCACGTAGAACTAAACCTTTTAATATACTAATAGGACCTCTAACCCTAGAACCTACGCTAACTAAACTAGCAATAGTAAAATTGTTTGTTAAATGTAAACTACCTAATACACCTCTCTTAAGCCCTATCTAGCTAAAGAAGGGAAGGAAATCTACTTACCTACCCTTATATAAATGCAAGAATACTAGCAATAACTACCCTAATAACTACCTTTAGCTAGCAGAACTAATAGAGTTATTAGTGCAGCTTGCTAAATTATTCTAACCCCTATACGCAGGCGAAATTAATAGTACTAAATCTAACAGGACTAATACTCTACTAGCTTAGCGTCTTTTGCAAAGAGACGTAGTAGTGTATTGTAGGCGTATAGCAACTAACTTAACTAGTGTTTAGTGCAACACTATACTTTAAGCGCTTACCCTCTTTACTCTATGTAGGATCTATACTACGCTGTACCTAGAGCATAGCTTAGATAATTAGGTTACTTAGTTAAACTAGTTAAATACTAGTAGTGTGTGGCTTAAACTGTCCTAGGAGAAGGAGGTTGCCACACGTATAATTAGCTTAATAGAATAGAACTTTAGCAGTATCTCTATAATTTGTAAGCTAGTTATTATGTATAGTATAGTCTATAGTTCCTATTTCCTACTATAGTTTGCTAGTCTAGAGTTTAATAAATTAAGTAATAAGTTACGTCTGCTTAGAGCAGGCTAGTACTCCTAGTACAACCTTCTACATCTCTAGATAAGATATTATTAAATGTTGTCTAATACTCTAGAGGATTAATCTTAGAGAGTTTTGTATCTAACGTGCTGTACGTTCTATATAAAGTTTAGCAATAGACTAATACTAATACTAAATGTGTAACACTTGCTGTTTAGCAACTAAGTAATACTAAAGCACACTTTTAATACTTTACTCTAACTACTCCCTAGTTTTATACTTAGTTGTTTTTAACGTCTTAATTTAACACCTAAACTACCTACGCAATATTAACTAATCTAGCAGGCTAATAAGAGGGTAGCTGTAACGACACAGGATGATAGAAAGCTCTAGAATGCGTGTGTATCCGCTACGAGGTGTATAGGAGCACTAGGATAGGTAACACAGAGACAATTCTATTCCTATAGGTCTTGTACGAAGAATACTTAAAAACTATCTATCTACAGATAATTCTCCTTGTGCCTTTATACTGCTAGAATACAGGGAAGTTTAGAATGCTATGACTAAGTTACGGGCAGGAACAGAAACGTAAAGGAGCTAAGTTAGAGGTAAATTAGGGTGTAACACTTTTTAGAGACTGGTACTTTACACTACCCCCTCCTGTGTAGGTAGATTGTCCTAGATACGCGTAAGTAATAACAGTTGTTGTCCTATAGCGTTAGTGCGTTAATTTAGCGTCTGTTCTAGGTTTTTAGTTAACTTAGGTTGTTGTTTTAGTGTTTTGTTATTGTTTTTATCTAAAGTAAAGACAACTTTTTTTGTTTGTTAACTCTGCTGCCTAAATCTAACGTGACAACAAGCTGTATCGTAACTTAATTAGAGGGAAACAGGTTTGCTGTTGTTGTTATATCTAATTTCTAGGACGCGTCGCGTAGGTATATAAACAATTAATCCTTACACCTTTCCTAACTCTAACAGACACTATTTCTTGCTGTAAGTATCCCTACGCTCTTTTAATTGTTTCTATGCTAATGCTCCTAGGTTTGTTAATTAGTTACTATACTAATACTAGTCCTGCCTAGAGCTCTTGCAGTGGCCTATTAGGTTATTTGCCTTTGTTTAATTTAGGCCTTTGCGAGGGGGAGGAAGGTAGACTACGCCTTTAACAAGGCGTTGTTGTTAAAGTGTGCTTATTGTACACTTTAAAATAAGAAGTGTTATCTAGTAACTAGACTTTTCTTTACTCCTACTCTCTAACTAGTACTAATAGTTATAGGTTCTAATTTACGTTAGTCCTGAGTATGCTACTTTTCATGACGACCTTGTTATGTAGGAGGAGGAATCTAGGGGTGAGGCGGCGGAGGAGGTAACAGAGGCAGCACTGGAGGTATAGCGTAGCCTTATAGCATTGGCGATGGCTCTGGCAAGTGTAGTGCAGGTGGCGACTGCGCAGCTTAAGGGAGTCACTGCTAATAACGTGTTGCTGCATTAGTACCACACCAGTACAGCGCAGGGCTGGGTGAGGGAGGAGATAGTGGAGGGTTTGTTGGTGTTAACTAGGGAGGTCATCAAGCTGCGACAGGAAATGGCCCTTTGTAGCTCTAGAGTTAGAGGTGAGTTAGTGAAGCTAGCTCTGCTTCTAGCACCTAAAAAAAAGGGTGCTCCTAGGTTGTTGGACGAAACTAACGACAGTGGCTCTGAGGAGATAAGTGACATTAAGAACCCTTAAAAAAGAAAGGGTTTCTCTAGCTGTACAGTAAGGAGGATTTCTTTTGTTGTTATCTATTGTATAAACGCGGTTAGAGGCGTTTTAGAGTTAATAGATTTCCTTTGTCCTTTTCTAAATCATGATGTCTTTATTCGCCCTATAATTCTTAACCTTCTTCCTATGCTGTGATCTATTTGTTTAATGCCTTTAGTGGACTAGGCTGCTCTAGGTACTTGTTATAATACGCCTTTAGCTTATAGGGTGCTCCTGTAAAGTTTTTCGCAGGATACTAAGTTAGGTCTAGGTTATAGCTAACCTAGCTTACACGGTACTTAAGACTACAGCGGACTAACCTACTAGCTAGGATTTCTTAGACCTCCTATTCCTCTACTCCTTGAATAGGAATACCTGCAGGTTTTAGAGCTTCCTAACTAGGCAACAGGTTATCTAGATCCTTACACAGAACGTTAGGTGCAAATACGTTATGTATTTTTAAACTAGGGGAAGTTTCAAGCGATATAAGTAACTAACCTGTTCTAGGACCTTGAAGGGACCTTCCTACTTGTTAGATAGCTTTTGGCTTAGTTGCTTACTTGTTAAGTTTTTAGTAGAAAGGTACACTTTGTTACCTACAGTCTAGTTAACTAGGTTGCAATAAGCGTTAACTGCGGAGCGCATGTGGTCTTAGGCTTTCTCTATATTCTCCTTAGCTACCTTCTAGGCGTTGTGCATACAGGTTGCTAATGCTAAGGCCTCCTTGTGGTTGAGTTGTTCCACAGGGGTTACTGCTGTATCAGCTCCTTTCTAACTCTAGCTCTGTTTAGGTTAGCTACTATAAATTACTTAGTAAGGTGATATTCTAATTAAGGAATGTGGCAGAGTGAGTTAGGCACGATCTATAATTAGTAGGAGTTTAGACTAGTTATCCTAATAGTATAAGACGAAGGGACAGAGCTGTTAGTCTATATACTTGTTTATAATCTCTGTTTAACTGTTAGTTTCCTTGTAATAGGCAGTAGATAGCTTAACTTTTACACCTATGATTTAACAGAATTCTGTCTAGAAAGTAGAGATAAACTAGGGGCCCCTGTCGCTTACTATTGACTTAGGGGTGTGTCTAAACTAATACACCTATTATATAAACAAGTTTACTATCCTGCGTGCTGTAATTGTTTTATAGCATAGGATTGTGATAGCTTATTTAGTTAGGCGATTAATAATAACCATAATCTAGTTATACCTGGCTTTGTCCTTAGGAAAATCCTTAAAATTAATGCATAAATGTTGCATTAGTTTGTTAGGTATTAGCAAGGGATGCAAGTACCTACAGAGTTAGGTCTGTCTTAGATGGCCTTGGCGACATAGGATGCAGTTTTGGACATATCTTTCACATGTAGCACTTATACCTTTCTAGTAATACTGTTGTGATAGCAGTTGGTAGGTCTTCTTGGCACTAGGGTGAGCAGTTGATGGTTGGTTATAGGCTTCCTTAATTAGGCGTGTGCATAGGGTTAAGTTAGCAGGGACATAGAGTTAATTATAGTAGAGAAGGAGTCTGTTTTAGATCTAATATAGAGATAGCAACAACAGTTGTTCTTGTCTAAAAGATTTCTAGTTTTCTTGTATTAACGCCTTAATTAGTTCTAAGGAATCTAGTTTTATAATAGGCTGTACTGAGCGGATAGTAGCCACAACTAGGTTAGTCTCAGCCAGGTATGTCTAAGCCAAATTGGAATTAATCTAGTCGTGTAACTGCTGTAGACCTAGTAGGACTTAGGACTAATTGTCTTCTTAAGCAGACTTTAGATTTGCAAGATCCTGTTCTTAGTAACTTAGGATATTAGCACGCTTGTTGTTCTTGCCTAGCGTGTATTTAATCTTAAAGTTAAACAGAGCTAGAGCTTCTGCCTATTATGCTTGTTAAGCATTTAAGATTTTAGTTGTTATAAAGTACTCTAGGGATTAATAATTAGAGTAGACTTAGATCTGTTTCGTAACCAAGGTGAGTTCAGCTCTCTACTTATTAAAGGCTTGTAAAATCGCAAACAACTCCTTATTATGTATTTCCTAATTGAGTTTAGCTCTAGAGAGTACTTGGCTGTAGAATGCTACAGGGTACTACTTATTGTTAGGGTGCTGCTGTGACAAAACCCTAGCGACAACTCTATTAGAGGCGTTAGTTTTAATCTTTGTATTGTAGTTAGGATCAAAATAGCATAGAGTTAGGATAGACAACAAGGCTTCCTTTAGGTTTTTAAAACTAGATTGGCATTAAGCAGTCTATTTGAATGGATTTGCTAGGCTTTGTAGGGCGATAAGGGGCTTAGCCACGCGAGAGAATTCAGGTACAAATTGTTGGTAAAACCTAGTGAAGCCTAGGAACGATTTCACACTAGTAACAGTGGTAGGAGGGATCTAGTTCCTAAGGGCTTGTACCTTCTCAGAGTCTACTTCAATTCCTTTGTTAGTTAGGATGTAACCTAAGTACTTAGTACAGGTAACGTGGAACTCGCTCTTCTTAATGTCTACTTGTAATCTAGCAATACAGAGTTAATTAAGTACTAGCTTAACATGTTATTCGTAGGTCACAAGGTCTTTAGAGTAGATAAGGATGTTATCTAGATATGCAATACAGAAGTTGTCTAGATATTTAATAAGAACATTATTTATATATTGTTGATAAGTAGCTGGTCTATTACATAGCCTAAAGAGTAGAACCTTGCACTTATAACTACTGTAACGTGTACAGAACGTAGTGTACTCCTTAGAGGCAGGATCTATACAAATTTAATTAAAGGCATTCTAGATATTAAATTTAGTAAATACCTTAGCCTTAGACAGTTGTGCTAACAATTTGTCTATGCGCAGTATTAGATAGGAGTCCTTTCTTGTAAGGGCGTTAAGTTTACGATAGTTAACACAAATGCGCAAATTCCTGTTTGGTTTTTAAACACAGAGTATAGGCAACGTAAAGGGGCTCTAACTATGTTTAATCTAGCTGTGCTGTAGTTAGTCTTGCACAAACTTCTTAGTAGCCTTAAGTTCCTTAAGATTTTGTTTATACAAGGGCAAGTAGGAATTTAGCAATTAGCCCTCTAATATAATTTTGTAGTTGTAGGGGCAGTATTCTAGAAGGGTTTTGGCTTCTATTTTACTAAACACATTGGTATATTAAACATATTTGTCTAGCAATTGTTTGTTAAGCAGCTAAGCGTTCTTAGGGTTGTCTTAGGTACAACAGTAGTTAATAACGCAATTAATCTTGTATAGACTAGTAGTAAAAAATTTATTCTATAGTTTTTTTATAGAAAAGTAAAAAGCATTTAATAAAAGTAAGGAAATGCGCGCCTCCCTAGGAGGTAGCAAGCCAGAGGCTTTTAGGTTAGGATTGTTAGTAAGGAACAGCATTTTAGCAATTAAATAACACCTCTTATACAATGTATTAAGTAATTTAGACTTTAGCAACGTTAGTACTCTACAGCTTCCTATAGGTTGTCCCTTTGTTGTACGTCTTATAGGACGTAGGCTTGTAGCAAAGGTTAATGTAGGGTTATTATTAATAGAGGGGCAGGGTTGTACAACCTAGGGTACCTTACTGGCTATATAAGCTGAGATTGCTCTATATTAAGTTAGAGTTTAAAACGTTTTAACTATTTAATTCTAATAATGCATTCCTAGGATCCTAGATTAACAATAACAAAGGGGCAGTTACGTATCTTACGCCTATTAATAGTTAAGTATAACTAAATGTACTAGTTTACTAGGGTTGTGATCTAATCCTAGAATCCTTTAACTTGGACCTTAAAGGGCAACCTTTAGATAGGAGTCCTAAGTGTAGCAGACACTAAAGTAGCGATGTTAGAATTTAAAAATAAAAATCCTTAGGCACTAGTGTTAACTAAGGAGTTAAGTTGTACGCCTAGCCCTTGGTTTGCTAGAATAGAAGAAGCAAGGAAATAGGGGCTACTGAACAAATAAGATAAAGAGAGGTTAGATAGGTTATATTAGTTTAGGCCTAGGTAAAGTTGTCCTCCTAGGCGGGGCCGTTTCCCTTAGGTATTAGTTCCTCTTTAAAATCTTCTTTAGCGTTAACATATTCCTCTGTATCTACTTAGATTTCTTGTACCTAGGGACTAGGGCAATCTTTGCAAAGTAACCTGTCTTGCTACAGTTGTAGCAGTTGCCTGGGGTTGGCTCTCTTACAGGTGTGGCTTAGGACAGTATAGTCCTAGGTGCTAGAGTAGGAGTAGATATAGGAGGTTTCTAAATGCCAGGTGTAGGCCAATTTAGAGGTAGGTTGTTAGTTTAATGCTAATTATTAATGGTTTAGGGTTAGGTCTAAGGCGGTAAGGTATTAGGTAGGGCATAACTAGGATGTTGTTTTCTTTCTATGTTATACGCTGTGAGATACTCTACTATAAGTTCAAACAAGTTATCCTACTGCCTCTTAAATCCTAGGTTAGGACTTTAGAGGGCAGGGGTAACTTTTGTCTACATGTAGTAAAACCATTCTAACTTAGGTACTTGTCCCTAGATAGCAGCACTTAGGAAGCGCGCTTTGAAAAGTAGAAACGTGTTATCTTTTCCTATTTAGAGTT
Source organism: Ascochyta koolunga (assembly GCA_026119515.1). Classification (NCBI taxonomy): domain Eukaryota; kingdom Fungi; phylum Ascomycota; class Dothideomycetes; order Pleosporales; family Didymellaceae; genus Ascochyta; species Ascochyta koolunga. Next base: position 1,485,805 of record JANLCG010000007.1, read on the forward strand.
AATTAAAAACAGCCTGACTTTTAGCTCTCTTATTCCTAGTAATAAAGTAGGAGTAGAGAAGCGTTATTATTTCCTCTGCGCTCTAGAACTAGTCTGTTTTACAAGACAAGTATTAGGGCTTAAGGTATTCCTTGGCGAGCCTAGAAGTATATCCCTATACTAGAGCTATACAAGCTTGTTCTATAGGATAGTAATCTAAATTAATGTTAAGTTAGTCCTAAATCAAGGCTTGCCACTGTCTGAAAGTGGGGTCTTTTCTATTACTTAATTCGTTGATAGCTGGTGTGCGTTCACTAAGCCTAGGGTGGTAGACTAGGGTCTTAGACTGGAACCTTTCAGGAGGTTGCTAAGATTGAATAAGGGGAGACTCTGTAGTAGGCACAGGTACATTTTCGTAGGGAAGGGATCAGGCCTAAAGCTAGGCTACTTTAGCCCTTAGTTAGTTAACTAACTTATAAAGATTTACCTGTTCTGAGTCTAATTTGGTATCGCTCTTGCTAAGCGTCTAGGTGTTAGTTAATCCCTTAGCAGGCGCTGTCGCCTGTCCTTAAGTAGATTGTCTAATAGGTTCCTTTAAACCAGGGTTAGTAGTGCCTAACATCAGTAGTAATCTAATTTAGGTAGGTTATTAATAATCTCTAAGTCTTTATCTTAGCGCAATCTAACGCGACTTTTCTAAAGTAATCCTAGAGTAGTAAGTTATAGGAAGTTCTAAACCTAAAGGCTTTAGTTGTTAGGAGGTCTCTAGAATCCTAACTGTTAGATAGACAATAATCAGGACCTGTATAGTTTGTAACCAAAAGGGGTCTAAATCTGCTTGGTACACAATAACTGAACAAACTTGCAATATTATTTAGAGGCTGTTACTAGCTAGGACAAGTTTTTGAGTATAATGTAACAACACAGGATGATAGAAAGCTCTAGAATGCGTGTGTATCTGCTACAAGGTGTATAGGAGCACTAGGATAGGTAACACAGAGACAATTCTATTCCTATAGGTCTTGTACAAAGAATACTTAAAAACTATCTATCTACAGATAATTCTCCTTGTGCCTTTATACTGCTAGAATACAGGAAGTTTAGAATGCTATAACTAAGTTACAGGCAGGAACAGAAACGTAAAGGAGCTGAGTTAGAGGTAAATTAGGGTGTGACACTTTTCAGAGACTGGTGCTTTACAGTAGCATTACACCTTCACCTCTTACTGTAAGGGCTAACTACTAAGAAGCTTCTAGCTACCTCTATACAAAAACTTTTAATAAGCAAGCTCCTACCTTTGCTATAACACTAAACTACTAAACTCTACTACTAGGAAGTATTACTAACTGTATTATAAGACTAACGCTTACTACTTATAGATATCCTACCTCTTTCTCTAATATTAATTTACTACGCTCTGCTGCTAGGAAGTATTGCTAATTGTATTGCAAGGCTAACGCTTACTACCTACAGTTCTTCTCCTACCTCTTTCTCTAATGTTAATTGCTACACTCTGCCGCTAGGAAGTACTGCTAACTCTACTATAAAACTAACGCTTACTACCTACAGATACCCTAACTCTTGCCTTAACATTTGCCTGCTGCACCTTACTACTAGGAAGTAGCATTAATTATCTTTTGTAGTTAACCTAGCTAATTACTCTAGGCACTTATTTAACTGCAACTATACTACACTACAAATAACTAACTAACCCCTAGATCTACTAGGCTAACAAAGGGTATAAGAACCTAGAGTAGACTAGGCTATTAAAGCAAAACCCTTAGAGCATACTAGGCTACTAAAGTAAGACCTCTAGAGCATACTAGGTTATTAAAGCAACGTAGGTAATAGCTTTAGCTTAAACTTTGCAATAAACTATACTTTAAATTATCTTGCGCTTTAGTATAATAGTATTATACTAGCAGTGTTCTTACCTTTACTCTTAATTTATAACAGGTAATGTTAACTCTAGCTTTTACATTATAAGTTTAGGACACTATACTACATACCTATTAATACTGCTTAAGCTTTAGCTTATTAAGTACTTACGCTTAACTGTAGTAGCTATAGTTAAACACTATATGTTATTACGTTGTGTTTAGAGGCAGTCTAAGTCTAGGTGTTAGATCCCTAGGGGTATGTAGCTTAAGCTAATCCCTACTTAAAAACTTTAGGTACTACGTTTATTGTTAGATTATAACTGTCTAGCGCTTGCCTTTGCTAGCAGCGTTAGTGTTTATAAGACTTTACTAGTAGAGTTCTCCTTAATAGTTATTACACGCTATTATTAAGTTTAAGAAATAGTATAGTAGAATTAAATAGTTCTACCTTCACGTTAGTAAGCCTAAGGAGTAACGTATAGGGGCAGCTAACCTATCTATTACTTCCTCTTGCAAGTAGTAATTGCTAGAACCTCTAAGGATATTGTATACAACTTTCCTTATAATAAACCTAGCTTAATCTGCACGTGTTGCGTGTAGAGCTAGGCAGTAGTTGTATACTACTGTATTACTAAGCTGCAGCGTTGTACTTTGCAGAGTACTCGCAATCTAACTAGGGGACAAAGAACACTAGACTCTTAACAGTTGCTAGCAACTCTTATAGGCAAGGTTAGGGCTTATATAAAAACAAAGTCCTCTAGGACTTCTATAATTATTAAGGGCTATACTTTCTTTATTAACTGCTAGGGGCTATACTTTCTTACTTTCTAACTCTACGTGCCTCTTACATATAACCCTCTTACAACTTTTAAGTTCCTAAAGTCTAAGAGCTCCTTATAAAACCTGTAGGGGTACTTATAGGGGTGTTTGGCATAGATCCTGCTATAGATAGGGAAAACTAGAAGTAGTAGGTGCAGGATAAGGGGCAATCTTAACAAAGTAATTATTAGCGCTGCTTATGCATAGAAGGCATTAAATTACTTTATATACACTTCTATATACCTAAAGGTTAGGATTGCTTTAGTAATTTATGTATCTAGGGAACGCCTATTAATTACGCTGCCTAGAGTAGCTAATTAAGGGGCATTAAATCTATAGTTAAGGTTTCTACAGTACTACTAGTGGCTAGCTGTTAGCCTACTAAGAACTTTAGACTTAGTAGTTTTTAAGGTTTTAACTCTAAACAAAGTTATTAGGCAGTTACAGGCTTACTATAAGACCTAACGTTAGTCTATAACTAGAGTATTGCTTATAGTAACGCTACTATAGCTAGATTGCTACCTATCCTCTTCTAACGTAGAAGGCAAAGTCTAGACTAAATTATAGAAACCCTCTAAGTAATAGTCTTGTTATCTAGTGCAGCTGCCTTAATCTCTGCCTTCTTAAAGTCTACTTTGTTTTATAAGTAGATAATCTTCTCCTCTATTAGTACAAGCTAAGCTAGCTACTGTTTGTTATTATTGCTTAAAAGACAGTGTTATTAATAAACGTCTAGTGTGTTGCTATCTTAAATAGAGACCTAGTATAAATTAGCGTTAGCTTACTCTAAGATTAGGATTATTTACTAATACTAGATAGTTAGTATTATACACTTGCTAGTTGTAAAAGAACTAGGCAAGATATATAGGATTACAGTCCTAGTTGTTACTAAACTGCTGTATTAAAGACAATAGCTTTAACTATTGCCTATGCTAAAATAGTCTTACCTTACTATTGTATTGTACCTATATATTAATAGACAATAATGTTAACGTAGATAGAGGAGTATATCTTCTATACTACCTTTAATTAATACGTAGGCCTACTAGTAAAGTTTAACAACAACGCTACATAAGCCCTAATATTTAGTAGTACTTGCCTAGGCAGGGACTTAGGAGAGGACTTGTATTAGAATACTGTGTTTAGGCTATCTATAGGCTGTATATTCCTTAAACTGTTAGTAGAGTGTAGCTACAAAGAGTAATATAGGAGAGGCACTTTCTATAAGACTAAGATAAACGCACATAGCAAAGGAACTACTGTCTGCTACTAGGTACTCTAGCTATTATTAACAGCTAGACTCTAGGTCTTAAACAAATTTAGCTAGTAGAGACTATAGGGTTAGATTAGCCTAAACCTTATTTATAATATACTCTAATTAGTAACAACATAGTGCATAATTATATAGCGCCTTTAGAACTTATTACTTGCTAGCTAGGAGAAATATATAGAATAACTCTAACTAGTGCTAGCATATTGTCTTGTATGTGTATATAAGAATATAGATACCTCTAGCAAACTAAGGTAGATGCCTACTACTACAAACTTAAGACTTCTACCCTTAACGTTTAAACTACTAAAACCTAGGAATAGGTAATTAAAGATTCTTAAGCTATATAGACGTTGCTAGCGTCCTAAGTCTAGGGACTTTAAACTACTTACTGCCTATATAGCTGTATACGTTAGTACCCTTATACTAAAGGAGGACTATATTAAGTTTATACATCCCTTTAGAGAGAAGGAGTAGAAGAGAACACTCTAGGTAGTATGTGATATAGAGTAGCAAGTTAGAGATGTTTAAGAGTTTAATAATATACCTACATAGGAGTACAACGTTATAAACAAGTATATAGCCTATGCCTAGCCTTTTACTAAATATTTTAATAGAGGATAGCTTATAAAGTAGGCCTTATAGACTACATAGACAAACTAAAAGAAGGCTAATACCTAGAATAGAGAGAGTAAGTATACGTATAGTCCTATATAAGATCCTATGTCTAATTACACTATAGCCTTCTAGAGGTGTTAGCAATCTTATGTAACAGGTAATAAAGATAAGTTAGTAGCCCTTTAATAAGCATATTGTCCCTAAGCGTTAAAGCTAGGTTAGTTACTATATTGTATAGGGGGTTGCTAAAGGATGCTTAATATTAAATAGTTCCTAGAGAACTACGTTAGTGTATGTAAGGGATGTAACAATAGTAGAAGGTTACTATTGCCTGTATTACAATTACGTAGTAAACTACTCTACTCTTAGGGAATACGTCTACAGCTAAAGACTAACTAGAGGTTTGCTAACAATTAGACAGTAGACTACCTTACACCTAGGAGAGCACATCTCCTATATAGGAGCAACTAACCTTAGTTCTACTATCCTAGGAGGTTTGCTAATAGGTGCAGAGGCGCCTTAGTCTAGAACTTGTATTGTTAAGTATCTATTGTTAACGCAACTATCACGCAGTACTACTAGGCAGTGTTACTACATATTCTAATGCTAGATAGTACCTAAGCAGAAGAAGTACATACAGTGTTACTAAACTAAACTACAGGGGTTACAGGAGACGTACTAACGCTACACTTTATAGTTACACACCTAATAGCTAGGATTGTATATTACTACGCGACTAGGCAACTAGTAAAACTATTTAGGAGTTAACTAGTTTGTAGCAGAATCTTTTATAAAACTAATATAACTTAGTTCTCTAAGACCTCTAATGCTGCGTCTAAGCAACAAACTACAAATTAATATTGCTAGCATAGGATACTAGAGAAGATAATGTTACTTAAGACACCTCTAAAACTAAAGACAAGAATAGCTCTACTTCTATTGCACTCTATCTAGTTATAGTAGCAGTAACTAAGTGTACAGTAGATATATGTAGCGCTTAGGGAGTGTCTAATATTGTAGAGGTCTTTCTAACTACACTTTAGCTAAAACTAGGAACACTGTAGCCTATAGGTGTCCTGCAGATATTCTAAACTATAGCTAGGGAGTACTAAAGCATACAACAACGCTAGGGGATATATGCAAAGTTTATAGAGTTAGTAAAGATAAGGAGGTAGAAGTCTAATGCTAAAATATAGTAGTCTATTATAGACGCTTAGATAACTCTAGCATAGGTAAGAGAGTAGTATAGGACTCTAAACGTATCTAACAACAGCTAGGAGAGTAAGAATATTACTAACACTGTAGCACTATAGTTAAGTTAGGGGCAGTAAAGACTTACTTACACTAACACTAACACTAACACTGTTACTAGCACTAAAGCTAACACTTAGGTACTATAGCTAAGCTAGGTATTACAAAGACTAGACAACAATAATACTAACTCTAGAGAAGCAAACTTTACTCTGCGCTAGTTACTACTTAAATCTAGAGTGCTACTACTAGCTATCTCTAATAGAGGTAAAGCAAAGCGCACGTATTTACAGCAGAAGGCTTAGAGACCTATTAAGATTAGTAGTGTAAGCGAATTAAGTAAGGAGGTTATGTTAGCATCTAGTAATAGCAATAGTTAATACAAATATTACATGATGTTAGCTGTCCTAACTTCGTGCTATAGTAGCAGTAATGACTTATAAGATGTATGATACTTTAGATTAGGAGCAACGTATGTATAGATATATACGTCTAGGTATTGTACACTGCGTATGCAGGTAAATCAACTACAACGCAGTGTAATATAGCGATTTACCCGCATACGCGGTGTTAAATACACGTACGCGGTGTCTTTTACACCGCCGTTGTACCCCAGTGTACCCACTGGGTGTTGACGTTTATGCTCCTAAACCAAAGTCTTCCAACTATCTTCCGTTTCACAAAGAACCTGTGTTTCTGCGGCTCTTAACTGTATAGGATCACTGAACCACCTGTATTTGGGACAGTGCGCTGGCACCAACTCCACTCACAAATCGAATATCGATACGCAGCACTGTAAAAAAAAATTACAAGTGATGCAAGGCAGTGCTAGCATTACTGATTACAATTGCTGCTAGTGGTTGGTGCTTAAGCTTGAATGGATATAACTGCCTCATAAACAAAAACCTTTTTGTACAGTCTCACTACCTGATCTAGCCTCATATTCCGTTGGTTCCGGATCTACACGAGGTTCAACGTCGAAAAAGACCTGAATTTGAGGTCCGGTATGAATAGCAGTATTTTCTTGGGGCGTTCCTTTTCATCAGCACTTTACTTATATAAGTTATATTCGTGCAAAATAAACTGCTCAACTAACAGAGCTGAAGATCCATCCGACACTCCAAGTACCGATACCCGCACTCTTACTAGTTAGCTTCATCTGTTGCCTCCTATCGCTCATCAATCTCGGCTCAACGGCTGCTTTCAATTGACTCGTCTCCCTACCCACTATCGCGCTATACATATCAAATCTTGCCCCAATTGCACTCCTCACAGCTCGCCAACTTACTGGTATACATCCAGAGAACTGGCCTTTTGAATTGGGGAAATGGAGCATCCCAATCAAGATCTGCGCCGTGTTCTACTTGGTATACGTCGTCATCTTTGTTGCTTTTCCAGCATCGAAGCCGGTGACAAGTCTGATCATGAACTATGCGCCGCCTATCTTTGTTGGGTTTCTCCTGATTGCAATGTTGGATTGGTTCGCTAGGGGTCGCGAGAAGCTCGAGGTGCCTACAGCCGCACTCGAGCACGAGGAGGATGAGAGGTAGTCGTAATTGCATGCATTTAGGGCTTTTAGTCTCATGATACTTACTAAGCCACGTGGATGGCTTAGGCCACTGAGAAAGCATGATGGATCTAGATACAATAAATACAGCGGTCTCTCCGTTAATCCCTTTACCCTGTGTTTGCAGTCAGAGCTGTGCCATCGCAGTAATTATCCTCTATATTAATATTAAAGATTTCAATGGCCTTAGGAGTGTGGTTCGCTCGGACGGGTCGCATTCTACGTACTCTTTATAAACCTGCGAGCTCTGCTACTCTTTCCTGCAGGTACAAGGGTCAAGGGCTCCCACATCGTCTTCGATGGCTACGTCGAGTGGAGCTGGAGCAGCAGCAACTCCGGCCCCGTCTCTATCTCCGTCAGCATGTGGGGGTACTAGGGTGCCTAGCTCGGCCTCTTCTGGAATGAGGTGCAGCAGGGGGTTGTGCTGGAGAATACAGATTTCAGGGTTTATTTTTTATGCTTGCAATCCACTGTTATTTTATTTTATAATGAAAGACGCTGCATCGTTATGTACAGCCTTTTTGCCTGTGTTATGAGAATTATTTGGGTTTCACATCGCGTCTGGATAGAGCATGCTATTAGAACGCTGAACATAGCTGGGGTAACAAACACCTTTGATGCAGGGAGATGTAAGAACTGAGATCTCTGCGTTTGAAATCGCATTCTGCGGCTCCACGACACGATTACTGTGTAGGCACGGCGATGGTGGGGTGATGTTAATAGATAGAGTTAGTAATAATGTAGATAGTCAGACAGGTACCTTGAGGGCTCGATGGACTTCTGTGCGCTTTCTGGTCTAGTTGAATACGCTGGAGGGATTATGGACCTTCGATGCTGTGTGTGATGAATCTCAATTACATAGAACTGAATATCGTGGGAATACTCAAGTGAACTTTTAAAAAATGTATCTGTGTCAAATAAGCGTTTGAGGTTTTTGTATCGTACTCACAGACTCGATTTTACTACCTTTAAAAAAAGACATGGCAGTATTGAGCTGGCAAAGTAGGGTAATGGTATTGAAAGATTCAATAGGTATTCTGTAATATTTGATGATAGAATGCAACAGGGATGAATGTTGTTTGTTGTTTACTGGTATCTGGTAGGTTCCGCCTAACCATATTTTGTTGGGATATTTCTGAAGACTGTAAATGACTTTGCCTGTGGCATAGGACGTAAGAATTGCACTCAGTATTGATGACATGATGGTGCATTCATACATAAGGACCGAGACTATATGACGCACTCGCCTTGCCGTAGCATCTTATGATCCCTCCTTGATCTCAGCTTCCAGATTTTGCTACTTCCATTTAGCTACCTTTCTATCACAATATTGTGCATCGAGATTACGTCATAGGTGGAAGCAATCTCGAATACTACCGTACTGTACGGTGCAGGAGGCAGGAGGAGCAATGGCTACACCAGCGCCAGTGATGAGTATTGCTAGCCATGCAGGAGTCAAGAGCTACCACGACGTCTTTGCAAAAATCTTAGCTCGGGAAGGCTTGAGCAGGAGATCAATGACTTACCTTTGCGCTTCTCAGACGTTGACGGTCTTCCTCAACCCTTGCGAGTTCAGCTCTCAGTTCCTGAAGTTCGTCCGCCACGTTGCGTTCGTTCTTGAGTTTGTCAATATTCTCCCGCACTCGAGCACTCGTCTGGTCAAGATCAGCGTCAAGCTGCTGTCCAGCACTTGTACTTGAAAATTTTCCCTTGTACTGATTGAGCTCTTTCTGCATCTGTAAAGTCACTGTAGGCTTGTTGATCGGCATTGAAATGATTCTGTGAGCAGATGAGCATTGTTATCGTGCCTCTCGACCCGCGCGCCCTGGGCCACAATAGCGCCCCAGAAGCCCCAGTCTGCAATCCTTTCTTGCATTCGTCAAGCCCCTACAACTTGGCTACTGAGCTCACCCCACATCGTCGTACCTATCACAATTCTGCTGTATGCGTTCGGTCCGCATATTTTCTCGAAGAGTCGCGTGCGCCTTTTTTCGCTGCCTGTTACACGAGTTCCATTAATGGGTTGGAGAAGTATGATGCCATTGAGGAATCTGTTATCTTTAAAGGTGTACTGGAGGAATTCGGAGATACGCTCTAAGATGACGGAATCCATCACTTCGGAATCGTCAAAGCCAGGCGTGTCAATCAGAGCGACCCATTTATTCCTGATCTGGCAACGAGCAACCTGTATTTGCTGTGTACCTGTCGGCTGTCAGTGTACTCCAATAATACATCGTGGCCTTGCCGTCGTACATGAACGCAAGAACGATCCGGTTCTCATATTCTCTCTTCCAGTGGCCATGTTAATGAAAGTGGACGTTCCAGCACCGGTCACCCCTATGACGGCAATGAGAACATCTCCTCTTTGTGCCATTTTGAGTTGTTGTTTTTCCAACTTAACTTGATGGTTATAGCTGATAGCTGATAGCCTCGGTTTTATGCTCCACAGCGATCCAGTCTTACTACAGGAACGCGTCAGGCTGAGAAGAGCAGGACCTCTGAAATTCACGCATCATGCGCTACGGTAGTCGTTAATTAAATCAAATATCTGCTGTATTCCCGCGGAGAGTGCCAAGCCTTGTTGGTAGTGTAAAGAGGCTTGAATCAACTTCGTTCACACGCAAGGCTGGAGGACGCCAGCCAGGCTGAGGCGCCAAACCTGCAAAATGAAGATTGCAGAGACAATTGATTTGAGAAATACTAGCACCTGGGCCTGCCATCTCGTACATGCAATCTTCCTCATAAGACAGGTGCCTCTGCAGGCTGTAGAAAATCTGTCTCATTACCACAGCCTCATGGGGGCCGTGAAGTCTCCGCGCCTTTTACTATGACCGGTGGCATCAATTTAGGTGTGTTACATTAGATTCGGGCCGCACCGCGCCGAGAGATGATAACATTAGCTAAAGACTGAGTTCTACTTGAGATTGCGGAGCTGCTCTAAGAAACCATTTCCACCTCATCATGTCGAAGTACCAAATCGCCACAGAACTGAATGACAATACAGACTCTTCTATACTCGCAGTAATACCGCGTGCAACTCACCCGATGGCTCCAAAGCTACCACAAAGAAAACAAAAGCCGAACATGATACTCGTACTAGGTGGCACGGGTGCCGGCAAATCGTCCTTCGTAGCCACAGTCTCTGGCAAAGCGGTCGGAATTGGACACGACCTCAGATCCTGTCAGCCAGCCTGATGATCACCTCAAAAAGAACGATTACTCATAGAGATAGTCACCGCCGGCTGTCAAGCTGTGAATTTCAGCTTGGATGCTAAGCACCCTGTTCAGCTCATTGATACACCCGGCTTCAGTGACATATCGCGTTCAGATTTGGATGTCCTCACCACCATTGCTGGCTGGCTGCAATCGAACAAAGCTATGATCACTGGAGTTGTGTATATGCATCGCATCAATGAGAAGCGCTATACCGGAACCAATCGTATGACATTTAATATTTTGCAAGCCATGTGCGGGAAACACTTCCTCCCGCATGTGGTTCTGTGCACCATGATGTTGGGACAAGATTCCCAAAGATGTCCTCAGCGATGCAGAAGCACGCGAGAGCGAACTAGTTGGCGCCGAAGACCTCTGGAACCCATTGCTAGTAAGGGGCGCCAGCTACATGCGGTACACTGGTGATCAGGCTTGCGGATTAAGCATCATCCAGGCTCTCTTGAAGCATCCAACGACAAGCGAAATGGAATTGCAGCTCGAGCTTTGCACTCCACAATGCAGCGTCGAGGACACACTAGCCGGACAAGTCATTACCGCAGAGATGCGCAAGAAGAAGGAAAGGCTCCGCAAGGAGCGGCTGGAAGAAGAGAAAGAAGAGCACGAACTGAGGGAGCAACTCAGATTCGAGCGTGAAGCCCTGCAACGCGAGAAGCAGAAGAAGCGTGAACAAGAAGCTGCCAGCTTTCCGCGTACCAGTCGAAGAATGTCAGGAGGTTCACGTAATGAGAGACGTCCAAGAGACTCTCGTGATGTAAGAGAAGTAGTACCCAGTATGAGAAGCAGCCGCGAGGGGAAGGGCAGAACATCGGATGCGAACGAAACAGCCGGCAACGCAAACCAAACCAAATGGGGCCTTGGGTTCTTACGAAGGTAGAATTGCCAAAACCTGGACGGCAATAGTAGGTAGAGCCGCCGGGGATCGTTTCCAGAAATTTAAACCATTTTCAAAACGTACTCTAGAGCCGACAAGACTGGAGGCACCTGAGCCATGGCAGAGTATATCCCTATTTCATGATGGGCTGTATGCTCAGCACCCCAGATCTCAACAAAATATCATGCACTTGTCACGACAAAGCTTCATCCCGATCAAGCCCAGCCAGAAGATGAGTTTCACTTTTCAAGTCATAACTCGGATGTCTGTAGGCTAACGCGCGACGATGTCCTCTTATTGGAAGCTACCGTTGTGCAAGTTCGAGAGCTGAAAGTTCTGTACTAAGTGAAAGATACATGGGTAAGCAAATGACGACATACGCGCTTGATTGTGCAAGGCGTCTCTCGTGCTTATCAGTTGGGATCTGGAAAGTCGGGTGCTTGGGTAATAAGATGATTCAGCCGCCTTTGGCATATGTGTCCCTGGGTCTGTGACAAGACTGTCTTCTGATTTTCGCAGGTGCACTTGTAGGCTCCGGAGATGATGTCGCTGAGTCCATGTACCATGCAAATGCAGCTGAAGCCGAACCAGGAATTTGAAGTGGATACGGGGGTTGAAAAAGGTCTGCGATGTATACCTTAACCATCAAGTCACAAAGCCACCACTCCAAAGGCGCCGAGGCGTTTCCATAGCCAGGAGACTTTTCACCCAGTTCTCGACCATGTCCCAAGGCAGCGAGAAGTCGTGCAGACCAGCCGAGCGGCGGCAAAAAAGAAAACTCGGTCAGGAAATTTTCACCAATCAAGTTCAGGATCGAGAAGGTAACATCTGCGTGTTCATGCATGCATGTAGATAGTTCTTTAGGGTGTTCTAATTATGCAAAAGGTCTTATAGTTAGTAAATGTGAAGAAAGTGTAGGTAGGTATGCTCTCCAGGAATAACCCACGGGGCAAAGGACTGCGTTGCGTGCATCATCAGCAAGTAGATAGCGTCGAGAGACCACATACCCTTGCCATATGCAGTTGTAGACCACGTGTCAGTCCAGAAGACAAGGTACCGCATGGCCGTGCTGAGGGAGACAAAGGATGAGCAGGCACATGCTTTAGCAGCATCAAAGAAACTCTCGTGGATGGAGACGGAAGCCCTGACCTTGTCAGTCGTACAATGCAAGCGTGCTCAGGAGCGACGCAGGGTCACTTGTTGCAGAAGTGAAACTCCAATTCATACTTTTGAAGCATTACCTGTACTATTGCTCGTGTCTCAACTGCTGCCTCAGATGCTTCGATTACTCCATTAGACTTTGTTTGTGCCAATGTGTAGTCGATTTCACGTATCTGCCCTCGTAGCTCTGCAAAAACAGGAACGCATGCTCGCGACTCAGACTTTTTGTGCCCCACCCGGGAAATTGACCGTCACGTCTGGAATCTGCCGTCCTGCGCGTGGCTAGCGCTCGATATCGCGACGGATGTGTACAGCATGGTAGGGGTAAGTGCTTCCTTGATGTGGGCTTTGCTTGAGAAATAACTCCACGCTCCCATAAACCTACAGATTTCTACAGTAAGCTGTCGTGTATTTGACTCTCATGTCTTGTATACCATGCTGTAATCGAGGCGATCGTAGAGCTCGTTTAAAGGAACTAGGAATGCGACTCTGCTCGAGCTCACCAGCTGCAAAAACCGTCGTGTGCATGTCATACTACAGCGCAGCACAGCATTGTTGAAAAACGTATTCCTTACCTCTTGCTTATATGTCCATCATAACAGCACAATTCGCACTCTTCTTCAACAAGCTGCGCAAGGCAAACTAAATCGACGAAAAATGGGGTCGCGTACATCTCCGATAGTGCAATAGAGACGACACTGTGCCGATGAGTATGAGCAAGCCCAGTGACCCAAAGGCTGGTTTCAAAAGTGGTATAATCGTTATGCTTCGTAAAGCAGTTTAAGCGATTAAACTTAAAAGAACAGATACTACACTTGATCTAAGCCAAAAGGCCTTCGAAATATTAGTTACATGACAAAATGTACAAATGGGAGTGGCGGTGCGAATGGGATTGACATGTACAAGCGGGATGCCTGAGCAGACTGGAATACGAGGGTGCATATGCTAAGCATCGGGTGATCTTGTGCAAGGGAAAAAGCCCGGGTGTGGCAAAATCGTATTCCAGTCCGTTCAGGCACCCCTCTTGCAGGGGCGGGGTGCTGAAATGTAGGGTTTAGGTTGGACTTACAAAGAGAGCTAAAGAAATAGTCTGGGACGGAGTGCGCGAGGGTTTTATACCCACAAGGCTTGGCATGCGCTAGTTCCGATTCGGCAACGCAGCAGCAAGACGGAAAATCGCAAATGGGTGACCATTTATTGCCGTAGTTCTGCCGGGGCAAGGACGACGACGACGACTCGAAAGTTTTCCCTTCTGAGTGCCTGATATCCTGATTGTGGCCTTTTAAGCATCGCAGCGCGCGCTTGCTCAAAGCTCGACGCTTGCCAATATCCTTGCCAGGGCACTAGAAATCTCCATCGCCCTTTTGATGCCCCGGCCGCTTCGAATCCCCGGTCCGGCCTCAGCTGCATTTGAACGGTATTCTTTGGACTGGGCAACATCATCTCTTGGAGCCTGCAAGTACGCCTGCGAAGTGGAGAAAAAATCCGCGCCACTCACAGGAATGGAGCAAAGAACAGATACCGAAGCGGACGCACACGAAGCACGAGCAAATGATGGTATTAAGGACCGTTGGTAAACGAGTACAAGATGGTACACTTGCGTCTAACAGGATACAATCTCACATAAGCTACATAGATCAGCCCCTGAGTTTCTGCTTACGGCCACAAATCACCACCATACAACAATTTCACTTTAACCTGCTTCCCTCATGTCTTCATCTGCTTTGGTGTTGAGAGTTGGTTATCCCCGGCTTCTTTGCACCATCGTAATGCAAGATCCAATGGCTTCCCCCAAGGCGAGTCCCCTGCCTGAAACACGGCCGCGATGAAGAATGCGGAGAAGACGAAATACAGCACGATTGGGAAGATCAGGCATAAGAAGTTGAATTTGATGGTCGGCTCGGTTGTGTAAACAGTGCCGGACACATTGGTACTGCTATAGGCTGAGCGGAAGCTGAGAGACGTTAGTGGAGACTCTGGAACGCTCTAAGCTGTTGCCTTTGCTCTCTGCTTCTTCTTCTCCTTGAATAGCCTCTTAGCAGCTACTAGCGAGGAGCTAGTTATCTTCCCGAGCTTTATCTCGCTACTGTTACGTTTCCTAACTCTCTTGCACATGTACGAAGATATACTGTATGTAGTAAAGGACAATGCGAACATTGGCACGTTTTGCGCCACAGGGCCAGGCAGGGATGATAACGCTCGCGATGTAAAGCTTAGCATTAGGCTTTTAGCCATCAACCGTGGGATAAGCAGAAGATATCGAGCTCTCGCGCAGCAGATTATGAGGCATAGGTACACTACGGTCACTCTGCTCATAGTGTGCATCGGCTGCTGGCTATGGTTCAAGTCTAGCGGCGGATATACCTAGTGCTTCATGGACGCGACTTCTTCACCTCTGTATTTTGCTCACGGCATTGCTACCCTTATAGCTGTGAGCTTTGAAATCCAGTCCAGCCCATTGAGTCCAACGCCCTTGGCCCCCTCACCTCTTCGACCTCAACCATGGTAGGGTCACTACATGGAACTATTTTGGTGCTTATCAACGCGTCATCATCGCACAACTTGATCGCCAGCCATTCCAAGGTGTTTGGTGGCATCCGCTCGAGGAGCTCGCGTTCGACTGAAGTCCTACCATCGCTTGTAAGCGGTTTCAATGTCTGTTGCAGAGTTAAGAACAACATACATCCTCTGATACAGGACCTCTTTGTCCGTCTCCAGCTTGAGTAGCTGTGCCTCAAAATACTGATCCTTCTTGAGCTCCGATTCGAGAAATGCACCATTCCACTCATTCGAGAATATTCCTTCCAGGGCTGCTATTAGGTCCAAGAAAGACGCTTCTGGTATATCATGAACCATGTATGCAAAAGTCTTCGGATGTTCCGTAAACTTTACGATAAACAGATCGCCGTAATAGAATCGCCTTGAAGGATGAATGCGATCGATGCCTAGCAGTCGTTTAACGTACGCATTCTCCGAGAGTTCGGTGTTCTCATTTCGGTAAATACTGTAAACACCTTCAATCTCACTGACAGGTTGTTCCTTAACGGTGCAGTGTCTGAACTTGCGGTCTGAGTGGCAGGATGCCCAATACTTCCGAAAGTCGGGAACCAGGTCAAACCCGGACTCTGGAACTGTACGACCGGAGCCCAAAGGAAGAGCATGGAAGGCAATAGGCACTAGTCTGGGCTTACTTCCGTCGGCGGGAAGCTGAATCACTTGGACTGTTTTCACCTTTGGGCCAAAAGTATCACCAATCTCTTCTCCTGGTGTGCTCGAGTTCATGTCCCGTTGACGGATGAGATGTTGACGCTTCAGTTTGTTTGAAGTCCTGCCAACGAATGCAGCACTCTCGGACATGCCGGCAGAAGACTCTGCTATCGCTGGCTGGAGCACTGCTGAATTGGCCGAGAGTGACTGTAAGATGTAGCGGTGCGTTTGTACCAGTGCAGCTGCCATGCAAAGACCGACACTAGACTCTGCAGCAGCCGGGAGGGATGGCAATGTCCAGAGCGGATACACCTTCCCGTGCGACGTTCGAGCTCGAAAAGCTGGTATACGTAAGCTGCTCGTAGAGAGCCTTATATAATTCCGGAGCGACTCATAGCACAAGAAACATGGTCTTTTACTGATCCCAATGTAACTATGGGTGCTTTGCCGCCACTTTGGCTCAGACTCCAAGTTCACAACGATCTGCATCTCTGCGTGAACGTGCAACCACGATGCACTGAGGTAGCGACGAGCAAACTTATCCTTTCTGAGCTGCTTGCGCCCAATGCTCTCAGCTAGGCTTCTTAACTGTTTCTGGAATCTGGTCACGTCGATGCCAAGTTTGTAAGGAGATTCCGCTGGCTTGAGTTCGACGGATCCAAATTCAGAAAAGCTGAGGGCAGTGGTCTTGAAGCACTCGTATGCCACGCGGATCCGGCCAAGCATCAAAACAGCTTTCAAGGCTTTGGCGCAGTGCGTTTGGTTGAGATGGCGCCAATTAGTGAATCGGAACTTATACGCCAGATTTACTACCTTTGTAAGGTCAGAAGTAGTCGGGCTGTTTTCAAACGTGCTACAGAGCCACTGCAGGCGCTGGAACTGGCTGGTCGATGCTTCGTCGACACCCAATCTCCCAACATCAAGTTTGCACTGGCTGATCTGAGACACGTAAACCTCCAGTCGGCAACGAGAGTACTCAACCAGCCCCTCTTTAGCTGCCAGACCATTCCAAATGACATCTTGCTCTATTGCAGGAGCTTTACCAGTCACCGAGATGGCGCGAAGCCAGATTTGCAGCCTCCTCAACAGTCTACAATCGCGCTCGTCAAGGCCTTCGTTCTTAGCCAGGAGAATAGTTGTTGGACTGTCGCAATTGGAGCTGATCCAAGCAGCAGCAGCTACATGCTTTGCTTTGGACTGCTTCGGGCGCGAGTTGGCAGTCTTTTCGCGCGCGAGCACCTCCGACAGCCGATCGAGGAACTTATCTTTTAGACTGTGCCCGGTCGCTTGGTGAAGCATTCCGCAAGGTATTGTCGTTTGCCAATCGTCGTCATAATCCTCTTCACTTGAATTATCGTCGTCGCCATTAGACAGCACAAGGGGAGGCCTCCAAACAGACTGCTGCTGCGTTTGAATGGCAAGCAGTGATGCTGCCGCCGCAAACTCTTCCTTCTCGATACCTGCGAGTTGCCATATATCTCCCATCGCTGGTATGGCTAGCACCAGAGCTACAGAGGAACGTTGGTAACTATCTACGAGTTTGCGGTGGGCACCGATGTAACGGAGGACGTAAACGTATGGGGCATAAGCGCTTCAGCTGGCACTGACGTAGGCGGTTTCGTAGGAGCCTGTTCTGATGTCAAAGCACACACAGGATGCATCGAGTCTCAAAGTGCATACCTTTGTGCCGACGGTGGTTGGTCGGTATTCAATGAGTCGTTGTCTTACCGGTATGTATGTGACTCGATGTGGAGGGTCAGCTACACAATTACGCACGAAGAACATAACAAGGCTGAAAACCGGGACGGGTACATGTTGGCAGCCAAGGCGATGGGACTGGTGGCAAGCAACGAGGGCGCCTGTCATGCGTGGGCTATGGTTGGGCGCTTATTGTTAGCTGTACGTCGTTCTACCGCCCACTATTGGGGAACTCGCGACACGTGCCAGTGCTCGGCGTTCGTGCAGTGTGACAGCAGCCCTATTCTCGGAGCGAGCCGTTCGTACTCCACCTACCGTGCCCAGCCGTAGTGTACGAAGAAGCTCGTGTTTTTGGCCGAACATTTCCAGGGACACTAAGAACACTTGTGTAATTTTGCCCAACAAAACAACCCTTATTACTGCTATAAGTGTACAGATTTAAAACTATAGCTTAGTCTTTATTTTTCTGTATTATGTACTCATAAGTTTATGCTGTATTCTGAGTGTTCTGTGATACTAGGTGTTGTGATGCTAGGAAGGTGTTCGGCCAATAAAAACGAGCTTCTTCGTACAGACGATCTAGGCGGGGACGCCTATAGCGTAGGACACATAAGGCCGCATTCAGGCAAGCTCAAGCTGCTGACCCTGGGTAAGCGGAATGGCTTTCCTACTGGAGCGAGTGGAAAGTTAGGCTGAACAACAAGCTCCTCGCTAAATAAAGATATAGAGCCAGATCTGCTACTAGCGCCCAGCTTCTACTAGTCTCTATTTCTGCGTGACAGGCCTTTGAAACTGCCGTGGAAGAAAAAAACTACTGCCACCAAGCAAGCGTATTGTCTGCGAAGACACGGACGTTGTCGTGGCAGCAACTAAGCACTCAAAACGCAGCTCAACGAAGCGCTACAACAAGATGGACGTTGACTAGTTCTTAGTAGAGCGACAGCTCTTGCAATAGAGTGAGTCATTTCGCGCAGGTAAGAAGCTGAGAGTAGACGTGTCGTTCAACTATGTAGAGATGGGACACAACCGGCGTAGGTGGCGTCGAAGAGAGGCGCGAAGCGAGGATATCCTTCGACCACGCAGCAGATGCTCGCCGAAAGAGACTCACAGTTTGATGCCGAGGAGGGAACATCTAATCTCCCTACTCCAGATAACGCCAATGAAACTCCATACATGCAATCCAAACGCCTCATTCCATGGCATCACATGGCATCACGTCATATCTCCACATAGCACTCATTGCTTAAGCACGGCCTCCAGCCTCTCCAGCAGCAGATCAGCATGGTGGCGCTGGAAGATCAACATGGGCCGCAGGCGGACGGCGTCCATGCCGGAGCCGCCAATGTTGATGCCGTGGGCTTTTGCGGTCTTGAGGACCTCGTCGCGCCGCGGTGTGTCCCAGGCAATGAAGGTGCCCTGGCCTGCGCCGCGCAGGTTCTGGATGTCCTGGGGGTAGCGCTCGGATAGGCGGTGCAGGCCGCTGAACAGATAGTCGCCGGTGGCGGCGGTGTGGTTGACGAGGTCTAGGCGCTCGATCTCCTGGATGATGGCGCGGAAAAGGAGGGCGCGCGCAGGGTCGCCCATCCACGTGTTGAACTGGCGGTAGGGCTTGTTGGGGCGGAGGGCGTCGTTGCCGAAGTAGTAGCCGGCTGTCTGGGCTTTCTTGGAGAAGGTGACCATGTCGGGCGGTGTGTGCAGGTTCCAGTGGTCGTGGGCCCAGAATTTGCCGGTTGCGCCAACGCCCGTCTGGACTTCGTCGACGATGAACATGACGTTGTTGCGGGTGGTGATGTCGCGGAGGCCCTGGAAGAAAGCGGGGAGGCGTGGTTGTCGCCGCCCTCGGACTGGACGGGCTCGACGACGACAGCGGCGACGGGCTTGGGGAATTCCTGGATCAGGCGCTCCGTCTCCTCTAGGCAGCGCTTCTCCTCGGCGGCGTTCTCCAGGGCAAACTGGTCGAGAGGGTACTTGAGGGCGGGGAAGGGCGCCTGGGGCCAGTCGAAAGCGGGGATGTCGAGCTTGTGGATGGGCTTGGAGCGGGTGGTGGACAGGCTGCCAAAGAGGCGGCCGTGGAAGCCCTTCTTGAAGGACATGATGGACATGTCAGGGGCGCCGGGGGCCTGGTTGTTCATGGACGAGCTGATGTCCTCGGCCGAGAAGTCGGCATCGGCCCCTCCACGTTCCTGCTGGCGCTTCCACATGAAGGCGGCCTTGTAGGCCAGCTCGTTGGCGTCGGAGCCAGCCTGGGCGGTGAAGACCTGGTTGAGGCCCTTGGGGGCGACGGAGAGAATGCCCGTCTCGAGGATGTCGGCCCAGTCGTGCTGGGGGAAGTTGCCGAGGGCGGGGCGGTTGATGATGGCAGAGAGCATTTCGGGCGAGGTGGCAGCGCGGTGCAGGCTGGGGTTGTTGTAGCCCACGGGGATCGAGGCAATCTGGGCGTAGACGTCGAGGAGAACGTTGCCGTCGAGGTCCGCGATGCTGTGGGCAGTCAATGGCTGGCTCGTTTCCTTTTTGTTTTTCCCTTTTTCCTTGTTGCTTTTTCCTTTTCGTCGGATGGCTGCACATACTAGTTGCCGTTGCTGCGCGTGTAGTCGGCCATCATGTTCAAGCTGCGCGTGTCGGTGACTTTGCTCAGGCGCTCGATGGCCGCCTTGCTCTTGGGCCCTGGAATCGCTGTCTGGACCATGGGCGCGCTGGGCTCGCCAGGGAACAAGGCCTGCTCGCCATGGTCCGAGGAAACCGTGGCGGCGGCGGCGGCAGAGGCATATTGCCTGCGCTGCGCAGTGGGCGCCATCTGGGACCTCACCGTCGACGACCGCGCGCGGCCAGCTGTGCGGAGGAGGGAAGCCATTGCCAAGCAAATACAACGTAAAGGGAAAGCACAAGTGCAAAGCAAGCAGCTGCACACTGTCCTCGGGGTACCACGAGAATATATCGAGCGCTTCGGGGGCTCCACATGCGGGGGCGGGCCTGAGCTCTCCCACCCGATACGCGACGGAATGCGAGTCTATCCAAAAGCTTAGCTCCTTATCGCCTACACACGCCTCGCCTAGCCTGACTAGGAAATAACCGTGTGACCATGCCTGCCCCGACACACGCGCTACACGCCAACTCCAACCAGCAAAACATTCCGGCCTGGTACACCAACACCGTTGACCGTTTATTCCGAGTGCCGTCCTTTCCGACCGACGTTGCTGCCTTCCATGTACGTCTCACCATCTGTCATCTCATCTGTAGTCATCCATGCACTTGCACTGAGCATCGTCCACTTGCTTTGATTCCACTTTCACCGCTTTCGTCGAGTACCATCTTCATCTATCACTTCGTCCCAGTGCTCCGTTCCCATATCTGTACACATATCCCTATATGAACGCCAGAACAACAAAAGCGACAAAAAAAAAGAAAAAGAAAAAAAAAAAAAGAAAAAAAGACTCAAGGCCGTGTCAAAAGAGGCTTTTGCCGCCTCCAGGGTATCACCATGGCAAGATTCGGGTGACAGGTCCCGTGTACACATGCCCGTGCACTTCGCTATGTAACAGAATACCGTAACCGTCGCTGAATCGAAGAATACATACATACAACGTATGTTTGGGAAGAAATAGATGGCCGTCGTCACTCGGCCGTTGGGCTGGGAAAGGGTGCACTGCGGCCCTGAGCAGAGGTGCTTGCTTATTCGGGCTTGTCTAGGTTGACCCTCAACGTGTACTTCAACCCTTCCTTCTCGCAGTACTCCCCAAGGAACTTCAGCCCAAACCGCACTGCCTGGATGGGAGTCGTGTCGTTGGAGATGGGCAAGAAGTAAGGTCCTGACATGCGCGCACCGCTGACCTTCTCCGGCTCCTTGATCAGATTTGCGTTGGCTTCTCGACCCGCCCACGTCTTCTTGTACATGGCTTGCATCTCCTCCACCGGAAGTGCAATCCGCGCGTCCTGGTAGTGTACCACCATCTTCTTCGCGTGGTCCGATAGGAGCGCAAAGTTTTCCGCAAGAGACGTGTGTTCCCGAGCGAGCTGGGCATGCGTGACACCTTGAGGCGAATCGTGGGCTTTTGCAATAGATGAGCGCTGAGCAATGCACGTGCAGATGGTTGAAGCAATGACAAAACTAAGGTACGAGCGTAGGCCGTCAAGGTGTGCAAACTCCTTGGTGCAGCGAGCGTAGGACAGGCACAAAGGAAGAAGCGTCTTCCACGTTTGTTCTACTTCACCAGCCCGGTTGCGAAGATTGAGCGAGAGGTCTTGGGCATAGTAAGCAGCCATGTAGGAGCTGTATAAGTGTTAGTATTGTTCTGTACAAAGAAAGGGCCAGCATACAGTATGCACTCCAGATTGGTCACCGCCGCTCGCTTCTCGTCCTGCTTTGTTGTTTTGATGCCTTTCTCCGTGAGTATCTTGGTAGCCTCATGCTTCAACGCGCGGCCCATCTGGTTGAGCTTCATGGATGTCTGCGCCATCAGAGAAATGTCCGCTTGCTTTTTCCCAGTAAAAGGGGCAGACGTAGGCGCGGCTCGCGCATCAGGCCGGGAGCTCGTAGGAGTACCCCTGACCGACCAGGTATTGCATCTTGACTTTCAAAGGAGCCAGTGCGGAGCATATTGACCGCCTTGTGATCCTTCTTCGGTGTCCCATATTGCGCTAGACTCTTCTGAGCGCTAGGTTTGCTCGACAAAGCAGGAGAGGAGGCAGCTTGCGGTGTTGGAGTATTGGGCCGGTCCTGCGAAGAAATCGCTCTTTGGCGTTTTGGCGGTACTGTGAGTGACGCGTCATCGTCGGTCCTGGGTCGCTTCTCCACAGTCTTCGTAGCTGCGACCACAGGCTTGGCACTAGGAGTTGGCATGGATGTTGTCGATGTGTCGGGTCGACGTGTAGCGATCTTCGGCGTCGGCTTCGTTTTCTTCTGTACGGGTTCCTCGACGACTTTTGTGCGGATCTTAACTGGGGACTCTTTGGGTGGGTCCTGGCGTTCTTTCCTCTCCGGCAGATTCCGCTTTGGTGGTAAGCGGAGGACCTGCTTGACAGTCGCGGCCTTTGTCTTTGAGAACTTCAACTTGACTATCAAAGAGGGGGCTTTATCGTCCGCGGTAACTGTGGGAGCAATGAATGGGGACTTTCCGCTTACTGATACCGATCGTATGCGTGGTTCGGTTCTGACAGTCTTGTCGGCAAGATGCGGTCGCTCCCTCTCTTTTGGTAGGGATAGTGTCTGACTTTTTGGTTCTGTTGAAGAGGCCGACGCGCTTGAGACTGCTCGTGGGCGTTGCTTCTCCAACCTGTCCAGCTCTGCCTGTATAGCTGAAGGCAGGGTGGGCGACAGAATACCGGGCAGACCGTATGGGTTGCTCAGAGGCTCGTGTACTGGCGATAGCATGGGAGGCAGGCCGTGAGGGGTGGAGTTGGAAGGGCTTGACTTGTCGATGGACCTCGAGTCCTCGGCATTGATGTGCTTGGTAGACGGGGCTGGAGGGCGTGGTGGTAGTTGGGCGCGGTTGCTGTCTTGGCTGTCATTTTGCGGCTTGCGTTCCTTGTGGACTTGGGTAGTAGGTCTATATCGTGTTAGCTCTGTCATTGCGAGCCGTTGCATGGACGTACTGCTTCTGCGGTTTGGACTCTGCCGTCTTCTGCAGGGAGACTGGTTGCTTCTCAGGCTTCTTGACGCCGTTGGTATGCGCTGCCGGAGGTTTTGACGGTAGTGAGCTGGGTGAGGCTAGCTTGGAGCCGGGGGTTGGTGTGAGGACGCCGTTGGCCTGCTTGTTCTTATACGCAGACAGGCTGATCTTTTTCTTGGGCGCTTGGGTGGGGGTTTGAGATGGTTGCGAGGCCTGTGATCTCGGGCGCTCAGGTTGTGGCTCTGGCCCTGGCTCTGGCTCGTCGTCCTCTCCAGCTTGCAGCTCGAAACAATCCTGGCAGGGTTCGCGGTAGAGGTAGGTCCTGTACTGCATGTGTTCCTCGTCGTGGCGCCACAAGTGGCCCAACATCCAGGCATTGGCTTCTTGCTGGGAGTGATATCGATAAGGATCCATGGACGGGGTTGACAGAATATACGGGTTCGGGGGCACCACGGTCTTGGTGCGCTTGAAGATGCGGTCCAACTCGTCCAATTCATCCTGATCGTCCTTGGAGAAGTCGTTGCGCTTCAGCGACCGCGTCGTGGGCGCGTCAGGCGGCTCGGGGCCTGGCATGGTGAGAGAGCGCGGTCGCGGCGGCCGTGTGCAAGAAAAGGGCTGTCGGCGCAAAGGGCCCGTGTGGGGCAGGCTGGCGAGTGTGTTGGGCGTGAGGTGAGGTGACGTTTCCGCAAGGCGCGGCTCATGGGTGGGCGGTGTCGGTGGGGGCTCGGTTGGGGTGGATGCGCGGTGAAGGATGGCAGACGTGGGCGGGAGCGCGGGCGCAATGCAAGAGGCACAATTCGGGGCTACAGGGCGTGTCAGTAGGGCGAAAGGGCTGCAGGTAGCCGGCGGGGCGCATGGGCGAGGGCAGCTGCATACGGTGCCGGAGAAGAAGTGAGTGCTACCTCAGCCTCCGATGCGCTGTGTAGCTGATGTAGCTGATGCCGCCTGAGCAGAAGCCAACCATGGCCTAGACGCAGGCCAGCAAGTGTGCGCGACGCGATTGCAGGGAGCCTGAGATCCAAGGACTGCTGTCGGCCGTGTCAGAGCAGTACGGGCAGTATGCGACGGCCGTATGCGACCGCTGCACGCTTTCCTTGGGATGGTGACCGCTTGGCACGAGCATGACGAAGTGGGCCGGGCGACGGAGGGTCGTCTGCATTGCTGCACTGCTGCACCGCTGCAGCCAATGGGCCGCCCAGGCTGAACCCGCCCTCACGAGTCACGAGCGAACCAGCTGTCTCACCTCGTTGTCGCCAACACCTCACACCTCACACCTCCCACCTCACACCCCACACCTCCCACCTCACACCCCAGTACTCACGTTTGCCGAGCGGTAGACAGTCTGCCATGCATGTGTCTTGTCATTGCTATCCGTTGCCTTCGCCATGCTTCACGTCACTCCCTCCATTTCCCTGCCAACCGTTGGACCTGAGGAACGTCCCGAGCGGGGATCTGCGCTAACCGACATGTTCCCGCCTGTCGTGATGCAATGCCACCGCGACGAACCTCCGACAACCGCCAGCAGCGGGAAACAAGAACCCGTACCGTCAGCATGCCCTCTACCCATCATCACCATGCCCTCTACTCTGTCTCTATTCCCTCATACCAACGTGGAATATCTTGCACGTGACCCACAGCTTCCAAGACACCTGCTGGCATGTGCATCGTCCACCTCGACACGCATTCGTCATGCCTGCCTTCCCGCTGTCTGGTACCGAGGCGTTGCTGTGGCATCGCTCCTCTACCACGGCTCCCAGTTCGATGCCATCTCAGCTGCGCGTCACCTCCCTGTGTCGCATGATAAAGTTCGAACCCCTTCATCAGAACTTGTGGTTAGGCGCAGAAGCAAGGTGGGTGACTTGGCTCGAGCGCACACGTGCATGCAACCTTCAGCTGCTTACAACTCCTCTTCGTCCGTCTCATCCTCATCCTCATCCTCATTTGCAGGCGGCGATGGAAATGGTGATGCTTTCTTTGCTGGGCCTCGGCTTCGCGTGCCTGCTCTACCAAAAGGGAGAGCGCGCGGTGGCGGCGGCCCGTCATTCAACAGGGCAGCTTCTTTTGTGGACTGTGTGACCGTTGAAGTCGACTTGGCCGTCCCAGGTGATCCACCTCTTAAGCCGCTGTCAGAAGCATCGTCCTCGGACTCGGTTTCAGCATCAGATCCACGATCTGGGGTAGCAGGCCCAGGGACGTCTTCGTCATCGTTCTGCTCCTCGGTTTTGGCTTCCTCGATTTCCATCTGGTCGTTGTCCGATTCTTGCTCTTGTGCTGTTTCAGCTGCTCTTCCGGGCGCTTTGCGTTTCGAGATCCGTGATGGGCCTGCTTTGCGCCGAGTCTCTGTCCTGGCTGATTGTATGGCAAGCGCTACAAAGCAATGCGTTAGCTAGGTATAGTCCTGGTCGAGTAACATGAGTGACATGCTTGCCTGTAGACTTGTCGACGTTGGCCCCGGCCAGGAGACGACTCTGGTCTCGAATCTTTCTCTTCTTCTCGTTGAGCAGCTCCATGAACTGCTGCAGCATGGCTGTCTCCGCCTCATTTTTCGTCTTGATAAAGTCATCTAGCTGAGCATTGAGCTCAGCAATGGTGTCCTTTTCACTGTCCATCCGTGCCTTGAGCTCAACCAGCTCTCGCAGTGTCTGCGAATGCGCTTGGGCCGATGCTTGGGCCCACTCGAACGGATTGAACTCGAACTCATCGTCCTTGGGCAACACAATCTCGCCCCAAGTCACCTAGCCAGGTCAGATCAGGCTATGGCGGGCGCTTGCTGTCTTACCTTGATGCCTTGGATGTCTTGCCGGATCGAGAGCTGGAGGTGGTCCTTCTCCAAGGCATAGAGCATGCGCACACCATTCAATAAATTGGCTTGGTCTGGCGCCAGCTGTTCCTGCAGCAGAAAGTGAGCCAAGACGGCCTCCCACTCTACATTGGTGCCCTTGAATTTGAGTTTCCATTTGGGAAGCTGGCTTTGTTTGACTGCATCCAAGTCAGCCTAGCAACCGTGGTGGACACCAGGGTTACCCTTACTGTTGACCACATACGGACTCTCGCCTTCACATGCAACCAGGCGAGCATCGAGTTGGTGAGCGCCGTGCTGCTGCACCTCGATGACGACCATGTCGCCGTGTCCGCTAGCCGGCTCGACGGGGACAATGCGGCGATGCATGGTGCTGGGCTGACTAGCCTGGTGGGACTAGTCTGCGCCGGCGGTGTTGTTTGTTTGTTTGTTTGTTTGTTTGATTGCCTGGTTGATTGATTGCTTGGTTGATTGATTGCTTGGGTGATTGATTGCTTGGGTGATTGATTGCTTGGTTGATTGATGGATTGATTGATTGATCGATTGTCCGTCTGCGCAGCGTGTCCGCAACGCCGGCGCCAGAAGGTGAGGCGTCGATGATGGTGAAGTGGCGGCGTGCAGGCGTCGTTCTGGAGACAGCCCTAGCAGAGAGTGACGACAAGCTCAGGATGGTCCCTGTCGGCGCGTGCTAGACGACCCTGGAGGCGTTGGCAGACAAACACAGGGACTCGGGCGGACGGTTCAAGAGGGCGTAGGGGTTGTGGAAAGCACAGCCATGGAGGTCTGAGAGAGGGGCGATGCAGCGTTACCTATGCAGTGGCATGCGGAGTTGCCTGGTGAGTGGCACTGGGTGGTGTGGGCGCGGGGGTGCTGCCTTGAGGCTGCGACATGTCAGGCACACGAGACGGGGCAGCGTTGGGCCTGGGCCGTGTTTGGCAGCGACGTGTACATGTACATGGACAGCAGCGAGCGCCGACGCTCCTCTGGCTGCACTGACGTCTGCCTCCACGCACATGCCCGCTCCTTGTGCGGGGAGACTGGCACCTGGCAACGGGCAACGGGCACCTGGCCCCTGGCTGCCTCGTTCGCTGGCGTTCTGCGAGTTCCCACCGCGCCGTGCTGGTTAGCTTTGTTTGGGCACGCGGTGTGACGAGCAGACAGGGGTAGTGCATACGGCGGTGCAGATTGGCGGCGCAGCGGTCTTGCAGCGGCCTCACAGGCGGCCTCGCTTACGCACCCTGCAGCAACCACGGGGACCACGGGGACCAGCACACCCAACCTCCTCCGCCCGCCGCAAACCTGCGCTGCTACACCACAATCGATCTCGCGCTCGCCTCGTCGCGATCTGCCGACCCACTCTGCCATGGCTGCTCCGAACCGCAGCTTTGCGGGGCGGATAGCCTCGATGAACAGCATGGTCTCGGGCATCGAGAACTGGGACGACGCCGACTTCGAGGACGGCGACGGCCTGCTGTTCAAGAACTCGACCGTCCACTCGCTGTCGTCGCGCCTCAGCGTGCGCTCCGAGTCCAACACGGGCGACGACGACTGGCAGGTCCTGCTGGCCCCGGACGACGACCTGGCCACCAACAAGGCCATCTTCTCTGCCAAGCAGGCCGGCATCCCCATCCCCACGAGCGTGCCCGCCTCCGCCCTGCTGGGCGGCAGCATCAAGCGCCTGGGGAAGCCGCGCCACAGCAAGAAGCTCGACCTCGACGACGACTGGGGCAACGACCTCGAGCTGCCCGACACCGCCGCCAGCGGCCAGCTGAAGCTCAAGGCCCCCGTTGCCCGCCCCCGCCGACGACTTGGACGACTTGGACGACTGGGGCGAGGGCAGCCTGGGCATTCGCTTTGCCGGCACCAAGAGAGACCCGCGCGGCGGCCGCAGCTCCTCGGCCTCGGCCACCCCCATGAGCCCCAGCCTGGGCAGTTGCATGACGTTTGAGAGTGAGGACGACGACCTGGCCGGCCTCGTCCTGCCCACCGACGCCCTGGACTTCAATGCCCGTCTCAACAAGCTCCAGGCCGCCGAGCAGCCGCCCCTCGCGCCCTCTCCGTTCCCCAACCACCACCACCACCACCACCACCACCACCATCTCCACCACCTCCACCACCACCCGCGCGACCTGCCCCCACGTCGGTGCCTGCCGTAGCTCCTGGGCCCCCTGGCCTCCCTGTCGAGGACGCGCCCCTGTCTGCCGAGCAGCCCGTCCACCACGAACCCGCCGAAGACGACTTCGAAGCAGACTTCGACCTGCCCGCGACGCTCCCCCGCTGGCCCTGCCCCACGCCACCGCCCAGTCGCCTACAGCCACCCCCATCACCTCGTCGACGCTCGATAGTGAGGCGGCCGCGTCGCCCCAGCCCCCGCCGAGGCCGGCAGACGAAGAGGAAGACTTCATGGATGGCCTCGACTTTGGTGCAGGCGAGCTCCTTGACCCGAGGAAGCTCACGCTAAACCGTAACATTGTAGTGAAGAAAACAGCCTCCAAGCCGACAACGCCGCCCGCTGCCCGACCCACCGCCACCATCACCTTCACTGACAAGCCGTCCGGTTCCAGAATCCCTCGACCACTACCCACGACCGCGGCTCGTACTAGGCTCACGCCCGTCTACGAGTCCGGCGCCTCGATGCATGGCACCACCCGCCCAATGCCCACCACGACCAGTGCGCAATACCTAAAGGCGAAGCGCTCTGCGCCGCTGCTCCGCAACGCCAACTTCCAGCCAACGCCACGCTCGAGTGTACCCTTCCTGCCCGCCGGCGGCTCCAACGGCCAATCCCACCATGTCACGACACGGAGCTCCCAAGGCCACCTCCGCCGCGACTCGGACCCTCGCCGCCCGCTGTCGCCCTCGATGCGGTCTCACTCTCGCATGTCCATCTCCGGCCAGATGGAGACGCCGAGTCGAGCCGGAGTACGACGCGATTTGGCGCCATCGGTTCTAGGCCGCCACCCGCCGCCGCCGAAGAAGGTGACGAAGCCCCAGCGCAAGAGGAACTTTGGCGACGGTCACGAGCTCGACCTGTTCGATGACCTGCCCACATCAGCCACCAAGGAGAGGCAGTACGAAAAACCCCCACGGAACACCGCAAGCACAAAGACTCTCCGATCGCAGACAAGCACCTCCCGCCTGCCCATGCCAGACCGAATGACTACCCCGCTGCCCCAAACACCAAAAAGTCCACCAAAGACAGACCACACGCCACGATTCGCTCGAGACACGGCTGCTAGTAGGAATGCCCGTGAACAGCGTCTGGCAGGTACAAGATCGCGGGGTGAAGGGCCTATTGCGCCTATGCCCCGACCTGTGAGCTGGCAAGCCCAAGTGGCTGCTCGCAGCCCGCACACGAGTCCGACTTCTCATCGCAAGAGAAATTCAGGTCAGAAACCACAACTGATCAGGCAGATGACACAGCCATACACACAAAGTAAGCCATTTGTGCTGCACATCTCATCCTTGTCACTAACACCGATGCAGCCGAAAAAGGAATGGTTTACAACCCTTCGATGCAGCGCTGGGAAGGCAACGAAGATGTTCTCGTGTCCTTCTCTCAACCCAACAACTCCACAACGACTCTCGCATTGACCACTGCAAGCACACCGACTTTTGCGCCACCAGGCACATCGCACGGCCGTGCACACGACCGTTCGCAGTCCATGTCACACACACTGCTATCATCGATCCACTCTGCCCAAAAGAACATGACGACGCCGCGTCTGATCAAGATGCCGCCCACGCCGGCCCCTGCGCCATCACCACCACGCCCAGCATTAATCTCGCAAATCTCAGCTCCACGGGGCGTGCAGTACGAGGGCCGCATGGTGTTCGATCCCGTAAAGATGACATGGCTCAAAGCGCCGCGACACTCGACCAACCCCCGTCGCCCATGTCGGTCGGGGAGGCGGACGAAGAAGAAGACCCGTTTGCTGGGCTTGATGACTTGAAAGACAACGAGAGTGTCGTTGGCGGCAACAACTTTGCTGGTGGTGCTGGCGGCGCCACCAACGCCGACGACGCAACCTTTGTTGGCGAAGAGTTCGACGTTGGCCCCAGCTTCATTCGCAGGCAGCGTGAAGAGGAAGCTGTCTGGCGACGCCGAGTGGAAGGCTGGGTCGGCGGCATTCGCGACTCAGGTGAGCAGCGCGGTGGATGGAGATGGGCAATCCGAGAGTTCGCCGCGAGCGCGTCGGTCGGGGCTCTCGGAAACTGAAACTGAACGCTGCTGTGGATGCGTTTCACCATACTTACGACTTCATGATTGCATTGCACATTTGGATATTGGGCATATACCCCCAGGCAAAAGGCGTCTATCCCGAGTGTTACGATGGGTGCCTGGATGCGCGCCTCACTCTTTACGACCTATTTATGACTTATGATTTGTTTTGGCATGGAAGACCCGGGCTATCTGGCTCCAGCTAGAGGATTGTATCTTTGGCGATTGACATTTCCATTGCGACGTTGGCGTTCTGCTGCTTTAGCCTTCCTGCAACATACTGCTAATAATACATAGGGATCTTGGAATACTACAGAATCATTGCTACAACCAACTCTCCCTGTCTTGTCCCTGTGATGGTGATGTGGATGGTGATGATGACGCCAGCTGCTAGGTCTATCCCGCCCGGCTTACGTGGGGGTGGGGTGGGGTGTCCACATGCAAACGCCCCTCGATGCCCGAACCGCCCAAACCTAGGCCGGACACCTGACCTGACAAGTCACACGTCACCCTCAGCCCCGCCCCGTGCCCCTATATAACACCATGTCGCGGTCGAACGACCCAGGACACTACTTCCAGACCACGTACGACGCACGCTCTGGCACCTGGAGGCCCACACGCTAACCAGCAACAGCTCTGCGCTGAACGAAACAGCGCGCAAGGCCGCCAAGTCGAAGAACAAGCAGGGCACCCCGCTCAGGCTCCCTTCCAAGATCCTCGCCGTCGTGCCAGACCTGCAGGATGAGAAGCAGATATACATTGCCGAGGCCGCTGGCAACGTGAAGCAGATTAATCTTGAAGTCGGTCAGACCTCCATATCCCTCCGTAAAGCCCCTCGTCAACCACGCCTACCGTATCGAGCCCCCGCTAACTGTGCATCTGAATACAGACTAAGAAGGTATCTGCAACATTTTCTGGACCTATGGCCCCTCTCACGTCTGTGGCTGTCTCGCCAGCATCTGACACGGTGTACGCTGGATGTTGGGACAAGTCAGTCTGGTCATGGACGCTATCCACACAGAAGCTGGCAAAGCGGTTTCAAGGGCACAGCGACTTCGTCAAGGCCGTCTTGCCCTTCACCCTACAAGCCAAGGACATTCTAGTCTCTGCTTCGGCAGACGCAAGCATCATCGTCTGGGATGCAGCCACAGGCAATAAGCTACACACGCTCAAGGGACACACACGGGGGATCCTTGCGCTTGCTCTCGACTTGACAGACTATGAGGTAAACAAAGACTCGGCAACTGTCTTCAGTGCTGGCAGCGACCGAGAGATACGACGTTGGAACATTGGCTTTGCTTCAGCTTCGGAGATGGACTCCTCGCCACTCATTGCACATGAGACGAGCATCGACGCCGTACACTTCGACTCGGACGGAGATCTCTGGACAGCCTCTGCGGATAAAACCGCCAAGTGCCTCTCCAGGGGCAGAAACTGGGAAGAAGACTCGGCGTTCGAACACCCCGACTTCGTGCGCGACGTAGCTGTCGACGAGGAGGGGGCTGGGTCATCACAGCCTGCAGAGACGAGGAGATTCGTGTCTGGGAAAAGAGCAGTGGCAAGTTGCATCACATCTTTTCCGGCCATTTCGAAGAAGTCACTGGGTTGGTTCTGTTGCATGGCCAGAGACTCGTCAGTGTGAGCATCGACGCAACAGTCCGAGAGTGGAGCCTAAAGGCGCAGGAGCTCGCCAAGGCAGTCAAAGAAGCTGAAGATGAACAGCTTGGTAAGATAAAGGAGAAGGAGCCAGAGAAGAAGGAGGGCATGATAACTGCCGAAGAGGAAGCAGAGTTGGCCGAACTGATGGAAGATAGCGACTAGACAACTTCGGCGAGCGGAATGGCCATCGGATCGTACATTGCCAGCGGGTCGCTGGCACCTTCGACCGACGTCTTCTCCGATCGCCCTAGGTAACAACTACGAAACGAGACGACGGGACACGCACGTTTGTGCGAAACTCTACTGGCGTGTGGTAATTGCCGGACGTAGTAGGGTTGGTTCCCGACTTCTCCGAAGAGCTACTTGGTATCACCCCACACCCTGTGTTCCCGCGATGTATGGTGCTATTTACTGTGGTACCTAGCTTTGTGCTGCTCTTCAGGCCACCTCGACCATGAGCCAACCTCGAGAAACGCTTGTTCTGTGACTTTTTCTACACCAATCCCCCTCTCATTAGGAGCTACGACTCTACCTTACATTCGATACGCGGCCCCATACTCCTTCAGGACGACCTGGAGCCAAGGAGCTCCTTATTTTATATCATCTTTACCCTGTTCACAGTGCATCTTCTTCTTGCGTAACGCGGCGCCTCTTTCCCGACTAACGCGCGTCTTGTATCTTTCTTCTACACCATTGTCTCCCGAACAACTCCCCCGCTACCACATTCCGTTCTGCTCAAATGGCTGGTAACTATCATCGTCACATGCTTTGGCATATACCCATATGGCACTATCCTGTCACAAAGTGACCTGAAACCGCCCAGCTCGAAAAAGACCTTCGTCCGCAGGGTTATCGACCCCATCACCAGTGCGGCTTTTTCAGGTCAGCGCGCGTGAGAGAGGCCAGCAGACATTGAGCGACAGGCTCTGACAGGCATTGATGCCCTTGGCAGATTGCAGAGAAGCACTCTTTACGATGCAGTGGCTATATACATGTAGGGACTTCCGAGGATTTGTATGCGCTGGACTACAAGGGCAAAGCGGGGGGAGGAAATATGATTGCACCTCACACGTCGGTGGCAAAGACTCCATAAGCCATTGTTGGTTGCTGGACCAACAAAGGCAGAGCTCACTGCGACAAGGCCACCAGTATTAATACTGTTTCACCACCTTAGATTTTCGTTGGGAAAACGACAGACACTCCAGCAGACATCGAGCTACAGTTTCTGACAAAAGTCTAGTCCGTGGCCGGGTTGCGCAAAGCTGGAAAGACCGCACGGCTTTCTTTGCTAAGAATACCTGATAGCAGCTGAACAACAGCAGAAGACGGCTTCGATTTCGCTATCACGGTCAACGGGTTCATGGTATGTGTCACCCACCCAAAAATCTCACATGAAGAGCTAGGATGGTGAGGTGGCACGCTCGTGAGTCGCAGACCACGCGGTTGCTGGTCTGAAGCGCTCCTCGAAACTAACCCCTAACCTTCATGGGGTGCTTCAGCCCGGTTGACCGTGTCCTCGACTCAAAATACCACGATCGACAGACAATGCTGTGACAACAGCGTTGACTGTCGCTCGTCCACGCCTTGCGTTTGTTCGCCATTTGGGAGTGAAGAGCCTGCCGATCAGGGGATAGCCCCCACCACTAGTGCCTGTCTTTTCAGGAAGGAGTACGTGGAAGACGCCTGAGATATGGAGTCTTTTCACAAAGCTCCGATAGACCAATCGGTCCACGGCACATTGAAAGGCAGACCGTTCTTGCTCCGAGGTGTGAGCTTCAGGTCGGTGACCTGAGGCCTGTTGCAATGTTTTCCTGGGGTGTTTCCTTCGCCATGGTTCCACCTTGGCTTCTCTGGACCTTCGCGTCTGGTCCTGTTCCTTCTGGCTTGAGACGAGGTCCCACCTCAGCACTCGCCCATTGACGATCCCGCACGAAGAACCTGCGCGACAGGGACCTTTGTCCCCACCACCAGTGTCTCTCTTTTCAGAGGGAAGCGCGTGGGAGATGCCTGCGAAGTTTAGTCTTTACCGGAGACTGCTCTGATAGACCGTACGGTTCATGGCAATTTGTCCACAGGCACCTTCGCTGCACGTTCCACTTGTCCCTTTGGGTTCGCCCACATTTCCATCGAGGTTACACTTTGTGTCCAGATCTCGAATTCCTTCGCTAGAGCACCCGCTCGCGTTCCGTCCCGTCCCGTCCCGACCGTCCGTCGTCGAGCGTCAACGAGGAACTTGCACAGTAGGGAAATCCCCGCCACCAGTGTCCTCCTTTTTAGGAGGAAGCGTGTGGAAGATGCCAACAGATACTAAACCCACGCTGTTGCTCTCGGGCTGTTAGTGTGGGTTTTGACAGGCCGTACGGTCCCTGGTATTGTTACTTGCAAGCACCCTCCGGTCCCATTTCGAGAGCTTTGGGTTTTTTCACCAAAGCGGCGCTTCCTGGGCTCTCGATCTTTCGATCCCGCTTCTTGTCCCTCCGGTTCGTCGTCCATTCTGACTGTTGCATTCTATCTTGTTGGCTCGACTGCGTGTACACGCATGAATTTATGATTCTTCGCTTCTATGGTTGTCGATGATAGCGGGGCAGGTGCTTTGAATCTGTCTGGAGAAGATGGGTCGGGCACAAGTGTGCTGGAAGACCGCAAGAGCTGGACGGGCGGTAGAAGTCGGACCCTCGCGCCTCCTCGTGGTGCCGCCTGGATAGTTGACCTTCTTGCTATAAGGAGAAGGAGACGAACCAAATGCAAGGGACGCAAACAACTGTGTATACTGTTAGCTTTTTTTTCTTCTATAGCAACTGTTGGACCCAGTTCTTGCTTTTAGTTATACTGGTCAAATGAAATTTTGGATGCTTTCTCAATTCATGTGGATGCGATGACGTATCTATCTATCTCAATGCTGTGTTGGCAAGTGTAAGTCGAGTGCTCTAGCCTTGTGGGCCCCTTCACCTTCCCCTCTCACCAGCAGCAGCCATACCACTCGCATCAGGTGCAATCCTCGGATTCACAGCTGCAGTATCCCCAGCATTTCTACTCGCAACCAGTAGCCCAAAGCGAAGCAGACTGGTGGGGGTGCGGGCGTAGTTGACGAGGCATGTGATTTTGATTTGTCGAGTGGTAGTATCGCGCTAGCGGCTGAAGAGAGGGAGGCGGGGTCGTGGGATGAGGGTGTGCGGGGGAAATGAAAGGGGCGTGGTAGAGGGTGGGGTGGGTGAATGGATGAGTGAATGGATGAGTGAGTGAGTGAGTGAGTGAGTGAGTGAGTGAGTGAGTGAGTGAATGAGTGAGTGAGTGAGTGAGTGAGTGAATGAGTGAGTGAGTGAGTGAGTGAATGAGTGAGTGAATGAGTGAGTGAGTGAATGAGTGAGTGAGTGAATGAGTGAGTGAGTGGAGTAAGCTTCATTTGGAATTTGTGGAAAGAAAGACGAGGAAAAAAATCATGAAAAAAATTCAATCAATCATAACCCTCACCTGAACCATAGACTCACAAACCATGGACTCACAAAGAGAGATGGACTACTCCCCATGAACCACCAAAATGGTGGTTCGCTTGTGACTGTCTTGACTCAGGCAGTGGCCTGCTTCCAGATCCAGGGCGGGGAGGAAGAGAAGCATCAAGTGGGTAGTAAGAGCATGCGAATGTCAGACACGCTGATGCACGGACTACGTACATACGTACCCACCCTACACACCTACCTAGCTAGATACGAGGAAGAGGCGTGGTGGCGTACAGGCGGCAGGCCACGTGGACTGCGTGTGCGCAGGCGGACTTGAGTTGCGCGCAGGTGTGTCGGAACAGGGCGTGCTGGCTATCGCGGGCGCTGTTTGGGGTGCGGCTTGCGTGAGGGTGGAAGCTATCTTGGTGGGAGGGCGTCGCGGTGATGCGACACTGTGGTTGATTGGTGCGCCGCGGGTGGTGGTTGGGGCTGGATGGGGGACGGTGGTGTGGAGGGTTGAGTGGTGGTCGGTTGTAGGAGGGTTGAGTGGTGGTCGGTTGTAGGAGGATGGATTATGGGTGGGAAATGGTGGGCTCTGGAGTTTGTTTTGTTCGGATGGTAGGGCGTGTCTCGGAGGTCGAGTCGGGGTGTCTCTCAGGGCGCGGGGGTGGTGTCAGCGCGTCCAGGTTGGGGACGTGGAGTCGAGAATCCCAAATTACCGAGCACTTGTTCTGAGGCGTGGTCAGACGCTGGGGCGATCATTGCCGCGGCTGGGTGGGAATTGTTCCGCGCGCACAGTGGAGAGAGCCCAGCGTCGTGTCCTCGGACCCGCGCAGTGTCGGTAGGACCGTGCAGCGGGGTTGTGGAGTTGTTCTCTCTACTCGGTAGGCTCCTGCCATCCCCCACGTAGCCTCTGTAAGCTGCCGAGTGCAAGTGTGATTTACGCCGTGCAAGTGTGGTTTACGTAGTGGATGTGTGGTTCAAGTAAGGTGCAGGCTTTCGTAAAGAAGAAAAAAACATCCACACCCTCCTGCAGCAAGCGGTCGGCCCTTCCTCCAAGGTTGAGTCAGGCGAGGCAGCGGGCGAATGCGCACACGAATCGTGCGGCGGGAGAAATTGGGCGCACCGTCTGCTTGGTGCAGGTGGGTGGATCGGGCGCAGATGTCGGCCAATCAGGGCCGGTGTGGCACACGGGGGATCCATTTGGGGGCGGCAGGGACTTCGGAGCGAGGGGATGGCTTGGGATGCGGCCGCTGCGCGCGCCGAGCAGCCGAGCTCCGGTTGCAGGGACTTGGGCAGCGCAGCGAGTGAGCGGCGGAGCCAGAGAGTGAGGGTTGCCGTGGTTGCACGACAGACAGCTTGGTGGCCATTGTGCGCACTCGGCAGACGCAGAGACGGTGTGAGGCATGGGCGCGTTGGGTGCGGCCAGAGGAGTGAGAGAAGAGTGCGACATGGTGGTGACGAGCTTGAGCTTCCGTCTGCTGGGCTGCCCAGGCGTGCAGGAGCCCGTGTGCAGAATCGAGGGCTGGAGGCTCGATTCGCGTCCCGCTCCGCGGTGGTGTGACATGGGGCGACATGTCTCCCTCTGGTCGACGGGGAGGCAGCAATGAGATGCGGCGCCCGATGCAGAGGCAGATGCAGGCCGTGGGCGAGGTCAGCAGCGCAGCAGTGCAGAGGGTGCTGAGTGCGCATCCCGTTGGCCATGGGTTAGCGAGCTCGCGAACCGTTTGGGGGCTGGATCCTGGCGTGAACAAAGGAGCGGGTCGGCTAAAGAGGGAGAGGGCAGCTGGCCAGTGCTAGCCCGTCGAGGTGCTCCCAGCCAGCCCGCCAGCCCGCCAGCCCGCCAGCCCGCCGTGTCGTTTGCCCACTCAGCACTCGCCACTCGGCCTGCGTCTCTCGTCCTCGTCCCCGTCCGCGTCTCACGGTCACGACACCGCAACCTCGACGGGAGAGCGACTAGAGCGACTGCAGCGACCGCAGCGACTGCAGCGACTGCCGCGACACCCTTGGACCCTCCAGTGCCTCGGTGGCAGCCCATTCTCCCCTCGCACCCTTCCCTTGTCACTGCACCGCGTCCGCTGCTCTGCCAGCTGCACTCGTCGACACCACATCAACATCACCACCTCGACCACATCAACATCACCACATCAACCACATCAACACCACCACATCGACCACATCAACCACGCCGACCACCCGCTGCCCACCCACTCGACGCGTGCTTGCCCGCCCTTGATTTCTTTGTCTCTGTTGTGAGTGTTTTCTTTGTGCATCTCCCGTCACGGGGACGGCCCAAACGCCTGGGCTGGCGAGCCAGTGCTGCCGCCGCTGTTCCTGGCGCGCTCACGAGGCTGCTGCGCTGCAAACAACTCATCTGACCGGTCCAGACGCCATTGTTCCGTGGTCGAGGTTCTGACAGCTGGTCTTCCTCGTTTCCTCGCTGCTTTTCCAGCCAAGTGGTCAGCGACGTAAGTCCGAACCTTGCTCTTGGTCCCGCCGGGTGCCTGCCCGTCCCTGACGTCTCGCACCCTGGCGCCTGTCCACGCTCACACCCACCGGCTCCTCCACCCACCTCCACCCACCTCCACCTCCGCCACCCCCTCCACGCCTGACTGACTCCCCCTCCCTCAGCCACCGCATCCCTGCAATGTC
The DNA here is from genome assembly GCA_026119515.1 of Ascochyta koolunga. Lineage (NCBI taxonomy): Eukaryota > Fungi > Ascomycota > Dothideomycetes > Pleosporales > Didymellaceae > Ascochyta > Ascochyta koolunga. The sequence continues at coordinate 1,523,736 of JANLCG010000007.1, forward strand.
TCTCTCCGTCATCCCCGTCTCCAACGAGACCAAAAACACGTCTCACCGCCAAACAAAAGACGGCCGTAGCATCCGCTATGATCTGCAGGTCATCCAACAGCCCGAGCGCGCCCGTGCCTGTGGCAGCGGCGCCAAATCGAGCGCCGACCGACGTCCTGTCGACCCCCGCCCATTGTCGAGCTGCGCATCTTCGAAAACGACCAGGACGTCACCTTTGCCTACAACGCAAACTTCTTCCTGCACGCCAGTCTCGAGAATGCCCGTCCCCTCGCCGCAGGCCGCACCGCTCCCTCCATCTCCAGCTCCCCCGTCCTCACCGGCACCCCCGTCGCCGGCATGGCCTACCTCGACCGCCCCACTCCCGCCGGCTACTTCATCTTCCCCGATCTCTCCGTCCGCCACGAGGGCAAGTACCGCCTCAGCTTTGCCCTGCTCGAGAACCTCAGCGAAGTCAAGGACCTCGACCCAGACGACCCAAACGTCATCCACGACGGCAACCGATTCGTCACCAACCGCTGCGAGGTCAAGTCCGCCCCCTTCACCGTCTTCTCTGCAAAAAAGTTCCCCGGTCTGTCAGAGAGCACTGCCCTCAGCCGTATGGTCGCCGAGCAAGGCTGCCGTGTCCGCATACGCCGTGATGTGAGGATGAGGCGTCGTGAGAACAAGAGCACCAAGGAGTGGGACAACTACGACGAGGACAACGACTATGGCCAGCAACCACGACGCACCCCCACCCCCGAAACCTATGGCCAACAGCCCGGCATGCCAGCCCCGGGCGCTCCCATGGACCAACGTCCTCGCTCCCTGTCCAACGCCAGCAACGCCTCGCTGGCCCCGCCTCGCCGCTCCAGCATGGAGGACATGGCCCAAGCACAGGCCTACCAGCACCCAAGCACAAACTACCAGCAGATGCCTCCCCCTCACACGAACGGCTATGCTCACGTCCCGGCCCAGAACCAATATCAGCCTCAGTACCAACAGCACCAGCAGCACCAGCAGCACCAGCAGCAACACCAGCACCAGCACCAGCACCAGCACCAGCCGTACGCCCCCCACCGGCAACCCACATGATGCAGCCGCCCCAACCCTCGTACTCGCAGCCGTCTCAGCAGCAACCCCAGCACCAGCCTCAGCCTGCCTACAACGGCTACCAGACCCATACCTCCATGCCAATGAACCAGTCGTACGGATACCCGAGCCACCAACAGCAGTCATCCCACTACGAACCCCGCCAGGAACAGCCCGCCGCTCACCATCAACCAATCGACTACCGCAGGCCGTCTATTCCTCAGCCGACTCCGCAATACGCACCCTCTAGCCAACCACCGCTCATGTCCCCGTACAGCCCGGTAGACTACCAACCACGCTCGCAGTCCCTCAGCCAGCCTTTGCAGCCCATGCAAACTCCTGCGCGCGCTGCCTCGATATCCGGCCCTAGCACCATGCACCCGCACAACACGCACGCTCTCCCTACCCTGAAGACGCTGCAACCACCCATTGGCGTGGACAAGCTGGAGCCTGTCTCACCTTCATACCACTCTCCCATGAATACCATGTCTTCTGCCATGTCTGCCAACTCGGACGCTGCCAACTCCAACTACCCTGTGCACAACTGCCCTGCCGCGAATCTTCCGCCCATGTCAGCCACCGGACAGAAACGATCCTTCTCCAGTACCTTCGACCAAGGCCACATGACGCAGCGCATGACACAAGGTGCGCGACCTGTGCCCTCTGGACCGGGCTACACCTACGACGAGTCGGACATGGAGGAGCCCATGGACCGAGCTGCCATGAGCTACCGACGGGCAGACGGCACACAGCGTCAGCGTCGCGTTCCCGAGGTTAACGTGTAGAACCAACCCTCTTTTCTCGTGACCCTTTGATCTGTAGCTCTGCCACTGTAATTTGGAGTATCGGTGTTTGGCGCCCGTTGACTTTTCTGTTCAATATCGATATACCCGAGAGCAACCTACGTGCAATCTCGCGATATTTCCTTTGATGTATCTCATGGCTACTGTTTCTTGGATGATGACCGAGCTCATGTCATTGCGGGCGATTCATGTCTGCACCGTACTGCCTCTCAGGTACACATTCCCTGCAAAGGCAAACTCGCCGCTTTCCTAATGCATTGCTTTTCTTTGTCTTCTGTTGTTGGTCATGGAAAATCGAGCTCAGCATAGGAGCCTAAGGACTTGGGCTGCACGGCACTATCTCATCATGCTTGCCTTTTTATCGTGGCTAAGACCCGGGCGGCTGTCTGCAACACTTGCGGGATCCAATGGAGGCATGGTAGATGGTCTTGTGATGCCATCTAGCTAATGATGCACGTTTGTATTTCACCATGGTCGTGTCCACAGTGACACTCGATGCACTTGACCTACTTCCCATCCAGCGTCTTTGATGTGTGTGTGTGTCTGGCTGCTATGCTTTTCGTTACGTGCTGTGACATGTGTGATGGCTGCAAACGCCATCACGCCATCGATACACGTATCTTCAGAGGCTTTCCAGCACGCGTGCTTGCCCACACCCTGGTCACCACCTAGTCCGTTTGTTTACAGGGCGCGGGGTAAGCTACCCCTCTGAGGATGACGCCATCGGCCACGCTCCAATCATGCCTCCCAAGGGCACGGCATGCCTGACGGATTTCCTCTACGGGACTTGCGACGTTGGGGTTAGCAGTACGTGCTCGCGAAATAAGGCACCATGTTGGTGTGCCTCCTGCGGCCGAAGCGGAGCTGTATAAATACTGCACAGAACCCCACGAGCAGGGACGGCGAGATTCAGAACCTGCGCGACTGACGTGACGGAAGGCTCCAGGACCTCTCTTCCCCTTTGGCAGAATTCCTCCCGCATCTTCTTTCACCCGTACAAATCGCTCGTCATGGCCGAGGAGCTCTCCAAGAACTTTGAGACGCTGCAATTGCACGCCGGTACGCTCTCCAGCTCTTGAAATCCATGCCTGCTAACTCCCCAGGTCAGGTCCCAGACCCGGCAACCAACTCACGCGCTGTGCCGATATACGCGACTACAGTAGGCCACTGCGCTGTGAAGAGCGTGTGAGAGAAACTGACCCCCTCCGCAGTCTTACACGTTCAATGATTCTGCCCACGCCGCAAGGCTGTTCGGCCTGAAGGAGTTCGGCAACATCTACAGCAGAATCGGAAACCCCACGGTTGCCACGTTCGAAGAGCGCGTGGCTGCGTTGGAGGGTGGTGTCGCCGCTCTAGCCACTTCCTCTGGCCAGGCGGCTCAGTTCATCGCCATCAGCGCGCTAGCCCACGCCGGCGACAACATCATCTCCACCACCAACCTCTATGGAGGCACATACAACCAGTTCAAAGTCTTCCTCCCGCGCCTGGGCATCCACACCAAGTTTGTCAACGGCGACAAGCCCGAGGACTTCAAGGCTGCCATCGACGACAAGACAAAAGCCATCTACCTCGAGTCGATTGGTAATCCAAAGTACAATGTCCCTGACTTGGAGAAGATTGTGGCTGTCGCACATGAAGCTGGCGTTCCCGTCATCGTGGACAACACCTTCGGCGCCGGCGGCTTCTTCGTCCGCCCCATTTCCCACGGGGTCGACATCGTGGTGCACTCGGCAACAAAATGGATCGGCGGGCATGGCACGACAATTGGCGGCGTCATCGTCGACAGCGGCAAGTTCGACTGGGGCAAACATGCAAAGCGATTCCCTCAGTTCAACGACCCCTCAGACGGCTACCACGGCCTGCGCTTCTGGGACACGTTCGGGGCGCTCTCCTTCATCATCCGAGCACGAGTAGAAATCCAGCGCGACCTCGGCGCAGCCTTAAACCCCTTCGCGGCGCAGCAACTACTGCTCGGCCTCGAAACGCTCAGTTTGCGATGCGAGCGGCACGCCTCCAACGCCCTGCATCTCGCGAAGTGGCTCGAGGCCAACGAAAACGTAACCTGGGTTTCGTACCCAGGCCTGAAGAGCCACGCGTCGCATGCGCTTGCGAAAAGTACCTCCCGCGCGGCTTCGGCGGCGTGCTCTCCTTCGGCGTCAAGGGCGGTGAAGCAGCAGGGAGCCAGGTGGTCGACAACTTCAAACTCATTTCCAACGTCGCGAATGTCGGCGACTCCAAGACGCTTGCTATCCACCCATGGACGACGACGCATGAGCAGTTGAGTGATGCGGAGAAAGAGGCCTCTGGTGTTACGGCGGTGAGCTGACTCTGTTGTTGCGGAATTCTATGCGCGGCTGTGCTAACGAATGGATACAGGACCTCATCCGAATCTCCGTCGGTACTGAGCACATTGACGACATCATCCGGGACTTTGAACAGTCGTTCGCGCGCTCGGCAACGACGCCGGAGAAGAAAGGCGACCCGGCGAACAAGGAGAAGACGGGGGGACTGAGCCTTCGGCTTCGATTGCGGGGGCTACATGAGCGTGGTCGTTGGGTCGTTATATCGTATCGAATCGAATCATGTCCCATACTCGTTGAACCCACACCCGTCCATCTCGACCCAATCCAATCAAACCAAATACCATGCATATTGCGTTCTCCATAACATTCCAACCCCCTCCCCTCTTCTCGCTCTCTGCAACCCTCTGGAACTCCCATTCCCACTCCCACGCCAACCACAACACATCCATCCGCACACCAGGAATCCGTACCCCTCCGTAATCACCGAAGCAACATCCACCACCCCGCCGTAGTAGCACGATCAATTCACTCCCCAACATCCTTGCCACACTCTGCACCCAACTCAGCCACGCCAGCTTCCCCACCCCACCTCACTGCGACACGTCGCTGCCGTGTTAGCACCGCAGGGAGGGAGTCCCGGCCAAGCAGCGCGAGAGAGTGGGGGTCGAGAAGGCGATGCTGGGGATGGACATGTGAGGGGCGTGAAGGGGGGTTAGATTGCTGTTTAGATAGTTTTGTCTAGATGGAGTTTACGCGGTGCTGGGGGTAGAGTGGGGTGGATGGTTGGTGGTTGGGAAGTTGGAGGCGCGGTATGTGGCGAGGATCGTGTGAGCGCTCAGCTGAGATGAGATGAGGTGAGGGCAGTTTCCAGCCATGTTGCTCCCTATAGGCGCGGCCGCTGGTGCTGGTGCTGGTGCTTATGCTTGTACAGAGCGCGTCTTCGTTGGCCGTGTTGCCGATCCATTCGTGCTGCCCCGAGTGCATGATGTAAGCCATTGCGTTTCGAGTCGCTAGGCAGCGTGCTGCTTAAACCCATTTCTGGCTCCGTCGCCGGCAGGGACGCGCAGGGGTCGTGGAAGATGGCGCTGTTTTCGGTTGCGTGGGCGGGTTGCTGGGCCGTTGGGATCCGTGGATCGAACTTGTCTGTCGAATCCGCGTAGCTGGCGCAGGAAGTACAGGTTTGGTGCTTCTGCGGTGGCAGGAAGGGTGAAGCAGCCAGCATCTGGTGTGGAGAGAAAAGGTACCGGATTGTGTCGTGGTTGACTTTGTGCGCGGAAAAGTAACGTCCCAAGCGTGCCGTTTGGCGCGATACGCAGCAGCGTCGGCACCAGAACTTTCACTCGACGGGGAGCAAACACCACATCGAGGATGCCGGCTTTGACGACACCGTTTTGCTCCACTTCCGCTGAAAGGAAGCCATATAGTCTAAGCTTGTAAACCGCCAGCCCTGACTCTTTAGGCGTATCTCTGGTGCTTACGCGGTACTGGGTGGAAACAACAACAAAGCTATTAGCGTTCACATGGATGATTTCACTCGTATCCTGCAGGCCATTGCAAGCGCCATATTCACCTTCGTGAATACTGACCAGCGTTAATATGCGTCACTTGAAGAAGAAGAAGAAGAAGAAGAAGAAGAAGAAGAAGAGGAAGAAGAAGTCTTGTGCGAAGGCGCGAAATCTCTTCGCCAAACAAACACGGCGAGTTTCCGTCCTTCCTTGAGGTTGGGCGCAGAAACGTCGAGGAAGACATAGTCCTCACTACCAGTAGGCAAAGGGGAGCTGTGCTGGCAGCGCAAGAGGCCACCCCGGCGCGAGGACGGTCGCATTCACACTGCCGTTCCGAGAAGCCGCTGGTGCTGCAGCGAAGATCCCCGGTGGGGGCCGCATACCGGATAGTATCAGTGTTCCGGATCAAGGTACAGGGAACCCTATCCTAAACCCTTGACCTTTACGCACTCTTTCCAGAAATTGAGTTACGTGGTGGAATTCTGAGCACCCTGGTACACGCCATAGCTCAAGTCAGCTGCCAGGCCCTGTACATTTGAGAGCGGCGCTGCCAGTAAGCCGAATGCCGCGGTTGCAAAGGCCTGATATATTGGAGCCATCTTGAGCAAGGTTGTTCATTCGTTGGATTGACATATGAATATGGCTGTGCAGGTGTTTATGTACTTTGACATAATCCATCAGATCGCCTCGAATCCCTAGGCACCATCGTCATCAGGATCCTGGCAAGGCTACGGGCAGTGCAGTGCACAATGCTACAGCTGCTTTGATTGCCTAGCCAGAACATGAACAAGCACCCGCCACGGTCGGCAGTGCATACGTGCCAACCATTTCCTCGGACTAAGCCACTGCTTTGTAATTGCGAACTCATGGTGAATCGAGCGCTGCTGTCGGCTCAGCGATACAGCCGAAGCAAGAAGGCTGAGAAAAGTCGGTCGAGAGGTTTGACACTAAGTTGCTCCTGAACCGATCGGCTCAATTACTTAGGGTCGTCCATGTTGTGGCCGCCAGGTGCAGGGATCTCCGCGGATATCTTGCGATTGACCTACCCGAAATTACGGAAACGATGGACTGCGTCATTGGCCTGTTAGCCGCTTTAGCGTACCCATCTATCCCCTTTTTGGACTGTCCGAGAACGAGAACGGGGACGAGATGCAGTCGGGCACTTTCGAGGTCATGACGTGTAATGTTTCCTCTCGCCAATAATAACTCGCTTTAAATTACACACCTCCACGTGCTAGGAACTCGGCTGCTGTTACTTCCTGCTGGCCCTCACTGTCTCTTGGCGCTTTCCTATCCTCGATATGCTGTTCGAAGTGCTTGGTGACATAGATGCTCCCCCATGCTGCTCACTTTCGGATGGGCTTGAGACGAACGAATGTGCACGGCTGGCGCTCGACCCGCTCGTCAGCTTTTCCTTGTCGCCGGCGGATTTCAACGTGTATCTGCTCCCCAGATTCTGCAATCTGTGTTTGTTGCTGCTCGCCGGTATCGAGCCTCGTGGTCTGCTGTTGCTTCGAGAACCAAAGACGGGAATAATCTTGACGACCAAGGGCTTGAGGGCTGGTAGTGATGCGCACACGATTGCGAGGTTGGCTTCGATAGCACTCCAGTATGCTGTTGGGGCGCTATAGTAGGTTGTGTCATCTGTGTGTCGAGAGAAGACGGTCAACACGTAGAGTCGTATCACTGAAACGACGCAGACAAACCAGCCTATGGTGAGGATAGCGAGAAGAGCGAGCTTCTGGCGTCTAGGTATATGTAAGCCCCATATGCCCGGAACAGGGATGACGGCGACCACAATGTCTGTGACTATGTTGACCGAAGCGTTCGTGTACCATAACCTGTTGAGAGTGTTAGAACGTTTGTGACAAGTGCATGCATCCGGTGTCCACCGATCCTCCGGTGAATCTTGCCTTCGCGCTGATGAGGAAGGCACTTACGCCATCTGATTGACACATGTCCCACTTGCTTGCTTTGTCACCTTCCAATAGGCATCTACTGGAACGCATGAAAAGATCGAGGTGAACAGCAACGTTACCCCCACAAGCCGATCATGGCCAATGCAGCATACACGGGTATGCGCATCTCGCGCAATGTAAAGATGCGCTGGTACTGTAGCAAGATTGAGATTTTGGTGATGGTGATGCTGATGTTGTAGGTAATGATGCTGAAGTAGAGATACTTGAAGCTGTCAGTACGGTGTCAAGGTGTTGTCGTTACTCACGTACTTTCAAAACGTTCGACATCCCCTCAGGGTACGGCACAAATACTGAATGCTTTCCATTTCCAGCTTCGACCTCTTTGTATCGTCAGTCGTCATACAGCGGAACCGAGCAGGACGTCCAGGACTTACGAAGCACTTGGCAAACCGCTGTTCCTATGGATGTGATCTGCAACAGTACATTAGCACCTGTGCCATGCCGCCAAGTTATCCACTTACCATAGATACGACTATCGTCCAGTCCTCGCATCCGGTCTTGTGATACGTAATTCGTGTAAACAACCGAAGGCAGACCGAAACAAACGATATCACAGTGAACGCAATGACAATCTGCTTGCAAAGAGGCCCTCGATCCTCGGTAGCCAGAACCGCCAGCTCCTCAGGTGTGAATTGAGCCATACCTAATCAGAATGCGAGGGTTAGGCTCCGTCTGGAAAGGGTAGAGACAGTAGAAATCATAGGGGGTCCGTGGAATGTTGTTGTATAGGTAGGATGCCGAGTCTCTGAGATGTAGGTCTTAGGGCTGATCGCGGTCGAAGTGTCGAGGAGGAGGGGCAGCGCAAATGTACGCCCGATGGGCCAGTCAGTTGCCTAGAGCTTTCGAGCCGTAGTGGCACGCTTGCGAATACTCGGGGGGACGGGAGGTTACCCGACGTCAGCATTGACAGGTGCCGCAAACAGAGAGGGACCCAATAAATGGCGTGCATGTGCTTACCCCAGTCTCCAACTTGGCAACGACCGAACCGTGTCCGAGAAAGTCACTAAGAGGATGGAGCGCAACCCCCAGGGTACAGATTTTAACCGTTGCGCGACTTGCGAGGGAGGGCAAGCATCATGTAGGGGACTTCATTGCGAGGCGCTGCCAAGTTCCCCCATTCGACCTTCGGTTATCGGTGGTCATGACTGGTGCATTAGCTCGAGTTTCTTAATGTGTCGCAGGCCAACAGTTTAGCAGGACACGAGTTTGATGTAAGGTACATGCGTAGTCCAACCCTGTTAGACCCAGTGAAACAGGATAAGTTGGTCCCATTGATCTGATGCTCACGTTGTCTTGTTCCTCGCGATCTTGTTGCGCAATGCCGCCCTTGGGACTGATTATTCTGCTCTACCAATGTGGAAATTGCTTCTGTTCATGGGCCGGAAACTCTATTCTGCCGTCAGCCCGTATGCATGAGAGTGATCGACTAGCGGCATAAAATGGCAGTATGAGAGCTCACAAAGGGTAGAGAAGCGGCTATTCTCAACCATGTGGATCCTCATCTCGTACACGTCTCACCAGTAAGAGACGGTTGTTTTTTTCTGTATCGAGGAGGCGTTGCAGACCAAGCGACACCAGCAAAGCTGGAAACTGTCACGTGGCAACGTGGCAGTTTCAAGGCCGCTGCGTGTTGTTGAGCGCCATAGTTGCCAGTCCGGCTGAGCTCGTGTATGCACGTCCTTTGGGGGTGGGGAAGGATCCACCAAACGGGATCGGCCCGAAGTTCTGCAAGCCACTAGATCCTTCATGCAAGACACTGCTCTCTCTGCGCTTGGCGCCTCTATGCTGCGCCCAGCCATGTCCGCAGCAGTTTCGTGGGCTTACTTTGTCTACAGCAGGAGTATGAACTCTAGTGTCTTTCAAAATGTGCTTTCTCTGCTATGCAATGTTAATACAGTAGTAAGCCCTAATCAATGACTCGCGTGGGGGCTTGAAGGATGCGTATCCTAGAGCAGCACAGATAATTACCTCACCAGTATGCTTGTTGATCCCTTGTACGTTGCATGAGGACTCATGCGGCTGCGGAAAAAAACCGCATGTCTAAATACTACAAACTCGGCACTTGCTAGAAATGACACCGCAAACTTACCTTCTTTACTACAAGCCTGCACTACCACAACAATTACTCTAGAATACAGAATGTACCGAAATATAAAGAAGAAGAAGAAGAAGAAGAAGAAGAAGAAGAACTACAAAACAGCTTGTTTACAAATATAATCGTTGTTAGTATTGCGTTGTGATTCTGTTTAAAAAAGTTGCAAGTTTTTGGTGTGCGCATGTTTTTCCGCGGTCGATGGCATACTAGACCAAATGAAGGGAAACCTTAAAACAGCAGTTATAAAACTCAAAGGCAGCCCTAACCCAATAGATCCCTCACTATACTGCACCTGATAATCTACCAGTCACTTGGCATTTCGGAAGGATCGCATTCGTAACAAGCAAACTGTGATTATATCCAATAAGCTACGTCTGACGTCTCCACCTCTCCTTAGAAGTAGAAATGGAAAAGATAAGAGAGAGTCTCTAACAGAGAATAGGGCTAGCCTCCAGCTCAGGACTGTGTTTTACCAAGCCAGGTGCTCTTCGTATACTGTCAGGTACAGTAGGTAGAGCGACATACCTGTGGGGCCACATGCTCCACTTATAATCGTGATTGATACGCACCATCTTGAACAGACATTTACTCCGCGCCCCAAATTGAAGAACTCGCGGCCAAATGTACTACTTACTAGCTTAGTGGACTTTACAACTAGTCCCCAACCCTCCGTTGTGGGTATGCTAATTGTTGCCCCGTTTATATTACCCATGTTTTAGCTCAGCGAGGCTTACGCATAGGAGCTAAGCCTCCCTTAGGTCTTTATCCTTATTAGACCGCTTTCTTCAACCTAGGACTCCATCCCTCTCGATCACCGAGGGTCGAAAACAGGTCGGCAAGAAACAGGAATCACCGACTGTGCGGGCTATCGTGAAAACCAAATTCTCTGGCCGACAGCTAGCAGGGAACCGGAACAACGCAATTGATTAGCCAAGAAAAATTTCCGCTCACCTTTGCAGCTCTCACAGGTCCCCCTTGGTGGTATTCGGGTGACAATGCACCGCAACGATGTTGTAAGCTCCCACAGCCTCGTCCATAGAACCGACATATGCCTACAAAGCTTATTGGTGTACCGCGCGATGCGCATAATGGAAATGGCAAGAAAAAGAGACAAGGTCAAAGTATCATCAGCACCTAGCCGAGACACAGCCAACAACCACTCTTCATCCCTTTGTTACAACGCTCACCAGCTCCAAGCAGGCCACATGGCGTTTCGGAAGGGTTCAATCCACACCCAGCAACCCGGTTCTTCAGCCCAGCCGTGCTTGAATCCAGTTTTTCCCCAAAGAATCTCCCTCAATACGAACGTCAAGAGCTCTGCGCGGGCAAATCCATTTCTAATGCAGTTCTGCGCACGTAGTCCAGCAAAGCAGAAAGCAACACTCCACAGCTTCTAGAGGAGAATTGTAGTAGGTGCTACAATCGCTAATCTTACAAGGGGACTAAATCCAAGCCTTTTCGCACATGTATGAACTACGCAGACATCGCTGTCGCGGGGCAGGAGAAGCTGGAAAGAAGCACTTGAGCACCTACCAAGGGACATGAGAGCGAGAGGGCAATGCAGGCAGTGGAGGATGATGTATTCATCTATATAGGTATGCAAAATCCACTGGAATCGTTGGGCGAGAGACAAGCCACAGGACAGGATAGGAGAAGAGAAAAAGGTATATCTCAGCCGAGCCAACAGGTATGCCGACAAATGCATGGAACTTCATCAAAACGTTCAGGCGTGAAGAAGTAGCATTAGAGACATGAAGAAGAGGCTGCCGCCAGCGCACACACACCTGGAAGAACTCGCAAGCCCGCGATAAAGGACCCCGATTGTAATAATACACTCATCGAAACACGGCCGTTCTTCTCACCCGACTCATTCCGGCAAGGACCATGCCTAGTTGAGCTGCGGGTTGGTTGTTGCCCTCCGCAATTTGTACATGGGCAAGTAGTCAAAGTCATCCTTCTCAGGCTTATACCTCCATGCTTTGAACTCGACGCCGTACGGTTTTGGCTCAAGCTGATACAGCATGCCCAATGGGCAGTCCAGATCCGCTACATCCTCCCTATTCAGCCCCTGGAAGTATGCCAAAAGCACACGCGCCACTGAGCGGTGTGTGATCAAGAGGCAGTGGTCTTGCATGCGCTCCAACTCTACAATGACGGGGCGAATGCGGTTGATGACGTCGAGATATCCCTCTCCACCAGGACCAGGATAACGGTAGGCGAGTTTATCGCGGCGACGGCGGAGGTATTCGTCTGCGTGCTTTGTGCGGATTTCGTCATAAGTGAGGCCTTCCATCATACCCGCATTGAGCTCGTCGAGCATGCGCATCTGTTTGACCTCGAAGTCCTCGTCGCAGAAGTATTGTCCTGATTGGACACTGCGCTTCAACATGGATGTCCAAACGCAGAAGTTGTTGTGTTCGAAATCGCTGCTGAAATACGGGTTGGGCGGTGTGTGGTCGCCGGGAACAGGGGGAAGTGGGTATTTGCCATTTTGTCGGCTTGACGGATGGCCCATTCTGTGCGCTGCTTGTCAATGAAGCGAGTCATTGCCTTTGCGTATTTACGTCCGTTTTCGGAGAGGTCGCTATCGCCGCCAATTTTGCCAGCGACGTTGTCGAGAGATTCGCCGTGTCGTGTGATCCAAATCATGCGCGGTGCGAGGTTAAAATTGAGGAGGTAGTAGACTGCTTGACCAGCGAGAAAGCCCCTGATTTGGTGGGAAATCATTTTGCGGCCGACATCGACCATCTTGACGTAGGGCATGTTGTTCTCTTCTTCGTAGTCGCCAATGGGTACATAGGCCTTCTCGTAAATGGCGACACGCTTCTTGAAGTCTTCGAGCGCGGCGTAGGGGTCTTTGTCCTGATAGTCGGGTCCAGATAGCTTCAGGCGCATATTCGACTCGAGCAGGTTCTTGTCCTGACACACGCTTTCGACGAAAAGAACATTCAGCTCGGGACCAGCTCGCGTACGGATCTTCTCCATGATCTGCTTCCTTCGTCCGAGAGTGCTATTTGTTGCGTCGAAAATGCCCACGGAGCCATTGCCGTTCAGAATATAATCCAAAAGGTCGTCCAGAGTCTCCATAGCGCATTGCTCTCGGATCTGGGCGGCTTTTTGATTGTTGGGATCGAAAAAGTCTGCTGATTGATCCATAGCCTCCTCTTCGTTCTCTTGCTGGTGGCCATTGGCCTCACCGTTCTTCTGGGTTGATCCTTGAGGAGCAGGTGATATGACTTGTACGCGGGGCACGTCTGTCTCTTCGACAGCGGTGGAGCTGTTCGAGTCTTGATGTGGGTCCTTCAGATTCAGTGGGGCCATCTCGCCGTTTTCCGCAGCTGCCGAATCGCCGTTGATGAGTATGTTGGCTGCAATCTGAGGGAGGAGCCCTGGTGTTGCTCTAGGGCGTGCTTGACACCAGAGGGAACTCTTTCCAGGCTTTGCTGCGACAGGCGAAAGCCGTGTCCGCTTGCAGCCACACGACGCTTCTCGCCCACGTTGAAAATTTTCGTGTCGTGCTGCAGCCAATTGAGGTATCTTGTCATCTTCTTGGTGATGTACGACTTGCCACGCGCCGGCAGGCCGACCATGATGATGACAAGCTTGGAGCCGACATCGCGCTGGGCAATCTTGCCGTCGGGCGAAACCTTGGACTTGGTGAGGCCGGGGATGTCGAGCGTGGTTGGGCGGATGCGGGGTGTCGAGACAGCGCTGCTGTTCCTCGTCAGGGCCCTGGGTCTGTTAGTACGCAGCGCCTCAGCAGACTGAGCATCTGGGACGGACCCCTTGGGGCTTCCTGGCTGCGACGGCGCGGGCGTGTCGCTCAGGGCGACGCCGACGCCATCCTTCAGGGTCGCATGGCTGTGGTTGTGGTGATGAGTGCCGCCAACCGAGGCAGGCGGGGGCTTGAGCTCTCCGCGCTGGGCGGCAAGGTCCTTGATGGCCTGCACGCTCTTTGGGGGACCCGCGGAGGGGATGGCGGGCGGGGCGGGCGTGGGGCGGGGGCTTGGTCGCCGTTGCTGCTAGTCGGGGTGGTGGGCTGCGCGTGTTGCTGGCTCTGGTTGAGGCTGCTCATGAGAACGTTTCGGGCGTAGACAGAGTGCTGGCTGGTGCGGCGAGTCGAGGTGGCTGGGTTGGTCGAGGCAGAGGAGCGGCGGCGCGGAGGAGGATGATGTAGCTGCGTTCCTGTTTCGGTGTGTCTCGGCGCCGCCATGCCGTACTAGGAAATTCCGCTGCTGGTCACCCTGCAAACCGGGCGCGGAGCACAAGTATGACGGACGCGGGCGCAACAAGGGTTGCGGGTGAGATGGTGAATTGGGGTGTGAGGAGGAGAAAAGGCAAAGTACCAAGGGGAAGTGCGCGGGGAGATGTTCGGTAGCGCAGGTTGGTGACTGGCGTGGTTTTTTTCTTTCGTGTAGTTTGCGTAGAAAGGGAACCACGGCCGATGACTGTTCCCGTTTTCCCACATGAACCTTGGAAAACGGTCTGCCGCCAAAGACTAGTCGAGAGCGGACGCTGAACCTCGAGGAACGCCGAGGGCGAGGGCAGCGTCTGCTTAGGGTGCCGCCTTGTACTTATCTTGTCAGACTGAGATAAACAAGTGAGCAGGTGCCCTGTCCGTCTGCTGTCTGCTGTCGGTTGGGAGCGTTACATCCCGCCTGGCTCGTCCTGCTCGGTGCTCGATGCTCGATGCTCGAAGCGGACCGCCCCACGTCAGACTCCGAGACTCGAGACCAATCCATCTCACACGCGCTCGAGACGACGAATCCTCTGTCGCTCAATGCCGTGGTGCTATCTAGGCCTTGCTCGTCAGCCAGGGCACCGAGCTATCCCTATCTGGCGCCTAGTTTCGTTGCCATGTCTGCCGCTCGCAATGATGCGAGTTGCAGCACCGTGCAGCTGTGCAAGACAGACTGAGGAGCGTGTCAGTGCTGCGTGCGCAGCCAAAACCCGGTCGTTTACTGTCTCTCGACGGGAAGCTGAGCCGTTCTCGGGATGAGCATTTCGTCTCGACGACTGAGGCTCGCGCATGAGACCTCGTAAGCATCGTGCATGGCTGCTGATCAGGTTTCGAGTCGCAGCGTGAGCACCAGCAGGCACATGTACGCCGAGATGCTCAGCGCCGTCAACACGCTCACCACGTTCCCGCTCGTTCTGAATTTCTTCCTATGGAGCCCATCCTCGCCCACCTCAGAAAAGAACTGCTTGTTGCCTGTCACCGGTCAGCTCAACGCCCACGTCTGCACTTCGATTGCCCGCCCACACACCTTGCTGCCGTCTGAACAAGCTGATGAACAGAATGCCGGCTCCATACACGGCGAACAGCGCACCAATCGAGTAGAACTCGGCCGTAAAGATCTTGAGCACAATCAGTGCAAACGAGAACTGCCCAATGGCCGTACGGATGTAGGCTCCTTCAAAGGTGCGCTGCGCTGCGCGAATCTCTACCATCTCAGCGGGAGTGAGAATGACTGAGCTTGCGCGGTGAAGGCGCAAATGGTAGCGGTCAGCGACATGACGGCCTTCAAACATGATGACGGGTGTTGACTGTATTTCCAGAGATGAACGAGGCAAAGGACGTGAATGGGAACTGGGCGGGGCCCTTGGACAACTTGTATTGCAGTCAACAGATCAGTCTGGCAGGTGATGTGCACGAGAGAGCCAGTCCTTGTGAACCTCGAGTAGTTTCGGAGGCCATAGCGCCGAGGCTCGGGATGCGACATTTCGCCCCACCCGTGTCAAGCCGTTGTGTTGTAGTGATACTTCTTCTGGGTGTCACGCTTGCAACGTCACGTTTGCTGCTGTGTCTACTGAAGGGTACAGTGTGATGACTGATGCTCGTGTCTGATCTTCGTATGTCGCCGTTTGACAGCTGAATTGGCAGGATTAGCCATGCAACGCGAAAAAGAGCTCAACTCGCCAGGGTTTCCCGTCCAAGCTCCCCAGCTGCCCCAGGTCGCACCTGCCCTCTCCAACCACAACCCGCGAGAAGAGTGGACAACAAGCAGACTAGCGAAATAGCCATAACGCATCCTTAGCCTTGTCCTTCACGGTGCATGAAACGGCTTGTCCGGCTGTTTGCTGGCCAGCGCTCGGTCGCCCATTTGCGAATTTTCGGTTTGTAAGTAGACTCCTGATACTTTCACCAACAAAGCTGATTTGGGTAGGCAATCACGAGTTCAAGACACGCACGCCACCATAAAGCCTCTTACAATCTTCTCGCGCCCAAGAACACTCCATTGGCCACGCCATTGCCGGTGCTTCTCTACACACGCGGACCCCATATACGAAGCTCGCTTCCACGAATTTCTTGCTGGAGAAGAGGAAGGAAGAGACAAAGAAGGAAGAGACGACGGAAACATGGGCGGCGCAAAATCGCTGACGTCAAACACATCGAGTGCGAAGCGGAAGAGGAGTACAGGGCCTACTTTCTACGCTGTAAGGGTGGGTCACACGCCTGGCGTATACTACAGCTGGCGTGACTGCGAGGCACAGACCAAAGGCATAAAATCAGAATGTAGGCTTTCATCTGCTTCTGTTGCCCATCGTGCTGACGAGGTTAGACAGAAAGTTCGACACCTATACCGACGCCGAAGCTTTCGTGAAAAGCGCACAAAATGCTGGAGCCAAGCCAGGAAAGACAAAGTTCTATGGCGTAGCCATCGGGCATGTCCCTGGCGTATACACAGATTGGTCGTCGACACAAGCACAGATCAAGGGCTGCAGCGGTGGGCTTCAGCAAAGCTTTGCCACACGAGAAGAAGCCCAGGCCTTCGTCAACGAACACAAGCGAGGTCACAGTGTACCTATCAGCTTGCGCGGTGACCTGTCTGAGGCATCAACCGCAATCGACCAAGGCTTGAGGGGTAGTGAAAATGTTTCGAAGAAACAAAAAAGAACAGTGGACAGGTAACAGCCGGCATTCCCAATGGCAATGTCACGTACGAGCCTGGGATGGGGCCGTTGCCCGAAGGAGCTGAAGATGGCTTCGATCGCACACTGAAGATGGATCTCGAGAGCGGTGCTATCAGACACAAGACCGAGTCTGAGCTGGTAGCTACGAAGAAGCAATCGACTGGCGACTTCACGGGTCAAGTGGTGGTCTACACTGACGGTAGCGCGTTGAGAAATGGTCAAACTGGAGCAGTGGCCGGTGTTGGCGTCTACTTTGGTCCGAACGACAAGAGGTAGATGCTCACAGATCACCCCAGTCGAACACAACCTAACTTGATGAGCAGGAATGTCTCCGAGCCATTGCGGGGTTCAAAACAGACCAACCAGCGTGCCGAACTGACTGCTATCGCCCGAGCACTCGATCACGTTCCTATCGATCGAGACATCCTGATCTGCACAGACTCATACTACTCAATACGATGCATCACGGAGTGGTCCCCAAAGTGGCTGAGAAATGGCTGGAAGAACGCAACCGGGAAAGACGTTGAGAACAGAGACCTTGTAGAACCCATTGTGTCCAGAGTATGTGAGAGGGAGGCATGCAAGGCGAAAACAAAATTCCAGTGGATTAAGGGACATGCCAATGACCCAGGCAACGTCGCAGCTGATCAGCTGGCTGTGAACGGCTCAAGACACAGCACACCAGAGCTGAGAGGTGAAATCGAGTTCTCAACCACGTTAGTAAGTCCTATCAAGACGAGGGAGGAATGGGAGCAAATCAAAAGCAAGAACGAGAGGACAGAGAGGAAGACGAGCTCTTTGACAGTGTGTCTGTCGAGCAATTGATGAACGAGGCCTCGCCACACTTCCCAGCTGTCAATGCACTGGGTCAGACCACGGTTGAAGAGAGCGTAGTGCCACAAAACGCGGATAGTACGGGACTGGGCTTCGAAGGAGCAGTTTTGAACGGTGTCTAAATGATAGCGCATGTCGCAAAAGAGTTGTAGATTCAAGCTTGACTATAGCAAACACATACCATTGTCCGTCAGCTACACTGTTGTACTCATAGAGCGTTGAGAAGGCAAACTCATCACTAGCCCTCAAGAGACCGAGCGTGTAGAACACATAAAAACCAAAGTACAATCATTCATAGCATCCGAATAGCGCTGCTTTCAAATCGCCGAACATATGGGGTCAAACGGTATTGCAACATCGAACCCTTGCATGTCGTTACTCCAGACTCGCGACGTCACTGCCGTATGCGGATGGGCCGAGGCTGGCGATATTCCTAAATAGGAAACTTGTCCTGTAGTAAACTACACAGCGGTCGGACTAGCTATATGGTGACTTCTGAACGGGCCGTGTGATTACTGAAAGAGCCGTATGATTGCTGGAAGGGCCGTGTGATTACTGAAAGAGCCGTATGATTGCTGGAAGGGCCGTGTAACATGTTATCAGCTACTAATTCAAGAGGCTGTCTGGCCGATTTGGGCGGAGAGCTTAGTGGAAAAGTATGTTTGCTAATTTACGTTTACGTCGGCTACTTACTACCAGAAGACTAGTGTGAATACACGCCGTACATCGGTTCTACTGAATGACCTTAGTGGTTTGCTTGAGCTCTATGCGGCATACATGTCCGTTAAGGGTTCGCCGCTCAAATAGCAAATCTACGGCTTTGACGGAACTAGAGATCCATTTGGTATGAGACCGATATGTAGGCCGGTGGATAAGTAACTTCTGACTCTCGTAAATATAGAAAATCTAACGCCTGTCCACTGATTCCAGTCTATCGTCTTGTCTGCCTTCAAACACCTATTATCTACAATGAAGCTCACCCTCCTCGCACCCCTCGCTCTCGCAGCTCTTGCATCCACCTCTCCAACAGAGCCCTTCGAAAAGCGTGCAGTGAGCTGTCTGAGAATAGGCGCCACAGCAACCGCCACATGGACGAATAGTGCAGGCCAAACATGTCGCTGGACTGGCACCGTGGGCAGCAACTTCGGCACCAATAGCGTCACTGGTGGAGAGTACGTCTCCCTCCTCCACCACTGATACACACCGTAGACATAGATTGAGCAAGGCTGACGCAAAAACAGCTACTCATGCAACGGCCGCTGCGGCGCCGGCTGTTCAGGCACCGCACTCGGCAACGCGTACACGCAAGACTGTTTCTCGCACGACGTATGTTCGTGGTTTAACAACGCGTCTGGCGGCGCTAGGTACGTCCTGCACGCTCTATCTTCCTGGCCCTTTCTTTTTATGATACTGACTTCGCCTAGTGATGCGAATTGTGGCGCGGCTTATAACGCGGCGGTTGATGACACGCTTTTGGGCTCCGCGAATGGCTGTGGCCAGACGAATCCGAGCAATGCAGCATCGAGGCCCTCGACGAATCCGACATGTTCGTAGTTTTGGGTGCGGAGGCGGAGGGGTTAATGGTTGGGTAGTGAATTTGTGGCACGTTTGATGAATGGTGCGGTAAAAGTTCCTTGGATAATGGCCCGTTTCTTATGTATTATACTCCTACATTCGAGGAAGGACGCAGAAGATCATATGTACCACAGGATATCCAGTCATCTTGAATAGCGGCATCCATTCCATTCACGCATTCGCGAACCCTCTCGACATTCTCCAACCTCGGAATCGTCCAAGGTGCCTCCGCGGCTTGCTTTCAAGAACAAGGTCCTATTCTTTCTGTTTATCATGGTTCTCCAGGTAGCTATCCATGTCGCAGTAGATCTCTCCATGTACGCTGTGTACAACATAGCAACATGCATACTGTTCAGAATATCCGGCTTGCTTCCGAGCCAGTTAGTTGCCAATCTATGGCAGTTGGCCGTGGGTATTATTGTCTTGGGGTAAATTTACTCCTTTGCGTGCGACTCTGCTGTGGCACCGCAAGACGTAACGCTCATGATCCATGGTTCATACCTCGACCCGAGGAAAATTTTGAAGAGACGCAACCGTGGTTGCGGGATAACACGCGCACACATGCACAAACACAGGAAGCGAGTGATTTCGCTCGAAGCACATTCCCGTTTCCTTTTTCTAACGCAACTTCCTATCGCCAAACGACCTGCGGACTCGTCAACATGGACTCGCAGTTGCTTTCGCTGGCTGCTGTCAAACGTCAGGTGGTTGCACCTACCTTTGCGACACTGGTAACACTCACCACTCCTGGTTCTGTTATTAATGTGCAGACACCGGCCCTGCCGACTGAGAAGGTAGCTCTCATCTTGGAAGATATCAATCGAGTGCTCATCCCACCTTACATCCCTGTCGACATAGAAGCGGACTATATCACTACCAGCGTGCCCGCGACCACTGTCATGCCCCTCGAAGTGATTCCTTCACTGTGGGATCATCCAATCACCCTTGGACATGGTCCAGTCATTCCAACGGAGTCCATGCCTCCTATTCTTCTGTCGCACAAAGAGCATGCTCTCAGTCTCGGTCATGGTCCAGTGAGCTTCCCAGGGCTGATGCCCAGTACAGTCTCTTCGGCTGCAGTGCGTTCCCTTGCGCTCGGGCATGGTTCTGTAGTTTTCTCTTCAAGCAGGCTGCCTCCGAATGCTCGTCAAGAGTATGCTGACTTGGCTGTACCGACCGCCGCATCAACGCTGGCTACTGTGGTAAAGGAGTCGCCTACGGTGGAGATTGCCCACCTGTGAGTACAGATGCAATAGCTTAGTGCATTGCAGATTTGAGTAATCGGCGACACCGTGCTGACTATACCAGAACCTCGTTGCTACATGATGACAATTTACCGGACAGCAAAGTCAATCTACATGGCTATGGTAACGATTGTACTCGTCCTGTTGACCTAGGCTGTTATGGCGGTCGCCAACGGCCTAATATTGATCGTTATACCAATACGGAAGCCGAGAATACCGTCAAAGTTGAATCGGAGTCTGGGAAAAACAAGTATTTGATCACCGACTGCCATCTAGATAACGGAAGCTATATCTACTTTACCGTTCTATCGCCAGACGGTTCGCTTGCACGGGATAGCAAAGGAGAGCCAGCACTCTACTCCGTCAAGACAAGTCGGTCCCACAAATACCGTGAAGATATCCACAAGGCTATATTCAATGATCCGAACGGTTTTTCGGGATGTCCAAAAGCTCATTGTCTCAGCAGAGCGATCCCTAATGCGGTTCCGGGTGAGAATCTTCGCCTGCAGTTTGTGGAAAACCCACATCTACTCAGAAAGAACTGGCATGAGGGCCGCTGTGGATATATTGATGGAGTTCACAACATCAAAAGAATGGCCACCCACGTGGGCTCGTTCGGAGTCCTCGATCCGGGCGCGACTATAGATCCTAATATTGTCAACTTTGTGGAGCAACAGATGCTCACAACACATCCAAAGCTCCAAAGTAGTCTAATCGGCGGACT
This sequence comes from Ascochyta koolunga, assembly GCA_026119515.1. Taxonomy (NCBI): domain Eukaryota; kingdom Fungi; phylum Ascomycota; class Dothideomycetes; order Pleosporales; family Didymellaceae; genus Ascochyta; species Ascochyta koolunga. The sequence continues at coordinate 1,544,781 of JANLCG010000007.1, forward strand.
CATCATTACTTGCATCCTAGGACTCTTCTATGTTCTCTACCACTTCCGGAAGAGCTTGAAGTGCGTCTGGACCAAACTGTACGAAAAATTCCGAACCACAGGCTGGAAGCGGCCGGAACGGCCAAGTGGATACCATGAACTGAGCCAAACCCACGAATTCGCCGACGACCATACACTTCTCCCTTTGCCTTACAACGCAGACCCGAAGATCCCTCCTCCTGTGTACAAGGCAATAGATATTCCTCAGGTGTCCAGGGAGGCATAGAGATTTCTAGGCGGCTAGGAACGCTCGTGGAAGGTGGTGATTGAACAGGGCTGTCCGAATCTATGAACCTCTCTTTCTGATGACGTTAGGGTCTCCATGCTTAGACTTAGGGGTAGACCTCAGTTTTTTTCCTATATTTCGAGGCTTCATTATTCAGGTATAGGGCGCCCATTGTGAGCAGTTCGCAGTACTATGATGCTTCATTATCGATTTAATAAACTATTTTCTCGTTGAAACAGGCAATAAGCAGTAGCATGGCGATGAACCTCTGGAGTGAGAGATTAACGGTGCGATGTTGGCGTCATTTGGGTCCACCCATATTTCTTGGCGTGACATGCACCCGCCCCTGCGTCTTCCTCCTTTCTCACCCAATCTCTTGGGAAAGGATGTTTAACATCAACGTCGAGATTCTCTACAACCATTGAAAAACTAACGGTATGAATGTGACAGACCCGTCCAGCCGCGCCTAATTTCACTAAATCAGAACCGCCTCCTCGTCCTGCCGTTCACAACATCACAACATAGCCCATTGAGGCGAATCCGGCTTGCAAAAAGCCGCCAGGCACAAGAAACTCTGCAACCGAGATCGTCATCAGTGAGGAGTATCACGAAAAATTCGGCTTTGGGTCTTGTTAAGAAATGCCATGCAATCTCTAACACCAAAATGGAAGGTGGAAAGGGTACCTGACATAAGACTAATCTGTACCGTCCCGCTCTGAGAGGCAAACCAACAGGTAATTTTGCAGGATAATACGCGCGTAAAGCCAAAATCGCACGCAATTGTGGCGCCATCGCTATGATTTTAGACTCTTACCGAGATACGTCGAGCTCTGCAGAGGTATATAAGATAGGCAGGTTTCTGAGGATTACGAGAGTTCGTCCAACTTCGTTCAGTCACACTGCAGGATGAAGGCTTTCGTTGTACGCTCGCTTTTGGCATCTCTTGCTGCGGGCCTTGCTGCCGCTTCCAGCGGTGCCGTGTCCTATGCTGGCTATCAGGTCCTCCGCGTGAATACGTTGGGCCATCTAGCTGAGGTGCAGAAGAAACTCTCGACTATCTCTTACGAGCAGTGGGAGGATACCGATACCCATATTGACATTGTTGTCTCCGCAGATCAGTTCGAGAAACTCCAGTCTCTTGGCCTGAAGTACCGCACGCTACACAAGGATCTCGGAGATTCGATAGAGAAGGAGGGTTTACAAAAAGCCCATCGCAAACGCGACATCGACGACCTTTCATGGTACGACTCCTATTCTCCGTTCGCCGATCACCTACAGTATATTGCCGATCTCCACGCGGCCTTCCCGAACAATTCTAAGCTAGTTTCTTCCGGTCGCTCGTACGAAAATCGTACAATCCAGGGCATTCATCTCTACGGTGATGCAGGTCCTGGGAAGCCAGCGGTGCTGTACCACGGCAACGTGCATGCTCGAGAGTGGATCACCTCCAAGACCGTCGAGTACCTTACTCTGCAGCTCATCAACGCTCACAAGAACGCCACAAACACCACGCAGTCGGTCCTGAACCAGTACGACTTCCACATCTTCCCCATCGTCAACCCAGATGGCTTCGTCTACTCGCAAGAGAAGGACCGGCTTTGGCGCAAGACTCGCACACCTCCCCCGCCAGGTCAGAACCAGACCTGCTACGGCACCGACATTAACCGTAACTGGGAGTACGGCTGGGATGCGAACTCATTGGGCGCGTCCAAGAACGCCTGTGCACAGGCCTACAGGGGCGAGAAGCCATCGGACACCATCGAAAACCAGGGCCTTGATGCCTACGTACGCAAGCTGCGCGACAGTGTGGGAATCAAACTGTACATCGACTGGCACAGTTACGGACAATACATTCTCTCGCCTTTCGGGTCCAAGGAAGAGTGGTACGCTCCCGAACTCGGCAAGTGGACGAAAACCGCCTCGATCCTGAGTGAGACAATCCGCGACAGCTCGGACAGACGTACGACCTTCACTTTCGGACCTAGCGGTGCTACTTTGTACACTACTACTGGCGCTGCTCCTGATCATCTCTATGCTATTGGTGGAGCTGACTTTTCTTACACCATTGAGCTTCCTGACACCGGTGACTTTGGCTTTGTCTTGCCTCCTGAGAGGATCAGGGGTGCTGCGGAGGAACAGTGGGCTGGTCAGCAGGTCTTGTTCACTCTTCTGGACGAGACATTCTTTGATGGGCTTGGTCCAGCTTAGCTTTTCAGCTTTGATATCTACAACTATATACAGGTCCCAAAGTGTGGATATACAAACAAATAATCGTGAGAAGCCTCTTCTTGACTGCCTCTGTGGTGTATCATAATCATCCAGGTATGATGCTTTTCGAAATAGGGTATGCGAATAGCCGTACAACAAAAAAGCTGGTTGCGACTACGGAACATACTGTGTACTGTGTGCCATATGAGCGCAAAAATGCCCATTCTCGGAATCGAACCGAGGATCTTCTCATGTCGCATGTGTACGAGTGAGACGCTGTACCACTAAGCCAAACGGGCGTCTTTAAGTCGACGCATTCAACCGAGCTTATGCCGACAAGGTAAATTATTAGAAGTATATTGCATATCAAATTCCAGTTTGCCCAAGATAGCAACATCGCAAGGTGACCAACATGCCCCAGTTTGGTGTTTGTGAAAGGTCCGAAATACATGGAGTGAGGGGTAAGTGGGGCGCATAACTCCTCATTGCATCTTCTCAACCCACCATGGCTCCCTTACTCTGTCCTACCAACCGACCTCTCCAGTGCGACCTTCCACTGCCCATCCATCAGAATGCTTCTAACACGCGCTTCCAGCCACTCAGTGTTCCCCAAAAGCCCCAGCTGGCCTGGAAACGCAGCCAGTCTACTAGAGCAATCTCCCAATGTTGTACAAAAGTGTCCCACGCATATTCCTTCTTGCTTGTGTTTTTGAGGTTGTTCCAATACCTTTCCAGCAGTTCCTTCTCGGCATCTTGCATCGCCAAGGCGTGCGGGATATTACCATCAGCCACCAACATGCTGAGTGGCACGGAGCAAGTAAACAGCTTCGCCAGATCGCATACCCCGAGCCCCAGGCCGGTGTACTGGAAGTCGTAGAACGCCACTTGCTCTCCAGATTCGCTGGTGAAGAGATTCTCTGACTTGACGTCGCCGTGAATCAGCGTTTGGTAGTGCTCGATAGGACTGTGTCCCGATACCGACGGCGCGAGAAACGCAGCGACCATTTCTGATATAGAGCGGCCCTGGCCTTCTGGAGACTCTGTCAATGCCTCTCGCCACTCCGAGTCGCGGTCGTTTGACAAGTCATCGTATTCTTTCCGTCGCGTTGCCAGGTAAGTGTATCCTCCATTGAGCCAGACAGTTTTCTCGGATGCATCTTCGCCATCATGCAGGACTTCTTGCAGCGGTGGGAGCACGAGCTTGGTGCGCTCGAAATTCTCTACTCGGGGCCACCAGAAGCCGTGGAACCCAGATAGCCAATTTAGCGCAGCTTTGACTTGGATGCGCGACAGCGACCCTCGCTTTTCGCCGGCTACGGGAAAGTCCTGCTTCAAATCTCTCAGAATCATAGCGGTCGTTGAAGTGCCATCCGAATGGTGCTCGTTTATGCTTGCTAGACACTTCGCGACTGGTACAGACGCAGGTAGCTGCGGCGCCAAATGGCTGTAAAAGTACTGTTCGACTTGGTAGCTCAGGATTTTCCTGGTATGGCCCTCGTCTCCTGCTCTTGTAGGTGGCGGCGTAATCAGTTTGAGAACGAAGGAGTGCGTATTCTGTAGTTTTGGATCCGTAGAATAAGAGTCGCGCAGCTTCTCTATGTTGGCCCTATGTTCTTCAACAAGCGGTTTCCTTAGATCTTCCGGCAGAACAGCTAGATATTCCGAAGCCAAGCCATCGGCTGCAGTGACATGGCATATCTGTCCGTATCCAGCCCAGAGTGATTGCAATAATGATACTGACAGCAGGTCAAGATCTGATCCTGCAAGAAGAGTGGATGCGACATCCCGAGGAGACGGCAAGGGCGGCATTTGCTTGTTCTGAGGCTTCTAAAAGCGAGAGATCAAGATGGAAGCCAAAATAGGTAATGCAAGTCGGAGGGTAGCCTTCAATAACAATCGTTAACGTCAGAGCATCCAGCGAAGGCAGTTAACCTAGAGGAGAATGTCTCGGACATGTGGACTTGGTTATGTAGGTTGAGATGGGGTTGATGTACGTTGGTACGTACTTCGCGAGACAAGCTGGAAAAGGAACCATGTCCGTGCGCGCAACGACTGGATTCGCGCAACGACCGAAAACCACCTCAACGCTCAAATAAAGATAAGGCTGTAGAACCACCTACAATAGCTATTATCACAAAAATTTGTAGTAGATTAGTACAATAATACTTGCAATCAATTTGGCCTATCCATATTTACTTGGAATTGTGACGTTGCGGCCGCAGCAGGTAGTAATAGCTGGGGCAGCCAGAGGCGGCGATAGGGGACCACTACCACCAACATCACCAGTAGGACCACATTTTTAACGCTTTTTTAGCTAGGTTGCTTATAAAGCTTTCCTCTTACCCTTTTAGGGTAATTATATAGCCTTTGCAGCGTTACGCTCTTGTTGTTAGTGTTGCTTTTTAGCCTACTATTTAGCCTTCTAAATTGCTGCATCTGCCTTCTCCTTCTTACGCACTTCCTTAGCTATCTCTCTTGCTACACGCTTCTCCTCCTTCTCCTTCTCCTTAACAAGCTTCTTAGCAGCTACTATCTCCTTGTTAGATGCTTTTCTAAGCCTCTCCTCCTTCTCCTTACGTTGCTTAACTCTCTTACAGAAGCGTGCTTTATTAACCTTACTAGGGGACTAGAAAATAGCTCTACTATAGTACTCCTGCTGTTACTGCAAATCTAAGCTTTTATTCTTCTTCTTATACTTCTTCTACGTCTTTATAGTCTTTTTAAGGCTAACTATCTTGTGTTAGAGTAGTAAGGTTTTAACTAAGATGTAGTAGATTAATTGTCCTATCTTTTTAGTGTTGCAACTACTCTTATCTTTAGCAATCCTCTACAACAACGTCTCTATTTTAAGCTAATCTTTGTTACTATAAATAGATAATAAGGTACTATCTAAATCTAAGCTCTCTAGTGTTTTAATAAAGCAGTTAAGGATAACGTTAGAATTAAGTAGATAGATCCTTATTACGTTAAAGAACTTAAGTATTAGCTTTTAGTAAAGCTACACGTCTACGCCCCCTAAAATAAGCAGAAGAAGTCTACTCTAGTAATAGGTAAGTTGTTTTAAGCCTTATAGATATAGGTTGTAACTGCTTTTAAGTACGCTGTTGTTACAATCCTAGATCTTCACAACTAATTATTCTAGTAATCTCCTAAACACAGCCCGCAACAGGCTAGTAACAAATAACACACAGAACAGATCACGTAACTAGCTTACAAGTAGATCTATAAGCTTACGCCTTAGCGCGTAAGAAGGATTAATATATATAATTAGCTTATAAAGCTTATAGTAAGCTATATAAGATTTATAGCTTAGTATTATAAGCTTACGCTTTAATAAGTAAGCTCTAGGATCCCCTATAGTATATAGTCTAGTAGGAACGCAACTCTTATAGTTTGTGTTTAACCTAAGTTACAATCTTAATAATATATTTATTACTTAGAACTTAACCTACACTTAATATAGATTAATACTAGATACTCTTTAGTATACCCTTTAATTATTACAAGCTTTACTTAGGTAATTACTTTGTTTTATACCCTGCTCTAGTACTTATCTCCTAAGAACTAACTAAGTAGTGTTTATAGTCTTTAACTAAAACATAACTTTAACATTTTAAACACCCCTAAAGATAAGTACTTTAGGAACCTATGCTACGCCTAGCTCTTTAGGAGGAGAACCTGCTCTCCTATACTAGGCAATTAATAATGCTACGTTAAGCACCCTTTATGTATCTAAACTAGAGACCTACTCTAGCAAGAGAAATAAACTTAATAACTAGCTTATCTAGTAGGACTTGTTCTTCTTGTTCTAAGGAGCTTAGGTAGCTAAGAACTAGCAAGTTGTTCTTGTAGCTAGCTACATAAGAGGATAAGCTTTTAAGTAGATTAAACTATTCCTTTAATAGTTTAATATAGGGAAAGCCCCTAATAAAGTTAATACATAGATATCTAACTTTAACGTGTTTAAGGAAAAAGTTAAGCTAATTTTTAGAGTATCTAATAAACTCTTAATTGCACGTTATAATATCTAGCACATCTATTAGGATAAGGCTGCTGCTAACTACGCTGCTAATTTTTAGCAGCTAGCTACTAACACTAACTAGGATAATAATATGTTAATAACTATATTCTAATAAGGACTTAAGCGTAAGGTTAAAGAGGAGCTTATACGTACTAGCGCCTTACTTAATACTTTAGACTAGCTTATTAACAAATTAATTAATATTCACGTTAGACTATACAAACTCTAATAAGAATTAAGAAATAATCTGCGTGCTTAAGTAGGCCTTTAGCCTTTGCACACGCTATCCTATAGCCTATAGCATTACAGCCTTAACTAAGGCGCCTAAGAAAATAACTACTACTATCCTAATACAGGATGTTGTATCTATAGTAACACGCAAAGTAGCTATTTTAGACTAGAAGCTATAGATCTCTTAAACATTACCTAACAACTAGAGCAGAACAACACCTATAGCTAGGGAAATAATAACATTATAGATAAGTTAGGACGTACTTGTTACAACTGTAGTAAACTAGGCTATATTACTAGGAACTATTAACAGACTAATAAAGTAGTTTAATAGTTAAATATACTTACCTACGTAACCTAAGGAGAGGTTATAGAAGGCATTAACACTAATAATAAATAGGAAGTTATTACTAATGTAGTAGACTAACTTATAGAAGACCTAGAGTTAGGTACTAAGGAAGACTCTTTAGAAGTAGAGTATTAAGAGGTAGATAAAATCTGCGCTTACTATAATAGGGCACCTACACCTTACTAAGAGACTTCTTACACGCAGCTACGTCTAACGTACTTAATAATAGACAAGGAGCGTAAGTAAGTAATTATAAATAGTAAGAAGGTAAAAACGTTGCGTCTTACAATTAATATAAAGGACTATCTACACTAGACAATATAGTATAAAAAGTTATAGCCTTACTACCTGCGTAAGAATCTAGTAAGTAAAGGAGTTAGTCTAGATCTGTAATTAGAGAATGCACAACGCAAGGACAATAACTAGTAGAATAATTTCTTTAACAAATAGAGAGTAGACAATAAAGAAACTATTGTAAACATTAATGCCTACAAAGATAGCTAAACTACTACTCTTGTATTAAGAAATAAATAAAAGCCTACTATAGAAAAGAACCCTTAATAATAGTATAACCTAGATATCTGCAATCTAACGCACGCCTCTATCACGTAGACTGCATACACTGTTAACTAGTGTTAGATACACTACAGTAATAAGCTAGGTAGAAACTAGTTTCTAACACAGCGCTTAAATTGCTGTCTACAGTAGTACCTGTGTTAGGATAACCTATATAACGTACACCTCTAGGATAAACGCTTAAAGCCTTACTTTCCTAGAGTAAATAATCCTACTGCGATTATATTAATGCAACTAGTAGTTAATAACTCCTACAAGAATATTAAATAGCAGACTTGCTTAACCCTAGACTGTAGTATATACTACTAGGTTAAGGAAGATAATAGATTTAGAATTAAGATATATAAGGCTTTTTTAGAAGCTTATACAAACGCTTACTTAATAATATAGGAGCTAGGAGCCTACTAATTAAGTTACCTGTTTAAATTAATAGAAGACAGTTAAGTACACTCTTAGACTTAGGAGTATAATCTAATTATATATCTACGCAAGGTATAAGGTTAGCTAGACTAAGCCCTACCTGCAAAAATATAACATACCTACTCTAAGTTACTAATAGAGAACCTATACCTAAAGGATCTAAGATTACACATAAGGTAGTTGCAGAGAACTTTACTATACAAGGACACTAAGAAAAGATAACCCTAGATATTTTTAAGATAGCTACTTACAACGTTATATTAGGACTCCCTTAGTTATAGAAATATAATCCTATAATAAATTAGAGAAATTAACAGATTTCTCTAGAGTAATATAGATGCTATATAACTATATTAAAGCCTACGCAGCACGCAACGCAGCTAGTAGATAAGAAGGAGATTAGTAATATCTCTTTAAATAAGGCGCACCTAGAGCAAGTAGCTAACTCTGTAGATACTAAATGCCCTATAGATTATAAAGCAAGAGTTAAGGAGAAAAATAGTGCACCTTCTACTATTGTTCCAGCACGAAGTGCTCAACCTGTTAGTATGTAGAGGACAGAGGAGCTACATTGCTGTGCAAGAAACTATAGATACAGGTTACGCAGATAAGATATAAACTTTATTTCTTTATAGTAGTATATAATAGTCTAGGAGGCTTTGTCTAAACTTCCTGTTATCCCTTTATATACTAGCGCCACTTACTAGCCTTAGCATCCTAAGTAACTGCTAAGGCAGTCACTCTGTGCACTGGCACAAACCTCCCCCACCTTAATAGCACGGCCCCCTTATACTTACAGAGAAGAGGCTAGTAAGTAAAGTATTATATAGGAAAATAAGCAAGAGTAGAGTGTTAAATTAAAAGAGAAAAGGAATAAACAAAGGAAACAAACAAAAGAAACAACTTCCTCTACTCCTTTATCTGTTCCTTGCCCTTATCCTTCTTTAGTTAACTACTTAACTAGGTAGTTAACTAAGCACTAACATCTTAGCAAGTAGAACAAGTATTATATTAGCTAACAGCAGCAGTTCCTGCTAAACTAGATAATCTAGTAATAACTATTAACCTTGTTGCCTTTAAGGTCTTTAGAGTTAGTAATAGATAGTGCTTATCTAATAATAAACTAGCGTCTACCCTAGCTACATCCTATCTAGTTAGAGAGTTAGGTTGCACATTTATCTTAGAGAACATCTTAGATAGTGCTAAATCTCTGCTATATTCTCTATCCTACTTTTTAGCACTATCTAAGAACTTAGCTAGATGTGATAATCCTGTAAAATATAACTAGTTAGGGATATCTAAGTTAGCATCCTCCTTATATACTCTTATCTTAGCCGTCTTAACCTATTCCTAGTACTTCTTAACTATAGAAATGTTACTAGCATAAGTCTATTATATATAAGCTAGTAACTACTTTAAATCTATTTAGTTTAGTATTTTATCTATTTTGTCTAGTATAGGGACTAAGTTATAGCAAGCCTAGCAGTAAATTACTTTTAAGATCTATAACGTAAACTCTAGTAGAATATCCCTAGGAAAGGCATATAGTACTCCTCTGTATCTGTTAGCATGCCTAGAAGGAGATAACAGACCTGCTTATAGCGCCTAGTAAGATACAGCAATTTCTGTATAGCTACCTATCTCTAGAATCTCTATAGTGCTGTAGTCTTCTATTACTAGTATAAACCAAGGAAGAGCAGTGCGTTGCTGTTTTGTAGCTAGTCTAGTAGACCTATAAGGGAGTAGCAGGTTAGAGATTTGTACTTACCCTGCCTTACATAGATACTTCTTCTATTTGCAACTAAGCTTATCTTTAATTTCCTTTAGGTAGTCCTAGTTATCCTTCTAACCCTTAATATATCTATTCCTCTTATCTATACTCCTCTTCTATTGCTATTTAAGGTATTCGCCTATATAGTTATAGAACCTAGCAAGAGTAATAGTGTAGTTCTCCTTATCTTTGTTATTAAAAGACACTAAGCCCTAGATTATTTGCATACCCCTGCTATTTGCGTAAGCATTAGCTAGGTTAAGGTCTACGTGTTTAAACGCTGTTTAGTTACTAGGGCTAGTGTACTTTATATAGTAGGGGTAAGAGATAAGGTTAGTCTAGCAACAAAGTAAGATATACAGAAGCTAGTAACCTACATCCCCTTAAATAAGTTGCTAGACTACTAAGTAGTACATTGTCCTATACTATCTAAGGTTACTATGTCTATTAATAGTATAGGTGTGCTAGTTATACATGTTAAAGCAATTATTTATAATTTCCTAAAGCTCTTTATCTCTAAACCCCTCTTAGAAGCAGTTAGCTATAACAGTTCCTTCTGCCTTAAACGTGTTTACTGTTTATTATAGAAAGAGAGTAGAATATCTGTTAATAAACGCGTCCTAGTCTACCTTAAGACTAGTGCTATTTAGTTAATAGTAGTAGGATTAAAGGCTGTTAAGAGTGCCTAGGCCTCTAAGGTAATTCTAGAATAGTATGCAGGTTTGTATATTACTGTGCTACATTCCCTATTTGTAAGGGTATAGGTATAGTATTATAAGCATGTTAATAGCAGTATGCCTTAGCATTAATTAGACTAGAAGGCCTAGTTGTCTAGCAATATATTTTAAGTAAGAGAAGCATACCCTATATTTACTAACCTTATAGTAAGCTATTATAGAACCCTTTATCCTTTAGCTCTTAGGTTCTAATTTAATACAACACTCTTAGACCTATATATAGAGCAGCTTTATCTTATCTACGTCCTTAAGAGTTCCTCTACTATGCTTTTACACAGTATAACAAGAGCTAACTTAGGGTTTGCATATAGACAGCTCTTAGAGCCTTTAACCTCCTATATAGCCTTAGGACTAATAGACTTATCCTCTTAAGTAGATTAAGCTTTATTATTAGTAGGGAAGACAGCTCTCTTACTGCTAACATCCTTAAGAGAGTAGAATCTAGTACTACAAATAGTTAATTGCTCCTAGTATTGTTTGTTATTAGGGATAGCTGTTATATTAGTAATAGAGATAGTTCCTTCTCTATAACAAACAAGTTTGCTAGCTACTTCTTCCTGCTAGCGTGTGTGTCTAACTCTAAGCTCTAAAGCTAACCTATTAATCTCTCTAGGGTTAAGGTTAGTAAGTAAGTTATCCTCTTTCTCTTAGGCACTCTTAAGGGTCCCTTTGCTAGTTGTTCTAGTGTTTTAAATATAAGTAGTAACACCTAATTACACTCTTATTAGTCTTAATAGAGTAAGGGAGGACCCCTCTAGTAGTTAGCTAGAGCTGCTAGCAGTTTGCACTACAGATGCCCCTTCTGCTAGTATTAATGCTTGCCTAGTCCTAGGCTTAGGCTAATTGTCCTAAGTCTAGAAGGTATATCTCTAAAGATAGAGTTAATAGGTAGAAGCATTCTGTTACTGTGTTTTATAAGCCTACTAGCTATAGTCTACTCCTATGTTATTTGTTCTATAACTAGATAGTAAGTTATTTTTCCTTCTAAGTTAAATATTCTTGCTAGGGGCATAGTCTTCTAGTGCTAAAGAGCAGCTCGCTAGAACTTTTGTTAGCTATTACTACTATCTATAAGGTAAACTATGTATTTCTTTATATTAGTGTATAGGTTAGGTAAATCTAAAATGCCTCTAAGGAGCTTAAGGAGAGGGTAGCTATTATTTTTAGAGTTACTTATAAAGGACTAAATGTCTTGTTTAAACAGCTATATTCCCTTGCAAGCTATGCCCTAGTCTAAGGAGTTAATATACTTATCTTGCTTGCAATAGGGTGTGTAAAGTCTTTAGTATATAGTAGAGTTAATAAACTTAGCTAGGTACATAGTACCTAGTCTTGCTATACAGTATGTAATGTTAGTTAAGCAACTATGCTCTATGCTAGAGGCAGGGCTGTAAGGCGCAATAATGTTGCTTATAAGTGTCTTTCCTCTAGGTAGTAATTTAATACGTGTTAACACGCTGCTTAACTCCTATATTCTCTTTTAGTTGTAGTTTATAGCTATAGTAATAGTAGGGTATTTGCTCTTAAACTATATAGCCCCTCTATATTATGTAATTAGGTTTAGTGTCTGCTCTATAACTAATAATACAAGGTGTATTATTATAGCAGCTTTGTTAAACTCTAATATAGCAGCTACTATCTAAGAGTCTAGTGCGTGTCTTTGTTAAACTAGGTTGCCCTAGGTTAGCTGTGTAATAAACTTACCTATTAAGATGTTGTTAAGGTATAGTATACTAATACTATAGATAGACGTTATGTTATTAGAGGCAATAGCTTAAAGAGCAGCTAGCTATAACATATAGGTAGAGCCTAGTTACTCTTAGCTAGCTATTACTAGGGCTTAGGAGTCTAAGGCTATAGTGTAAGTGTAGTAACAGAGCTAGATTGCTTAATTAAATTAAATTTTTAAGTTTTATTGTGTGTAGTAAGGTAAAGAAGTAACAGAGTAGTAGAGTAAAAGTAGCAAGCTATTACTTGTAGCTATATTAAGCATCTATTCTTCTAACTACTATTTTGCTACTTAATTGCAGTAGGATTGCAGTAGTAGGGTAAAGTTTACGCTAGCGTTTTTTGCTTAACAGCTACGCAGCTAATAGGAAGCTGTTAGGTGTAACTTACTAGCTTCTAGTTAGTTAGATTTTTTACTAGCGCTACTGCTTGTTCTTTAATAGCTATATAGGCAAACTCTAGGGTTTTACTATTTCTCTACCTTATTAGTTGTCTTATTAAGACATTTTTATAGTTAGAGACTAAGTCTCCCCTCCCCCTACTTTATTAAGCTAAGTAATACAGTGCTTAGCTTATGTTAGAGTCTCTGCTAGAGTTGCTGTTATATTGCTTATATTACGCCTTTTTGTATATTGTAAGTTTCCTTAGTTATATTATAACCTCTTAGTAACTGCTAATAGTGTAGTCTAGTACAGAGATATTATCTTTCCTAATATCCCTAACTAGGTCTATGTACAATCTATTCTAGGCTTCCTTATTCTAGATCTTAATTAGACCTACGTGCTCCTCTACAATATCTTCTAGTTATTATTTAATAAATCTCTTAAGTCTCTAGCCTAGAACAGTATAAGGCATCTTAGATCTATCTAAGTCTTCTAGTAGGAAGGTGCTGCGCTCTATTACTGTTTTCTCTTCTAAGACTTTATATAGTCTAAGCTACCTACAGGCAAGCTTTCTGTCTCTTAACATATTAATCTCCCTAACTAAATCCTATAATAAGACAATGTTGCTAGTGCTAATACTTTCCTTCCTAATTTCCTAATTATTATCCTAGTATTCTTTCTTAGATGCTTGTAGTTGTTTAGTAACACTAATAGCGTCCTTTAGAAACTAGTCCTAGAGGTCTAATTATATAGCATAGATTGCTAGTAACTAAGACCTATCTAAAACTAACTAGTACAGCAATGTCTGCTAGGTAGGAATTGCTAAATCTATAGGTAGAACTAGGTTCTGTCTAGTAACTAATTAATACGTAGAGTACCTGTTAGATTAAATAGAGACCCTATCTGCTAGCAGCACTGTTAGAAGGTTGTCTACCTATAGTCTATAAAGTTTAGTAAGGGCATTAATAATTAGTTTATGTCCTCCTTTAACCTTCCCTATTATCTAAGAGTTATATACTAAGGATTATATTTGCTAAATCCTGTATGTAACTATAAGCTTTTTTACTATATTAGCAAAGTCTAGTCCTCTATTAACTATAAGCCTCCTTATTATGCTCTATTAGCAAATAATATCCTTGTACAGGAATTTTGTAATAGTAGCAGATTTGTTATTATAGAGTAGCTAGGCCTCTACCTATCTGCTAAGATATTCTCTAGCAATAACTATATACTAATAGCCTTAGTATAGAGGCATGTAGACAACATTAGCTGCTACTAACTCCTAGAGTGCGTAGGAGTATATTATAGTTAGTATATCCTTTAATTATTTACTAGTCCTAAACTAGCACTCTAGATAAGAGGATAGTATAGTTTTAACCTTAGCATGCATGTAATCCTAGTAATATCTTTAGGCGAGCATAGAGTATACTGCGTTAACACCTTTATACTTAATTATTTAATATATTTCCTAAATTGCTGCAGTCCTAATGTTAGTATTATCTACTACTCTCTTAATAGCAACATTGCGTAACGTCTTATAGAATAGATATCTGTCTTAAACAAAGTAGTTAAGAGCTCTCTTTTTCTATAAACGTAACTCCTTCCTAGACATTCTCTTAGGGATCTTTAGTGTCTAGAGGAATATAGTAATTTGTTTAGATAATTCTAAGTATTTGTCCCTAAGGATGCAGCTAGAGTGTCTCTATAGGAGCAGAGACAATAATTCTACTATTGCTACTAGGTTGTTAATAAAATCCTTAACATCTAACTTAGGTTTGTCTAGAGCTGTCTATCCTTTAGGCTTAGGGTATCTAGATAGAGCGTCTGCAACTATATTTCTTTTTCTAGGAATATATTAAATTTTAAAGTCCTAGAGCAGTATAGCTACTAGCTACCTGTTTATTACTAAGCCTAGGATGTCTGTTAAAGAGCAATTAAGCTGTGCTATTAGTATCTAGTGTAGAGGAGTATTATGCAAATACATCTTAGGCACGTGTAGTTTAATACCAGGTTAGAGGAATAACATAATAAGTTAAAGTAGTCTATTAGTGTGTTGTTGTTGGTTTTTACTTTGTTGCCCCCTAATTACCTTTCCTTAACCCTAGTACAGTACCTGTAGATTACATAACTGGCTTCTGACTGCTACTTAGATCTTAACACCACGTTTCTCTACTACATCCCTCCCCTATTCAAGCAGATTAACCATCGTTAATTAAGGTTAGTAGTAGTTAGGTACCTAAGTAAATATCAAAGCCACCAGCTAATTAGAAACTAGCAAACTAGGCTAACTTTACCTCTAACTGTCTAGCAGAAGAAACAATTCTTTTACTTGCAACTCTTGCAGTAGAAATACACTGCTGCCTAATTTAGAGTCTCCTTTACTACAAGTTGCTAAGCCTACTTACTAAGTAGCTTGCAACCTTCTATAAATAAGGCTCTTTAGTGCGCTTTCCTCTATCTTTTCTTCTACTACCTTTAATAACTCTGCTGCTCTACTAAGCTGCTTTTGTTAACTACAAGCACTTCTAACTCTTTCTTTACAATTACTATGTCTGCTGCAGTCGCCTTAGGTGCTGGCGCTCTACCGCCTCTAGGTAGTAGTCCTCTAGGTAGTAGTGTCCCTAATACCGCTTCGCTAGTCTACCTCTACCTAAAGACTACTTCTGCTAAGATGTACATTCTCTTATAGTATAAGTTAATTCTCCCTTCCTAATACCTTTACGCTTTGCTAACAGAGCTAACTTTTTATAGTAACTGCCTACGCTACTATTGTTGTTACCTACTAGCTTCTTAAGTAGCTCTAGGACTATATTTATAGCCTTGCTATAAATAGCATTGTTCTTAGCAAGACTACCTGCATAGTTTACGTTAATTAGTATAATGCTAAGTCTAATATAGCTATTACTGCCTTTGCTAACCCTTACAGTCTTACTATTGCTTAAATGTTTAGCCTAGGAACTGCGCACGGCTACTATAATGCTAATCTGCTAGCTGTTATATAGTAGGCAGCTTGTTCTGCTATTAACGTTGCAAGTGCTTATCGCTGCTGTTGCTGCACTAATAGCTAGAAGTTTAGCAACAACTGCGTTTAGACCTATCTTAATAGCCAGCTGCTTAACTTTAGTGCCTGCAACAGCTATTAGATAGATAGCAACCATGCTGCCTGCTCCTTCTACTATAAGTTTCTTCCTTTAATAGTGCTTTAGTGCTAACTTCTTTCTTAACATAGGCCGCCCTGCTACTAGTACTGCTCCTGCCTAGGTTACTGCTGCTAATATTGCTCGCATTCTAGCTGCTATCCACGCTTGCTGCTCTAAGAAGTAGAGCACTTCACTCTCTAATGCTTTGTCGCTAGCACACCTTTAGTCCTAGGATACATTTGTCTAGTAGCTCTCTAGTTAGGTAGTGTTAATAGCTTCTTGCTAGGGTTTCTAGTTCTGCTTGCCTATAGGTAGGGGACTGCTTATAGCTGTTCTACTAAGGTTACTTTTGTCCTCCTTAATAGTTGTTTAGCTGCAACTTACTACAACAAAAATAATAGTAGTCTATTACTAATGCTTCCTCCTCTTGCCTGTAATAATCTATTATATCTAACTAAAATATAAGAATTAAGTAAGTAACTTAAACTTAGAAAGGAAAAACATATAAGATACTAGGAAATTTAACAATTTGTATACTACCCTCCCCTATTCAAGCAGATTAACTATTATTAATTAAGATTAATTTAGTTTTACTCTATAACGTTATTGTAACGTTTATATTCCCCTAGGTTAAAATTTAGGGGGTAAGGGACTGTAACTTGTAGGTTTCTCTGCGTAGCAATTGGTATGTCCTAGCTATATATAGTGTTAGGTTGCTAGTTTAGTGCCTCTACCTCTGCAACTTCTGCAAGGGCTTCCCTTGCATCTACTCTTTCTAGGTCCTATTTAGTCCTAGGATAAAACTGTTTCAGCTAATTGCCTAATACGCTTCTAGACATGTCTGTTCTATCTAGTTCTTGTAGCTTATACTAGCCTTTTTCGCCTACAAAGGCTAGTTAGAAAGGACCTCTCTACTTAGGTTTAAACTTAGCAAGCTGCAATATATTGCTATTATTAAAAGAGTCTTAGAGCAGTACTAGGTCTCTAACTACTAGTTTCTCCCTCTAAATACGTTTTGTGTTGTTAAAGTACTCTTTACTTGCCTGGCGCAGCTAGACAGTGCAGTTAATAGCTTCCTTAAGGCGATAGTCTCTTTCTTTAAACTATTAAGCTCTTGTTGCAAGCAGCAAAGGCGTATTAGTAACCTGTGTCTATAGCAATACCTGCTAGGTAGGTATAGAGAGTTTAATCAGGAGTACGTGCTCCCTTCCTCTAATAAGGTAGGCTAGGCTTTTGCTAGTTAATCGCTTTACTGTTACCTAATCAGCCTATAAGACTTAGTTTAGATTATCTACCTAGCTACCTTCTATCTTCTTTAACGCTGCTATAATAACCTTGTAGCTTCTTTTAATTAGACCTTGTCCTTGTAGGTAGTAGGCGCTAGATACTACTTAGGTAATGCTGAATTGTCTCTAAAGATTAATTAGGAGGCCCTAGTTCTCTAGTCTACTATTGCAGCTTATTTAGAGGGGAACGCCCTATTAACAAAAGATGTACTCCTTAATAAACTTAACTATTAATTTAGAATTGTTCTTAAGCAGCGCCTTTGCTTCTAGCTATTGCGAACAGCAATTGCGCGCTACTACTAGAAACTGTTTGCTATTCCTTGTCTTAGGCATATAGACAACATTAATTGTAATTACTGCCTAGAGGGTGTTTAGAGGCACTATTAGGTAAAGAGCTTCCTGCGAACAAGTATTAGAGTGCAATTAGCACTATACGTAGGTGCAAATATAAGTCTTTATATTATTGTAGAGGCCTTTCTAGTAGTACTGCGACTAAGCCTTGCGCTAGGTGCCTTCTTTGCCTTAATAGCCTAATTCTTCATGCAGTGCTGTTAGAATTTCCTGCTGTTAGGCCTTGTTATTAATAACCCTGCAGAGGAGACGTCCTCTAGAAGGGATCTAAAAAAGCAGCTTATTACAGACTTTAAACTGTAGGGCTTTCTTCTTAAATCTTATAAGTTAGTAGCCTAATAGGTGTTTAGGGCGTTTCCTAAATAGTATCTAGCGCGCTAGCTCTTATAACTCTTCTAAGTATCCTTTAGCAAGTAGGTGCTTACTAAATAATATGTCTGCAGAGCATATGCTATACTTTAGCGCTATTTCTTTATACTAAAGAGTAATTGTGTTAAGGGCAGCATTAATAAAGTTGTTAACCTCCTCCTTAGGGTTATTAGGCAGCTCCTACCTAGGTTCCTCTAGCTTTCTTGAAAGTGCATTAGCAACAACATTTTTCTTCCCTAATACATAAACAATGTTAAAATCCTAGGTATTAAGGTAGGCTAGCTAGCAAGTAATAAGTGCTCTAGGTATCTCTAATGCGCTTCTTTATAGTTAGGCAATTAGTGTCTTTGCGTCTGTTTTAATAGTAAATTAGACACTATACAAGTATGCCCTAAACTTCTTAATGCCTAAAAGCAGCGCTTTGCACTTGTGCTTAGTAGTATCCTAGTTTCTCTTAGGCTTTAACTACACTCTACTCTTAAATTAGATAGGATGCTAATAGCTATTTAGGTCTAGTTGCATAAGGACTGCTCCCTACCCTTTCTTACTACTGTCTACTACTAGGATAATTAATTAGAGAGGTTCTAAATAGTTAATTAATACTAGGGCTGGTAGCAAACATAGTGCTTTCTTTAGTTCTGCTATAGCCTCTGTATAGGGCATTGTCTAGTTAAACCTAATGTTCTTTTGTAATAGGTTAAAGAGCAGCTCTGCTATTATAGTAAATCCCTTAATCTATACTTAGTAGTAGACACAGATTCCTAAGAAGCTTTGAACCTCTTTTGTATTAGAGCAGGCAGGCTAGTTAAGTATCTTCTAGACCTTCTAATTGTTAGGGTGTCTGCTATGTTTGTCTACCTAATAGCCTACTAAAAGCATTAATAGGTAACAAAAGTCTAATTTGTAGCCTAATATTGTTGCGCTAGCTTATTTAATGTCTACAAGCACACTATCTATGTTTATAAGGTGCTCTGCGATATACCTTTAGATGCCTAGTTCTATCTCTTCCCCTTAGTAGTTAGTCTTTAGCCCCTTAATACAGACATTGTCTAGGTAAGGCATGTAGGTATGCAGTATATGTTCTTAACAGATCTTTGTTATTACCTTAATAAACTTAGTAACTGAATTTATAGTGCCTATTAGTAGGGTGCACTAGCGAACCAAGCTAAGAGGGGTATAAAAGGCAGTAATGTCCTATAATTAAACATTAAGCTCTACCTAGTTATATCCTAAGAAGAAGTCTAGTAGCAACATAACTTCGCAACCTGCAAATTCTTCTACTAGTTTATTAGGGTTAGGCAGTAGGTTTGCGTCCCTAATAGTAACTTTGTTTATCTTTTAAGTATTGTTAATTAATTAGTACCCCTTGTCCTTCTTTGCTACTAGGAACTATAGATTTCTGTATTAACTCTTGCATAACTCAAGAGTCCCTTAGTTAATTCTTTATTAGATTATCTTAATTACTACATCCTGAAGCTTCTTTAGTATAGGAAACTAATTAGCTTGCTAGGCCTAATGCAGTACTGTATTAATAGTAACTAGAGGCATAACATTATAGCTAATTCGCCCTAATTTAGTAAAGTCCTAGGCTAGGGCAGCTTCCCTTTAGAACAGTAGTTTAACTAATATGTCTTTTTCTTACTCCTAAAGCTTATTAGAGATCTTTATATCTGCTAGTTGTTGTTGTGTAAGCTAAGTACCTCTTAGGAAGTCTACATATTGTAGCTTAAAATACTTTTAGAAGGGAACCTAATAAGTATCCCTGTTTAGCTTCTGCTGCGTTTTTGCTTGCTGCTTCTAGTCTAGGTACCTAGGAATTAATTAGGGTTGCTGACTAGAATTATCTATAGGCTCTACTTTAATACCCTTCTACTTGTGCATTGTGTTAACTTAAGCGCTACTTACTAGTAGCTGTTAAAACTAAAGCTGTACAGTAGACGTTAATAGCTCTTTATCCTTGCCTAGGAAGTCTGTCTAGAAAAGCTCAGCTAAACAGTATTTGTAGGCTGTTCTAAGCATAGATACTATTAATACTAGGACACTCTACGTTAATTTTTAAGTAAGGTCCTTATGTGCTACAATATACAGGCCCTTGTTGTCCTAAAACAGTATATTGCCTAATTTGTCCTGCCTAAGAGTGCCTTAGCCTTTCTAGGTAAAGAAGATTGTTTAAGAGGGTATCTAAAGGCCTGTTATAGCCTTCTTCTATTTCTCTATAAGCTACTTAGATACTAATCTAAGTGCGCTTGCCTTGTTGCTGTGCTCCTCTTAGAGCGTTGCTGTGTTAACCTTATAGCCTAGCGCTTGTCTATTGCAGGGGGCAACGCTAGTTATTGCACCCTAATGTCTTTTCCTAGAGTGTTAATTGCCACTCCCT
This sequence comes from Ascochyta koolunga, assembly GCA_026119515.1. NCBI lineage: Eukaryota > Fungi > Ascomycota > Dothideomycetes > Pleosporales > Didymellaceae > Ascochyta > Ascochyta koolunga. The sequence goes on from JANLCG010000007.1 coordinate 1,564,993, forward strand.
TAACGTTAACTTAGTTGCCCTTTGTACAGACAAACCTAGTACTTAAGTCTCCTTCTTTGCTCTATATTTAGTAGTAGGTTAAACTATTTGCAGTATATTTAATCCTTGCTTAGGCGTTAGCTAGGAAAGGGTTCCCTAGGATAATTGCGTTTGTGCAGTGTTCTATAACAAAGAAGTTTATGCAGACAACAATTAAGCTAACTTGTACTAGTACACCCTAGACTATGCCTGTAAAGCCTCTAGAGGTGCTATTTGCTAAAACTATTTTAGCCTTCTATATCTTACGCAGAAGAGTAGCTATTAGTAGCATTGCTGCATCTACAGTCTCCCTCTAAATAGTGTTTAGTTCTGCTCCTAAGTCTAGCAGGCAGAGAAAGTAACTGTTGCCTATATTAACAGGTACTTTAGGACAGTCTTAGCAAATGTGCTTAATCCCTACTTGTCTATTATACTCTCTCTAATCAGCAGTATTTAATAAGAGCTTAGTCTCTACTAGGCTTAACTCTTTATAGGTATCTTTAATTGTCTATTAAATATTGCTAACTTCTAGATTAGTCTAGTATACTACTAATATCTAAAAGTAGCGCGCAACTCTTCCCTGCTATCCTTCTACCAGCACGTAATTAGGAACTAGCTAAGCATTTATGCTAAGTACTCTTAGTCTAAGTACTAGTCAGCTTATCTCTTCCTTAGAATTACTATTAGATGCTTCCCCTATAGCGTTAACTTACATCTCTTTAAAGTCTTCTTAGGGGTAAGTGTTAAGGAACAACTTCTTCTTTACCTCTACTATGTTCCTAATAAGCGTGCTTACTAGAAGAGACACTTATATTAATAAGATCCTAGATATAACTTTATCTATTAAAGCTAGTATCTTTTTAGCATAGCAAATCTTCTTTAGTGCTAATTCCTTACGCTAGGGACTTCTAAACAACTTGCGCATAGCTGCATTAAGCATTTCCTAATTAACTATAGGCTATACCTGCTACTTAGGCATATCTTAGTGCTGCCTTCTAGGCTAAATTAATACTTTCTCTGCTGTCTGCTTTATAATTAATAGCTGTACTAGCTTTGCAACCTTAGGAGTTCTAAGGACCTTTCTATTAATTAGCCTGCAGATAGCAGAATCTTTCTAGATTGCTGCAGCTCCTATAATTACATTAATACTTAATATATTATTAATATCCTCTGCAGCTTCTTTAGAGATTTCCTAAAAGGCATAGTAGTCCTCTGCTGTAATCTTGCCTAAGTCTTAATTAGGAGCAAATATAGTAGTAACAGCATTATTCTATATTAGCTTGCCTAGGTAGGCGTTCTAATTAGCCTTTGTAACTAGGGGGTTAATGTCCTATTTTAGCTAGCTCTACTTAATATGCAAAAGGATAGTTTCTAGCTATCTACAAGGTCTAAGGTTAAGTACCCTGCCCTAAGGGTTATCTTAGGTCCCCTAGATAAGCTGTTAGTTACTATCCTAATAGCACTAGCCTCGCTCTATAAGCTAATTCATAGTTAGGCAGTCTAATTTGCTATAGCTAGTAGTATTGCAGACAAAGTAGGCAAAGGTTAGTTAGGGCTAGTAATTGCTTTGCAATTGCTAATTCTAATTGCTATTATTGTATAGTGTAGCTAATTAATTGTTGCTTTAGTTTTGCTGGGTTAAATTAATAGTAGCAACTTTCTTATTAGATAGTCTCTAAGCGTGCATTGCTACAGCCTAGTTCAAGAGGAGTTCAGCCTCTCTTAGGGTCTATTAAACTAATATAAAGTCAGCCTTACTAAGCTTTAGTTACAAGAGCTTCTTAGTAAGGTAGTTAACCTCCTGCTAAGTAGGTAGAACTCCTAGTGGCGATTAACGCTTGCTTTTTGCTGCCTTAGCAGGTTTAAACAGGCAAGGTGCTCTTAGAGCTACTACTGCTAGGTAAAGAACGTTATTAGGCGTAACTAAAGGTAGCAATGCCTTCTTGTAGGCAAGAGGCTTAAACTCTTGTACAGGGTTAAACTTCCTTGTAGCTTCTGCTAGGTTTAGCATACAGGCCTCTTCTTTAATGTCTATTTAGTAACTAAGGTACTAGCTAATCTGTTTAAAGCTAAATTCCTAAGGTCTTTTTAAAGAAAGGTTAAACCTCTAGAGGATCTTTGTTGAATAGGCGAACAGTAGTCCCTTAACTAGGTAGAAACCCTTATTGTCTAGCTCTACTATGCTAGCAGCAATGCATTGCTCTACTCTAATTAAGTATTCTTAAAGGTATTCTTAGATGTTTAGTTTATCCCTTAATTGGCAATCGCGCAGCTACTATTAGAAAAACTTAGGTTGTTCCTCTTGCTAGGCACTATTATTGCTTCTAAACTTGTGTCTAAGACCCTCTTAGAGCTTCTCCTAATTATAGTCTTAGAGAGCCTCTTGGTACTCCTCTAAGTATTAGATAATTTGCTTCTGCCTCTCCTAGCAATAGGTAATAATCCTTTAGATTTTATTATTGTTAGTAAAGCTGTAGTGTAGCGCAACCTCCTTGTAGCGTTCTAGGAAGACTGTTACGTTAGCCCCTAAGAAGCTAGGTACGTATTTAGTTAGGAATAGTGCCTAATTAAGCTTCGCTTGTCCTTAGGCTAACATTGCAATTGCGCTTGCAATGCTTCCTATAAAAGCCTTTATGCTTTCTAAGTTAACGTTGTTCTACTGCTAAGCCTTCTACAGTAGCTTTATATTCTTATCTTTAGTAATTAATAAGGCTTTAGGGTTAGGCTCGCGCTATTCTTAGTGTGCCTAAGTTAAACTAGCTATTAGGGGTAGGAAGGACGCGAAATTACTAGTTAAGGCACCTTTAGAAGGCGTGCCTTGATTTAAAATGCCTTTAATAGGCCTCCCTAAAAGCGACAGATACGTTAGATCAGTTCCTAACATCCTATTAGTAGGGAAAAAGAAGTAGAATAGTACTGTAAAAAGACAAACTAAAGTAAAGACTGCTAAAACTGTTTTAGTAATAAAAGATAGGAGTTAACTAAAAGCAAGAGCAACTTAGTGCTCTAAGAAGTAAAGTAGAAAGACTGCTAGAAGTGCTGATCGCAACACTTAAGGGTACTCCTAGAAACTTATCTAGTTACTCTCTAATCTCTTATTGCATAGGCAGTTGTTAGTATTCCTCTTCTTTTTAAATTGCTTTCGCTATGTCTTATAACTTGCATCTCTTCTTTTTTTCTAGGGACTATCCTATTGCTTTTAATAACCTTTTGTTATCTCTGCAATTACTCCTTGTAGTAGTAGTGTCTTTGCTCTTGCGTAGAATTAGCCCTTCTATAGCCTTGTTAGGGGCTTTATAGCTCTTCTTAGGGTTCTAGCAAGTCCCTCTTAAACTCTTTGTTACTAGCTTTCTTAAAAACTTATTACCTTCTGCACAGCTATTGCTGCAGAAGTAATTGTTAAGTGTGCATAATAGTAGCGCGCAGCCCTCCTAAGGCTAAGGCTGTAGGTTTAAGTCCTACATTAGTTACTAATTGTAGAGGAGTATTATGCAAATACATCTTAGGCACGTGTAGTTTAATACCAGGTTAGAGGAACAACATAATAAGTTAAAGTAGTCTATTAGTGTGTTGTTGTTAGTTTTTACTTTGTTGCCCCCTAATTACCTTTCCTTAACCCTAGTACAGTACCTGTAGATTACATAACTAGCTTCCAACTGCCACTTAGATCTTAACACCACGTTTCTCTACTACACTAGGCATCTATTTTAATAATAAAATGTACTCTATATAGCTATATCTAGAATTTCTTAAGAGCCTAGACAACTACTTTACACTCTAGTTTAGTTAAGTGCTAGTTAGATTTAGCTTTTAACTAGAGTATACTTTTAAATTAGCAAGGGTAACGCTTGCTATCTAGACCTATCTATTCTAGACAAGCGCTAGCTCCTTATTACTAGCGTCTACTAACATAAAGATAGTTAACCTACTAGTGTATAATATAGCTATTAGCGCTAGCGCGCTTATAATATAAGTCTTTAGAGCAGCTATAGCTTAGTATTCTATATTTCTCTATTCCTATTCTATATCTTTCTTTATAAGCTTAAATAGGGGTTTAGCAAGAATAGTAAATAACAGGACCTAGATACAATAGTAAACATAAATGCCTATAAACATTTAGACTTCTTTTAGGTTTTAGCACTCTAGCTAGGTAGTAATTTTTGCTATCTTGTCTTAGCTAGGGAAGTAGCTGTCTGCGCTAACTTTGTAGCTAACTACAGTTAACCTATTGTAACCCTAGTAGCATTTTATCCCTAACACTGTAGCACTAGCCCTTTCTATGTTAGCTAGGGCAGCATCTAGCTGCTAAATATACTCTAGAACATAGCGTCTAACGCTAGGGAGCGACTCTTCTCTATTATAGTTGGTTTTTAGACCTCTACTAGTAACATTGTCTAGAAAGGGTAGAGTGTTTAGCTAGTAATCCTTTAGTATCTTAATTATTGTTCTTTAAAATACTGCTACTAAATTAGTAGCTCCCTAGACTAAGGTATATAACTAAAGTAGACTAACTAGTGTTATTACTACTATTATGTCCCTACTGTCTTTGTAAAGGGTAATTTAGTTGTATCCTAAGAAGAAGTCTATTAGTAACAGGATTTTGCAGCCTGCAAACTTCTCTAAGAACTTATCTACTGTTAGTAGTGTTCTAGCATCCCTAATTAACACCTTATTTATGTACTATGCGTTGTTAATAAACTAGAAAGAGCTAGCCTTCTTTACTATAAGGTGCTATAGGTTTCTATATTAACTATTATATCTCTCTAGTGTTCCTCTCTCTAAACGTTCTAGAAGCATCTTTACTAGCTCTCCTTCCTAGCTCCTTGCTACTAGGAATGCTTTAACCTGCTAGGCTTTATAAGGTATAGTCTTAATCTTATAGGGAGGTGTTACCTCCTTCTATATTTAGCCTAATTTAGAAAATGTAAAGGTAATAGCTGCCTCTCTATTTATAATTATTTTAATAAACAGTTTCTTTTTGTAGGGAAGAAGCGCCTTACTAAACTTCTAGCTCTTTAGTCTTTCTAGATTAAGTCTTATACCTCTTAGGAATGCTGTATACCTTTGTTTAAATAGGTAATTAAAGGGTCTAATATCTAGAGGTTGCAAGCTATAGAAAAGTTGTTATTATTTAATTACAAGCTGCTTCTAGTCTTCTTAGCTAAGTTCTATTAGCTCTGTTACCCTTAGCTTATTAACTAGCCTAACTTTTACCCCTACTCTTTTGTATAAGGTGTTAACCTCTCTACTATCTTCTTTCTACTAGCTTATTAGCTAATAATCTGTATACTCTTGTTGTTTGTCTAAAAGGCTTAGCTCTACTATTAACGTAGCAACGTCTTTGTTAAGATCTATCTAGCTTTTATCTTCTCCTAAGGAAATCTACCTAACTACCTTATAATTGCTAGAGTTAAATATTCTTTAAGTAATATCTTTAATACTCTTACACTCCTTAGGATCGCTAGCATAGAGGTGGCTGTATCCTACCTATGCTAAGCAGCATAACTAGTTGTTAGAATTAAGGTTTTCTACACTGCAGGCGCCTCCTGCCTTAATTAAGAAGGCCTCCTGTCTTTTCCTGTAGTAGATTCTACTAAAGTTAAGTAATAAGGAGCTAGATTAGACGCTATAAACGCAGTATTCCTTAAGCTATTATCTAACATAATATAACAGGTAGAGTGTCTAAATATATTATATTAAATAGCTATGCAAGAAGACGCACACTACAGAGTACTAAGTATTACTAACCTTATAAGGTTCTGTACTATCTAGAAGTAGGTAAGTGTAACTACTTTGCTAATCTTAACTAGGACGTTCTATGCTGTGCTAATAAAGGAGTCTATACTCCTGTTAGCTATAACAACACCCTACTCCTTGCTAGAAACATAGCTTATTTCCTTATAGACTAACCTAAGTGCCTATAACGCACTAAATTAAAGTAAGTTTATCTAGGCGCCTATATTAATAAGGTAGTTAACGCTATAATTTCTAATCTGCGCCTAGTATGTTAGAAGGTCTAGGTAGACAACCCTCTCTAACCTAAGCTCTAATATTAACTTAGCAATATTGTTAGGTAGGTCCTTATTATGCTAACTATCTCTATCTCCTTCTACTACATAACAAAGCTAGACAGCGCATTCTAATACTAGGTTACAAAATCTACTATTTGCTAGGGTAGATAGTAGGGCTAGCCCTACCGCACAGTGCCTTACGCTAGTGTAGACCCTAGAATTTTTAAACTAATTAGGAGTTAGTAGGTTTAACCTGTTATCTTCTAATTAGCCCTAGTATAAAGTTTAGCTAGTAGCTATATTAACGCTTCTGCTTATATCTAGCTCTAGTTGTGTCTTTCCTATAAGGTTCTGTAGGAGAGTCCTAACTAATTCTTAGGAGACTAAATCTCCTATAGTAATTCCTCTTACTTCTTATAGTAAGATAGCTAAAGGAATCTTTAACAGCTTTAGGCGCAGGAGGCTAGCAAGCTCTTTATTATTTAGGCTTCCCCCTAGGTTTTCTTTCCTCTAGGGACAGTTATAGGTATATCCTCTATAACTCTTCCTTGCAGTAGTAGTCTAACAACAGGGTATAGATTATTATAGGGTCTGCTCTAGAACAGGATAGTAAAAGGGTCCTCTAGCACCTTAGTAACACTAGGCTAGAGGTCCCTTTAGACTTAATCTTCCCTTACTTAGCTATATAGCTACTCTGTTAATCCTTTGCTTAGTAGAGGGTTAGTATTAGACAATTACTTTTATACGTTTCTGCCTTGTGTCTTGTTAAGAACTTAGTTAACTAGTCTCTCTAATAGTTTTTATAACCTAGTAGCTGCGCTAACTAAGGACTTAGTAGAATAAGCTCTAAGGACAATATCTTAGCTGTTAATGTAATCTAGGCTTAGCACCTCTACGTAGTCTAGTCCTAGGAGTTTAAAGTTTCTTAGGGAAGACATAGAGTTAGGATAATACTAGCTGTTGCTAGTTGCTATTAGTGTGCTAATACTAGCACCTTAATTTAGCTGTCCTCTATTTTATGTAGATAATGTTACCTGTTAAGAGCTGTATGCTGTCCCTCTTAGTCTAGAGTCTACTCTGCTAAATCTGTTAGGTTTAACTAATAAAGCTAGCTAGTCTAGGACGTCCTAGGAAATCTTAAAATACTTAAGGATTTTCTATTTTAACTAGCTTAGTTAATAAGTTAGTAGAACTAAACCTAGGATAGCGTTAAGCTACTTATATACTAGACTAAAGTAGTACGTCCTCCTATTGCTTTTATAGTTATAGTAGTAACTATACTATCCTATCCTAACTAAGGCCTAGTAGAGCTTACAGTCTTAAGATTTGTAATTTAGTTTATTATATATAGTATAGGAACTGTTGTACTCCTAGCCTTAGTAGTATAAAACACCTCTGCTAGGATCTACATTCCTCTAGGAACAGGAGACAAACAACCTGTTATTATGTTCTAAGACCTTGCCTGCCTTAGTAGCATGTGCTACAAAGTAGGTATAGTTAGTTAGGTTACGTAGGATTTTCTTAATCCTATTATTAGAATTTATAAGAGAGCTAACCTTAGTAAGGGACAGTTTCTAACTATCTATAGCCTTTACAAGCTTATTAACACTTTTATCTACCCCTAGAGGCAGGGAATTTCTAGACACTGTCTTACCCTCTGCGAGATGTCTTTTAGCCTAGTCTACTATACTATAGTAATCTACTAGGTTTCTAGTGCTATTTATTATGCGTCTTACTTCCTTAGTCTAGCTATTATCTTTTATTAGTAATAAATCTTAGAGACCCTGTTATTATTCCTAGACTCTTTTAATAAACTAATATATTAGTTCTAACTTAAATAAAGATTAATCCTTTATTGCTAGGCTGTTTAGCACATTAAATAGGACTAGATCCTTGTCTTCCTTAGGGAGGCCTAGGAAGAAGAAGTAACCCTTCTTAAGGGTTAAGATTTGTTTATTCTTCTAGCAGGCATTACTGTACACTACAAAGTTAGTATAGTAGTTAGAGAGTCCTAGAAAGGATTAAGCAGTCTCTTGCACATATGTCTCTATAAAAGCTTAGGTACCTATTTTCTAGGAGGTGTCCTAGTCTCTCTAATGTTCTTTTATAGCTAGTTGTAGTTTAATCTAGTCTCCCTCTAAGAACAGCTTTAATCTCTTTATAAATCTTTAATAGTAACTTTTATAGTAGTTAGGAAGGACCTTAACCTTTTGCTAGTCTGTAAAACCCCTATTATTTACTATTTAATTAAAGTTATCTAGGAATTTAGAGACCTCTTCTCTATTAAATAGGAGGTGATTGGCTCTTCCTCTTATAGGAACTAGGACCCTATCTTATAATTAACTGTCCTAAGACAGGTTACTAAGGCAGGACCCCTTAGGAGTTCTATTAATTCCTAAGAGTGAAGGGATATATATAGACATAGTTTAAATACAGTAATAGTATTAGTTCTAAGGGTACTTTTTCTTTTTCTTTCTTCCTTTTTTCTTAGTTCTTAGAGTTTTATATGCTCTTATAGAGCGTTAATTCCTAGGCGCATAAGCCCTAGGCTAGGACCCTATTAGCTAATAATATATTTAGCTAATAGTATAGCAGAAGAATTGTTTAGTATATCTATACAATCCTAAGATAGAAATAGCTATCTTGTATTATTAGATAGCTATCTAGCAATTCTAGAGGTATAGTTTCTTTTAGGGTTAAAATAATGCCTACTATTAATACTAGTGTTCTAACTAGAGTAACCTGTAGATAGCTACTATTTGTTACTTATGCCTAAGGCGTCTATTAGAGTGCTGTAGCATAAGAATAGCTATATTATCTATGTCTTTGTTGTTTATTACTTATACCTAAGGCGTCTATTAGAGTGCTGTAGCATAAGAATAGCTATATTATCTATGTCTTTATTATTTATTACTTATGCCTAAGACGTCTATTAGAGTGCTGTAGCATAAGAATAGCTGTATTATCTATGTCTTTGTTGTTTGTTACTTATGCCTAAGGTGTCTATTAGAGTGCCGTAGCATAAGAGTAGCTGTATTATCTGTATCTTTGTTTAATAATTAGTTCCCCTACATACTATACTGTTGTCCCCTAGTTAGGTTACTATTTTATTCTAGCATAAAGTGCTTAACCTATTAGTATGTAGAGGACAGAGGAGCTACATTGCTGTGCAAGAAACTATAGATATAGGTTACGCAGATAAGTTATAAACTTTATTTCTTTGTAGTAGTATATAATAGTCTAGGAGGCTTTGTCTAAACTTCCTATCATTCCTTTATATACTAGCGCTACTTACCAGCCTTAGCATCCTAAGTAACTGCCAAGGCAGTTACTCTGTGCACTAGCACACTATCCCTAATATATATTAACAGTATGCATAAATATTTTAGGAAGAGCTAATAGCAAAAGTGTTACCTAAGTATAAACCCTAGGATTATAAGATTAAGTTACAGGAAGAAAAGGATCTACCTTTTAGGCTAATATATAGAATGTTAGAAAAGGAACTTAAAGTATTACGCGTATACATTTAAGAGAATCTTAAGAAGGGATTTATCTAAGAATTAGAATTACTAGTAGGATTCCTAATACTCTTTGTAAAGAAGAAAGATAGCATACTAAGACTATGCATAGACTACTACAAGCTTAATAACATTACAATTAAAAATTAATACCTATTACTAAATATTCTAGAGTTACAGGATTAGTTAGACAGAGCTTAATACTTTACTATATTAGACCTAAGAGGAGCGTACAACCTTATATAGATAAAGGAAGGTAAGGAATAGAAGATAGTGTTCTAAACACGCTATAGCTATTATAAGTACTTAGTTATACCCTTTAGGCTTACTAATACACTAGCTACTTATTAGGCTCTAATTAACAACGTGTTAAGAGCATATCTAGATAAGATAGTAGTAGTATACCTTAACAACATCTTAGTATACTTAAAACCCCTTAAAGAACATATTTAGTATGTAACTAAAGTGCTTAAATGCCTATAACAGGCAGACCTATAACTTAAACCTAAGAAATATAAATAGCATAGAGACAAAGTAGAGTTCCTTAGCTATGTTGTAGGAAGACATAGAGTAAAAATAAGCAATTTAAAGATTAAGGTAGTAAAGGATTAGCTAACACCTAAAATAGTTAAGAACATTTAAGAGTTCTTAGAGTTTATTAACTTTAACTAATACTTTATTAAAGACTACTCTCTTAAAGCCTTACTACTTATAAAGCTTATATAGAAAGCCACACTGTTTAAATAAAGATAGGAGCAAGAAGACTCCTTCTAAACGCTTAAAGTAGTATGTGTAGAACTACTAATAATAGTTACATTTAGAAATAATAAACTACTAAGAATTAAAACTAATGCCTTAGACTTAGCCTTAGGAGCATGCATTACGCAAGAAAGAGATAGCAAATAGCACCTAATAGCCTACTATTCCTAGAAGTTTATAGGACTAGAGGAATATTATAATATGCATAACAAGGAACTTATAGCAATTATATTAGCACTATAGCACTAGAGGATCTACGCAGAAAGCTGCTTAGAACTTACTATCTACACAGACTACAAAAACCTTATATATTTTACTACTACAAAAGTACTAAATAGAAGATAAGTATAATAGTTAGAATTGTTAGAATAGTACAAGTTTAAGATACTGTACACCTTAAGCAAGGACAATAGTAGAGCTAATACACTTAGTTAACAATATAACCTTACTAGAAGTAAGACAATTAACAAAAGCGCTATACTTAGAATTAATAAGGATAGATTATTAGGACCCTTATAGTAACTTAATAATATAATATATATCTAACAAAAACAGCGTATACTGCTATAAGTACTAGAGGAACTTTAGGAGATAGTTATAAGCAATTACTATAATAATCTGCTCTATAGACACCCTATAGTTACTAGGACAATAGAACTTATTAAGCAACACTATAAGTTTAGCAACATAAAGGACAAGGTTACTAAATTTATTAAGAATTATGTGTAGTGCTAGAAGAATAAATATAGTACCTGTAGTAAGTATAGAGAAATGCAAGCTATAGAACTACTAACAGCTCTATAGATAAATATTATAATAGATTTTGTTATATAGCTGCCTATCTCTAAGGACCCTATTATAGGATATGCCTATAACTTAATATTTGTTGTAGTAGACAGATTTACAAAGTATGCTAAGATAATACTATTTTAACATAGTTACACTATAGAACAGCTTGCACAAGTGTTTCTAGATTAAGTAATACGCTATTATAGCATTCTAGAGTTAATAATTAGCAATTAAGACAAGCTCTTTACGTTAAATTATTAGACTACGCTGCTAGCAGAAATTAGTACTAAGAAAAAGCTCTTAACTGCCTACTACCTATAGACAGACAGGTAAATAGAAAGAATAAACTAAACTATAGAAACTTACCTAAGGATATACAGTAACTAGTAATAAGATAACTAGGTTTTACTATTACCTATAGCCTAAATCACATATAATAACAAATTATTAGAAGTAATAGGCGCTACACTGTACTTTGTAAACTACAGACAACATCTAAATCTCTTTACTAGAAGTTTCCCTAGTATCTAAACAGAAGTAGTAATATCCTTAGTAGCAAGACTAAAGGAGGTACATTAAAAATTGCTTAAAAACATTACACAAGCTTAGTTAAGAGCAATTTTATATGTTAATAGAAAAAGAAAAATAACACCTTAGCTAAAAAGGGGGAATAAAGTCTACCTCCTTACAAGGAACTTACGCATACAGTAACTAATAAAAAAACTTAATTATATTAAGGTTAGCCTATTTTATATTTTAGAGCAGATAAGCCTAGTAAACTATAGACTAGATCTCCTAAAGGATGCAAAGATACACCTAGTATTCTATATATTACTATTAGAACTAGCTAACCTAAGAATGCTAATCTAGAAAGACTTCTATTACTAAAGGGATAGTAACAACAAATAGGAAGTTAAAAAAATAATACAACATTAAGGAATTAGACTAGACAAGGAATATCTAATTAAATAGTTAGGTTACCTATATTTAGAAAACACTTAGGAACTAGTTATAAACCTTATAAATTGCTAACAACTGCTAAACTAGTACTAAAGTTTATAGAAGTATTAATTAGGTTAAGGATAGCCTATATAGCTAGAGAATAACCTATTAGCGCGTCTGTAGCTAGATAGTTTAACTCCTCTGCTTAGACATCCTTACCTAACTCCTCTAATTTGTTTACTAAATATTTAGCCTTTTAATGCGCTCTATCCTTAGCCTACGTAGGAATCTTCTTATTATATAGTAACTACGCAATTACTTTAGTAAGTAGCTTTTTATCTACTTCTACTTTTACTTTATACTCCTTATAAGTATAGTCTAGTAACTCCTAAGACAAGTTTACGCATAGACAACTAATACGTACACACTTAGAACACTTTAGATAATATAAACCTTTTAATGCTATAATAAAGCACCCTTAGTTATTAGTAAAATAATAATTATAGGGTATATTAGTAAGGGTTTTATGTTATTAAATTTCTAGAGTAAGGCGTAGTTGTTTCTTTTAAGAATTAGAAGATATAACAAAGGCTAAACCTTAAGACAAGATGTAGGGCACGCTTATAAAAGACATAATTATAATTTAAGACAAATCTAATAGAGGAGAGAGATAGTGTTATAATCCTAGATCTTTATAACTAATTATTCTAGTAATCTCCTAAATATAGCCTGCAATAGGCTAGTAACAAATAACACATAGAACAGATTATGTAACTAGCTTATAAGTAGATCTATAAGCTTACGCCTTAGCGCGTAAGAAGGATTAATATATATAATTAGCTTATAAAGCTTATAGTAAGCTACGTAAGATTTATAGCTTAGTATTACAAGCTTACGCTTTAATAAGTAAGCTCTAGGATCCCCCTATAGTATATAGCCTAGTAGGAACGCAACTCTTACAGTTTGTGTTTAACCTAAGTTACAACCTTAATAATACATTTGTTACTTAGAACTTAACCCGCACTTAATATAGATTAATACTAGATACTCTTTAGTGTACCCTTTAATTATTACAAGCTTTGTAAAGAAAGTAGGGGGAGGACAAAGCTACTTTCTTCCCTAATCTAGAAGACCTAGACTAACTAGACTAGGTAATTTCTAAATAAGGAAGCGTATAGCCTAATAGAGTAAAGATAAGATAATATAATAATATAGACAAGTTATTATATTAAATGCTAGGTACAGAACTTTGAGAGAGGACAGCAGAGATACTTATACTCTGCTTCTCTCTCTTACATTATTAAGCAGAACATTCTAGATGTCTCTTAGATTACTAATTAGTAATCTATCTCTTAGAGACACGTAATCTTATAGTAAAGACTACGTATACAGCTTACGTGTACAGTAGATTACGTAGCTAGACGCGTAATCTACTCTAATTATAGAAAAGAGTGACGTTATCTAAGTTTTATAGAGATCTTACTTTCTTAGAGAAAATAGAAAGTTAGATATCTCTAGATCGGCACTAGATACGTGCTTAGTAAGCACAGCATCTTAATCCTCTAGTCTTATACAATTATATAATAATAATTACATAAGCCTAGCCACTAAGCCCAATTAGGAAATTGCATTTATAAAGATTATTAGAGAAGTTCTAATAACTTTACAAGCTTTGCTTAGGTAATTACTTTGTTTCACACCCTGCTCTAGTACTTATCTCCTAAGAACTAACTAAGTAGTGTTTACAGTCTTTAACTAAAACACAACTTTAACAGCTGTTAATAGAGGCTTAAACAGCACTATATTAAGTAGTTAAAGCGTCTGTTACGATCCCTGGCACGTACACGGACTGCTAGGACCCCACAACTAATGCGGCACAGTTATTACAAGTAGTACACTTGGAATATGCTGACATGTATCAGTACAGTAGCATAGGAAGGACTGATCGCACTTATAATCACGTGATGTGATCAGTGCTTAGCAATGATTAGTACAATCAGTGATCAGTATAATTAGTGTGATTAGTACTAATTACTTTGCAGGAATAAGAACATCTTACTAAGTATATAGTACAGTAGGAACACAACTCTTATAGTTCGTGTTTAACCTTAAGTTTTACCTAATTAATACATTTAATTATTTAGAACTCTTAACCTGTACTTAGAATAGATAGTCTATTCTATACTCTCTAGTACATCTTTAATCATCACGAGCTTTGCTTAGGTAATTACCTTGTTTCACTCCTGCTACCGCACTTATCTCCTAAGAACTAACCTAGAAGTGTTTATAGTCTTTAACTAAAGCACAACTTTAACAGCGTCTAGGTTAAGTAAGTAGGAGGTATAGCTAGGAGTATCTTATACTTATTATAATAGTTAATAAAATCTATTGTTACGTGTAATCTATAGCTATCTAGTATTAATAGCTGCTACTTTTATTGTGCCTTAGCCTTTATATAGCAGTTAAACACCTATTTAAGCTAGGCAAGGCCTATATTACTATTTAACTACCCTAAATTAGATAACGTAACTATTATAGAGTATACCCCTAGTTTAATTTTAGCTACCTAGTCTAATTTAATGCTTGTATTAGCAGACTTGTAGATAAGGCCTAGCAGCAGTGCTAATCTATTAGCGCATACACACGCTATAAGCATCTACTAATTCTAGTTACTATCTTAGATAGATGCTGTAACCTCCCTCTTTATCTATATATATTTGCTAAAGATATGTTTTATCCTATCTATAATCCTAATTATAAAGCTCTTCTTTTCTATATTATATATATAGTAAGCCTTAATTAAGTATTTAGCAATTTTGTGCTATAGTAGGTTAAAATAAAGCTTGTATTTATTGTAGGAATTAGCGTTGTAACGCTAGCAATCTATCCTAGTAGAGTAATGTGAGGACTTCAGCTCGAACCCACTGAGCCACACTGCCCAAAAAGGTACAGTGATCCAATAGATGGATGGACTGAGGCTCGAATAGTATATACCCGTGACAAGTAACGCAAGATAAGATAGATAGAGTACTTATTAATAAAGCACGTAACCTAGCTCTTAGAGACTAGCATTTAGGCTACTAGCAACGCTAAATTCTATATTATCTCTTATATAGGAGGTAAATAACAGCTAGTAAGCAATTCTATGTACTTTACAAGCTCTATCTCCTATTGTAGGTTAAGACGTTGTTAATTAATGTCCTTAGTCTCCTAGGCCCTAGGGTCCCTATACGCGCTTGTGTCTCTAGGCTAGAGTTGTACAATTAACACCAAATTTAGTAGCAAAATGCTAGTATATAAGTTTTTACCTAGTTCTAGCGTATTACTTGCTGTAAGCGCGTTGTTAATAGCTGTTATAGTTGTTGAGATAAGACGCATCAAAGTATGGTGTAGTTTTGATGATTTGGTTGTTGCGCGAATCTGGTCGTTGCGCGCACGGACATGGTACCCGTTTTTCCTTCGAGCCTGAGAATTAAAGAACACATGATCACGAGGGCAGACCCAAGAACACCGCAAGCTCGCACCTGACGCAGATCACCGATTTTTTAACTATGAATAAAACCGCCAAAACTATTCCATGGGATCCGAACTCCACGAAGTTCCCTACCAGAAGTGAGCTTCCTGCCATCCCTGGGGCACCTAAAGAAGCTGCGTGGGTATGGGGCAACGATGACTACGTATGATCCATATATTGCTTGTGGTGCTGGTATATACTCATAGCGAACAGATCGGACGTTTGAATCTCCTCACACCGACGCGCGTAGCTGCTGCGGCTAAAGAGATCATATCTGGTGAGATTGTACCTGTCAAGTGTGTAAAGCCAACAATTGTCGCCGAAGCAAGACTAAATAAACTTCAGTCTTCCCTTGAATGTGCCTGGTCAGCCAGCATTCGGTCGTGAACCATTCAAACATGAGATCAAGACCCTCATAGAAGGCATCGCATATGACGACCTCTACCACATGAATACGCAGTCCGGGACTCAATGGGACGGCTTCCGCCACTTTGCCCACATCGCCACCCGATCGTTCTACAACGGGACCAAAAGCTCGGACATCACCGGTCCGGGTGCAAACCACAAATGTTCAATTCATCACTGGGCAGACCACGGCGTTGCAGGCCGCGGCATTCTGCTTGATTACCGAGGCTATGCGCACAAGAAAGGCATCAATTACGATCCCTATGACTACTACCCCATCTCATGGGAGGAACTATACCAGTGTGGAAAAGATCAGGGTATTGATATCCGCCCCATAGCTCAGGGTGGTGACATCAAGATTGGAGATATGCTGTTCATTCGATCAGGTTGGAAGGAAGCGTATGACAGCAAATCCGATGATGATAGAACGAAAGCCGCGACGCGACATGGTCCCAATGGCGAGGATGGTGGGCGGTATGCTGGCGTGAGCCAGGAACAGAAGGTCCTGGATTGGTTGCATGATTGCTACTTCGCAACGGTTGGCGGTGATGCACCAGCGTTTGAGGCGTGGCCGACGCACCAGGATTATTACTTACATGTAAGTCATGGCGTTTGAGCTGTAGCTCTATAATTACTGTTTGCACATTCTAACAGATGACAGGAATACATTCTGGCGCTCTGGGGTAAGTTGCTGCATCCGTACCGTGGCCTGGTTTTCACTGATTATACATTCTAACACATGACAGGAATGCCGTTGGGTGAGATGCTTGATCTGGAAAAATTGGCGCAGACATGCAGGGAGAAGAACAGATGGACCTTCTTCTTCACAAGTGCGCCGGCAAACTGTCCGGGGGTGTGAGTTCGCATGTCAACGGGACTGCTATCTTTTAGAGGCAGATGAAAATATCCAGATTCCAGTTGACATTGTAAAAGATATGTACCCGTGCACTCATGACATACTGTACATCCGCTCGAGCAAAGTACTGGTTACCCAATCGGCGCTTTCTTAGAGCAGCATCTCCCACGCCTCGATTAGACTCAGGACATGCTCCAGGGCATTTTACGCTCCTCTCATAAATTAAGGCTACCTCAGCTTCCATGGGAGGGCACTCGTACATAGCGCTGCCAGGAAGCTCAGCAGTAAAAATGCCAATGGCGTGATTAGGTGGCTCTGAGTGGAAGGCTGTCTTGGAATCTGGCATTTCACTTTTTATTTCGCAACCAGCATAGGAATCGCAGCAGGGCTTCTTTCCATATTTTGACCTCGAGAAACTGGCGAGTTACCTAGCGTTCTGGTCAAGTCGAACATCGCCTTTGTCAAGTTATGAACGTGGCTATTTCGTGACCTTGTCTTACCTGGTCTGAAGTGCGGTTGGCAAACGCCCCGCCTTTGCGCTTGCCTAGACCTTGCTTCACGGCGTGGGTTCTCTCTCCACAGTCAGCCCATCCTCCAATTTCTTGAACCCCACCCAAGTCCTGCCTGTCTTTTCCCTCAGCACTCGATTGGCATCAGCACTCCGTTTCTTCCAGTCAACGCTCTTGACATAATTGTGCATAACATTGTCCACGACCCCTCTATATCTCTAGCAGGCAGCTCGCGAGCTTCTGCAAGTTTCCTTTCTTTCCGCACATCCGCTGGGATACACTTGTCTTTTAGCAAGCTTCTTTATTGCCATGTACATGATAATCACAACCTGACTGCACAGCTGGATCTGTCTTTCGGTCGAGTTGCTGCAGCGTTGTCTGAAGTGCAAGTTGAGATAACGACGCTGGTATGTTGAAGTTATTGAGATATTGACGGTCAACTTCGGAAGCACCAATGAAGCGATCGACGACGAATCTCTTCAGTGAATTTGGTATTCTTTCCCGTTTTCCTTCGAAGCGGTGAGCGATCGTTTCGACATCCGGACATGTACCTGGTCCAAGTCTCTCCGCCAGTGTATCCATGACTATGTCAGCAAATCCCGGCTCTGCAATGATGCAGCCTTACAAATGCAGATTAATAAGCGACCGAAATGTCATCCAAAAATGCGGCTTGTCTATGTTATCTTGATAATAAGGTACTATGCTGCCAGCGTGCAAGTAGATCTTGTACGACTCGAAAGCTTGCGGATCAAGCTCGGAGAAATGACAAAGCGTGCCATCCTAGGCATTCAACCCACTATTATAAGCGGCAGGGTCGGCGAAACGGGAATAGCTACATGTGAAGTAGGGAGATATTAGATCTTGCCGATCGATGAGCAGTTTGAACTCTAGACGTGGACGTGATGCTGCGCTCACGTAATTAACAACTGGCCTACTTTCTTTTAATTTTGCACTCGTGAGCGATAGGCCGGCATTTAAACCCTTTGAAGAAAAGTATCCAGGAATGGGTGTTGTTGGGCAACGAACTTGATCGTGGTGAGTCCCTAAATTGGCATCAAACTTGGCGGCTGGGGCAAGTTTGGAACCGAACTCTTCATGCTTGTTACTGGGAAGATCCGGAGATGTGCTATCGTTGGAAACCTTGCGGACCTCGTGTACTATGAAGCTCTTAAGTGAAGGTCGAGGGGTGTAGTATTCTAATGGGAAGGAGCCATTTTCATTTCTTGCTTCTGAAGCTGCTTCGTCGTGCATGACAGGCGCTATGCTTCCTTGTTCTATAGAAGCAGCTTTTTTTGATGGTATCGCCATTCATTCTGAGCTCATTCCTACCCCTGAGGTACTTCAGTATCCGTGGCATCGAGTCGTCTTGCCATCCTACCACTCCGTAGTGGTGGGCTTTGTGAAAGTATCAAGGAGGGAATATTTGCAGCAGGTTCTGGAAGTCGGTGGTTTGACAGATCTGAAGCTGTGTACGTGAGAGCAATTGCAATCACAAGAGGTTCCTTGAAAATGTGAAGGTTGCTGATTTTCTGACAACCAATACTGTAATGGCATATGCGCTTATTTGGTGTGTTTCAATAACTAGTCTGAGAAGCAATGGAGAATGGGAAACACCTCATGAGAGTAAACGCATCCACATACACAAACCAATCAAAACGTGTTTGCAGCTCCAGAAACCACCAGCAACGATTAGAAAGCAAGATCATGATAATACATACCGATATATTGTATCGACCTTTGATAGGAATATATTGATCTGCTCCTTCTTATCCAGCAGGCACTCTTTTCAAGCTCGCCTTGTATCATAAGCATGAAAAAATCCACAGGAAATTTTTATTCTTTGATTTTCCAAGATACTGCTCATCTCGATTGTATACGTAGTCGTTCGTGATGTACTGGTTCTGAATGGGGTTGAGTGTGGCATACGTCGTTACCGAATGCTCACGGGGATATTGAATTCTACATCCTGCATGGGCCCAGCCTTGATCCTCTAAACATCGTGTTTGATCTCTAGTGAGAGCGACCACTACTTTGTGGTTTAAGGAGGGTAAAATGGAAGCCTGTCTGCTCAAGCGCAGTGCATGTGGTGCCGCCAGCTGGTGACAGGGAAAGTGCTCTGAATTGCATCGCGCAAATAGCGTCTTACTGCTGATATGAGAAGCCAAATTTTAACGATTATACCAACCCCAAGAATCCTCAAGCTGCTGAATTGTTGTTGTTGGTGGAAACCCATGCGAACGCTCGCACGCATACCAAACCTCGCGCAACTGCTCCTGGTCTTCTCGCATAGGGAAGCGATCGCCTACCAGAGCAATTGCAAAGCAAGCAACGAACTTGCACGGAAAAAAATTTGCGTTCGATTGCGCAACACCACACAGAGTACGAACATCTTCTTGCACCATCCTGTCCACCACGGTACGAGATTGTTTGTGCGCTGGACCGAGCTGTGGGATTGTGGGGTCATGCACAACTAACAGCATGTGAGCAAGTGTGTTGTACTGCGTACCCATCACATGGGATTTCTCATGCAGTCGAATGTCAGGGAAATTCCTTCCGCTGCCGTCTCGGTCCTTTCGATAGTAGAAGGGATCGAAGCTGTCAGGTCTTCGTGTTCTCCAGGATCTGTTCTCGTCCATGAGCTGGCCGTAGCGTGAGACACTATGTCTGTCTCCTCCGAATGCAAAATTGCAAACGTCACCGAGATGAGCAATGGTACGTGTAGCCCATATTGAATCGCTAGCAGGCTCGAGTGATCGATCAGCTGGGAAGATGTGTAGCTGAAAGGCACGTTGCGTCATTAGTGATATCCACAGCTCTTGACGAAAGGCGGCCCAATAGATGGCCTGTCGAAAGCTTGGTCCATTTGTCGCAGCGTATGATTGCTCGGCAGCGCGTATAATAGCCTGAGTTCCAAATAGGTGTCCTTGCGGATCGTTGCCAATAATCGAGATATTCATTTCTTCGAGCAATCGCAAGATGATGGTTGCTGCAAGAAGCGATTCATCCTTGACCGCAATATTGTTATTGTTCAGTGCAGGGATGAGTGTGTCAAAGCAGCGCTGATAATACGCATCCGCAATATACGGATCGAAATCCGTGGTGCGGCTAAGCTGGCGCGCAGATAGAGCCAAGATGGCATTCATCAACGTGCTGTCTTTCTTCGCTCTTTGTACAACATGAACAGCAAAATGGCACTCATTGTCAATCATGTCGAACTGAGGAATGTCAGCAGACACAACACCTAAATGATTTTACTCACAAATAATGCTACGTTCTCAATGTAGTGTCGTAGCAACATGGCCTCTTGTTCGTGCTCAAGAGGCCAAAGAATAGGTTCTCCTGGGGTTTGTTCATAGACGAACATGCGAGCCTCATCCGGGTGTGATATATTCGAGGACGCATGATGGTCGAATGGAGGAGAAATAGTCCTAGGGTGAGACGGAGCCGGAGACTCTGAGTTGAGTAGCGATAGAACTGTGAGTCCTTCTGTGGGTGTAATAACAGAGGTCGGAGATGTGCCTGTATGATTTCCGCCACTTATGGATGAAAGTGCTTGAGGTGAGAAACCTTGTGCGACAGGAGGACTGTAGAATGGGTAGTATACTTCACCTGAGTATTGGGCCCGGATTTCGTTTGACTCATCCAAAAACTGTACTGTTCATGTCTGTTATTATCCTTCATTGCCGCACAGGTAGTGTCTTTCGTACTGCGAGGAGGCATGGATACCCAAGGCTGGCTTTCGCTGAAGGTCTCTTGGATTGAAGACCTCCGAAAGCGCCGTCCAGTCTCGTAGATGCATTGCTTTTTGGCATGTTCACACCGTCCACATTTTGGTTGTCCCCCGTCACCTATTGCAGAGTCTTTAGTCTTTGCTTACTTAGGGTGACGGCTAAATTTTTACATCGGTAGTGACGCGTGCGACAACGGTTGCTGGATAGGTTAGGCAACAAGCACTGCAGTTCCAATTACCACATAGCATACCATGGCATTTGTGTCACCGTCCAGAATGGCTACCTGGCGGCAAATGTCTGTTGTCGGGGCAAATTACCCGTCAGCGAAGATGACCGCCAGGTTTTGCAGCTGTGTGGTTCGCCTACAGAGGTTTGGAGGATCGCAGCAAAATTGGGGCCCCGGCTTCCGTATCGGGTATGTTGTCGCCGAAAACGCAGGCGATCGCCCAATCAGAAGACGCGTTTTAGTAAAGACTTGTGTTAGTAGCAGCTGCAATGCTGTTCCAAAACGGGATAACTAGTCAGAATATAGCTCTCAGCCCCGCTTCCCCACACGCAACGTGTCACGTCACATGGGAACCATCTCATCGAACGTAGCAAACAATCCCATCGGCATCGTCACTCTGGTGTAGTGTACCGCCACCTTGTGTTGGCACTTAAATCCACGTAAGTTGCCAATCGCTGCTAGCACCTAAGTTTCCTCCATCAAATTCTCCTACACCTTGTTTGCATTCAAGCATTACTACAAAACCATGCCTCACGCCTTATCACCAGAACGGGGCGTCCCAAGCTTCAATGGAGAGAAACTGTATGTGAATGACGGCCTCCTTCGCCCAGAGCAGGTCGGCATCCTGAGACAATCGGCCCCATCCATGCCGATGGAAGAGCTAAGGCGCAGGTACAACGAGGATGGTTACGTCTTCTTGAAGGGATTGTTGCCAAAGGAAGATGTTCTGAAAGCCCGCGAGGAATACTTCAACATGCTATCCCCAAGTGGCGTTCTGAAACCAGGGACACAACCCGTTGAGGGCATCTTCGACCCTGAAAAGAACCCTGCGGACTACCCAGGTATTGGAGCTGGTGCAGCTGGTGGCAATGGAAGGCCTGGAGAAGAGACTGCCAAGCGTTTTGTGGATCTTGCTCTAGAGGCACACTACGCAGATTGGTACAAAGAGAAGTTTTGCAAACATCCGGCTTTGAAAGACTTCATTGCTCGCATGACAGGGTGGGGTGACGAGAATACACTCGCAGTG
Source organism: Ascochyta koolunga (assembly GCA_026119515.1). Lineage (NCBI taxonomy): Eukaryota > Fungi > Ascomycota > Dothideomycetes > Pleosporales > Didymellaceae > Ascochyta > Ascochyta koolunga. The sequence goes on from JANLCG010000007.1 coordinate 1,587,298, forward strand.
AGAAGAAGTCTGCTTCGAAACAACACGCCCGGGAACAAAGCCATCGGCGTTCATTACGACCAGATCTTTCTGAGACATGGCGAGCCTACTAGCGTTACTGCATGGGTGCCGGTGGGCGATGTCAGCCTTACCGGTGGGGGCTGATTTACCTAGAGAACGGTGAGTGTGTTGAACTATATCCAAATCTCTTAATTGACATTTATCCAGGACATACCCTCGGACGGGAAGTGGAGGCCGATTTCACAGCGAAGGCGAAAGCGAGTGGCCTGACGGACGAGGAAGCCAAATACGCTTTCAACCAAAATATGCTTTCGACTGGTCTGCTGGCAGACGGTGCGCGCGAATACTCTGATACGTTCGGCAGGAGGTGGTTAGTGACATCATATGAAGCTGGGGATGTGGTTTTGCATGATCCTTTTGCGGTAAGCTCTTTCGCTTGCAGAAGTGGAATAATGGCTGATGGTTTCCAGATCCACGCTTCAACTATGAATTACGACCCAAACAATGTGATTAGAGTGGGCACAGATCTGCGTTTCGTAGATGCCAGTAAACCCTGGGACAAAGTAAGCAATTTCCAGATTATGTACCTTACAGCTGCTGATAGAGACAGCGATGGGACAAGGATTATAGCTTCAACGATGGCGTGTAGCCTTGACAAAACTCTGGTCAAACTGAAAGAATTGGTGTTAACGCCTTCAAATGAGCATTTGTGCATTCGATAACTTGTGATGAGCAGTGTGGAGTGGAGTGATAATAAATTATGATGGGACCTTTCTACTAAAGCTTTCCGGGTATCGATGCTCAAGCCGACACGTTAGCTATGATGAGCTGGGCTTTTCAGTGGTGTCTTCCTTCAGCTGCCCGAACAAGATTGCGTCAATCTTGGCCACTCTATCACAATACCAGTTGAAGTGATCTGCGACACATGTTATGCCTATCGTCTACCTGGCGGCTCCCAGCGGATACACATCAGTCGATAGCACGCATGCGTTTCTTATTGTAAGACTTCAATATTTTGATGGTTACAGAGATCGTTCTTGGAATGTGAGCTGTCAAACTGTCCCTTTGCGGGGTGACACAGGGGCAGCGCCAACATTTGATCAATGCACGAAGGTCGCTTCCCCCTACCTAGACTTCTCCGGCAATTGTTCTCGACCCTGAAGCCTCCACGCTTTTCGTGGTTGCACAATGCTGACAGTGCTGCACAACTCATCGCATCCAGACGCAGGTGAGATAGCCAAGCGGACCCAATCGTGTCAGTTCTTCCGGAGCTGTGGTGCAAAATTTAAGGGCTCAATAATCACGGCCAGGCTCGCAGTGCCGACCCCAACCTTGAATGCACATGCAACCAAGGACGGCCCTTTTCCAGCCTTTTGCCCTTCCACTCAAACGACTCGGTTTGTCCTCCCGCCCCGCCCTTCCACCGTTCAGTTCATTTGACTGCCATGGCACGCAATGGAGCTATAAGCTGCTACTTCCATATGTTATTTTTCAGCCCATCGACAGAGTGGGCTTCGCGGCTTGGGTCGTATTCCCTTTGAAGCTCCCGCTGCCTCGTTGGAGCACAATGTGAAGGCGCTCCAGGCCTTCTAGCCTTACAACCCCGCCACTTGTAAAGAACAACCATAGACTTCGAAAGGCATGAGACATGGCCTCTCCATTTACACAGGCGGAGCTGATGGCTATGCATGAGGGCGACTCGAGAGTAACAGAAATTCACTGGGTCTATAGCGTCCCAATCGTTGCTGCAATCATAAGCACCGGCTTGCGACTGTACTCCAAGCACCTCGGCAGGAATGGTATCCACTTGGACGACTATCTCATCATCATCGCAACAGTATGCAAGCTATTGCCATTCGACCTGTTCATACTCTGACAGCGTCCGTTAGATATGTCTAATTGGGCAATGCGCAAGTGGCCTAGGCTATGGTAAACTCAGAGACCAACTCGTGGTAGTCACTGACGACAACAGGTCCTCCCCATGGTATGGGCAGACACGTTATCTACGTATCTGAATATGACAAGATGATGGTTCGGAAAGGCGACTTCGTCTTCAGCCATTTCTATGATTTCGCACTGGTATCGGTAAAGCTAGGCATCCTCGCCTTCTACTGGAGAGTTTTCATTCACCCAATCTTCCGCAAAATTATCCTCGCAACCGCGACCTTCGTAGTCGCATGGGGGATTGGCATCACGGTCACACTGTTTCTTGTCTGTCGGCCACTCAATTCCTATTGGCACCCCACCGTGAAGGGTAGCTGCTTGACTATTGTCACATTCACCTACTTCACGAACATCTCGAACTTGATAAGCGATATATGGATATTCTTAATGCCCGTTCCCATGATCTGGCATCTACAACTACAGACAAAGAAGAAGTTACTCCTGAGTCTAATCTTCTGTGTTGGTCTTGCGTAAGTCGCGCCCTACTGCAAGCTCCACAACCTTACTAACAAACAGGTTCTGTAGAACTTGCATCGTCTCTTCTATTCGCCTCACCGTTGTTCTGGGCCACGGCAACCCTAACTTCACCTGGTATTATGTTCCACTCGGCGCATACTCCGTCTTCGAGCCTCTAGGCGGCATCCTCTGTACTAACCTTCCTATTATCTGGCACATGATGCGCAAGCGCAAAAACAGCCTCCCTCGTCATACCTCTGCGTTGAGGATATCGTCCTCCGAAGGCCACATTCCTACAATTGGCTCATCGCGCCGAAATCGCCTCGCTCTTGCACTTGGTCTTACGAGCCACGATCGAACACAGAACAATAGCAGGATACAGACGGATTTAGCCAACCCAGCTGCGGCGTATGGTGATTGGGAGCAGCTGGAGAATATGGAGCATATTCCGAAGCCGGATCCGAAGATCTGGACTACGATTGAGAGGATTGAAGATGAAGACGATGGTCCATCAGAACCGCTGCCACCGGGCATGAAGAAGACCACCTGGCATGTGCGACGGTAGAGTGGATACTGCCTACTTTGACAATGTCATGAGTACAGCGTATAAGGAAGAATCTGTTCTCGAGTTATCCTGGTGTCAATCTCTGGGTTGTCTGTAATCGTGAACACACGAATTGGCTTTGATTAGGATGCGAGTCGCTGGCAAGCGTCAGTTATAATATCCGAGGCATTCCTATTGAACTCTAAAAGGGGTGTAGCATTTACTTTCGGAGCCGCAGACTTCTCTAGCTAAACCGCTATCTGCAAACCCTTGCGGATCCTAGTGTGCATCCTGTTCGAGCTCCGTACAATCTTTCGCCATGCCCCCTCGATCAGGCTCGCTCCCTTGCGCCAGACCAGCTACATGGGTGTGCAACCCACCATCATGATACCTCCGTGCATTCTTGTACGCCAGTGCAGAACCGAAAAGATAATCTCCGCGCATCATCGCCGGGGGCCTAGATAAAGCTCGGTCTTTACAATGACCGTCTTATAACATGGGTATAGCATGGATCTGGGCGTATTGAGAGTGGTGTGCATCAGGAGTTTTTGGAGGCGCTGCGGTGGGGCGCTGAGCCGCGTTGTGGATCGGTGGATTAGATCGATGCTGAAGACTTACTTTGGATAGAAGAGAGGTGTGTTTCATTTCCAGAGTCGTCCCCTTGGAAGACAACAGACCTTGATGGGAATGGAATTCGCATGTGTAACTTGTATTCATTGCTGCAAAGCCACATGTGGAAATCTAAAGCAACACTTCCCCAGGCAAGTAAATGTTGTAATCTAGTACGGCACGTCTTTGGCAACACTCTTCCAGAAATCACACCTCTTTCCACGTCCACCCTCCCAGTCCCTCGCATTCGTCAGGCTAATCTGGTTGCTCACGCCCGGATCACTGTACACATTGTAGAACAAATCGGTAGTCACCTGCACAAACGTCGCAACTCCACCTGTAGCATTCAAATTGAGCAGTACAGGTTTCTTCTCATCCCAAGTTGGCCACTGGATATTGCTGCCACCGTACCCGCTCGCAGCAGGCACAGAACTATTAGCAATGCCGCCTTTGGCATCCTCAATCGAGATCACAGGTGTGTTAGTAGTGATAAAGTTACCCCAGATCTTGCGGAACGCGCGCTTGAAGCTCGCACCAGGTGTTGGTGTTCCAGACCAGAGCGCCTGTAGATCGTATCCGTGGTAAGAAGGTGGAGCGCTGAACTGGTATTTCCAGGCCATTGAGAAGGCAGATGCGGCCCAGTAGCTATTGCACACAAAAGCATACTCGGCGAAAATGTTGAAGACGCGCTGTTGCTGGCCGGTGCCAAAGGTGGACTGGTTGACGGCCGTGGGCACAGAAGTTCCTGTCGTCGCGAAGAAAGAGGCGGCAGTATTGACGTCTTCGGTATCACCGGCGTATGGGTACTGCTTTTCAATGGCGCTCCTTTCAGACTTTGTGAAGTCTGGGAAAGTGGTGTTGACGTAGTTCCTGAAATCTTGAAGGGTTCGAGTAGTTGGAGGGCTAAGTGGTACGCCTTCATTGGCCATGTTGCCTGACAAGACACGTACTCCTTTCACAGCTCTAGCAGCGAGCTGTTGACTGGGACGTTGCTTGACGAACGATCCATCAGTCACAGGCAGGAATGCGAACGTACCAAATGGACCAGCCTCTGAGACCTTGGCACTGGCGTTCTGGAGGACAACAGTATCGGCACTGCGAAGACACTGAAGCTTGTTTGTGTAGCTTGAGCAGCCTGAGGCAGTAACAAAGTCGTTGTAAGCTTTGGTAGGTTGGTCGTCATTGTACTTGTGTTGGAAAGGTATCCATGGGCTAGCAGTGATAATCTTGTTCACTGTCAGTGTTGACTTTTAGAAATTGTAAGGTTACTCACATTGTGAAAGAGGTTTTCCTTCTGTTTCCCACCATAAGCCATGCTCTGATACAAGACGGCGGCACCGCCAGCACTCTCTCCAGCGATAGTAACCCTATTTGGATCACCACCGAACTTTTTAGCATATTGCTGCACCCATTGCAGTGCGAAGTTCATATCTAGTAGACCAGCATTGAGCACGCCACCCTTCTTGACGTCCGCAGAGGAGAGGAAACCAAAAGCACCGAGACGGTACTGAATGATGACGCTGATAAACCCGTTGTCGTTCTGCTTCATGAACTCGGTGGGGTCAAGGCCTGTGGCGCTGAATAAACCGTAGCCACCACCGTCTGGTCCTTGTTAGTTTGATTGATTTTTAATTAAGTTGCTTTGGAGACATACGAATCCAGAAGAATATAGGCAGGTTTTTAGCGGTCGCAGGTGCATATACATTCAAGAACAAGCAATCTTCGTTGCCGAGAGCTGAGGCGAAACCATAGGCAGCAGGCGTCTCTGACGAAGCGCCAGTCTGTGGGCAGAACGGAGGATCATTAGTAGCTGCGATTATCGAAGTCCTGTTCTTCGCTGGAGTTTGAGGGGTAGCAAACCGAAGCTTGCCAACGGGTGGTGCAGCATAACGAATACTAACGAATCTTTAGTTTGCAGGCTTAATCACTTTATTTCAGATAGGTACACCCCTTGAAAGCATTGATGCCGTTGTCGCCATCGAAACTTCCCTCGTACACTGCATAGTCGAGATCGACAGTGGGTGCTTTAACAGCACGTAGAATTGGCTCTGCAGCACCTATCGCTGCAAGCAGCGCAATAACGCTTCCGTACAGCCGCATGCCTTCGCTTTGCCCAGCTCTTGACGCGCGTGTAGGGTGTAGGCGCTGACTACAGCGAACGTGATCCCAGGCTCAAGGAAAACCGTTAAGGAGGTGCAGGTGAGATGACGAGCCAGAGCTGTGGGAGCGAATTGCACAACTTCGTCTAGATGCATCCTATATGAAAGCACAGATTAACGGGCCGACGCTTCACTATCCTAGCAGAAAGTGGAAGTAGGAGTTCGAAATGGCTGTGGAAGGGGGTTCATTGAATAATCCGATGCTCGCAAGGGCGCGGCAGCCGGAATGGCGCTCGTCTGGACCTTCACAAGGCAACGAACCCGCCAACTTTGTCGCTACAGCTTTCATGATCATGCATTCAAGGAGAGTTCTAGCGGGTGAGTACATCGTTGTTATGCGGCCCACAGAGCATTCCCTGTCAGGCGGGATGCGGCATGCAGGGCCGCAGGCGCTGATTCGTAAGTTCGGCCGCGGTACCCTCCTTTTCCGTCGTCTTCCCGTCGTATCGCCTGTTCTACTCGCAGCTCGACGCTATGGAAAAAGGTATTATTCGCGCCTTTTCATACCATTTCTTGGGCATTGACTTGTTTGCTTCATTGAATAATCTGTGTTTTCTTGTCCCGCGACTGTGGTATCACCACCAGAGGTCACGCGGACTCATGCAGCATGAACGTGTCCTTGACACCTTGCGTCGCTTAGATGCACCTTTTTCTAGATCTCGTTCCCCAGGGTGTGGTGCTTCATCTCCGGGTCGGCCCTCATGCCAAATCGACTCTGCCTGTTCATGTTGGTGTTCGCTGCGTTGCGAAAGGCTAACCCTGAAATGTACACCAGGCAAACTTCAGATATGATACCTGCAGATGAGATTGTAGGTACATTGAACTGGGGTTCCGCAGCCGCAATCGATACGGAAGTGCGATTTCAATTCACGAGATGCTTGTGATAATAAATTAGCCTCGCACAAGCTGCAGCCATGGCGTGATTAAACTTCTAGAGGTCAGCTGGAAAGGCCACCAGCCGACAAACCTTGTCGAGCAGCGCACCCAAGAGGGTGGTGGAAGAGAAAGCCGATGTGAGGGTTTAAAAAAGCAACGGCCTGACGCTGTGAAGACTTTGTGGGAATCTTCGAATGTCACGACCCTGGTTGGGAATTGTAATAATACTTTGTGGTGCCGAAGAAGTCGCAATGTCATTAGCATATGTTACATTTATACGAAAAAACGTGAGACTTACATCTTATAGCTCACAGCTGAGCGGCACTTTATACTCGATCCAACCTTTCCCCATTCAGATTCTCCTTGCATACAGGTGGAGGTTTTAGGATACCCAGCTTTACGAACTGTACCACAGTAGGCGGCACCAACAAAAAAAAAGCAATACGTGACTGGCCTAGCCAGTCAACCTATACTGCTATTGTTTGAACTGCTGTCAGCCATACTTATTCCTGGTCTCTGGGTTTATATATGTTTGGACGGCTGTTTTTCGTCGCCAGGACTTTTATTATGCAATGTGAAAAGGTCATCGGGTAGAAATGAAGCGAGAAGAAATTCAAAAAGAGCGCTCGAGGTAGATTTTTAAACCTCTCTTCTGATATACCAGAATTTTCTGAGACCTTACTTAGCAAAGACACGAGCGCGGGTGAGCCGCCCTGTAACCATCAATCTACTATTGGGTGGAGCTCCTAGCCATGAATTTTCAGGCATCTTTCATATTTTCCGTTCCTGGGTACATCATTTCCCTTCCTCATTTCCTCGTTTCCCTTATTATTCGGCAATCCATAAGCCGCGGTCATCCTATTTTGCAAATTCCACAATGTTCTTGAAAGTTTCGAACGTGACGCTGCTGGCCTTCCCTGATTTCTGCCACGCGGCGTAACGTTTGACGAGATCCACCCCAGACACAAGGTCCTCTTCTGACAGGCGGATTTCCTCTCTGATGCCATTTGTAGAAACCCGAGCGAAGAACTCCACATTACCGGTCTTACCAGCCTCGGTCTCTGATGTGAAAGATACCCGCTTCTTCTGCTTTGACGACGCGCGAGCCTTCTGGGTATCCGGAGCTTGTGAGGTAGATGCAAATGACTTTGAGATGGAATCAAAACCAGAACTGGACCCAGAGAAGACATCGTGCGTAGGTTTATCGATCCCGTTCAGAGAGGTGATTTCATTGAGCTTCGTTTTGGCCGAACCATCGCTACCGAGGGCAATGCCACTGTTTTCCATCATATGATGAGTGTTTTTATCGTCAGACTTCTGCTGCGGCAGTTCGTGTGAGCCAGTTTTACGAGAGGGCTCTATAGAAGCGGGGGCTCGGTAGTAGAGAGAGCAGACTTTCGGGTGCCGCGCCGAGTGGCCATCTTAGCAGCATTCCCTACTTTTGATGGCAACCATTCTATCTTTGTACCTTCGTCTGTGTTTGGTCGAAAGTCCATCGACACCGGCTCCAATTTGCGGGGCCTGCCGAGCATTCCACCTCGTGATCCACGGGCGCGCTTGTTACCACCTCGTTGTATGGCTGGCTCGCTCTTACGCTTCTTTCCTGTAAGTCCTGGAGGAAGTCGGTCAAGGTTTGATGGTACAGCCTCAGCCTCAGCGGCAAGGATAGATGATGCAGGTGAGCCTAGGAATGTAGGTTAGCAGAAGCTAACCATGGGGCAGACTGATATCGTATGGTTATCATAACATAGCTTTCAAAATTACGTACCGTTGAATGAACTATGAGTAATCTGCGTATCCTTAGTTGACTCTGGTGTGCTGCTTTGGGTGACCTCATCATCGTTGTCTGAGCTTGGCCCACTAGCAACAGCTGTCATTGTCAATACTGCACTATAATGACTAGAAGTCATCACATACCATAGAAAACCTGAGATGATTTTTTAACCTCGTTACTGGAGTATGCCTCTTCTTCGTTTCCAGTGTTCGGTGTAGCCTTGGACCTCGCTACACACCGTCAGTGTCAGGGCGTACTGTAACAATAGTGAGAGCCAGCAGACTTACCCTTCTTCACGTATTTTATGTTTGGACCTTTCCTCTTAGCACTAGAAAACTCATTCTTGTTCAAAAAGCGCCCATATGAACCACGCACTTTGTCAGCTTCAGTATCTCGTAGTAAATTGGTCGGTGCTACGGCGCCGTTGACGGTGCTGTTGGGGGCATAAATGTCCGGAATCTTTTTATCAATGGTATTTCCTGATGCACTGCTGAGTCTAGGCTCGGGGATAGGTTCTAGGGCTATTATGATCAGTGAAAGGACTGATAGATTTTGCCGAACAGAACGTTAAGAAGCACAACACCAACAACGATAACAATAAAAGGAAATGGAAAGTTGACAAAACTCAGAAATTAAAATTCAATACACACCAACCTACTTGGAGAAAAGAGAAGTCTAGAAATAACAAACCTTGATGTTGAGGCTGTTCGTCTGGCATGGGTTTGCTATCCGGGACAAGAGCAGCTGGCTGTGAGGACATCTGCGATTGCACCTGGTATCGGGTGAGGGTTTCAGTACCAAGTGGTACTTGAAAATTTGGCTCATGTAAAGCGGAGTCTGGTGATTGTCAGCTGATATAACGCGAAGTTGGGCGCGATATCTACCATGATGACCGTCGAAGTCATTGCTCATAGGCGAATCACGAACTTCATCGTTGGTGACAGGAAGATTCGTGATTATGCCGGTGTTTCCGAGTACAACGTGTTTGACGACAGTAGGTGGCATCTTCTTCCAGTTCCTATCAAAAAATGGCCACTTATCTTGCGCCTTCCCCGTCAGTAGTCGCACCCTTCGATATGCTGCGTCAAGCTTAACAAAGCCTTCTGTATCGCGAATCTGTCGAACCTCCTCGGTCATTGGCTTGTAGAGGTAGTTCTCTTTTACCCAAGCGGCTAGAGCGACATCGTCGGTGTTTTCGCTCTCGCTGAGATAGTTTTGGATGTCGATGAGAGTTTGCACATCGATAAAGCCATCGACCTGTTCTGGAAGCTTCATGAAAGGCGCATCTGCACCAGGTGGGGCATGCTCATTTTGGAGCTTAGACTCCATGTTGATTCAATTGCCACGCCAAGTTTGACTGGTACCTGGTGTGCCTTGAGGTGGGGTCGCTGAAAAGCCAGCGACAGCGTCGTGTTGGTCGGTATTAGCAAAGTGAGCTGGAGAAAACAGAGTGAAAGATACAATGGTGATTGGATATACTGTATCTGAAGATTCGAGCAGGTGCAATAGTTGTGACTTCGCACAAGTTTTGACAAGGTCGGGAACGGCGGCTTTGAAAAGCCGTTGTGGTGGGTGCGACGTTCAGGCCCCTCGGATGGAGGGTGCGCTGGTAATCTTTACAAAAAAAAGGTTATGAACGCTATTTTGGGCGGATGTACAAGATTTCAAGGTTGAAACGGGGTATATTCTTGGTGGGGAGGTTGTGTCGACGTCGGGGTGTCGGTAAAGGTGAAGCGTCTCCGTACCTAGTGACTTTAAGATCTCCGTACCTTTCAGCCCGGCTATAATCATGTGATTTGTGCATTCGGCCACCAACATACGCCTAGTGCCCATCTACATCTAGGTCCATCGCTGGAACTTTTCTGGGAAGTACAGAAATGTGCAGTATCAACTTCTACTTCATGTTTACGCGATTTGTTCAGTTTGTGAGCGCAGTACCATAGAGGTTCCTCTCGACTCTGCATACAGGAACCATATTCGGCGATATCTCCTGATGTCCACTTTCATTTCAATTTTAGATATTGGAGTATCTACAAATATCGACAAGTTCTTAGAACGCGTTGTCCAAGCATGGGGTCAGAGAACTCATACTGATAGCCTCTAATTATCCTGTTCTGTTAAAAGAAAAACTCCTGTAAACCGATAAGAACCGAGTGCGGATGATTAAAGTGACCATACCGTAAGATCCAGCACAAGTTCAACCACGCTCAAGAAGCTCTACACCTTGCCAGTATTTCTCATCAGAACCCTGCACAGTAGACAGTCAGATACGTGACCTATCGTGACAGGCGAGACCACGACGTATGGACACAGAGCCAGGTAATACACGTATATTCAACAAAAATTCTGCCATGAGATATTTTCTCCAGTCACCAGGTTGAACAGCCGACCGTTACTGCATAGATCTTTCGATGTGTCACTCTACGATATGCCAAATCCATAGAAATTTTGCATACTGGCAGCACCTGATCAGGTTTTCTTTTGATGCACAGACTGCTAGGTCCTTTCGAATGTCGGAGAGTTAGTTAGTCGTCCGTCCACTTGTTCCTACGCTTTCTCTGGATGATCCACGATTTGACCAGTAAACTTCCTGTTTCCTCGCTTTCTTGGGGTCTTCCGTCACGGAGAAGTGAACATCAGGACTTTTCATTGATAAGAAAATCATAAAAACCCGCTTTTAGGCTACTCCCTTTTTTGGATCCATGCTTCACCGAATTTTCATCTAATCTGGCCGGCCATCGAGCCAATCGCAGAAACGGGACCTCATAAATAGCAAGCAAACGCTCACCCCAAGATCCTTGATTGCTCTAAATCAATTTTCGCATAGGAAAAAAAAAGATTACTGACTTTGTACCGCTCGAAAAAGATATTAGGTGGTAGGTAGACAGGGAAAAGAGTAGGTGAGTGCGAAAAGATGACGTATAGCCGAATAGCGCCGATCCACCGTCTTGGCTTCTCTGATTATACATTCCATATTTCCAGTAACTGAGGAAGCCTGGAGAGACTAGCGGGATGGCTCGTACGCAGTTATCTTCAGACGGACTGCAACTTGCCTCGTTCACCTTCTGACATCCTCGCTACAGCATTTGTGCGGATTCGGAGCTAATATCCATTCGTAATATTGGTGACCGAACCACGTTATCAGTAGCAGAATAATGGCTTAGCCAAGATCTCGTTAAAGGAACGCAGTGAATGATCGAGCACTTTCTGTTCCGACATCGACGGATTGATATTCAGTGTTTACTCCACCCAACACCAAACTAAGCGCTCTTTATTAAAACCACGACAACACAATAACAATGAAAGCGACGTAGAATTTCTCATGCCCAGCTAACTCTACCTACCCACCACAATCCTCATATAAACTTACGACAAGCCCCATCAAACCCTCCACCGCCACCCCCTCTCTTTCCTCCCACCCCCTCCCCCTCACTATGCCATACTAACATCTGCCTCGCACCTGTATACAGCAAATCCCAAGCCCCCACCCCACACCTAACACCCCTAGGTAACGCATCCCGAATGCAGCCCCTCAAAAGTCCAACATCCAATCCGCACGCATCCACCTCCACAACACAAAGCTCCTCCACAGACCGTAGTAACTTCGCAGTGAGAACCCACAGCCTCCCAACCACACTCACAGCCGTGCCGCGTCAGCAGGCCATCAATGGCAATTATCTCTACCCAGGAAGAGCTCTACAACCGGTCTTGCGACTCTACTTCTCGCTAGACGCATAGGTCTGGTGGCGGGAGCTGATACGTCCGCCTCCAACACATCAGCGTCTGCATGCTGTAGAGGGAAGAGGATTTTGCGGTCCAGTGGACATGTGTTTGCGTTGTGCAGGCCGCTGGTGAACCAGGCGGTTATACAGGGGCGGCAGAAGATGTGTCCGCATTGGGGGAGGGGACGGGTGGGGAGGAAGATGAGTAGGGTTCTTGGCAGATGGGACAGGGTTTTGCGGCGCTGGGGAGGGCGACGGGGATTAGGTTAGTGTTGAGGCATCTGCTGGGTGGTGATGCTGGTGAGAGTGATGGCATGCTTGCAGTGGAGCAAGCATGCGGTTGGCAGTCGAAGCAAAGATGGTGTATGGTAGTCTTATATGTAACAGTTGGGGATGATTCACGAGATGCTGGAATGCCTGTGATATGTAACATGTGATCCTATGTTTGCTTGAAAACGGGAAGGTGCGATTTCAGTCTTCGCATGTCGAGACCTTATGCTACCGTCCTTCAACTCGATTGTAAATTAATAATGTCTTTCATGTAATCAAGTACGCTCTCGTACCTGTCTTCTTTCTCGCCTTAACGTATACTGTCGTTTCGGAACAATCATTTGCCCTTCTGACCCCACCACAGCTCTGCTTCCTCAGCCTTCCATGCGTCGTACTCGCCCGCTGCACGCTCGATGACAGCTTGTTCGGCAGCGGCCTGCCATGTCTTTGCCAGATGTCCATTCTTCAGATCCTCCTTGAACTTTGCAACATCGGTTCTGAAGCAGTCGTTCGACAGTGTGAAAGCCCACGGTCGGGTATGTTCTGTCTCGCCCGCCTTGATCCTTGCTATGAGCTGCTGATGCTCAGGAGTATCAGGGAGCATAGAGACGAGAGTCATCTGCTGTTCAGCTGACAAGCTGGCCCACGCAGCATCTGAAAGGAGCATTCGATACATGTCAGCTTTTCCTAAGCGACTGGTAGAGTTTGTAGTGATATAGACGGGGTCAAAGACCTTGCTGACGCTTTTCTTCACTGGGTATGCTTTGGCAGCTTGCTGTTCTTCGACATTTCCGAAGCGTTCGGGGGCATTCCGGTTACGCGTGCTGGCGCGTTCTGATAGAGCTGTGGCTTTCTTTGGCGCTGCTTTCTTCTTTGCTTTGATCCTTTTAGGCGGTTCTTCAGCTTCCTCGTCGTGACTATCCACACTCCCTACTTGCGATGCCTTCTGAGCTTTCGGCTTTTGAACCGATGCTTCAAGGTTAGCTGACTCGTCTCGCTCGTTGAGTCCTGTGGGATTTTTTCCTTTCATTGTCTTGGCTGTGGGTCTTTTTGAGCTTGTCTCTTTTAAATTGGAGTTGTCATCGCCATCCTTTTCAGCAAGATTATGCAAGCATTTCACCTGTTAAAGTTCAGCCAAATAACGGTCCGTTGGAGACTGATCGGTATTTACCTTGCGTCTTTTGCAAGTATCACAGGCGCGATGACGGCCTGAAGTAGCGATTGGTTTCTTTGGCGCAGTTTTAGGCTTTGCTTTCGACTTCTTTATTGGAACTTCTGGCTTAGCTGGTACAACAGTTGTCTGGATCCCGCTCCTGGCTGGAGACTCATCGCCTTCTGATACGCTCTGTTCATCTTCATTTGTAATAAGCATCGTCGGTTCTTGGGTCTTGATTGGAGGCCTGAAAACCGACGTAATGACCTCGACCCTAGGGCTTCTCGCTTCTTTAAACACCGGTGACGTTTCTTCATCTGCGCTGTCTGTCCGGCTACGCTTCAGTGCTCGCTTGGTTGTATGCTCCACGGTATGACCAGATGCAGGTGCGATGGGTACTTCTGGTTCCGTCATTGTCGTAGGCCCAGGCATGTCTTCAACACCTGAATCTGAATGCGGCTGCCTAGAGTTTGGAGATGACTCTTGAACAGGAGGGCTCGTTGCAACAGATCTGGTTTCAAGGGACGAACTTCCAGGTGCGGTGGAAAGAGAGGGGGCGGAGCTGCCTGATTCATAGTGGCCTTCTTTCCAGATGTAGAGAGTGGTAAAACGCTCGTTTGTTGAAGTGTCCGATTGTCGGTATGTATATTTAAAGTGTTGTGAGACTGATTATCGCCGGCAGCAGGATCTGTACCGTCTGAAATACTGTCTTGGTCAGTAAAAACATGGATCACAATGAGCGCAACAAAGGCGAGGTTTCATGGCGGACTACTCCTGGAGCCTCCTCGCAGAAACGGTTCCAACCAAAATTGTGGGTAAGAACCAAAAAGGCGTCGAGATGGCTTGAAAAGCGTGAGATGTACGCTCTACCGTAAAACGAGCGATGAGTTGAAGAGCGCGTACATACCGTCAAAGCGGAAAGATGGCGATTGGGGGTCAGGTATTGGAGCTCGAGGCCTAGGGGATGTGTAAATCGTTGAATACCAACCAAAGAAAGAGATCTTGGCACTACTGCTTGTTTGCAAATGGCACGGAGAGAGTCATGGATTGTACGAGGTGAGAGTGACGAACAGGCATGTCGTTCGAGTTGTTGACGCGTCAAGTCACGTTGTTTTCTGCATCGAATTTGTTTCTCGCGATGCGTGGTTTGTTGCTGTAGAACTTCACTAGAAGCTGTCGCTCTGCACGGATGAAAGCTTGGGCTGCAGTGGAACGTGCGAATCTCGCGACGGGTGAGGTCGAGGTGGTCGGGTGGTCGAATGGTCGAGTGGTCGAGTGGTCGAGTGGTCGTGGTGATGTTGATGGTCCGTTCGCGGACCTCCGCATCGTCACCCTGACCCTGGAGCATTGCAGCCAGCTTGAGCATCGACACGTAGCCTCAACACCGCCACCTTTGCACCTTCTAGGCAAAAAGTTGGTTTGTCCTATGCGCAAAGGATCACTGCTGGGCCCCCACATTGTCTCTCACTTGCCCTGCAATCATGATCAAGCACACAATCATTTCGCGACTCGACGGTAGGAAACAGCAACAGACGTCATTGCTGGGTAGGGTACTGACAAGCTGCAGGCCTGATTTTGACTGCTTCGGTCGACGATGGCCAAGAAGACGCCGAGTTCAGCGAGGTCAAGGGCAAGGTCAAGCTCGTCCAGCGCCGCCTGAATCGCAACTCGGAACCGCAAGCCAGCATCGAGAGCGGCTCCTATACATACCAGTCCGTCGTAGTGCCTTCGATACCAAACCCTCACCTATTGACACGTGACACAGCTACCTCATCAGCGGCGACCTCTGCTTCCTCTGCATATGCGACCGCTCCTACCCCCGCAAGCTCGCCTTCACCTACCTCTCTGATCTCTCGCAAGAGTTCACCACCATCTACCAGCCACAACAGTACCTCTCGCCGTCATGCCGGCCATACGCCTTTGTAGAGTTCGACACCTTCATCCAGCGCACCAAGAAGACATACCAAGACTCGCGCGCAACACAGAATCTCGACAAGCTCAACGACGAATTGAAAGACGTGACAAAGGTCATGACAAAGAACATCGAGGATTTGTTGTACAGAGGGGACAGCTTAGAGCGCATGGGAGACATTTCGAGCAGGCTCCGAGAAGACAGCAGGAAATACAAGAAGGCGGCGGTACGAATCAACTGGGAGCTTTTGCTGAAGCAGGTGAGTGGAAACGGTTGAGGTCTGCCAGAGTAAGGACCATGAAGCTAACAAGGTGCAGTACGGTCCCATTGGCGGTCTTGCGTTCATCGTCATCGTTTTCATTTGGTGGAGATTTTTCTAGCCGCCTACATGCACCAGTTCGCCACAGTTTCAGCCCCCACCGAAACAATATGTTCCGCATTGCAAGCGCTGCGGGCCAGAGCGGATCTTGGTCACGACTAGAGCTATGGTTGATGATGAATATACCCAGTTCCATATCTTCCGCAAGCAACACCACTCAAACATTGACAGAAAGTTTGATGCCATGGGCCAGCCCATCAACAGGTAAGGTTTTGACTAAGTGTCCTTTCGGCGATGATAAGTATCCAGCATGTGTCCTTGCTACGGCCTTATAGAGTGCGGAGAATTGCTGCGTTATGATGTATTACGTATCGTAGGTTACGATGACCTCGATATACCGCTCGCTCCCCACTCCCCACTTCTCATCACTCGGCGCCCACAAGTTGACACTCTGACTGTCAGACTAGATAGCGGATAATCACTCTTTCTGTCGGCTTAGAGTAGATTCGAGGACTAGATGGAAGACAACCCTGTGTTCAAGCAGCTACGAGTCCTCTTTCAGCACCGATTCGACGGTCTTCATAATCTCAAGCAGTTCCTCGTCCATGAGCGGTTTGCCGACGATTTGAATATGCGCTGGCATTCCGTTGGCCGCATCGGGGTCATCTGTCTGCTGTCAGTCTCCAGTCTGCGGTTTCACCAGTCAAAACACTTACAAGCCGGTTCATACGTAACATTATCCTTTAGGAACTTTGCATCAGCTTCCTTGTTTGCCTTCCCGTGCGGCAGTATACCCGCAGGATAATCCAACAAATTCGCCAACGCCGTATAGATCGGTAGTCCATACGTATCGTGCTTCGGCGCAACTGCCTGATACCCCGGCATCAAGATGGCATCCAACTCCTCTCCGGTCACCAGGCTGTGATACTTTTTCAACACGCCTGCCCTCTGTACATTCATCTCCCACAATGCGTCTAGACTCGGTTTCCATTCCTTCAGTTCCGGCCATCCGCTAATGCTCAAACTCAAAATCGGCTCCTCCCCGCTCGCTTGGATGTGCCGAAACGGCGTACCTAACGGATCCAGCATGAAGTACTTCCACGCCAACTCGACATCGGCGTACATATCCCCTATCTTGTCATCGAGCAAGACCATCGTGTGGCCAGCAGCCTTTAGGCTCGTGGCCGCAGAGTGCAACGCGCGCGCCATAGGTGGATGCAAAGGGCGCGACGGTGTGCTGCGAATGAGACCAAACCTCAGCTTCCTCTCCTTCCTCCCAGGATCTGCCGCCCGCCACGGAACGTTCAGCACCATAGGATCCAACAGCCATGGTCGCGCCTGCACAACCGCACTCAAGAACAGCTCACAATCCCGAATCGAGCGCCCACATGGCCCTACCACCGGCAAAATCTGCCCGGGACTCCCCACGCGTCCGGGTGGTACACCGCCCGCAAAAGGGATGCGCGATGCTGTCGGCTTGATGCTGCTTATTCCGCAGCATAGCGCAGGTATGCGGTTCGAGCCTGCAATGTCAGTGGCCACACCCAGCACACTTCCCTTCATGGCGAGGAGTGCGGCTTCGCCACCTGTGCTGCCACCTGCGGTGTGGGACAGGTTGTAGGGGTTCAGAGTGCGACCGAAGACATTATTGTGGCTGTCTGCCGTCATCATAGTCTGCGGGATATTCGTTTTCACATAGAAGACTGCACCAAGATCGAAGAGGATCTGCACGACAGCCGAGTTGGTAGTCGCGGGCGGATGGGCGATGAATGACACGTAGCCAATCGTGCTCTGTACGCCTTTAAGGTTGAACGAATCTTTGAGCGAAACGGGCAGGCCATGCAGGGGGCCAATGGGCTTTCCCATCTTCTGGAGATAGGCATCGCATTCACGCGCCCGCGCTAGGGCTTCTGAGAACATAATTTCCGTCAAGCAGTTCGTAGTCTGGTGAGCGATAGCAGCGCGCTTGCAGAACGCCGTCACGACATCCACGCTGCTCAGCGTGCCGCTGGTCATTCGCCGAACAAGTTCAGTAGCATCGTACTTCTCTGTGATATCCAACTCTTTCTGCTTCAGAATACCGCTTGTTCGCGGTACATCGAGCACGCTGATGGAATTCGTCGCCGTGTATTGAAACGCTTGTTCGATCGGGAGAAGCCAGTCGCGCGGGATCTTTTCCATTGTCGAAATGCGCTTCGAGAGTGCAAGTTGCTTCCAGTCTGCTACTTCGACGGCAGGCTCTACGTTCGCCATCTTTGCCTTCTGTTAAATAGCCTGGGTGGTTGGTACAAAACTATGTTCAAGAGTTCAACACAGATTCTCAAAAAGCTATGCGTGCGTCGTTATGCACATAAGACCGCCTTACTCATATCAGGGAGCTATGTATGCTAAGACCCACACGCCGTGCAGTTTACATCATACGTGGAGTGATGTGGGGAGTTTGTGGAGAGCCGACGTTGCTCGGGACAGCTCCTACATGTGCGATGAGGGGTATATCCACTCTTATGCAACGTTTTGATCACAACAGGGATGTCGATCCGATACTGCATGTAGATTGGCTTTTATTTGTAGGTAGCATACTCTTGTATATATCAATTTGCTGGGCATGGAAAGCTTGCGCAGATGTGAAGCTCGCGGAGCGTTCCTTGGTTCGTTCAGTTGCGCGTGCAGCCGGCTTGATTGTTACTCGCCGCTGATTAGACCAGGCTGGCTGCACCTATACAAAGACCGATCAGTTTATTATTCCTTGATCTCGAAATCTGCACAGACTCGATTATCTGCACCTGTGCTATGAGGCAGTCTGATATGAGTAGCTCTTTTAGGTGCAGTGATATTTGCAAGGGATAGACTACAATTTGTATGTATGCTGGCTGTTGGTGACCTGGTTCTGAGGATGACGTTCGTGTTACTGACATGGTCATAGGGGTGCCTGATAGACTCAATTCTGAAATGGTGTTGTAGAGAGGCTTTCAATGATGCTTGGGTATGCTATCAGTCTTACATAGGTACATGACTGAAATTCATCCAGAGGGTCGTCATTTTCATAAAGTAATGCAGCCATACGTGCGCTCAGTCTCGTTTCTTCTCAGTCTTATAGGGTGACCTGCTTCTGGAGTCACGCCGGCGGCGGCGGTCCCTCGAGCGCGACCGTGATCTGGATCGCCCCTCATCTGGCTTGCGCTCTCTTCGAATTTCAGTGCGGTTATCACGTCGTCTGTGTTCGCGGCTCCGTGATCGGTGTCTGCGCTTGTCGCGCTCTCGATCACCATCCCTCCGCCTGTCCCGAGACCCTGAGCGGTCTCGATGTCTGTGGCGGCGATCTCGATCGTGTGAGCGACTCCTCGACCGATGTCTTCTACGCCTTTCGCGGTCACCATCGTCTCTGTGTCGCCTTGAACGCTCCTTCTTGTCCTTCCTCCTTGCTTTGTCCTCGTCTTCGCCGTCTTTTGCCTTCTCTTCGATTACATCCTTCACGTCAGCCTCATGCACCCTTTCGCCCAAGGGGGTCAAGTTGGCGTTGTTTCGTTCTGGCACCGGCAGGCCCATGGCTGCGAGCATGGCGTCTTCCTCAGCCTCCTTCAGCTTGCGCTTCTCTTCCTTGATGCGCACAGCCTCGGTTTCCTTGGATTCCGTGTCGCCCTTTGCATACCAGCTGAGATCGCGATTCTGCTGCCAGCGCCCAACTGGCGCCATCAGCGAGTGGCCCAGGTAGTTCTCGCGCTGTGCGTCATTCTTGACATCCTCCCATTTGAACTCGCTGCGGCCGCCACTATATCGTGTTAGCATTTTCCTTTAATTCAACATAATGTGACTTACCGGCTGCCCTCCTTGCGCACGGTTTGTAGTAGATCCATGGTGAGGGGTTGTAAAGTGAGTAAGTGATCAAGAAAGGAAAGTTGCGGCGACATGACGGAGGTGCCTGCCTCGGTGGAACTTGGACCATTGCGCTCTCCCCACGGCTCAAAGCCATGCCCTCTCATCAACACCACATATTCACAAACAGACGTCAAAATGCCGGGCATAATACCGCCCCTCGACGAGCAGGAGTATACCGACCCGCAGATGCCTCTTGCACATCTCGAAAGAGACAATAACATTATCTTCTACCACATGAACTCGCCCTTCTTCGAGCCAAACAGCAACAACAGCGCCGTATACTCAACTGCTCAAGGCCACCCCAATGGCATGCAGCTCCTCAATGACCGCCCAACATATGAGGCAGAGCTACGCAAATACAACTCTGGGCTGCAGTTCATCGTAGCTGGTGAACCAAAGGCCGAGGGGCAGCCCTGGCTGATACAACGGCAGCACAAGGTCGAGAATAAAGAGACCGGCAATCCGGAGACAGTAGTCGAGGGCAACTACTATACGCAAGGAACAAAGCTGCTTATGGCGCCAAGTCTACTGGACGTTGTGCAGGCACGGCTGCTGACTGTCTCCACACGAATGCAGCAGATGGCCGAGCTGTCCAAGAACATGTCGCACTGGTCGCCAGCCACCGGCCACACATACATGCCACCTTCATATGAGCCTGTGAAGGCTGCTACTGCTGGTAGTCGTGTTGGCAGCCCTACGCTTGCACCCACAGACCCTGATGCGTCTGCCTCGCAATCGCAAACAAAAGACGCCACAGCAGCTATCGACCCTACCGCATCCACCACTCAGTTTTCAGACGATCTTTTCATGCACTCTTTGAACCTCACACACGCCTATGGAGATGAGTATATGGACGAGAACCCATTGCTGGGTGAACCTGGCGCCTTTGTCTTCACGAACTCAAAGAGCCATGTCGACGCACGCAACAAAGCCCAGGAGCAGGCCAGTCAAGCTTCGCAAGCTTCTCAACCTACTACGAAAACTGAGACTCAACCCACAAGCGTGGCTCCCTCAGTGGTAGCAACACCAAAGGGCATCGCAACGCCTATAGCACTGGATGCACCAAGCAGGAAAGGCAGCGTGGTCGGTCTGCCGAAAGAAGAGAAAAGGAAAAGGAGGAAGAGCAAGGGATTGACGAGTCCTACAACGCCGGCCGGTCCAGCGTTGTAAGTAAGTCCAAGGAATGCGCTCAGCCATTCGTCTTTCGTGCTTGCCCACTATGATACCCAATTCTACCACTCTACCTTCAGACAATAGCCCCCTCCACACACTATAGTGAATTCAGATGATGTTTAGGATACGTCTATGGCCCCCTGTTCGTCCTTTTCTTCTGGGTTATCCGACAGGCTGTGTGCCAACCGTATTGGATCTCAACCTGTCCGCCTCGCAGTCAGCTAAGCGCCAAATTGAACGCTGTCAGCGAGGCTGCAGATCAAGCCGGTGGCAGTGTTTAGGCAGACACGAACAATAAATTCATAAGGTGCTCAGATCAGTCTAAAACTGCCTGGCCCCATCCATCGTCTACCTTTGCTCGATCTCCCGCGCCATTCGTCAGCACAGTCGAGACCTGATCAGTCTTATTCAGAGTGAGAATACTTTTTCGCGTTCACTTACAGCTTCTCAGCCTTGAGATACGCGACGCGCAAGAAAGAGGCTGCAGATTGGGTCAGTGGCAGTGCACAAGGGAATCAAGGCCAACAGTCCCATCAGGCTGACCCAATCAACATATCAGGCTCTGTAGCCTTGTTAGATCTTCACAACTCAGTCTATCCTTGATGCGAAAAACATGCATTCCATCCCCTCCCCTTCAATAGCCCTGGAGAGCATGCACCATGATGGCGACCTGGATGTGCAAGACCTACAAGAGCCTGACACTCCGAGCGAAACAGGACAAGGTCCAACAGAGCGGCACCAGGAGCCAGTGGCGACCACGAATGAGGTTTCAAGAAAAATTTCACAAGAATTCATCACGAAGAAAAGCTTTGAACCACAATATTCTGTCTTCCTTTGCCTCCGCGGGAGAGGGCTGGAAGAGTATGCGCTGCAGATACCATGTGACCGAGAAAGCGAACCAGGTACGAAACCTGCTACCTTCTTTGAAGATGGCGCTACAATCTACCGGAAGCTCAATACAGCTTGCTACCAGCACTACGGCGGATGGAAGAAGTGGATCCCCTTCTATGGCGTTGTCGACGCTTTCGAAGTCACTGTGGGTGTCTGTTCCACTCTAAATACTCTCTCACTAACGAGACGTTGTAGTTCCACTTCCTGAGCGCGACCGAGCAAGCTCACCAATTCAGAATCCTGATCTCACAACTTAACTATGATGCTATCCAACTCCAAACCGAAGAAGAGCTCAAAGAACTCACCGCGCTCAGACCTGAACCCCAGCGTTTCGATTTCAATCCTTGGTGCCATGATGGCTGGCATACCGAGGCTTGTGAAGAAGGGTACAAGTTAGTCGTAGAAGATTGCGTAGAAGAAGATATAAAAGCAGCTAGAGGTCGGGTACACAAGATGAAGCAACGACGCTTGATGAAAGAGTGTGCCATGTACCCAGCGAGAGCGCAAACATTGCAAACATTGAATGGTATTGCCCAGCAAAGCCCCATCCTTGAAAAAAAGTAGGCCAATTACCGCTATTTTCTCATAGTATCGCTAATATTAGAATCAGTCTCTTCAAAATTCCGAGTCATGAGGATCCAGGCGGTTCGATCGATGCACTGCCCGGCATTGAGTTTGTGCTTGGATGGCAGACGGAACGCTTTTTCTCTGAGCTGCCTCGCGTCTGGCTTGTAATCGCTGCAATTTGGTTTGTTGTGGTCATCTTCGGTACTGCTCTGGGGGACTGGAGTTTATCAGTTGGGCTTGGGCAGCTTCTGGCGGCTTTAGTGGTAATCGTGTTCGCTGGTGTCAAGTATCAAGGACCTGCGAATTGAATTCAGATAAAGAAGAGGTCTAGGTGAGCAAAGATGCATACGTCAGGTCGAAGTTCTTGTAGTACTGGTTTACTAGGGGAGGCGAGGTGAAGGGAGCAAATCAGATCAGAAAAGGGTGATTTACTAGCTCGACGTGCTGGCTCAGGCCTGCCATATCACACTGGTTAACCCAGCTTTTTGTTAAGAACTTGATAGAATTGATAAAATCACTGTGGCCCTCGTAGACATTTCATATGCACAACCGTTATGTGCAAAGCATTCGATATTCGACTAATGACAATTCAGAATGACTCAGCGCTAAGAATTGGGTATAGTAAGTCGAATCCGTTAAAGGTCAGAGTTACGTTGCATGAGGTATTCGCTGAGACGGCTATGGCCATAAACGCCTAAAGTGCCTCCCAAATCAGATTTGCTATGCTCAATGATATCTTCGACACCCGTGCTACTATCACCGCCCTTGTCGTCGTGGATCGCGATAGGCCTCGTACATATTGCCGGTACTGCTCGCACTTCCCTGCCTCTCCTTGTGCGTATCTGTCCCACCCGTAGACACATCAGCACTTCGTCGTCGAGCCTCTGAGTGCTGAGCAAAGCTGACTCTCCTCCTCTTCGGCGCATCGGCAGATCCAATGCCCATTGTTTCAGAGTAGCTCCGCTTGTCTCGTTGTACGTGGTCCAGCTGTTGCCTCGCGCTCTCTAGCGGTGGTGTATCGATACTGCCATACTTCTTTTTCAGGGTTTCGAGGCTCATATTATATGCGTCGTCGGGGCTTCACCCTTAGCTTCAGCAGCCGCCCTCATATCGCTCCATATCTTCTCCTCGGCCTGAACAGCATCATGTAGCTCTTTGTATATTACCGCTACTTCTTTGTTCGATAGTTCTTGGAGATTCTTGGGTTTGATCTTGTAGGGGCCGCCAAGCGGTAATAAAGCAACCTCGCCATTAGCTCTATCGGCAAAGGTACCTTGGGGATTTCGTTGTGCAGTCTTGGGACCTGCTACGTGTGTATACAGTCCAATACCGTGAGCTGTTGGTATAGTGTACAGAGGTCTAGGTTTGCGGCAGAGGTTGATTATGTCGTTGTTGATGCAGGCCTTGCGTGAGACTTGGACATCGGGAGGGGGTGGGTTGGTGCTCATGGTTCGAAGCTCTGGCGGAGCTGTCACTACCCAAACAGAGTCGCGTCGTCGCGTGGGGCAAGTGCCACCCGTACCCGCGCCGTATCGATAAGCTACGCGCTAACATGGCGCTAGGATCGATCGACATCACGGCGTCATCACGAAATCATGAGTCTGCTGTTCACTCCTCACTGGGAGCTGAAGCCGACTGACTGTTCTACTGACATCAGGGCGATGGTTATTGGATATGCGCGTCATGACGGGGAGATCTAGTGTCCTCTTGGCGTATGCCAGATTCGTTGGGGTCCAGCCAGATCCAGATATCATACCTGCCCTGTGAGATTAAGCTGACCTGTATCTCCCTCCAGTTATGCAATCTTCGAAGCTACTTGTATCTGTTCTTACTCTGGGAAGCACAGCTAAACAAACACCACACCTACGAGCCTTTGCAACTCGTCTGTCGTCCAGACTTTACTCTACTGAGAACACTGACCGCCTCAAAGGGCCTGTATCACAGAAACCACAAGCACTCGGTATGGAGGCTATCAAAAACACCATCGCCGAGAACCTCGGCAAGATCATCCCTGGAAATGAGATGGCATCGCCAGAGAACCAGTTCTCGCTCGATGCCGTCCCAGATCTGACCGGCAAGGTTGCCGTTGTTACTGGTGGCTCAGAAGGTATTGGCTACGGCTGCACGCATACTCTGCTCTCCAAGAATGTAAAGAAACTCTTCATCCTTTCTAAGTCCGATGACATTGCCTCCGATGCTATCAAGGCCATCAAGGAAGAGATGGGTGAGGATAAGGCCAAGCGCGTGGAGTGGATGAAGTGCGACCTCTCAGACTGGGAAGAAACCGGCCGCACAGCCTTCAAGATCGCCGAGAAGACTGACAGGCTCGACATTCTAATCAACAATGCTGCACGCGGAATCATGACATATCAGCTCGCCAAAAGCGGCGTCGACCTGCACATGGCATCCAACCATTTCGGCCACGTAGTACTCACCTCCCACCTGCTCCCCATCCTCAAGGAGACAGCAAAGAAGGGTGACAAGGTCCGCATCGTATGCACATCCTCAAACCTTCACGAGCAAACACCCAGCGACACGCAGTTTGCGTCTATCGACGAGCTCAACACCGATCTCGGCGCACAACCACAATACGCACGCTCCAAGCTCGCAGCGCTCTTGTACGCAAAATATCTCGCCCGCCATCTCACCTCCCAACACCCTAACATCCTTGCCAACGCCATTCACCCTGGTATCGTTGAGACTAGACAGTCCACCGAGCACATCCATGAAGCCTTCCCGCCAGGCGGATACGCCATGAGTGTAGGTCTCGCACCGTTCAAAAAGACTCAGTTCGAGGGCGCAGTGTCAACTATATACGCTGCGACTATGACAGAGACGAGTGGGCAGTACATCTGCCCGCCTGCGGTTGTAGAGAAGGGCAGCGACAAGGCGAACGACGTGGAGCTGGGCGAGCGATTGATGGATCTGACCTGGAAGGTCGTGAAGGAGAAGACGAAGAGCCAGAGCGCTGATAAGGGGTGCCCGTTCAAAGAGTCGTAGAAGATAGATTTTAGACATAGTAACATTTAATGTAAAATTAGTCATACTTCACACCACCATCGTAGTGCGTTCTCTAGGTTTTCGACATTTCACTCTGTATGTATACCATCTGCATTCGTTGATACAAATCAAATAACTTTCCGACGTGAGCACTACTTGTTGTAGCGAAATGCACGACTGGACGTCCTCTTGGAGGTCGCTGTATAGTGTCGCAAACAATATGCACAATGCCAGAGTACCGCTAGATGTCCCCAATTATCTCAGAAAAGAAGAGCCGGGGAATACTTGACACACTAAAATCTACAATGACCAAAGTGAACAGCCGCAGCGTAGTTGTCGTTCGTGGCGGGGAAAACGAGAAGGAATATTGCGTCTTGACGTCTGCGGAACTACGATCCGTTGCTGAATCGAGTCGGGTAGTACAGGACGCATCAAAGAAGATACTAAAACTAAGTGAGTGGTGTTGGCAAGCCAAAGCTCACAGCAAGCAAGCCATGTCGAGTAGAGCGAGGTCGACTCAGCTCTCTGACGGGCGCAGCTGGGGCTCAGGAGCAGGCGTAATCTGCACAAGGTGGACTCTAGAGACACGCAGAGCAGCATCATGCAGTGCCTGGCTGCGGCCACGGCCGTTCAACCTGGACAACAAGGCCTTCAGCTCTTGTTTCTTGCGATCAAAGAGAAATCTGCAGGCGCGCTCAAATGTGATCTCGATGGTGCTCAGATTCGGTAGAGCGCTATCGTTCTCCATATGCTGCAGGACATTGAGGAGCGTGGCGGTGATCAACGTCTTGTCGCACATGTGAAGCTCTAGCCTCTGGAGAGATGAGGGAAGCGAGAGGAGAAGCGTAGATGGTGTCTTGCAGGCAAGCCTGAGACATATGCACATGTTGGAGTCACTGCCCTCCTTGCGCGGGTGCAAATGATCATGGTTGACGGCCAAAGTCTTCAGAATTGTGAACTTGGAGAGATTGTCTGCTCCGTGGCATAGGTCACGTACTTGAGCCCCCATGTCAAGGATGTTGAGGTGCTTAAGCGTGTCCCTGTGGTTCCGGATAAGAACAGAGATCAATTGAGCCAGGTCGTACTGCCTTGTCGTGAAGGTCTGCCTCGACCAGTACTTAGTACTGAGCGAGTACTCAAACTTCTCAAGCTCAATGCAGGCCTGAATCACCTTCTTCAAGGTCATTGTGGCTACCCAACAGCCCACGAAGCGGAGGGAGGTCACAGACAGTTGGGCCCCGAGAAATTGAATTGTCGAATGAGTTATATTCATGCGAGCAAACTCAAGCACCTCCAAGGTCGGAAGTTGTATGAAGTAACAGCAATTGCGCGGCAGGGACTTGTTGGTGATACCGACGAGTTTGAGTGTGTGCAGTGCAGGACACATGCCTTGCATCTTGGTCTGGCCCATCCAGTATAACGATTCTTCCATCTCTAGAGTGCTGATATGTCGCGTCACACGCAGAAGGAAGCGCAGTAGATCTTCGATTTTTCCCCGCGTGAATTTCGATCTCCAGGACTTAGCTCCATACATCGCTGCGGGTTCGAGCACTTGTATAGTTGACATGTACTGTGTGAGTACTGGGCCGCTGACGGTAGACGTAATACCATAGCGGTCATCTACGCAGAGCTTCAGGGTCTTGAATTTGGACGCGTGCTTCACAAGCTTATCCACGAGCGGATTTCCTGTGCTCTCGATGGCCACGTTTGGCAGGGTTACGGTGTTGTTGTGTGCAAGAGCAAACAAATGTGCCATTACGTTGTGGATGATCTGAGTGTCACCGAAGGACAGGTCGATAGTGCAGTTGTTCATGAGGACCTCGAAAGCGCATCGGCGAATGCTACGTGACACCCGGGCTAGAGCGGAAAGACTTGCTGAGTTGCCAGACAGGTGTAGACAAACTTCGAGCATGAGCTCATCAGGAAGTTGACTAAGGCTCATAATGGAGACTGAGGTAAGCGGGTGTATGCCAAGCTAGGACTTTAGAGGGGTTTCCGTGGAAAGGTCAGCAAAGATGATGATTCCATGGGGGTTTAACTCACAGAGTTCGAATGTGCAAATATCAGAGCGGCTCTGTCGTCGTGACGCGATGACTCAATCTGGCTGGTGAAACTGTCAGCAGATTCTCTACTCAGGATCAGTGGAGGCAAGTACTCACGAAGATACAGAAGCGCGAAGGAAGGCTACTAACAAGGCCGGAGAGCTAGCTCGAGCAGAGCCTGTGGAGTAGCTGATGGTAACGTCGAAACGATTGGACGCAACTCCTAGCTTAAGTGTTAATGAACTTCTTCGCCTGCTCGTAGGTTGGAATGTCGGGTTTGAAAGACGATGAAGTTGTGTTGTGAGGGCGGGGCGAAGAAAGACCAGCAAACTAGCGGTATTTTTATAAGCGGCAGTGAAGTCGCCTGACTGCGAAAGAACCACACCGTCAACCCTTAACAAGTCTGGCAATGCACATCTTCTTTAGAAATACCCATTGGCTATTCAGGGCTCCGAGAGAAATGGTCCATGGGCCATGAAGAAATGCACTAGGGGCCGACAGAGCTGCGCTGCTTCCTTCACAGGCCTTCTGAGTTTCTACCACCGCAACCTCTCTCATCAAGGGTAGCTCTTGCATTCAACATATGTTCAAAATAGACATAGCATTAGAAGCCAATTAAGCTGACGCAACACAGGAGCCACACAATGTAGATACGCAGAAGCGTAGTCTATAACTCTAGATTCCATAGACGGCCGATCTTTTCATAAGCTTTAGTAGCACGTAGCCGCTCCGGCAGTTGTTTAGCACGAAGGTTGGCACAACAGCCGTTCCGGGACAAACATCGTATCTTTCAAAGGTGGCTGCCGGTCAACAACGTGGAGCTGCTAGCAAACCTGAGACAAACTCCTTCAGCAGAAGTCAAAGCGATGGAATTTTCCGCACGCATACTTAGTATAATGAAGCCTGGTGCTTTTAATATCAGGCAAAAAGGTGGTATGTATTGTAATCCTGGGGATGAAAACCTTTTGACCTGGGCAGAGCCCGGCTCTGAGGCGTGAGGTCCCAGCTGAACAGCTGAGACTATGAGCTTTTTAAACCCAGTCCAGACCCCCAAGTCTGATGATGGGCCATCTATTTCCGCGAGATATGAGCGTCAAGCAAACAAAAGTCGGGACTGGCCTCGAAGAACCGCTCAATCGGAGTATCGGCTCAGGCACCATTGTTGATCATCCAGTGTGGGGCCCCTGATATCATTGCAAGGTTCAAAAATGAGAATTCCAGATCGGAAGTACTTAAAAGCTGATAGTTGGTGTCTGTCATGCCAGACTGAGGTTCGAAAAGAGGTGGTTGAGGTGGGCCAGCTCTAGCCGAATGTGGTTGGACCTCTTGAAATGTCACACAGCTTTGGCTATCAAGACCTCGACACCATCTGTGTAACGTTAGCATTTGACGGGGTCGAATGCATTCGAGAGTTTGACTTCGCATGAGCATATTAATATACAACGCTCTTTAGTACCTTTAGATGAACCCACGTGAACAGAGTGGCCGATATTGCTCTGAGGCTCTTGATCTTCGTCTCCTTGTCTCGGATTTTCAGATTCGTCCTCTCGTTCATACATCTTGGGTCAATTCGTTTCCGCAATCTCGCGATATCTGGCATTTACCTTGGGTTTTCCAATGCGAGGCTACTATTGTCGCTCGAAGGCCATCGACCGGGCTCTGTCAACAATCGATAATTGGACAAAAATCTCGAAGAATGAGCCGTCATTTCTTCGAGCCTGACTCATTGCGCAGTGACTGTGTAGAGTGCTTAAATGGTTGACAGGAGCTCTGACCCCGAAAGCATTGGAGGTCGGAGTCTATCTGCTGAATTGAAATACTACTGGCTGCCAGTAGGTGTTGACTGTGGCTGATCTGTATCCAGTAGCCATACAATGCATGCAGGCAAATTCGCGCCACGTACCAGGACACGGTTCGAGCTTCTATTCCAGGCTGTGAATGAAGAGCTGCTTTCGTCCGACTCTTGCGCTGTTGCCGTCTTGGAGTCCTGGATGGGACCTGTCTCTGGTCGTAGATTATGGACCACCACTCTTCTGTTACGGCAACATATCCTGATCAAAGACCGGAAAGGTCTTTTGAGATAAATGATTAGATCCAGTCTTGGAGATTTCGAGTCAAAAATTGCCGTTGTGGTTATCCACGTGGTGACTGTTGGTTTAGTGAGCGCGCATTGTTGACATGGACGCGCCCTCACTGTGGGAAGACGTGGACACGTAGAGGCGAGGATATCAATTCATGATGGAGAGTTAGGACTCAGCAATATCTGTGCGGCATCCGCGCGGCATCGGCAATTCACCGCAGCCTACAACGACATCCTACCACAATCCAGTCGGGTAATTTGCACCGGTACGTAAAACCCCTCAGCCCCTCTGCACACAGGACATACAAAACTGCTCAGACATGCGATGATAGCAACGACCTCGAAAAAATCATCAGGAGGCGCATGTAATAGCACGTTACTCGACGATACTCGACCATTTCAAAACATTGACATGGTTAGAAAGGTTTCCTAACAAGAGTGCTCCCACCCCAGCCTCATAAAACTGCAACACGCCACACCGCCGATAGTGTTCCAGGACACTGGCTGCATTTCCTCTGCACCATCACCAACTTATCTGGTAGCTTGTGGCCACACCAGACCAGCTTCTTTTCCATGCCTTCTGCGCCAACGAAGCCAATAGTGCACGTGGCGTTCGACCAGCACCATCGATGCTACCCCTTCGGCACAGCATTCCACTTCTCCAGATCTTCTACATGGCACAAAACTCTCTCGTAGTCGGGTAATATCGTCATCATCCGAGACCAGCACGCTCGTAGCACTTAGCACGCAAAGACCGAGCACAACCTCCCCGCACCCGCCGTATCTAGTTGCAGCGCACAAACCGCTAGAGTATAGCGCCCAGCAAATAGTGTTTCTAGAGTTCCAACCTCGCACATTCCAAGTTCGGCACTGTTGTTCCCGCAAAGTGATGCGATCGGCAGTCGTGGGTAACTCTAAACTGTGCGGGTCTCGTAAACTCCAAGTTGCGATCGGCAGTTCGAGCCAGCCAGCAGACGCTAGGCCTTCGACACGGTGCACTCGAGAAGCATGGAAGAGACTCGTGGTGAGAAAAAGTGGTATTCAAAGCGTCGAGCAGACGTGAGTTGGTCCGTACTATCTGTACCTGCATTCACTATCTACTATCCCCTACACACTATCCGCCATCGACCATGTATGGAGAAAAAGTAGGCGTGATGTACAGATTAAAATAGAACCCCTATCCCAACCTATCCTTTCCCATCCCATCCCCCCATAGCAACCCGCAACACCCCACATGGATACATCACCACCTGCTGCAGCGTATGCAGAACAGACCAGCCACAGAAAGTAGATACTTAAAGATTTGGCATGGACGTAGAGATCTAGAAGGAGAGGTTGCCGCTTGGAGGAAGCTGTATTTCTAATGCTTGGAGGTGGATGGATGGATGGATGGATAGATAGATGGATAGATAAGCGTAAGATGATATTCTTGTAGCCAAGGCGAGGTAATTCATAAACCAAAAAGACTACACACCAATGCGCCAGCGCTATGCACATGTCCCGTCCTGTCCCGTCCCTTTCCTCACACCGCACTGCACCGTACCGCACCGGCGAAACGCTCATCTACGACCTACTCGACATGCCTAGGAAACTCATCTTCAAGACCAATAGTAACCTTGACGTTCATACTACCAAGTTCCTGAATGAGCAGTTTAGCAGCGTAGGGCATGGTGATGCGGCGGACTGCTTTTTCGCTCTCACACAGCTTGCAGTAGCCGCTGTAGCCCATCTGGCCGCCTTTGAAGCGTGTTAGCAAGAGATTATTGTTGTTCATATATAGGGATAAGGGTGGGGCGTACATTTCTCGCAGACGTCGACATCGTGGGCGTCAGAACTGATCATGAGGCGTTCTAGGAGGAGCTGGCTTGCACCGTAGGCGATCAGGCAGTCGCGTTCCATTTCTCCGAGGCGCAGACCTCCGGATCTGGCGCGCCCTTCTGTGGGTTGGCGAGTTAGGATGGCGCGTGGGCCGCGGGCGCGCGAATGCATCTTGTCCTGCACCATGTGCTTGAGCTTTTGGTAGTAGATGGGGCCGAAGAAGGTGTAGAATTGGTGCGCTTCTCCTGTGATGCCTGATGTTAGGTAGTCCTTGCCGGTGTAGGAGAATCCGTTCGAGACTAAGATCTCAGACATGTCCTCGACCTTGGACCCGCCGAACGCAGTGCCGTACTCGAGCGTGCCATTGAGCACACCGGCTTTTCCGGAGAGTAGCTCCATCATCTTCCCGACCGTCATACGCGACGGGAAACCGTGCGGGTTCATGATGATGTCTGGGCAAATACCGGCGTCATTGAAGGGCATGTCCTCTTGCTGGACAATGAGACCTGTTGTTCCTTTCTGACCGTGGCGAGAAGAGAACTTGTCGCCAAGTTCGGGGCGTCGTGTCTGTCGCATCAGGAGCTTGATGAGCGTGGTACCGGCCTCGTTCTCGGTGATGCATGCTTTGTCGATGTAAGAGCAGTCAGGCAGCTTATATCGCTCGGGCTTATCCTTGTATTGGTTCGAGGCCGGACCCGCGGTGTCGGTAGGGATGGACTTGAGGAGGTAGGCGTCGCCGGCTTCTAGACGGGCACCAACCTGGGCAATACCATCTGCGCCAATGGCTTGGTGCTCCTGCTTGTTGGTGTCGAGGGCGCCGGCGTTGATGCGGTCGGATGTGCCGTTGGCGTAGGTTTTGAGGGGCGTGACGTGCTTCTTCATGACCTGGCACCGACCGAAACCGCGATCGCAGGAGGCTTTGTTTAGAATGAGCGCATCTTCGATATCGTAACCTGAGTACGACATAACTGCGACGGTAGCGTTCTGGCCAGCAGGTAGCTTGTCGTATTTGGTGAGTTCGATAGTTCTTGTCTTGACCATGGGTTGTTGTGGGTAGACCATCAGGTAGAGTAAAGTGTCTATCCTGTTGAACTGGTTGTAGGCAATGGCACCGATAGCTTGTTTACCCATGGCACATTGGTACGTGTTACGAGGCGACTGATTGTGATGTGGGTATGGGATCAGACCAGCGACAGCACCAAGGATGGTGAAGGGTTCGATCTCGAGATGCGTCGTGTGCTGATTGATGTCCTTTTCAGACAGCGCAATATTGGTATCGTTTTCTTCGTTCGTATCCAGGTACTCGACAAGCCCTCTTGTCAGGAAATCCTCGAACTCCATGGTGCCCTTTCGCAGAGCCTTGAGGTATCGAGATGTGACTTTGGAACGCTCATTTTCCACGATGATCATTGGTCGACAGATACGACCTTCGTCTGTAGCGATGTGGACTTCGCAATGATCGTGATCAATGTGGATGCTGGTGAATTCTGAAATGCGGCCCATTCGCCTGAGCTTTCGGAAGCTGTTCAGGAATCGCTTGGGCGTGTCGGTAACGGCGATCGGCGTACCATTCAGGCACACAGAGTACACGCCTTCCGCATGGATCTCCTCTCCAGTCTGTGAGCAGATGTCTTCTGCACCCAACAAGAAGACAATCTTCCGCACTGGCCCCTCGTCGTCTTCGGTCGTGATATGCGTCATCAACGCCAAGTTCTTGACAAGACCACACGCCTCTCCTTCTGGTGTATCAGATGTACACAGCATGCCAAACTGACTCGGCTGCAGTGCCCGAGGTCCAGAGACCTTTCGCGTCTTTTCAAACTGCGAACTGATTCTCGTCATCATACCCAGCGCAGCAATATAACTAAGTCGACTGAGAACGTGCGTAACACCGGCCCTTTCCATCTTGAAACGCTTCAAACTCCAGTTTCCGGTGGCAATGGCACGCTCAATACCCATGGTGATGTGGTTCTTGTGTACGCTGAAGTGCGAGAAGGCGTCAAATTCCTGGGCGCGATTTTGCTTCTTCAAGACTTTGTCGATGCTGAGCTTGAAGTCGTGGTTGAAGCGCTTGAAGTGGTCTTCGAAGAGGAGGGACAACATCTGCCCGGAGAGTTCGAGGCGCTTGTTTCCAACGTAATCGCGGTCGTCGACCAGCTTGGGATCTTGCATGGCCATGAGGACTCTGCGTGCCATCAGGGCAACGTATAGAGCTTTGGGTCGATAGTTTGTGCCAACGACCGGAACGTGCGGCAGGATAACGTTGGACAAGCATTCGATGGCCTCGAGGTGGTAGTTACGCATGCGTGAGGCGCCTAGCGGCTTCTTGGTCAAGCGTACACGGTGTCCGATATACTCCAAAGCCTTCTCTTGCGTGTGAATGCCCTCTCTTGCACATGCCTCGAAGTTGATAGCGAAGCTGTCCTGGTACGCGCTGTCGTCTCCGGCGACCATGAGCAGGATCTCCTTGTCAGAGTGCACACCCAACGCCTTCAGCGCGAATACAATGGGGACCTCTTCTGAAAGTGTGTTGTGCCTCAGGAACATGAGCCCCTTCTTCTGGATGACATACGTCTTGGTGCGTCGCTCGTGCGTTGAACTCGTGACGCTAGCCTGCATGATTCCCTTTGCGCTCTCCACGATGACACGGTTCTTGTTCAGCTGCTCTTGAACCAAAATGACCTTCTCCTGCCCACGGGTGATGAAGTAGCCGCCAGGATCCAGCGGACACTCCTCCATGACGGCCATCTCGCGGTCGTTCTTGGAGGCCAGCACGCACTTGTTGCTCTTGAGCATGATGGGCATTCTCCCGATCTTAATGCCGGTCCGCTTGACCTTTGCGCCGCCTCTTGTGTAGACGATGTCGACGACAATAGGGGCGGCATATGTCATGTCTCTCAGGCGGCACTCGTTGGGGGTGATGGTGCTGCGGTGGTGGTCGAGGTCGTCTTCCTCCTGGCGGTTGGGCGAGAGGACGCGGATGTCGGTGTACTCGAGGAGGAACTTGGGGTCGAAGTCGCTGCGCACGAAGCGGTTGGCCTTGATGATCTTCTTGAGCTCGATGTCGACAAAGTGGTTGTACGAGTCGACGTGCTGCTTGACCAGGCCCTTGACCTTGAGGAAGGCGGGCAGCAGGTTCCACTTGTCGCGGGCGGTGTTGATGGGCTCGTCGAGGCGTTTGCCGTAGTAGAAGGGCTCAAGGAGGGCGGCGAACTCGTCCTTGGCCTGCGTGTTGAGGGGCGCCTTGCGTTTGCGCGAGGCTTCGGCGGACAGGGAGGCATTCGGATTGACGTCTGCAGGTGGCTGTCCCTCGGCGGCGAGGCCATCCGTGCCCACGGGTCCTCCATTGCCTGCATCTACGTGGTGCACGCTGCCGTTTGCTGGTGCTGCTGGTGCTGCTGCTGGTGCTGCTGCTGGTGCTGGTGCTGCTGCTGGTGCTGCTGCTGGTGCTGCTGCTGGTGCTGCTACTGCTGGTGCTGCACCTTTCGCCCGCGCTGCCCCGCGCGAGGGAGCGGTGGGGGTAACTTTTGGCGCTTCCTGTGGGCATGTTAGGGACGGTGGTCTTCCTCTTTCTCTGCCCCCGGTGCTCCGGGCCCTACCTTCTTGCCCACCATTTCTGCGACCGCGAACAAAAGAGACCTCGGTCGGGCAGGTTGGAGGCGTCGAGGGGAAAAAGGTAGCGCGCCCGTAGCTGCGAGTCACAGCAGGGATTGCAGTGGGGATCAGATGCATGGGCCAATCGCCATTGGAGGAAATCCGCCAGCAGCCTCGAGGTGAGTGACCACCCACACGGCACGTCCAAGGACAGGACATCAGAGAATCATGATTCAAGCACGTGCATAGGAATGAGGACGTGTTGATTCAGATCACGCTGCCCCCAGCGCCCGCTACTATGCCTCCAAACCAACGACATATACAAGAAGAAGCGCTTCCCAACGTCATCCATCCTACACAAAACATAGCCCCGCCCATGCCCTTAGTTCCTTGCTCTCCAAGTCCAAGGCGAGCCCAGCCGTCCCATGCTCATCTCCACTAGAAAGCAGCCCCTCCCACCTCCGTCTCGCCATTCAGGTTTCTCAGCGACTGCTCTGCCAGGTCGACGCGCAGCTGCGCCGTCTCGGCATCCCTCTCGAGTGCGTCCCATTCCCTCAGCTTGGCTCTCTTGGCGTCTTCCTTCTTGTCGATAAGGTCACGCAGTTTCCGGGCCTCCTCTTCGAGGCGCAGAATCTTGCTCTTGTCGTACACCTCAGGCGCCCTCTGCCCACCTGGAATCTCCTTGGGCAGATCGGCGAGATGGTCACGAAAACGCATGGTGCGCGGATACGTCGTCGCAGTCGAGTTGTTGGAGCCGCGGAACGTGGCGGAGAAGCTCGACGGCCCGCTGGCAGAGCCTCGAGGGCCTGATGGAGGGCCGTCGTGAAAGCCGCCGCGAAAGCCTCCGCCGCCGCGAGGGCCAGCACCCCACGAGCCACGGCGTGGTGGGCCAGAAAAGTCACGCGGTGCGTCGTACGGGTAACCGCCTCGCCCGCCGCCGCGAGGCCTGGTAGGTGCACTGAGCGCAGGATTGCTGCCTCGAGGGCCGGCTGGCGGTGCCGTCGGTGCTGAGCTGGCAGGCCCAGCCGGCGGCGAGATGGCCGGTGAGGGGTAGCTACGGCTCGAAGGCCCTGTGGGCGGTGCCCTGGAGAAGTCGCTGTCGCCGTTGCGGCGGGCAGACGAAGGTCCAGTGGGAGGTGCAAACTCCCTGTCTCTGTCGCCCCTCGGCCCTCGTGGAGGGCTGGGGTCCCTTCTCCGCGGTGGGCTCCTGTCTCGCATCGGGCTGGGGTCCCTGCGTCGGGGGACCGTTCCCTCTCGCGCTCGCGGAAGTGGTCGCGAGGAGCTCGGCTGGTTTCTCGCTCGCGGAACGGCGACCTAGGCGCCGACACGGGCTCTCTGGTTGGCCTGTCATCTACAAGCGCGGCCCTGCTGGGGTGAACGGTCGGTCGAGGCGAGGATCTCCGTGAGGTGGCCGCCGAGTGCACGCCTGATGCTTCGTTGGAGGTAAGCGCAGGCCGGGCGGAAGGCGACCGGCGGCTTCGCCAGGTGTCTGCTGTGTACGGGTCGGCGCGGTCGCGTCGCGGCGAGGGGGAGCGGCGTCGGAAATCACGGTTGTCGCGGGGAGGAGGCGAGGCACGTCGTGGGCTAGTCGCGTGAGCAAGATACGGGCTCCGCCCAACAGCGCTATGCAATGCATACCTGGTGATGCGCGAGCGCGGCTCGTCGTACCGGCTGGTTCTCACAGGCGAACGCACCCCCTGCTCCTAGCCGGCGAAGCTTCGCGCGTCCGGGGCGGCGGTGACCTTTCGCGCGGGCGCGGCGAGCGAGTGTACGAGTCGTAGCCGTCCCTCCTGGGCGGCGACCTTGCCCGCTCGTTTCTGAAGTCGTCCCGGCGCGGGAGAAGTTGCGGCGCGGCGGCGAGCGCGGTCGGGCCCTCCAGTTGTCGTCTCGGCGCGGACTGCGCGATCGTCGTCTGAAGACGGGCGAGCGACTCCTGGGCCGCGACGGGCGACTGTTGCCTCCCGGCGTGTACGTGTCGGCGGACGCGAGACCGCGGCGGGGCGGTGAGCCTCGTCTGGGAGGCGGAGAGCCGCGCCGAGGTGGTGGAGAGCCGCGCCGAGGTGGTGGAGAGCTGCGACGAGGTGGGGGCGAGCTGCGACGAGGTGGGGGTGAGCTGCGACGAAGCGGCGGCGAGCTACGACGAGGCGGCGACCTCCCAGCGCGGTAGCTATCCAAACGGGGCCCTGGCGAGCGGCTTCGCGGCCGGGGGAACGAGGTCTATACGTATTCGAGTACCGGTCATCCCTGCACACACACACCGTCAGCTACCGTCAGCTACCGTCAGCTGCCGCCAGCTACCGTCTCGCAGATGCCTATCACGAGCACATTGCATGCACAGCACCGTGCATCTGCATGGCTGGCGCGCATACGATGGTCTCGGCTTGACAAACCTTCGTTCGCGCTCTCTCTCGCGCTCTCGATCCATTGCCGTGGGGGCCCGTCGGCTCTTGCTTGCTTGCTTGCTTGCTTGCTGTTTCAGGCTGTCGCAGAAGGCGGGTGAGACGCTGGCGGAATATATGGCTTTCCGCTCAACCGGTGTGGGCGGTAGGCGTTTGTACGGCGTCGAGTGGTGCTTCCAAGTTGAAAGTTCGGGCCAAGCCTTTGACACGCGAACCATGCACTGTGTCACGTGTCTGCACCCCCATCACGGGCTCTCCAAGGTTCCGTTAGGACAAACGAGCCGTGAAAATGGGATTGTGAGCGTCGTCTCAACCTTTCTATGCCTTGACCCGCTTGACGACTGTCTTGGTCATCAGTCTCTGCAGCGTCGAGGCTCGGGGCAGAGGCAGGCGGTGCATGGCCGTATATCGACTTGCTGCAGCTGACCGTCATTGCGCATGTTCCCACTCAATCCGCTTCACTGTAATCTTAAACCTTGAATCTTGAATCTCGAATCTTGAGTCTTGAATCTCGAGTACGTCGCTATTCCCCCGCTTTACTTTGCAACCTCTGCGCCCTCAGGAACAGCTCAGACCAGCGCGTAATCCTGAGGAGCGTCTTCATCACTGTGACCTTCATCTCGCCCCAACCAGTCGGCAAGACGAAACTTTCTGAAGCTCAACTCTGTTCATTGCACACAATCTTGCTGGCTGTCGTGCATAACGCCGTATCCCAATGCTGGCAACGAGCCCTAGAACCCCTGGAAATCCATAACGCCGGCTCGGTGCTGAGCTCTCCAATCATGCATGCACCCGCAACTTCTTTCGTACAGAAATCCATCTCTTCCTTCTTCCTCTCCTTCTTCTTCTTATTCTTCTTCTTCTTCTTCTTCTTCTTTTACCGCTTGCCGCCACGTTCTGATTCCCTCTTGACCCTCTTCCGGCTCTCAGATGCTATCATGTCTGCTAGATCGTCTTGATCGATACTCTGCCACTGTCCAGCCGCTTCTGCGCGTTGCCTCGATTCGTACTCCTTCTTCAATGCATCCTTGTCCAGCTTGTCACTATCCGCCAACTGGTCCACGTCCACAGAAATATCAACGTCGCCGACCTTTCGTTTCCTCTGCGCCGCGCCGAGCTGATCCCTCCTTGCTGCATCGAGATCGTAAGCGTGCTCGCCACCGAAGAAGCCGGTTGCTGAAATGTTCTTCTCGGGGAGAACCTGGTATGCGCTTCGTGGCGCACCTGGCTCTTCGGTTTCGATACCCTTGCGCTGCTTGCGAAGCGTAAACTCGCCACCAATACTTTCTGTACCGCCCATCTCAGAGGGCATTGCAGATGCAGCGCCAGTCATCGAAGTCTGGATCCCACTTGCATCCTCTTCTTCGTCCTCCTCTTCTTCATCTTCTTCCTCCTCCTCATCGCTCTCTTCGTCCTCGCTCTCGCCTTCAGCGCGTAGTACTCCCCACGTTGTGCGCTCAACGGGCTCACCCTCGTGGCTGGGCTGCTGCTGCTCATCGAGAACGCTGGTGCCATAGAGGTCGCCACCAAACAGCGGCCGGCCGGCATCATCCGTGGGAGGCTTACCCCACTGGCCAGGCTGAAAGCCCCAAGAAGCACCTGGAGGAATGGGTGCATTGACACCAGGAATGCGCATGTTAGGATACGAAGGCGATGGGCCGAAACGTTGCATGCTGATGAGCCATGGCGGCGGATGGCCGGGTGCCATGCCGAGGGCCTCCCTAAGCTCTTCGCTCAATTCACCGGGCTTGAGGTTCACGAGGTTCGTCTCAAACTCCTTGCCTTCGTAATACACCTCGCCGTACCGTGTCAGCTCGGGCTTCGTCTGTCGTCGGAAGAAAGCGTCGTAGAGCTTTGAGTAATCGATGTCGAGCTTGCCGAGCTTTCCTTGAACGCGCTCACGCTGCTTTTGTCGCATGGTCATCTCTGCCTGCTTCTCAAGCACAGCATCCCGCATCTCGGCAATACCAGTCTCTTGAATAAACTTCGGCAGCGCGAAAGGCGGCTTCTCAATACCTCGCTTCGACGACAGATACTCTCGCTTCAGAGACCAATGCGTCGGTACAGGTATGACGTTTTTGGCTCCTTTGATGGCGACTAAGAGCTGCGGGTCCGAGGAAGACACATCAGTCCATTCTACCAGCTCGGGTTTGCTGACCAAAGACTTCAGCTGAGCAACTGAGAGCTTGCTCATGGCCTTGCGCTGCTTCTTGGAGATCTTTGGTGTGCCATCCTCTTCCTCGCTGACGTCGTCGTTGTCGCTGTAGTAGATCTCAGGCTTCTCCTCGTCCTTTGTAGCAACCTCCTCTTCTGTTCGTTCTCTGAACTTTTCGAAGATGTCCTTGTACTGCTCGAACAGCGGGTTATCTAGATCGTATTGACTCGCGATGTCATCGACGTTTACCAAGTCCGCAGACTTCACCGCCTGTACATCGTTATTGGTGTCGCTTTCTGGTTCAGCGGATTCGCTCTCAC
Organism: Ascochyta koolunga; assembly: GCA_026119515.1. Lineage (NCBI taxonomy): Eukaryota > Fungi > Ascomycota > Dothideomycetes > Pleosporales > Didymellaceae > Ascochyta > Ascochyta koolunga. The sequence continues at coordinate 1,626,951 of JANLCG010000007.1, forward strand.
GCGCAGAGTCGCCAGCTTCAGATGGTGTCTCCTACGTCTTTATTAGTACAGCGTTGCAAGAGCAGCCTTCAGGTCTGGGAGAGCTCACAGAGCGCTGAGCCTTCTTCTTCGCGCGCCTATACGCGTTCTTGTTTGCCTGCTTCTTTCCTTTTACTGCAGTTGCGCCCGACATGTTGGCGGTTGCTGCGTGCACGCGTAGCTAGAAATGCGAGCCTCGGGGCAACTAGGACACAATTGCGCAACGCGCGACGGCGTGAAATGGGCGAGAGTTTTCCGAGGAGCACTAATCACGGTATCTGCGTGTGGCGACGGTTAGGGCGGAGGGCGTGCGCGCGATGGGGTTGGGTTGTAGATGGTAGAGACGACGAGAAAGTTGTTCCGCTGATTGTTCATGATCGCTGCTTACGTGATCCAGCCCTTCACCACAGCTTAAATCATGTTGCCGAAAAGCAATACAATGTTTGAAAGTTTTTAGCTGTCTTAGCGAGAGTCTCAAACTCTCAAGTAGACACCCACTTCTATAAAAATAAAAAAATCTTCCAAGCTTACTACAACCCTGTAAAGCGGCCTCTGGATGCCTTCTAACATACAGAGAGAACACGTGCTTGTATCCGGGGTCTTCTGCAACATGGGATCCACAAATGTATAATTGAAGGGTTTTGCTTTTCTGATATTGGAACTTGTAAGTTATGTTCTCCATTGTTGTTCATGATTTGGCAACGCTGCATTTAAGTCCTGTCACTATCTTCGAACTTCACCTGCCAGAAACCACGGAAGTGCTTCTGCTGGCCAATCTTGTTAATCTCCTGGATCTCCTGAGGTGTGAGCTTGAACGCGGCAACCCTGAGGTAGTCACTAAGTCTCTGCTCCTTTGACGAAGTTGTGATAGGCACAATATCCTGATCAATACACCACCTGAGAGAGATCTCGCCAGTGCTGACAGCATACTTTTTCGACAAAGCAGCAAAGTAGTCGTCCAAAGGCCCGGGTGCAGCCTTGGTAGCTGCAGTGAGCGGGCCGTAAGCCGTGGTGGCGATGCCATGCTGCTTGTGTAGAGCAAGGAGCTCGGTACGCTGTAGATAAGGGTGGAATTCGATCTGGTTACATGCTGGAACCACCTTGGCAGTCTTCAGAAGGGCTTTTAGATGGGCGGGAGTGTAGTTCGAGACGCCAATCGACTTTGCCAGGCCCTTGGCTTGGATCGCTTCCATCTGTGCCCAGGCCTTCTGGAGGTCTTCGTCGGTTTTCGCGAACCATGGCTGGTGAATGAGGTAACTGCGCTTTGTCAGTAGAGGTCACATGATATATCCAAAGGATTTTTACAGGTCAACATAATTCAGCTGCAACTTCTTCAGACTTGTTTGCAGTGCGCCCTCGATATCGTGAATATTCGGTGAATCAACCTTGCCAGTCACAAAGAGCTTCTCACGCTCAACACCAGACTCTTTGATACCGGTTCCAAGCTCTTGTTCCGTCTTGTACACTAGATTAGTGTGTCAGCAGATTATGGGGTTATGGAGGTGAGGCTGCCATGATGAGATCAGAGCAAAAGAAGACTTACTCTCTGCTCCATCGAGGTGCGTGTATCCTAATTTGATGGCCATCTTCACAGCATCGATGATGTTCTGGTCGATCTTGGACTCGTCACCGGGTTTGTACCACGCTGTACCAGTGCCATATCCCAGCATGGGAATTGAGGCACCATCATTAAGCTTGAGGTTGGGGATGGTAAGGTCGAGCTTCGCCATTGTAGTTGCAACTTGGAGGATAGGTGCTTCGGTGAGGGGTAGAGGCCGGAGTAAGTTGCGATGCAGCAGGGTTATATACTGATACCGACAAGGGTCAGCGAATTAGTGATGAGAGATTGGCCCAGGTACACGCAATGAGTAATTCGAACAACAATATCGCCGTTTACACATGGTGACAATGTGAGACGCCGAAAGTGGGGTGCTAGAGTGTTACGTCATCACACGCGAGCACCTCATGTTTGGAGTGACCAGGAATCATTGGATCTGACGTATTTTCTTCAAGAAGATGCTGTCCTGGATTTTTGGGCGCTGCTGGCGAGTACCACGTTGCTCTCATCCAAATACCGAGCATCATCGTGACTGTACTTACTACAGCGGTTTCATCAATTGAACAGGTATCTCGCCTTTTGAATTTGTAGGGTCCAAAGTACAGCTTCTGATAAGCGTCGACATAAGACATAGCGAAAACAGACGATCAAAAGGTCCTCACTGCTTCCGCCGACTCCAGACATGCAGCCTTGTTTTAGTTGCCTTGCTTGCTCGTCCCTGGAATCGGAAGAATTGGCCGGCGAGAGCGAACATCAAACTGATGTTATCTTTTGAATTCCCCAGCTCTGCTATCTGTAGCCAAAGTTCCATGGGTAGTCTCGCCAGTAGTTCTGTAATGCCTTCACTGAGATCACGGCACCGGGTATTATGGCGTATAATTCGTATGTAAGTCGGTAGCGTCAACTGAGGTATCAAACTATGACGGCGCAGCGTGGGGAACAAAGCAAGTGCAAACTGCATGGACGAGTTGATATCAAGACACTCCCATATTTCAAGCAGGAGTTCGGCCGGGAGACGATCGAAAGATGAGGTCCCTGGCGGAGGTGGTGGCGGTAGTGGCATACCAGCAGTAGAAGCCATACTGGGCGCAAGTTGTATCTGGTGCGACCGAACGATGCACCAACAGTCCCTCTCAAATGAACAATTCGCCGCAATTGAGCGTGATTTCAGTCTGCATGTGGCTTCTCGCGAGGTTCCTCAACGGCCGAGAGCAACCAGTGATAGATGTAGCCTGAGATGAACCAGGCTGCAACTGCAACAACTGTAATGTATATGGCGATCGGTACCAAAGAGCGAGGGAGGATGTTCAGAAGGAAGGGATCAAGGACTGCACGTGTCAGCTATTTGGCTGCTTCTCTGCAACGGTATTGTGACTTACTGACATCTACATCGACCAGTGGCGGGTTTTCCATTAACGAGCGATTGGTCGAGTAGTAGGACGCTGCTGCCTGGACCCTCAGGAAGAGTATCGATTGGGCCTCTTTCCACGTCGACTGCGTGTCCAAGCTGGTTTTGAGCTCCAGCTCTCCCACTTGCTCGCTATAACTTGCGAGAGATGCTGTAAGATCCGGAGTATCGAAGACTTGGGCGATTGAATAGGTTTCGAGCCAGAAGTCGGTGGGTGACTGCGACACAGTCAACACTTGCCTGTTCGTGCGATACCTTCGAGAGCACGAGCACAAGAACTCACAGTCGCTGGCCAGCATATGCGGACCTCGTATCTTCGGCCCTCTTCTAGGCCGCTCAGAAAGTACCAGGAGTCAAGGCCGCGGGGCTTTGTGTGCGAAGGGAACTGCACCGAGAGCTGGGTGGGTAGGATGGGTTCAGAATTCGACAGCGAGTGCAGGGACAAGTCGTCTAGGCTGGGGCGGACATCAGGGAGAGTTACAGGGCTGGGGCCGAGGAAGATGGCCTTCTCGACGTTGGCAGTCACCGTCCAGGCGTGCTGTGACACGATGCAGAGCAGGGCAGCTACGAGGCGCATTTTAGGCGGGCAGCACGAATCTCGAGAAGGAAGCTCGACACAGGCAGTTGCATGCTCTCACGTGGGCCAGAGCAGCTTCATTGAGCAGCGCAGAAGCTTGACTCGAGCGTGTGTCGTGGTGCGGAGGGAGACGCGCTTAGTGTTGTGGTTTGTCAGTGGCACTCGGGTTCTCAAAGGAGGGGCACGGACGCCTCCACTACCAGCTAGCTCTTTCGGCGATAAACACACTAAATCTTCTACGGCGCCAGGTGCCAACAACACTCGACACACCGTCTCCGCTGCTCCCCACCCGCAGTCCCCGTCAAGCACCTCCAGCCTTTGTGCAGAAGGCATCCAGCTACACCAATTCATACTCTCTCCATCTATCCACCATGAGAGAAGTCATCTCCCTCAACGGTATGAAACCCCCACACGCGCACGCGCCCTGACCGCCCCGTCTCGGGCGGGACATCCTGGTGATATTGCTTGATGCTGACTCTGCACGCGTCTAGTCGGCCAGGCCGGTTGCCAGATCGCAAACTCATGCTGGGAGGTACGTTCGACCCTCGCGGCATACCGTCTGCACCTCTCCGTCGCCCACAATGCGAAAAGGAGGGGCACCGGCGGCTGCCTTGACCGCCTTTGCGGGAACATGCTGACACAGCACCACAGCTCTACTGCCTCGAGCACGGCATCCAGCCCGATGGCTACCTCACTGAGGAGCGCAAGGCCAAGAACGACGACCATGGCTTCAGCACCTTCTTCTCCGAGACTGGTACGGCTGCCTGCCCTCTGCCGTTCGCCTACCCCCTCTGACACAATGCAGGCCAGGGCAAGTACGTCCCGCGCACCATCTACGCCGACTTGGAGCCCAACGTCGTTGACGAGGTCCGCACCGGCACCTACCGCTCTCTCTTCCACCCCGAGTACATGGTCACCGGCAAGGAGGATGCCTCGAACAACTACGCCCGTGGTCACTACACAGTCGGAAAGGAGCTCATTGACCAGGTCCTCGACAAGGTCCGCCGTGTCGCAGACAACTGCTCCGGCCTGCAGGGTTTCCTCGTCTTCCACTCGTTCGGTGGAGGAACAGGTTCCGGTTTCGGTGCTCTCCTGATGGAACGTCTGTCCGTCGACTACGGCAAGAAGTGCAAGCTCGAGTTCTGTGTCTACCCTGCGCCGCAGGTCGCCACCTCGGTTGTCGAGCCCTACAACTCGATTCTCACAACGCACACCACCCTGGAGCACTCCGACTGCTCCTTCATGGTTGACAACGAGGCCATCTACGACATTTGCCGCAGGAACCTTGGCATCGAGCGCCCCAACTACGAGAACCTGAACCGTCTCATCGCTCAGGGTATGTGCAAGCTCCACCTCTGCTGTTATACTAGCTGACAAATTGAATAGTCGTCTCCTCCATCACGGCCTCGCTCCGTTTCGACGGTTCCCTCAACGTCGACCTGAACGAGTTCCAGACCAACCTGGTCCCCTATCCCCGTATCCACTTCCCTCTCGTGGCCTACGCTCCCGTTGTCTCAGCCGCCAAGGCCGCCCACGAGGCCAACTCGGTCATGGAGATCACGAACGCTTGCTTCGAGCCCAACAACCAGATGGTCAAGTGCGACCCTCGCAACGGCAAGTACATGGCCACCTGTCTGCTCTACCGCGGTGACGTCGTCCCCAAGGACACCCACGCCGCTATTGCCCACCTCAAGACCAAGCGCACCATCCAGTTCGTCGACTGGTGCCCTACTGGTTTCAAGATCGGAATCTGCTACCAGCCTCCCCAGAACGTCCCCAACGGCGACCTCGCTGGCGTCAACCGCGCCGTCTGCATGTTGTCCAACACCACAGCCATCAGCGAAGCCTGGTCCGCTCTGTCGCATAAGTTCGACCTTATGTACTCCAAGCGCGCCTTCGTCCACTGGTATGTTGGTGAGGGTATGGAGGAGGGTGAGTTCTCCGAGGCTCGTGAGGACCTGGCTGCTCTTGAGCGTGATTACGAGGTGAGTCGTTTACCTACTTTCTTGAGCGGGGTGTTGGCTAACAGTGTGTTCAGGAGGTTGCTGCCGACTCCCTCGAGGGTGACGATGGTGTCGAGGCTGAGTACTAAGCGTTTCTGCGCTGAGCGCAGCGGCGTTGTGAAAAGCAGTTCGGTTCTGCATCGCTACCTTTGGTTGTTCGTGTCGGAGCTACGCTTTTGAAGCAACACCGCAATTTGGCGATGGCGAGCGAAGGAGTTTTGTGGGACTGCTAGCTTACATATCAAAGCGTTTTGGGATGGATTATCCTCTTTCTCTGTTACTACTCTCTTACTAATGCACGATTACTTGCTTCAACCGTTGGTACTACGTGGGAGATGCATTGTGAACTTTTGCGTGGTTGGTGTTCACATTCGCCAGTATAAACTTGATCAAAGCGGGTATGTTATCATGTTAATGCAGGCCCTCAAGCGTACTCGTCGTCAGCATCCTCATCGTCCCTCCCTGCAGCCCTATTCTCCGCAAGCTCTCTGATCTTCTCCCCAAGCACATCCCTTCCATAACGACTCGCGACCTTACCAGCAAGATCCAGCATCTTCCCGTTTGCATTGCGCATGAGACTCACAATCTCCAAAGCCTTCATCCCGTGATCCTCGCCCGCCAGGCACTCGACGCCGAGAAGCTGCAGGAGCGCACGATCGATAGCGACTTCCAGATGAATGAGCTGTTGTTTCTGAGACGCCGAGGGTCGCGTGTGGGAGAGTGTCGAGCTGAGTTGGGCGTACAGGGTGCTTGAGAGGATGAATGCTTGTTCGTGCTCTTGCTGCTTTGATTCGTGGCTCTTCACACGACTACCTGTTTCTTCTTCGTTGCTGTCGGCTTCGTCGCCGTCGCTCAGGTCCGCAGCGTTGCGGGTGCGCAGTTGCTGCTTGCGGTCGGTGGAGCTCGAGAGGGGGATCTCGAAGCCGAATTCGCTCAGGTGCGGCACCGGGGCTGACGGGTACTTTTCTCTGCCTTTGATGATCATGCAGTGGAATCGTGCAGCGCCGTTGCTGTCTGCTGCGACGCCGACGGGCCAGTATGACTCCTCTTTCCCCCTGTCGCGAGGCGCGTCAGGCATTTTGTGTCCAGCATGGGTATCCAGCGAGCCTGTCCGTTTGTTCTCCAGTTCAGCAGGGTTAGCAGCACGCCTGAAGAGTCGTAGATGTAAGGGTCGCCCGAGGAAGAGAAGAATACGCTGTCGAGGGTGGTGTTTGGTGGGAGTGCAAGGATGTCCGAGTCTTGGTAGATGGTGTCGTGTTTGATGTTCTCGATCGTGTAGAGCAGCTGTGTTGAGAGATCGGATTGGATGGGCCCGTTGCCGATGGTAAGGATGTAGTCGCGCCATGCAGCGCAGGTCACGGCTGGTGAGGACTTTTGGCGGTAGACCCGGATGGGCAGGCCGAAGAGGGAGTAGATGCGAACATAGTTTGTACTAGTTGTTACGCAGACGTACGAGTCGGATAGTGCGATGGCTGTGACTGACTCTCCGGTGGGCAGGTTGGTGCGCCAGTCTGTTCGTGTCGTCCACGTCTCGTGTGGGCGATAGTATATCATTGCTGAGTTCCCGTCGCCGGCGCTATTGGGCTGACATGCAAACAAAGTTCCGTTTTCGTTGAGACATGCCTTGTCGTAGAGGAAGATGTCTGTAAAATGGAAATTGCGGAAAGTGTGCTGGTCGTAGAAATTTACAGAGACGGTATGGTGCCGCCCTTCTTGCGAAACCGTTTCGACATGGCCGGTCAAAGAGCAACAGAGCAGTCTTCGATTGCCTCTCCAGGGAGTGCTACCAGGTTGGAAGGGTTCGTGAATCTGCGGGCGAAACAGTGCACTAACCGTGGCACGCTTCTTGGCCGCAGGCTCAATGCCATTGAGATGGCCACTCATCCGCTTTCCGTGGCCGTTGACTGCTTGTGCGTAACCTGCACCATCATCGTCAACGACAAAGTCCTCCATGTCCTCGTCGACATCGTCTCTCGCCTGGTCGTCTCTGAAGTCTGGGCCAAGGAGGTCGTCCAGGGAGTCCGGCGTGCCATCTCGTTGTCGTGGTCGTCCAGGTAATTCTCTTGTTGCGCCGTTCGCCTGAGGGGCAGGCACAATCCCAGCTCGGCCTTCGGAAGGATCATGAAAGAACGGCGCCGATACGGTAGATTTGTTCAACAACGGGAGATGTTCCTCTGTCACAAAGTCTGTATGGATGAAGAGTTCTCCCTCATTGTTTGTATAGGAAAGTACGTTCTCGGTAGGGTGCCAGGCCATGGCAAGTATGGTTGCTTTTACATCGTCAAACGTCTTTAGCAGCTTTTGTGTCTTTGTATCCCACAGCTTGAGGTACAGATCGTGCGAGGTTGTCGCCAAAAGGGCACCATTTGGTGACCACGCTGCCGCAGTAATGTCTGCGGTATGACCCGTCTTAAAAACGCGCTGACGCGCCCAATCGTTCGTCGACATGACTTGGACGTCACGGAGGGCGGTAGGTGTTGCGAAGGCCCTTCCATCTGGGTGCCATAGCACTTTCGAGCTTGACTCGGACTCTGTTTCAAGCTTTTGATCATGCCGTCCACCTTCTTGATCATGTCTGGTTCGTCCTCATCGAGACTGTATACGTAGATATTGCCGTCGGTGCAGGAGACGGCGAGGTGCTCACCCTTGTTGTCGAATGACACATGCTTGACGGCGCGTGGTTGATTGCGCAGTGTACGGACTTTGGTCATGTCTTTCGTGCTCACAATGTTTACTGAGAGCTCACTGAACTTGTCAGCTTACTCTTCATGCTCTAGGAGTCTCGACGTACTCGCTCGCAACAGCAATCCAATTCCCATCCGGGCTCAAGGCTACATCTCGCACAGGCAGCGTAGTCCTGACAAGGATTTCCTCGAACTTGTTTCCCTCCAGCGAGTACTTGCTCACTGTGCCGTCTTCTGAGCCAGTGATGAAGAAGCCATTCTACGGTTGCGGTCAGCGGTTGGGACATGCTATGGCTGCAACGGTACGCACACCAGCCACAACTGCTGCATTGTTCTCCTGGCAATCGTCTACCGTGACGGGCTCGTCATCAGAGCCAGTGGTGAATACACGGCAGTAGTTGTCGACTCCGGCTGTGATGAGCTTCTTTCCGTTCGGGGTATAGGCGAGGAAGGTTGGGCCGGGAGCATCTGGATCATGTTAGTGAGCTGAAATGCAAGAGGGTGGCATTGGTAGGCATACGAGCCTGCCGGCTGCGCAGTCGCGGTTCTGAAGCCATGTCTCTGCAGAGTGCTGATTACTGCGCCGGACCTGGCACGACGCGTGCGAGAGACGCGACCCGCGTTGAGTGCTGGAAAAGTGGGGGCCACTGGATCACGCTAGACAAGTCCACTATCCAGCATTCAGCTCAGCCTCGACTTTGGCACCAGCACTCAGCCTCGACTTTGGCACCTGCACTCGAACCTGGGTGGAGTCACATTTGACGCTGCTCGGCCAGCGAAAATCTAGTCTTTGTTGTTTCCACTCCATTGTTTCATGGCTCCTTAAAGTGTACTGACACGCTTGCCTGCTGGCTACTGAGTGTGTTCCTGTCTCTGTGACCTGTCTCTGTGACCTGTCTCTGTGACCTGTCTACTGTCTACATGGATCAAGCAAGATGCAAGACAAAAACACTCTGACAAATGTCATCTACACGCACCATACTCGTAAACCACCAAAGCCAAGGTTCATAGATTGTCAATAACTCATCCATGCCTTGTGTTCCAGCACTTTATCGCTGACGCCCACTGTGTAATGTGCACCACCTACCTTGGCTGGGTTGAGCAAGATCAGACGCACAACGCTTGCTATATTGGCCACGCTATAGCTGACCATGCATGCACCCAGTGCTCAGGTGCTCCGTGTGAACGTGTCCGAAACAAAGCTACAAGAAACAGTGACCCAGTCGCGTGGTCAGCATCGCCTTCAGCGGTTTACCTAGCCACTCAGAGACGGCAGAGCCGTGATGCTTCGTGCAGTGGACCAGAACGGGTGGGATGACCGAGTTATAATTAGCACCCATTCAGCTGCAGGTGTGCCACCAAATGTGCCCGAAGGAGTAAATCAAACAGCTTCGAGCCGCCGTAACATTGCAAATTACCTCTCCACCACACGCTTCTTGTCGACCGTCTGCATAGTCCTACCAACGCGCCACCGCCGCGACCCCATCGCGACCTTTCTGGAGGTTCTTGCAACGCGGCGACAGCGCTGGGCGCATCGCATCCTATCGTTTGACCGTCTTGCGCTGGATCCGCGACCCCGATACTACTGCATTGCGCTCAACTCGAAATCGACTGTTTCGCACTGCCCTCTCGACACGCAACGGCGATCTGCAGGCCACACCGAGCGCGGATGGGGCGCTGACGGCCCAAGCAGCCTCTGTCCTATCTGAACAATGCAAGTCGACTATGGCGACGGGCCAGATTCGAATCATAGCCTCCATCTTGCAGCCAACTACGAGCACGCGGGGTTCCGGCACCCACCCACTGGTGTACCAGCAATTGGTCCGGGCCTCGAGCAGAGCACAGGCAACACAGCTGCAAACCGCAACGGACATGCGCCCATGTCCGTCATCTCCCACGCTGCCCCAAACCACCTGCTCCAGCCCGACAATGCCTCGCTCACCGGCGCGCACCTTGCCCACGGCTTCTATGGAGACATGGCGCGCACCTCGCAGCCTCCCTCGACCCCCTCCAATGCCTCGCCGCGCTACTCGGCCGCAGTCACCCCCGCCAGCCAGTCCAAGCACCCAGGCGCAGGCGCAGGCGCAGGCGCAGGCCCCAGCTATGCACCAGACGACCGCACCCTTCCCTCCCAGGACGTGGCCGACGGGACCATCGACAGTGCTTTTGCCAGCTTTGTCTTGTACTGCAATCCTAGCTTCGCTCTCTCCACAGACACCTCGGAGTTGGTCAAGCTGTTTCGAACACCACCGAAGAGCGACGGAAATGCTTTCAGCACTTGGACCTTGTTCGAGCTGATAGGAAAGTTCAGCACAGGAGAGATCAAGACCTGGACACAGTTAGCTTTGGATCTCGGCGTAGCACCCCAGATACGGACAAGGGACAGAGCACGCAAAAGGTCCAACAGTACTCCGTGCGCTTGAAGGTAAGCATACTTCCACTTACCTTCGTTTTTTTCATACCGTGCTACTGGCGTGCGTCTTCAATTGCACCACCGCTCGATTGCGCCTTCCTGCTAGCTCGTATCTGCCCACCCCTTTGCTTTCGAGTCAGATTTCTGAGTCGAGGTATGCGCCTCAAACATGCGGCGCAGTCGATGCGTACCTAGGACCTCCTACTCATCTGCGAGCACTGTCAGGACCCAAGCTGCATCAAGCCACTTAGCAGGAAGGAGCACGGCACAGGTGCATGGGTCTATTGAACGAGGCAGTCATCGTGCGAACACCCTCTCTCAACAAGCCGATCATATGTGATGTATTTTGCGTCACGCATGACCCTATTGGCAGTTAGCCGTTGGGTTGGAGACATTTCTTTTTCGTACATACATATCGACTCATGAAATTTTTGAGCGCGACTCGATCAGATGCTGACTTTCGGCAGCGATGGATGCGCGCTATGCACATTGATGCTTTCTTTGAGTACCTGCTCGATAAGCAGCACCCCTACTATCTGCAAATACCTCCCCCACGATCCTTTCCCAGAAGATGGCCGAGACGGCGTGCCACTGGAGGAAGATTTGGCCATTCGAGCACTTGACCCCAAGTTCAAGCCCAAGCGTGGAAGACGGAAAGCTGATGACGCCGACGAAGAACTGGAAGCTGAAATCGACACTCCTGCTCGCAAGCGGCCGCAACTTGATACCTCGATACCTTTTGGAAATGCACTACAGCCGCAGTCAGCGTACCCTACCAGCGCTCACCCTGACCACATGGGCAGTTTCCTCACGCAACACGATCCATGGACAGCAGCATCTGCCATCACTCCTGCTTCTGCTCTGAATGCTTCGCATCGTCTGAAACAACAGGACAATTTGACTCCGTACTCAGCGTCACCTTTGTCTGGTGGGCAGCAGATTCGTTGGCGACTCAACAGCCAGGAGCCTGCCACGCCCCATCCCTTGTCGGCTGTCACACCATCGTCTGCGCATCCTTTCTTCGATGAGCCTCAGTCTGCAATAACCCCTTCCAGCGCAAGACCACGCGCACGAAGACGTCACGGGCCAGCTGTTTCGTCAGCTTGGTCGGCCAGTAGTACGACTCCTGGTGGAAAGCCACGAGGCCGGCCACCTAGCAATCGATCCACTCGAGATGGACCCTTCGTCACCTTTCCTGTCAACCCAAGCAGAGAAGGTACGCCTGTAGATGTACAGAGACACTCGGGTGCTTTAACACCAATCATAGAGCGAACGCAATCTGGGTCGCCAGTACCTGAGCCAGTCTTCCGATTTCCACCAACGCCTGCATCAGCACTTCCACCCTCAACAGGGGAGTCGCCAGTCATTAGTGCTGGTGGAACTCAAAGACAACGTCTAAGCCTACAAGTACCGCAGAATATCGGTAACCCTGTGCGATTGATCACTCCTACTGTGCTGGTCAATGGTGAAGAAGATCCAACCCCAAGCACTGCTGCCGCGTCTTCTGCAATCAGCTTTGGTTCTGAACGAAGCTTCTTGGCGCATTCCTTTGGCGGCAACAGTCATCTCAACTTCCATGGGCACTTCACTCCAATAGAGACTCCTGCTCGACCACAGCCACCGCCACGGTCACAAAGTGAAGCAACTATGGTGAAGCCAACGTCCTCGCTCCCGTCGATTCCTATCGACACGCTGAACCGTGCCTTGGCTGCCGAACTCATTCGTGCGCCACTCACTGGTCGGCGTAAGCGTCTACGCGGCAACGAAGCGAAGAATTTGGCATCTTCAATACTTCTTCCACTGTATGCAAGGCCTTCAGCTGGACACACATCACCAACGAAAGCCATGAGCGATCAGGTACTGGGCATTGCAATCAGCAGCTGCCTTGGACTATCAAACGCGGCAGGCATCGGTTTTGGTGGGCCAAGCGGTGGTGTCAAGAGAGTCGAGTGCGCACGATTCCGCATAGGAGGTGATGGCTACGAGAGTCCAATCGACGACAACGAAGACGACATAGAGAGCATCAACGGCTCTGTGGTGGTTAAGGAGACGTTTGACGTATTCTTTGTTGTGACATTTGGCGGGCTGTCTGGCGAATGGACAGCCAAGGGTCTCCACGCCATTGCCGAAGACGTAGAAAACAAAGACACAACAGCAGGTGCGCATGAACCAGACCGCACAGAGCCTGGTCAACATGCGACAGCAGCGTGGAAGGCAAAGTTCGAAGACGCACAGAGGAAGTTGTGGGAAAGTCAGGAAGAAGTCAAGGACCTAAAAGAGAAGATCCTCGAGGCTGTGTTGTAGAATGAGGCGGGTGCTGTTGGGCATCAAGCACATGTATAAGAGGTGGAGTTTAGCGCTTGTTTGTTGCTTGGTCTCGCTATATACCCCAATGTTTCGACACCTTTGGTACATAGTTTCTAGTAGCTCATGTGAGCGTATATAGTCGTGTTCGTATTATGTACTAGTTATAAGCTTGTCTGGACAAGCTCAACACAACTACTATCGACACTGGGTATCATGTTGAGTGAGCTCCCTCTTCATTTGCTATCCTTGGCCTACGTCACGCTCCCTCATGTGCAGCCACGGCAGGCTCGTCCTTTTCCCAAGGCTTTCTCCTCTTTGGCTTCTCAGGCTGTGTGCCTTGCCCCTCCAGGACGGTGTTTGGTATCTCCTTGATCCCAGGGACAGGCTGCCCACTCGTGATGAGGTCTACGATATGGGCAAACGAGGTGGGATATGGCGCTGGAGGTTCACTGGGGTTTGTGGGGGTTGGCATCACGCCACTGGGCGCGTCATAGGTAGTTTCGGTGAAGTCGAGCGGCCGCACGCCATTTGTCTGTGGTGGGGGTCGGCCACGTGCGTGACGGTAGGCTTTGTAGGCTTCAAAGTCGACAGTAATATTGTACTTTCTTCGCACCGTCAGCCCTCGAGCTACACACAATTCAGAAGTCTACATACCTGGCATAGTAGAAGCAACGCGCTCGCAAGGCTAGCTCGGCGGCTTGCTCAGGCGAGCTGTTGCTACCGAGGATGGCGCTTAGGCCGGCCTGGAACTCAACATCGTCGTCCCAGTTGTATCGCTCAAGAGCCTCGTATGTGTCATGTGGGCCCTCAGAAGCGCCAGCTTCAGCACCAGCAGCACTCATCGCCATCAGCTTCGGTGGTTCGTGAGGTGTGGGGTAAAGGCGACACGGGCCCCGAAGCTCAAAGCTCGCTAACGGGAACGCCAAGCGCTTGAGTTAAGCCCCACGATCGCTCCTTCTCTTCCCACACAAGCTCTTCTCTCTCACACCACAACCACCACGAACAACTCTTCTTCACGATTACCGTACGACTTCCACTTCCCTTCCTTCTCCTTCCTTCATTGAGCTGCAGTTCCTCTCTTACACGTGTTTTGATACCCCCTCCGCCGCCATGTCCGAGTTCATCGGGTCAGTCGCAGCTGGTTCCATCATGCTGGAGCTCCCGCTGACGTGCCACGCGTAGTTCTCGCATATCGCTCATCTCCAAGAGCGATATCCGGTTAGTAAGCACCCATTGAGGAGCCATTGAGCGCACACACTTACGCCTCTCAGCTATGTCGGTACCCTCGTTGAGATCAACTCAGAAGCCTCCACAGTCTCGTTAGACAATGTGCGCTCCTTCGGCACTGAGGGTCGCAAGGGCGGCAAGGATGAGTACCCGCCGTCAGAAGTCATCTACGAACAGATCGTCTTCAGAGGCAGCGATGTGAAGGACCTCCGCATTGAGGAGCAGATCAAGGAAAAGGCTCCACCTGCCATGCCTCAGGACCCAGCCATCATCGGAGTAAGTCTACGCACACCTTCTTACCTTCTGGTCCAGTGATGTAAAATTTTCGGATGTAAATCATTTAAACCACCGAGAGCGCAAAACCATGTGGATATTTTCCGTTGCCTTCCTTCTGAGAACCTCATATACAAGCTACTTATTATTCAGCTTCTGCAGACTTCTTTGGCTGACATGATGGTTACAACAGGTACAGCAAGGTCAGTCGCGTCAGGACGTGCCACAGGACCACCAGCACCAGCAACAAGGGCCGCCAAACTTCCCACAGCAAGGGCAGTTCCCGCCTGGTGGATACCCTCCTTTCGGCCCTGGTGGCCCAGGTCCATATGGAAGAGGCTTTCCTCCTCAGGGCAGCTTCCCTGGCGGTCCCGGACCGTTCCCTGGGGGCCCTGGGGGCCCTGGTGGCTTCGGAATGCCTCCATACGGACCACCACCTCCAGGCTGGTTTCCTCCAGGGCAGGGCTTCAATGGTCCTCCTGGTCCATTTCCTCCCAACATGCCTGTGGGTCCTCCTGGCTTCCAGAACCAGACCCAGCCACCGACAGGCCCTCGCGGTGCTGCACCGGTTGGTACTCCTGCAAAAGATGAGCAGTCGCTGGCGCAACCTAAGGTAGCTGAGGCTGATGGTTCAGCCAAGCCTGCAGAGACAAAGGCAGACGGAGAGCAGGCTGGAAAAGCCCCTGCACCCACAGCTGCTGCCAAGCAGCCTCCACCGCCACCCGTTGAGACAAAGCCTGATGTCTCAGCCGCTCTTGCACCGCCGCACACCCAGCCTACACAGAAGGGTGGTGCGCAGAAAGCACAAGGCGGACCAAAGGGTGGCCGCATTATCCCAGCTGTGCCGATCGCCAGTCCGAACGTGAACAAATCAACACCTCGCGCACAACAGCAGGCTCCCGCTCCTGCGGTACAGCCCCAGCAGCCTGCCAGCTCAGCCGTTCAGCAGAACAATGCGACCCAATTGGCCACTGCTGCCGTCGCTGAGGCTATGGCTAAGCTCAACATGCAGAACCGTGGCCACGCACAGGCACCCGCATCTGATCCCCTCAACAATCTCGCGCAGAAGGTAGAAGGTATGCGTGAGCGTGAACAGCATGCTCGACAGCCCCGTAACCCTGGAGCTGGTGCTGGCTTTGGTGGTCGAGGTGGTAGAGGCGGTCGAGGTGGTCGAAGCGGTGCGCACCACCAACAGCAGACTCAGCCACAGCCAAAGATGGAAGTACCCACAACCGACTATGACTTCGATGCTGCGAACGCCAAGTTCAACAAGCAGGACATGGTTAAGGAAGCTATTGCTTCAGGATCCCCACTTGGCGAAGGTGTACCGTCTGCGATTGAAGCGACCTCGAACGGACAGACTGGCGCTGCCGAAGCCGCGGACGACGTCGTCATCCCTAGTGCTTCCTACAACAAGAGCTCTAGCTTCTTTGACAACATATCTTCAGAACTGAAGGACCGAGAGGAGGCTGCCGGCCGCCGTGGCCAGGAGTTCCGCTCAGCTGAACGAAACAAGAACATGGAGACTTTCGGTCAAGGTAGCGTCGATGGCTACCGTGGTGGCTACCGAGGCCGTGGCAGGGGCCGTGGTCGCGGACGTGGAGGCTTCGGCTTCCGAGGCGGTCGCGGTGGACCCCGCGGTGGTGCTCAATTCGAGCAGCCTGCCGCACAGTGAGTCAAACAGCTTCCTGAGCGACGATCGTTCATTCGCGGGTCATGCATGTCTTATGCAGCCTGAGCATATGGATCAGGGTTTTTGCTATGCGTTTGGCTTTGACCAAATCTTTCCTTAGTCAGCTTTATATCTTGCGTCTACTTGAGCGACTTGTACGAGTACTTTCACACAGTCACTGTCCTATGGGCTTGGTCTTTGGAGTTTCTTGGATCAGTGCATGAGTTGGAGGCCATGCAAGCGGATATATGGGCCAGGCGCAGACGAATATCATGACACGGTCATGAGAATGATGATCAATGTCTAACAAAGAACGAGGCTGGATATCCCGTGTCCTTAGTCAGTATCATCATCTCCACTGTTGTCCCCAATACGTGCACGCAACCAGACTGATCGTTACACTGAAGTACACCGTCAGTCGTGTCTTTTCCTAGCACGTGTTTCAACATAAGGATGCACACGTAGATGTAGTGTGTTCTGCGTCTAGGAGTTTATAAACTACTCCCAAACAAACAAACAAACAAACAAACAGCACAAATACTGGCCTGCTATCAACACCTAGCCACCTTACCGTCCAACTCACATTTCTACATACTTGCTCAATACTGACATCCGTATCCATATTCTTACCATCCCCGTCTCCTCGTCTCTCCGCTACCATAGACTCGTTGCTCAGTCTTGACTATTGCTACTTCACTGGGTACCTATCATGTGGATGATGAAGTGTACATACATCTCTCGCTGCTTTTTGGTTCTGCTTGTCAGTTTTCCTCTTTCGTTTCCTTTTTACTTTCTGGTTGTTTTGCTTCGAATGGTGGGTAGGCTGAGAAGGTCCGATTGGGTTGTGTGTTTGGTTCGTTGGGTTTCTGGAATAGTGTCTGGGTTTTTGTTTTGTTCCATCCGTGGTAGGTTTTCTGTTCGTTTAGGGGATTGGAGTTTTGATTCCTGGTTCTTGGGTTCTCTCTGTTTTCTACCTCTCTTCCTTGTGGGTAAAAAGTCTTTGCTCTAGATTGCCTTTTACTCTCTTTCGTGTTGTTTTTGCGATTCACGTTTGGGTGGTTTGTATCAACTATAGTATGTGGGTTATACTACACGATTCCCCCGCGTTTCACACTACCCACCTCCTCGTCCACGAACGCAGCTCCTCACTCACTACCAGCAGTACCGCTTACGTCAACCCGTCATAACGGTTTGATACTCACATACATGCCACGTGCACAATTATCGTATACTCTACGATCATGTGCTCAAGGACCCAGGAATCAACAAGCTCAAGCGCGGCAGAATGCCATCAATGCATCTACATGGTGCACCGGTATGCTTGTCGTTGAGGTAGCGTGTGCTGTACCATGGTATGGTATCGCTTGCTGCGCTAACTGTCTCCACACGGTGAGTGCCATGGTCCTGAGAGAGAGACTGTTGTGGTCGCATTTAGATACAGTATTTCTAGATCGCATCGCATCGCCAGCTTCGATCCAGATCGAAGAGGCACAAATGCCAGGACCAGCTAATTACTGCATGCGTGACCGGGACCCAAAACCGGCGCCCAGGAAGCCTCTACCACAAGCACGCGCACACCGCATCAGCGCTGCAATGATCACCATCCAAATTGTGCGATCGGCGCGGCAAATCCCGTCTTGCAGATCAGACAGCAAGAGTCGGAAATTGAGTTGCACTACCGACTTAACAAGTGAGGAATATCGCTGTGGTGCTTGGTTGCCCATGGCTTGCATAGGTAAACTGGCATACCTAGCCACCCAATTTCAAGAAAAGTTCGGACCGCAGACACACTCAGAATCAGCGAGCAGTTGCCAGAACAACGACACAACCTTCTTTTTGCTTTGCTTTGCTACTACTTAGCCCTAGGTTAGAGATCTAAATCAGCAGAAATAAAGAGCAAACATTCCTCTCCTCTACTTGTAAGCAGCTGTTTACATTTCTACAACCAAGGCAAGGTGTGCCATAAGCCTACAAGAACAGATACTTTACGCGGTCCGAACGTTTCTTGAAACTAGGTACTAGCTACCAAGATATATGCCGCATGTCCGCCTGGCTAGCTGGCTGGCTGGCTGGAAGATAGCACATCCGGGTACCGAATGGTCGCATGCACGACGCGCGGAGAGTTGTGCAACACGACCGAAATACGGTATGACAGCACAGGCGCACACCGCAGCGCATGCGTCGACGTCGCGGGTGTGCTTTGTTAGTCGGAGTAAGCACAGCGTCCTAACTCAGGTCCTCCAGCTCGTGCTCGACGACAGCGCGCTGTTGGGCTGGGCCTGATTGATTCGGCAGGAGCTATCGAATCGCGCTAGGCTTGGCCTTGCGGATACGGTGGGTGTCGTGTGCACGGGCCGCGGTTGGTGGCTGTCATTTCCGCACACGTCCTGCTGGTCAGGGGTGGCAGGTGTGCGCTGTTTGTTTGTTCGAGCGAGTTGGGCGCATACTGTAACTCATTGGCGGGTTTTGTCAAGTCCTTGATCCGTGAGGATATGGCTGTTAGGATGGATCATTTGCTCGCTCATAGGTGCTGAAATTGGATATGACATCACACATTGTGTCACAAAGGCAGTGGTTTTGCGAATTGGGATCGTAATTCGTGAATAGTCAAATTGCAGCATAATAGTGCCCCTAGGGTAAACAAGAAACGTAAAGCCAACGTACGCTACAAGTCAAGAAGTGAAAAATTTCCAGCGCGTGCTATGCGAGCCGTTCCCCAAGCCAAGATGATGCCTCCAAATGCCACAGAAATCTCATCTCCACAGTGCGTGAATCGCTTAGGCAACATCGCAGCACCAGATACCGGCGTACAGAGCGCAGCCGATCTTGGAGTAGTTATCAGAGGTGAGGATCTCGGCGTGGCCGGTCTGGCCATTGTACGACCAGCCTTCAGACTGAGTACCGCAGACACCGTCAAGACCAGGAAGGGTTGGAATCTCGCAGAGCCAGCCACCGACGAGGACGTGCTCAAAGTCGTCCTTGTTACCAGGAGCAAGGACCTGGCCGAAAGAGCCAGGGTTGAGCTTGTGGACCATTTCGCCGTTGGACGAGACAACGGTGTCCATGGCGTTGGCCTCGAGCTTGGCATCGTTGATAAGGGCCTTCAGGCCCAACTTGGCACGCCAAGTGTCGACAATAGCCTGGTAGCCGGAACCAGTAGCAGCAGGCGCAGGGGGCAGAGGTGGCAGCAGCCTGGGTGCTGCTAGGAGCCGGGGCGCTGCTGGGAGCCGGTGTGTCGTCCTCATCAGGAGTTTCCTGAGGGGCGGCCTGCTCGTTGACAACAGGGGTGACAGCAGGAGCCTGGTAGATGGGGGTGGGGGTGGGCTTGCGATGGGGGTGGGCTTGCGATGGGGGTGGGCTTGCGATGGGGGTGGGCTTGCGGTAGGGAGTGGGCTGAGGCAGTCCATCGGTTTGGTAGACGGTGTGAACGACAGTCTCGTAGACGACGTGGACGTTCTGAACCTCCTTAAACTCGGGTTGGTTCCACTGGGGAGCCGCAAGAACAGTGCCGGCAAGGGCGAGGATGGCAGTGGTAGCGCGCATTTTAATAGTGTTGATGTTGAGGCTGGTAATGAGTTGTTTGGAGTGGATTGGTCGGTTGGACGAAGTTTGTTTTCAGATTGTGTAGAGTGATTGCTGTGCCGAAAGGCGTAGAGAACGTGATGTCAAAGAGTGACTGTGAATGAGTGTATTCGTCGATAACCTGGAAGTCGCAGACCTGGATTTCGAAAATTATGGCCGGAGGGGACCACATACTTTATACGCACATGGCGCTAAGGCCGTGCCGCGCTTGCGTGAGATGAATGCGAGCGCCACGGCCCCAGTCTCCGCAAATGCTCCTGTGCCTGTCCCTAACAATCCTTAGCCGAAAATTGTAACCCCACCGAAGCCATGGTAACCTAACCGACCTTCATTTCGCTTTTCGCGTCTTGACAGGCCCTAGTCGTGTGCCAGGTCCGGTCATTGTTTTGGAGTCCAAGTCTTTGTCTGATCCGACTGGACGCTGTTTCTGGCAGAACGGAGTGTCTGACAAGTCCAACCAACAATGACATCGTGTTCCTACGTCTGTTGGCGCTTCGATTTGTGGCCTCGTTGACAAAGCCGGACGTCTATCAGGGGGAACAGCGGGCGATCATAGGCTTCTGCAGGGGTAATTGCACAAATCGCGTTCACAAAACGGGCGCTTCAGGAAGTCTAGACGAGTCACTAACGCTAACAAGGAAAGCCTTGGTGGAATTCCGTCGGTTACACTTTTTGATTGGTCATTCGGATGCCTTTTTCGTGGTTCGGACAGGGCCATGTTTCATGTTAGGATTTAGCGTAAGCTCATATTCCGTTGATACCCATTTGTGCAAACGTGCACAGCAGTCCGACTCTAGGTTTCAGCCTGTTCAACAGCTGTGGCTCGGCGGGTGGCGGAGATGATTTCCAAGTCTGTGCGGTAACGGCGAAGAAGTTGGACAGTCGAGACTCAACATCAGGCCTCTGCGGTGGATCCACAAAGGAATTACACACGGGACGATAGGTAGCATGAAACGTTGAATCCTGAGGATTGAAGATCCCGCTGGTAACATCGGCCGGGGAAGATGGGAGATGTTTCGCGGCGGTCCGTCGTGACAGGACATCCGAAGCCATAGGATGTCAGGAATTACGAAACACCACCACAGTGCTTTATGACATTCCGCCGAGCAAGCCATTGTATCACCATTGATCTTCACGCGACAAACCAACACGTGGTCTAGCAGCTGTCTCTTATCAAAATTCGTCTTTTCCTGCGCAACGGACTGCCGGTGGAAACATGCACGGTGTGATGCCTTGCAACTTCCGGGAATACGTCATCTCCCGACCTGCGTCGCTGGGATACGGCGAATTGTCATCTGGCGATTTTGAGGGGTGTTGCAAGGGCTCCCATTGAAGTTTAATCTTGCTACCCGCTGTCGCACGAACTTGTTTTTTCAGACCCTCATCTCTTGCAAGATGAAGCGCCGGATTTTAGCCAGGCCTCAGGCAGTAAGGCGATCTCATTCGAGCATACAAATTTGCTGGATGCTCCTGACCATTTTCGCGTTGAATCGTACAGCAAGAGCGTTGCGCGTCAATCTTCCGGGTGCGGCAGATTTGAGCTTTCCTCGGTTGAGTTGCGTTCAACTTGATTGCTGTAAAACCTCTGCGGTCCGGCGCGGTTTTCTCTTACGCGAAAGCCAATTTACTTCTTTTCATGATCATTTCGTAGTGCATCTCGTGTCAATCGTGTGAATGTGCAAGCCTACGGAACTTCCCATTGTGTCGTTTCCTGCCGGCCTCTTTACTCAGTTTGAGATCTTACTAATGCGCCCGGACTTGTAAAGTTCAGGAGAAAATAACCACTGCATGGCTGATTAACTGTAAGATCCTCTGGAAGCGGCTGGACACGTCAGATCTTCCCACAAATGTGGAGGATAAGACTTACTTGTATCGATTAGATAGGACCTGCAGTAGAGGCTCGGCAACGCCCACCGATGATCGACTTCCAGCCCACCACCTGTTGACCGTTTGTCTAGAAGGCCCCCGCTTGAGTCTGTTGGCTCGGCCGCCATACAGATTTCCGTAGCTAAAACTTGAGTCGCCTCTCTTCCCGCATGCAGCGTCTTTACGAAAAACGCTTTACGCGCGTACACTGACTACTGACTGCATCATGACGAATGGTCGCCAGACATTTGCCAGCGTTCGGAGGCCACGACAGTGCGTGCATATGGATGACTTCGACTCGGTAACCATTATTATGGCGATCTCGAGGACTTCCACGTCGCCGGGAAAAAAAAGCCCATCAAACAGCTAGGATGCAGCCCAACATTCGGCGTTTGGGACAGACTCCCAAGGGCTGAACGGAGCAAAAATTTGTGTTGCTCAGGTGACAAAGTAAGTGTTTCGCTGCCAGGTTCCAGAAGACACACGACTGGCTCCTCATAAACAGCGGCAAGCGGTGTCGCATTTGTTTCATACAGTGCTTGGAATCTCCAATGGAGTCCCGGGCTCGAATCGAGTCGTAACAGCCATTTGGAAATGGTACGCGCGCGTTAATACGCCTAGGGAGACCACTCTTCTCATTGCCGGCACAGCTTTCTGTGAGTTGATGTATCATTCGATAGTTACGAAGTGGAGACGGTAAGCATAAGATAACGAAGCGTCTGAAGACGTGTAGTCCGTGGTCTGAGTTCAGGTCCTCCAACGTGGTTTCTCTGCGAGCTGCTTCTGGAATGGTCTCTTGGCATTCAATCTGGGAAGGCATCCGCGTCTGCGAACATCACAACCTCATCAGCATCAATATTCTTCCAACCCAAGGTCGTCAAGCTCCATATTTATCGCGATCACTCGTTGCAACTCCAATATACTTTTTGGACTTTGTGGTCTGATACTTAAAGCCACACTACATATCCTCGCACGACACTGACGAACACAATTACCTTTACGCCTACATTCAAAAGCTCCACAGTAGTTCTTGGCTTCAAGGAGATGGTTAGCGCTGTCTAACTCATGCGGCGCACTGATGGTGTGCTCTACGATAACAGAGTAAGCTATGTTGATGGTCTAGATATGCAGGTTTCACCACCTGCGGCTTCCACGTTGCGTCAGTGAACGAGCTGATGAACCTCGACGTCTGCTGCTCTGTGGCCATGGTGCTAGGTCAGGATGCTGCCTCTCTTGGGTCTCTCACTGAGGACATTTTCCATCTTCAGAGTTCATGCATCATTTCATGGCCTTATGTGCGCAACCTCTGTGGTCTGGCATTTCTTCAAGTTATGACCTATCCTTCACAGCAGAGTCGTATTTTGTAACACATGGGTTTATATGTAATAGGTATTGACTCTATAAGCGACTGCATTGCTCTCTGAGTGAGTATCTCTTGACAGTTGTTCAGCCGCACTGTCCGGCTACCTGCATATTGAGGGCTGAGCACCACAATGCAGCGATTGCATTGCCACATAGCTGCCTTTGACAACAAAAACGTACAGCCCATAGCTGCAAGTAAGTATCCACATCATCACAGCAATTTAGAACTAAACACTTTTACTCATCTCGGAGGGCGCCCTGCACAGTTCAGCGGACCAACCAAAGTGCGAGATCATCTGTACACACTGTGAGCTCTAACATCCCCATTAGTAACAACGCTGCATCTTCTGCCGGACTAATCCTGGGTGTCTTTACTTTCGTATTTTCACGTTTTGGGCGCAGCCTCCAGCCAAGAATAACCCAGCATGCATTCATTGTCTTCTGGACTTGGTTAAAAGGGAGCCGGGATACCATCTTTCATTGGGCCTACAACAGCATCAAGTCTTCCACAATCAGACACATTCTTTGTATTTTGAAGTTTTGGCTTAGCTATAATCCTTTTTGCTACTTCGTTAACCCCCTTGACGTTGGTTTTAAGTGAAGAACGGCGACTCCGTTCATTACCCGTCGATCTCTACCCCTTACGATCGTCATCCCCAATACTACAATCTTTACGCTCAACACACTCATTGTATTCGCTCCTTGTACCTTCAGTCATGTTATCTAAATTTATCCTTCTTAGCACGGCACTGCAGGCGGGTCTTGCAACCGCAACCGGCAACGCAATCGTCAGCAACCGCTGTCCCTACGACATCTGGCTCTGGAGCGTCGATCAAGGGCACTCTTCGCCACCCCTACATGTGCCCACACGCACAAAGTACTCTGAGCCGTTGCGCAACGCATGCAATGGCTGCGGGCCCTCGCTTAAGATCAGCAAGACGGACCAGCTCATCGGCGGCAAGCACACACAATTTGAGTACAGCATTGTTGGCGGCAACATATGGTATGACATTTCCTTCATTGACTGCGCAAAGGGCGAGAGCGCAAGTGATTGTCCTGGCCATGACAGGGGGTTGGCGATAGATAGCCCAGAGCAGGCGTGCGGGAAGGTGCATTGTGCTGCTGGAAGTTACTGCCCGACGCAGTCGTACTATGTCGATGGTCCGAAACAGAAATTGGGGCTTGAGGAGCCAGTTTTTGGCTGTCTGGGGAAAGGAACCGATATCGATCTTTACATGAAGGTGTGCAGCGATGAGGCTCCGCTGAAGAGGAGTATCATTGGCAGGATGATCCTGGACGAACATGCCTAGATGGCATCAATTTTCTTTTCGCCAATCTTCTTTTTCTTCCTCTTCTACACTTATTTTGGTTATTCTTCCCACCAACATCTTCTTCTTTTTACATGCCTTGCTGCTACACTTGTTCAGATAGATCTTAGCAACCAAATGGTTCCTCGTTCATGCTATTCCTGCATATCATGCTTCTTCCATTGTCTTGAAAGGAATCTCGACTCATATGATGTATACGAGTAAAGCAATTCCTAAAGTCAAGAAATTCAAAGCTGTACTGGCTCTTTGCCGCCTTGAAGACCCTGATTTTGTACTCGTAGGATCCACAGCGAATGGACTGCCGTTTGCAACAGTCCCTTGTGTAGCAACGCTGATCCCAGTCCAATCTGTGATAGTCTGTGTATCGGACCCAGCAGCGGATAACATGGTCGTTGTGTCACCCACAAAGAGCACTGTGTGGCCGTTGCTAGTGGTTACTGAGATGGGAGTATCGCCAATGGTTATTGGTTGGCCAGGAGCCAGTGTCTGACCCGCAAGAAAATATTTGGTGGTTTTATCGATGACCGCAGTCACGATCTTGATTGGTTCCGGCTCATTCACCGCTACAGTGCGCACTTCGCCAGCCACAGGCTTAGGCAACGTGGTTGTCAGGTCGCCTGCATGGATAACGGTTGAGCCGGCAGAATCCATGGTAACGCCAATCACAACATTGTTGATGGTGACAGAAGTGCCAACGTCGAGCGTAGAAGACCCAACAGCAACCTGGAAAACAACCTCTTCAGTAGTTGTTAGCACACCATCTGGCAGTAAAACCGTCGGCTTGCGTGTGACAGCGACTGGGCGGACGGTGACTCCACTTTGCGTTACAGCTGGAGGTGGTGGGAAGTCTGTGATCGTCCTGCTAGGTACTGTTGTAACTTGGAGCTGGTCATCGTTAGGTCTCGCTGGGACTGTCGTCTGTGGTGTTTGTATATCTTTTGTCCAGGGGTCGTCTGATATCTCCATTGGCTTGTATCTGCTGCTTTGAGGTGTGGATGGGCCTTGGTGATCGGTAGTCCCCCACTCATTGGCAGATTTTTCAAAGTGCACGATCGCTGATGAGTATTCTTCCCAGCCTGGGATAGAATTCTCGAAGTGCACAGTAGGCATAGCCGTCCAAGATGTGATTATGCTTTTGATGACGGTGCCAATATCTATCATTGTAATAGAATCCTCAGACCCACGACCATTACTGGCAGTTGGCATCACATCAATAAAGCTAGTCGATGTGGCCCTGATATGAACCGTACTGCCGCCTTCAGTTGGTGTCGCGTCTTCAAACCCGCCTGCAGTGTTTTCACCATGGACTTTCGGTCTCCAGGTAGGTCTGCCGTCAGAAGAAGTGACTAGAAGCGATGCAAGAGGTACCTCGATAAAAGTGGCAGCCGGCGAATGAGTTGTCGAATTAAGCTGTGCTGCGGCGTACTGGTCAGTACTTATGGCTGATATGCGATACGGGCAAGGCACATGTGGCGCTCTCATCTACATACAGTCATTTCGAATCACAAAAGCAGAGCCGTATCCTGCGATGGTCAGGAGTTGGAAGAGGCGTAAAACGGGCATATTGACAAGCGAGAGGACAGCGTCTGAGAGACGTAAAACAACAGGACGCAGCAAAGTGACTGAAAACTGACAACGCGAGCAAAGAAACTGTCTATGTTGCAATCTTATTTATTGGATGTAGCTCAGCCTCCCGGTGTGGATGGTCTGAACCAGGTATAGGCTGGTGTGCACGGTCCATTTTTAAATCCTTCACAATGCACGATGTTTGCTCTCTTTGTGACACAGGCGCGATGGAGTAAATGGAAGCTTGAGAAAATCACTGTGTCCATTGACGGGATATTTTGATATATTAGAGCAAACTCGAAAGTTGCTGTCTGACTTCGGAAGAAAAGCATGCGTTGAGGAGATCGAAAGAAAGATGCGTCGTTCAACTTTCCCAGCACGGAAGGTCGTACGCATGAACGGCCAGACCGCCGCTACGTTGCTGACATGCCTGTCTCTCGCTCGCAAGGATGCTCATCAAGCGCAACATCGGAACGTATTTACCTCGCATTCGATTCGGGGTTGGGATTGTTGCATTTAATGAGGATGGAAGAAGGTCGCCGGTGGTTAAAGCTGCCCGTTTAACCCACCCTTCCCCCATGCACGGCTGGGGTCACGAACGCTGCGCGTCCACAAGGCTGTTCTTCGCAGACGCTCAGAATGCATTTTTGTGTTAGGTCACAATACCAAATGATCAGCAGCCCCTACACAATATCGCTCATAAGAAGAAGCGGATATGTGATGTCGCCTCGGACTCTAGGAGAACCGCGTACAAGCGCCGACCTCCAACTTTGAGTTCGTCGATATCTTGCTACACCACGCATCACACAGTAAGACATGATTAAGAAGCTGGGGGTACCAAGATGCTAGAAATAAGTTTTTGATCCAGCGTGTCAAGCCTAAGGCTTTGTTATATTGATTCCCTATATCTCAAACCATGGAAATCTACAGCAAATATCGCCACATGAGCGTGTCTGTCGAATCCTGATCTGTTCGACATAACCTGGAAACCCGAGTTCCCATGGCTCTTCTTCTCACAAAATATCACCTTTGAAAAGGCGGGTCTTTCAATAAGCAGGTTTATTTTGTCGTGTGGATGCAATGCTCTAGTCAGTCTGTGCGACCTCTGGATGAAGCCCTGCCTTCTCAAGTATTCTAACAAGCTCCTTGTTTACCTCTAAGTCCAACATATTGGAGGGAATTGGAGGGAACCATAGTAATCTCGAAAAATGACAGAAAATCAGAACGGTCTTGAGTGCTGAGAACTCTCCCTGATGCTCAGGGTCTGTGAGGACTGCCAAGATCACCCCAACGATGTCATAAGATAGGATGTAGCGAAGACACAGCGTAGACAGAGAGTTCGGGATGCGCTTGCGAAGAGCATTGGCGATGTCGCGTGGGTCACTCTCGGTAGTGACATTGAAGAGATTGGCAGCGAATGGCATCTCTACAAGTTCAAGGTTATCGAACCACCAAAGGAGAGGTGATTTGCTTGGTAGCGTCGAGTAGAGTTTGAGTTTCTGTCGAGACAGCATGCTTCGAAGCATATGACCTCGATTCGGGCCTCAAAAGCTGAGAAACACATTAGCTGTTTTTTCCCGAGATGACGCTCGTGACTTGACGGTGGGTTTCAACATTGATGTGCGACAGGTGGAGATATTCGAGCTCAGGGGGAGAATTACAAAAAGCGAAGGGTAGTGGTGTGTACTGGACCATCATAGTGCGGCCGTTGGCTATAGATCTTCATTTCGCGTAGCGCTCGAAGAGCTGTATCGGAATTCTCCAGGAAGCAGTGCCAGTCGAGGGTGGAATAAACCAACATGCCGTCGATGCAGAGCCTTGTGATGTTAGGGAGCAGCGCGAGCACCAAAACGATCTGAGCATACTCTGTACCATGCCTGAGCAGCCGCGCAAAGTCTTTACGCTTCTTCAACGTTGAACCAACGATTACCGTCTTCTTCAGCGCAGGGATAGAGGAAATGCCATCGGGTGCTATGATACTAATTCTCATGGCAGCCTCCTCGAACAGCTTGTAACTTTGGCGCAGTTGTTGCTGGCCCGCTTTTCGATACGAATAATGGGCCGGTCCGCTTGCTGCGTGCCTTGTCTTGCTCCCTGGGTTTGGTCAAACCTTGCCATGGTGCGCCAGTCGCAACTTCGAATTCGGATCGCCAGCCTCGAATATCCAGTTCCTTCACCATGGCTGCAAGCTCAGGGCGCCCACAGAGAGTGGGCAGAAACAAGTGAAACAGCGCCTTGAACGGTGCATCGCAGTTAGTGTAAGTCGCATACAGCGCTTCTGAGGCCGAGACGTTTGTTGCTTTGCAAATCAAGGCGAGCGCGCTATAGGAAGGCTGATCCAGCAATGCCACAATTACGTCCACGAGCTCATTGGGAAGGTACAGAAAACCTAGGGGCTCCGGCTGCGCCATATCGACGCGCAGCCTAGTCTTCGTTGTGGAACTGAATACCAATAAGCGAGAGGCGATGTGAATTTGATTGAGTAGACTTGCTCTTATGTTGGGATGTGCTGTGTTTGTGTGCTACAAGGGAAGTTGTAAGGTGAAGCCAATAATAAACAAATGGCGCAGGAAAGAGCCCTACGTCATGGCGTTGAGAAGATATTTCAGTTTGGCTGAAAGAGTTATAAGTTTCTAGACTGCTTCGATATTGCAAACAAAAGTTACGCGGGAAGTGAAGGGCAGTGTACAGTCCGTAATAACGAGTTACCTTCACCTGCCGCACACACCCAGACCTGCTACTTCCTGGTATCCTTATTCGTGGAGAACCTCTTAGAGCCACTCTAGGATAATTGAAGGCTCTGCCAACGGTTGGTAGGTCAAAGTTGTGGAAGCGAAAGCAGTGGCTTAGGGCGCTCCGACAGATGCGATGAAGACGACTAAGGGATTGTGGTAATATGCAAGCAGTGAGTTGTTTCACTCGTACTTGAGCCCCATTTTTGTGAGTCGATAGATCTTTTAGGAAATATACTACCTAAAGCACCGTCCCATATACCGGGTTCGATTGGAGTCTGCGCCAACAATGCTACGCCAAATGCTTATGCAATGCAATATTAAAACTCATAAACGTAAGATTAGGGCCAGCTGACCCACTACGCCATTTGTGCCTGCTCAACTACCTTCTTCTCTTCATCCTCCTTCTTCTTCTTTTCTTCTTCTTCCTTCTTCTTCCTTTCCTCCTCTTCCTGCCTCAGTGTCTCTTCTGTCTTCTCCCACACTTTGGTGTTTGGGTTCCACTGGTGTCCATTAAACTGTGTGTTTACCAATGCGCTCTCTTTGTATTCATCCGTCAGAATCTTGTCATAGCTGTAGGGCACCTTGGCCATGACGCCTTCGAACATTGTCTCGCGCATAGGATATAGCTCATCGGTACGGTAGCGGTGGTAGTTCTTGCAGCTCCAAATTCCTGGCTGGTTGTCCGGGTGTGTCTCTGAGAGACCGGTGATGTCGATAAAAAGACCGTTGCGGATATCTATCCAGCGGGCGTCGATGATGTTCATGCCGTCGCCACGCTCACGTTGCCAGATCCAAGGGTTGACGTCGAGGAGGTAAGTGCGTTTTACTTGCTCGTCTTCGGAGATGTAGGAATGTTTGGTTTGATTGTAGGCTTCGCCGAGATGGTGGAGGGTTGCGCCGCTGACTTGGGTATCGAGATCAAAGTCCCAAGGTAGTCGCTGTGAAGATTAGTAATGGGGGTGACGCCTGAGAAACAGGGGGCCATACCTGACCGTTCCACCACCAGCCCAGTAACGTCCCATGAGCGATCCATGTATCGAGATCGTTGGCACGGAAGAAGTCTAGATAGGCGCGCACCATGTGTTTTTGCGTGTCTCTCCGCTCCTCGTCTGAAACGATGCCGTGGAAATAGCGCTTGTCATAGTGGCCGAGTATATTATCACCTCTGCACATATCAGCTAATGCGAGCGTTGACGATGGTGAACAGCAGGAGGGCGTACCCGGGCTCGTGAAAGTACTTGCCGTCCCCACCGTCTCTCCGTACGATATCGCTCTCTGATGCTTCTGTATTACTTGTCGAACTGTAGAATTTCGCCGTTGGTGCAGCTAATGTGCTTGCGAAGAGCGTCGCCGTGATTGTGCATATTGATAGTTTCATGGCGAGGCCGTGTCCGTACTTCGATATCGATGCGATGGTAAGTAACAAGATGGCGTTCCAGTTGCAATACAATCGTCAGCCGTAAGCAGAACGTCAAGTCGTTCGACAGGGTGTTATGATGTTGTGTAAGGTCGTTGATGGGCGTGTTCTGTTTCCGGAAAGAGGTCGCGTGCTGGTCTTACGTGGTGTGGAAGAGCGTACAGGTACAAGACTCAACTGGGCAGGCGCAATGAATGGGTATCAGGCAATAATAGATGCAAGCCAGAGTGCAGGTAAAGAGGTGAGAGAAGAAGAACGGGAAACAACTTCGCACACGACGCGCACGCCTCACACCCATTTCACCTACCTATTCCCGCGGCCTCCTGCTTCGTGCACCCATGTTACCCCGGAGTCGACGGCAGTCGTAATCCATCACATGTCGTCGCAAAGGGCAAGACTGGCGCCGCTAGATCCGAGTGCCGAGTACGAAATGCTTGTATAAACAGTGGGACGGCCAGTTACGCGTGGCATTGGAGAGTCAAGCATTGCGATGATGGATCAATGGAACAACACCAAGAGGGCGAACCCGTTCACGATGCGGCGCTGCAAGGAGGCCTGAATTCTGTGGCACCAGAACCGGTTTGTACTGAGTTGTCGAGGTGGTCCAGTGCTGGCTGTGCGAAATGGAAATTTGGCATCGAAAGCCTAGTTTGCGAGGTATACGCGTGCGTTCTATCCGGAAAGAGAATGTGCCCGTTCGATTGCCTCGTCAGCGCTCCACACCCTGAAGGCTGACGAGGTCGTGACGTATGCCCATTATTCTTCCATGCATGCTTCATTTCCACTTTTGCAGTTTTCACACGCCAAGACACAGGGTTCTCGCTCCTTTCTCGTAGGTGTTATTTAGGTTTTCTCTCGAGCCGCCAGCTAAGACATGTGTTTTCGTCGCCTTGGAGAGATCCATCACTGCTGTGGTAGTGATAGCAGACGCGGGTTTTAAACGATGCAATTTGGCACGCCTAGTTGGGCAATAACACTTGTGCAGAGAGTCCGCGTAAGTTATCGCAGGGCGGCAAGGTCATGCAAGCCACTGTCGCGGAAGCACCTCTAGCAGACCATGTTTCTGCTTCGAGCAAACACTCGGCGAAAGTAACGCTTCGACTAGCTAAGAGCAACAGCAATATTGTTATTACAAATCATGACTTTTGCATGCCACTCGACGGGGATGCTCTATGCCCAAACGCTCGACCCATCCAAAACCTATCATACGCCTGGAAGAACGAAAGCTGGACATACTCATGAGACGTCCATGGCCTCGGTGCCGTTGGTGACGGTGAATGTCACGTCGCCTGCGTTACCGATCAGACGCTTCTCGGACTCACTGACAAACTGCATCACATTAGCCACTATTCTGAGTCCGTATCTCTCGAGAAGAAAAAACTTACCTTTACACTTCGCTTAGGGTCGTAGAAGAGTGAGAAGCTGCGCTGGACGTCCTCGATGGTCACCTCCGGCCCCTGCCTCTTCTTGCGCACCAAATCTGAGGTAGTGATCAGGTTACTAGCGTACCTCAACCCGGTCTCCAGGCCGATCTTGGTCAGCAGCGCCAGTGCATCAGGCGAGATATCGACTTCCTCTTCCTGTGCGCGTATCGAGATGATCTGCTGCATCTCCTCTGAGTTGTATGCGTGTGTGGTGACAATCACCACCCGGTCCAGAAAGTCCAGCGGCAGTCCGTGTGGTGATCTGTAGTCGGTTCCCCTAATCTGTGTGTTGCCCCTGTTGCTTGCCATGATGACAATGGGTGCTAGCTCGTCTTCAAGGGCTCTGTTGATGAAGGAAAAGCACTCGATGTCGAGCATGTGAACCTCGTCGATGAACAGCACACCAGGAACTATTACAGCCTTGCCCTCCTCCTTCCACTCTGCCACCTTGGTGTTGATCTGGTCGCGCACTTCGCTTCGAATCTCGCCTGTATCACCCGAGAAGAGGGCTAGGAAGCCTTGTGATCTTGAGTTGATGACATCGATTTCGTGCAGACTGACTGTATGCACCACCTCGCGCCGTTGCTGGAGCTCGCCTTCGGGACATTGTACGAACTTGGTGTCGATACCCATGGCATCATAGTCTCTCGATCGTGTGTAAGAACGACCGAGTTTCGAGATCTTGCCTGACGCCTTGTCGATCGAGATGATGTCGCCTGCCATGATCTTCTCCTTGGTCATGGCATCGATCATCTTGGTGCCCATGTCGTAGATAGTCTCCATGTCGGTGGTCTTGATGGTGAGTTTACCTTGCTTGTTGCTCTGCATATGTTTAGTGCCGGTCCAGACTCAGTGCCCTCTCCTACATACCCCTGTGACGCTGCGGTCAATCTGAATCTCGACGACCTCGCCCTCAATGACTTCGCTCTCTTCTGTTATCCGTACACCAATGGACTTGCGGAACGCCTGTGTGAGCGCCTCCGTCTTGGACATGTCTAAAGAGAAGATCTCGGACGACGCTAGCATGGTGAATGGCACATCTGGCCCCAGCGACTGCGCCATGCCCATTGCAATGGCAGTCTTTCCTGTGCTTGGCGGGCCAGCAATCAGGACTGCGCGCCCTGCGATCTTCCCTTCCTGAGCCATTCTCAAGATGACAGCAGCGGCCTTGCGTGCCTTTTCCTGCCCCACAAGGCCCTGTGACGATACCTTTGGTTCGAGCGTGTCCGGCTCGACTCCCAGGCCGCGGATGTGCGAGTGCGCCGCGATGAGGTTGAGGCCGCGGAGCTCTTTGCTCTCGGCAATGGTGGTGATGGGCTACAGATCATCAGTAAAGGCCTCGAAGAGCTGCCAGCATCACCTACCACGGCCATGATGGCGTATGATGTGTCGTGAGTGAGAGGTTGGTGTTGCGCTCCGCCCGCGACTTCTCGCCGTGTAAGCTCACTTCTAGCTCTGTCGTGTCTCGCACGGACCACTGCAACGCGCCTTCCAATTGCCTTCTCCTAGCGCTACATATAAGCCTTCCCGCTCCGTCCCACCTTTTCTCCGATACCTCAACTTCTGATATCTCTGCTTGCAACTGCCGTGCCTCTCTAGTTCTGCATCACTCTTCAGTGCACGAGACGCAGTTTAACCCCGTCTCTCTCTTTCCAAGCGCTCCATCACCCGCGCGCGGCCGCACTTCACCAGGTATGTCAACCCTAACATGAATACAGAAACCCCTCTGCGGGCGACAGACAATTTAGTGGATTTTCCTGTCATTGCTTTCCCGTGCATATGCTGTCTGGGGTATTCGCGAATGTTCGCTGTTATTTTGACTGAACCGCTAGCGCGCTATTTCATCGGTTTCTATTGGGCTTGGTTTACTAACATGGCAACTTCGCAGACCACATCTAATAGTGCTGATAATACACTTGTGCCCTGGGGTGAACGGATTCTATGGACGAGCGTAAGAGGCCTACCGCCACGCGGTCTCGAGGCAATAGTCCTCCGAGCCAAAGGAGGCGCCAATCCGAGCAGTCCTCCACAGCAGACAGGGTGCGAGCAATCAATACTACGGGTGAGGTTACCAAAACTGACAAATCACTGCAGTACGCAAACAAAGCATACCCTAGGGTGACACCCAGCCCTCCACGCTCTAGGAGAAACTCTGCTGCTGGTTTGCCAGCCATTGTGCGGCCAGGACCTGCATCCTACCCATCACATGAACGCCATGTTGACCAGAATAGACCAAGTACCAATTACAACATACCTTACAATCATAAAAGGCCTCAGGTTAGTGCGGCAACAGCGAATCTTAGAACAGCCAACACGGACCGCAGCCCATTTCGCGCCGTATCGCCAATAAACAATGGCAGTAGGTCCAACACACCAATGCAAGCTGCGCCCGAGGTAACTTCTATGTTACCCGCCACACAGAAGTCGACGACGAGCTATAGTCTACCTGTGAAAGCTATGAACATGGAAACATTGAAGTTCCTAAGATCCCGAAAGGCATTTAACGCCACGGACGTACCCCAAGTTACAGCTGGTACAACTGCACTCGAGGTCAAAACGCTCAAGGCGCAACTGAGAGCCGCGCAGTTGGACGAAGCAAATCTGCAAAGCCGCGTCAAGCAACTGGAATATCAAATCAAAAGTTTGATACCTTGCCGGCCCAGCTGGCAGCGCTGAACGCACAGGTCGAGGGACAGGATCGTGCAGCAGCACCAAAAGCGTCGTCTGCGACTGACACCAACAAGGATGACCTAGCCGACATTATGAAAGAAATCACGAGTATCAAGGAACAACAACAGGCCATGCAGGACAATATCAGGACAACAATCCTGTCTGAGATCAAGGAAATGGGCTCATTCCGGCCCAAGCACACCAAGACGCTTAAAAATATGTCCACGAAACTGGGAGCTAACCAGAAAGTATGTGAGGACCCCAACAAGCACGATCTACCCGGACAGCTCCAGACACTTCAAGACAGGGTCACCGACATCAACGACATGGTTGGCGTAACGGACCAAAACGTGACTGATCTTGAGATTGTTCTAAAGAAGTTGCACGATGATAATAACACTATGTATCATGATATTCGCAACTACATCGGGCCAATCGAGAGATCGTACATAAACGCGAACAAGACTACTATTCTACAGCGAATGGAGAACCTGGAGGATGAATCAACATCACTTCGGAGAGAACAAGAGCGCCTCTCCAGCGAGCATGAAAAGCTAGTAACCAAGGTACACAACCTACGTGCCGGTCCCACCGACTCCATCAGCGAGAGATTTGAGGACATAGAGAAGACTGTAAGCAGCCTGGGGAGGATACCCAAGAGCTTACAAATCGCGTGGATACTCTCGAAGCATCCTCGACTGGCAACGAACAACTTAAGAAGGCAGTCGATGGCCTCGAGGACCGTGTATCGGGCTCAGAAAGTATACTCAAACAAGTTCAAGCCGATCAGCTCGAGCAGAAGTCGAATACTGGTCGTATCCAGATGCTCGAAAACGAGCAAGCTGGACTGTCCAACAAGCACAAACCGATCGCGGGACAAGTTGTGAAGTTTGGTAGACAACAAGAGAGTCTGGTGAACCAACAGAAGGCGTTGGAGACCGGACCAACAAGGTTATCGGAGGAATGGACGAGACTTGGCCAAACCTTGGATCATGGCGCCGATCGCATCTCTGGCTTGTCTGATGTTGAAAGCATCCAGCAAAGACTCCGGTCAGTTGAAGATCGTATCGAAGGCAAGACTGGGCTGGCCAAGATCATCGATGATATTCAGGACGACTGTTCAAAATTCGAAGAGGAGATCTACAACAATACACGGGACATCGAACTGTGCCGTTCCAATTTTGTCGCTATCTTCGACCAAAACCTCGATCCATTTAAAAAAGTGGTTAAGCAGCAGTTGATAACACTAAGCCAGAATATATCACACCAATCTGAGTCTCTAGCCAAGTTGGGGGAGCAAATTGCGGAACAGCAAACTGCGTCACCAGCTCCTGGTCTGACAGCCACGCAGCTGGCAGATCTCAACAACGTGGTGAGAGATACGACTACGCTTAAGCAGACTTTAGAATCCCTGCAAAATTCCGTCAAAAATGAGCTCGAGTACCGAGACACGGTTGTTGAGGAGTTGAAAGTGCAAATGGCGTCGAAACAGGACACTATAAGCGCGACACAGGCCAATGATATCGTGAAGGCTGCCGTACGGAACTTACAAGACCAGTACAACAGCATAACAACGGACGAGATACATGCGAAGATGGTTCACTGGTTCTTGCAACAGTACCCTTCAACTTCGGCCGGTTTGGCTCAGAAGTTCGCTGACCTGCAGTACGAGGTCGCACAACTACGTGACCTGACGAATCTGACCAACTGGGACCCGCGTTACCTTCAAGCACTGAGCGCACTTGTGCGGATTGAACCACAGCTTCAAGCCCTTGTGCAGTCTCCTTTGGGGCCTGATGGCTCTCCGGAAATGCTGGCAAAGACTAACGAAGCGTTAACGACAATGAAGGAAGCAATAGAGAAAGCGCAAAAGCAGAACGAGGCTCTGACAAGGACAGTTGGCGGCCTGCAAACGTCCATGCACACGCTCAACTCGGGCAATACGCCCTTTGCTAAAGCCGAATCCGTTGCGGCATTGCAGCAGTCGATGGGTACGCTACAAGCTAATGTTGAAGCTCTCTTGAAGGAAAACCCCATCGCGCACTCTAGAAACAGTCGATTCGAAGAGCCCGAGAACGGCAAGATCAAAACGATCTCTAAGCAGGTGGAGGACCTTCAATGTGCTTTGACAAGCATTCGTGCCGATCTCGATGAGATGCTCAACAAGTTCCTTACGCCTACCAACAAGGTGCTCCTCAGCCGCCTCCCAGCTCTCTTGATAGTTACTGGGCAAGTACAAGACCTTCTCGAGAGCTTGAACCAGAACTTACCGAAGGGACCGCTAGAGTTCTCTTGGTATCATGACTTCAACACCGACTTGAGCGCCATCCCAGCGCCTCGAAGTGACAATAGTCGTATGACTGCACGTTGAGCCAAAGGGCAGGCATTAAATTGCCATTGCCTATCCAGTGCAGGGTATGGACCCTGAATCACCTATGTCACTTCATCTCTTTGTGACGATGGAACTCGTACTTGAAAATTCCAGGCGTTTTCGGCGGAGCAAGTTATGGCTCGATATGATACCCGACGCAATCGACATACCTCTTTTATCATTCGATTGTCGCCTCTTCTAGCACTTTTTGGTTAGTTGGCATCAATGGCGTTTTCAGACATTTGGCTTGATGCTGCAGATCATTTGGCGATTGTGAAAAGGCAAATGGTTGGCCCTCAAATAGACATTCTGTATACAAATCTATTCATCTTCTGGGTGTAATGTAGCCGACATACCGAGGACGAATCATTGTCGAACGAATTCGTGAACGGGGTAGTAGCACGGCGATAAGGAAGCGCGCTAGCAAACTCCGTTCAAAAGTTTATGTAAGAGCTTCAAGCTCCAAGTTTGGCTGTTCCTATAATACTCTCGCATAATCTCGATTACCTACAACAAAGCAGACATAATGGGGCCTGTATTGAAAACCAAAAACATGGCAGCTGCACCAGTAGCGCCAACCGCTACAACGAAGCTCTCAAAGCCCACGAACCCCAACAACGCGCAAGAAATAGATGACGACGCCGACACATCCATAGTGGACGCGCCAGCAGCAGAAACACAAAACGGCAGCACCTCGACTCCAGACACCAAGAAACGTAAACACAAAGAGAAGGAGACGCACATTCTCCACCAAACCACTTTTCGCAAGCCATCATGGTCCTACTTCCATCTCACCCTCCTCACACCAGGTACAGCAGCCCAACAACCATCGAACTCCACCCTATCTTCAGAAGCAGACCGTATTGACGCCCTCACCGTCTCCGCCCTCCTATTTCAGCCTCTCATGGCCTACCTCGGCACCACTGGCTCCGCTATACCTGTCGATATCCTGCATACTCACGGCCGGAGCGCATATATCCGCATACCAAGGCAGGATGCACGGGCATTTCGAGCGGCGCTCAGCGGGTGGATTGGTGGTTGTGACGCCGGGAGCTTACCCGGTGTTGAGGAAGGTGGAGGGAGGGTGAGAGTTGCTTGGAGGGTTGTTGCCGAGGGGGAAGTCTGGGCCTGTTGAGAGGAGAAGGGGACGAGATTTTTGGGGAGAGTGGAGTTGCATACTGAGCTCCAGCAGAACGCGGTGGACAATCCCAGCTCACGAAGATACGGTAGACGATATGGCACTCTTGGTTGAAGAGCAACATGCGCCGGCCTTTGTCCGTCTGGTACCGCAACTGAACTCTACCTCGCTGCAAATGTGCGAGCAGCCTTCAATCGACTCTGTCGAGCTTCGGGAAGGGCTGCTAGGCCAACAGCATCGTCGTTTCTCAAACAATTGGCGCAACGTGTGATCAAACACATCTTCAGGGGTGAACGCACACACAGCACACACAGCACGAACATAGACTTGGCTCAGCGTCATGGCTCCCACCCAGCTCCAAGAGCGAGAAAATACAGCTCCTCCAACCGTTCCGAGCATTCCACCCAGCTGGACGCAGAGTCCCGCACACGATGTACTTGACGTAGGCCATCTGTAGTCCACTTCCGACCCCCTCATCAACCCTACTAGCGCTGCTGTGCATCGTCCGTTTCTGGGGCGTGTATGTCACATACAGAGTCGGTATAGGAGAGCAGATGCATTGAGTTGGGAGCGCGGGTGACAGTCCTTGATGAAGTTAGAAGGAGATAGAAAGCTGGAAAGAAAGTCAGAAAGCAAAACCGCAAAATAGAAACACCTACATGTTTCCACAAGACAATATTGACTGAGCGCAGTTTGGCTAGTAGAAGAGTTGTACAGTGGTATATTTATATCGAATCCACACACCCTATCATATCCTGGCGTGTGTGCGTTACACGATATACCTCTTTACTAATGTACGACACAACTCTGCCTTTCTCAACTAGGGGTATTTCACAACACTGCGTCTTCGTTTTTTCGTCTGCACAAGCAACCGGCCTCCATGCTACTTGCCAAATTATCCTACTCTTCGTCTTCTGCAGTTGCAAGAATGTCACCGGGTTTACGACAGTTTCGAGAGTGAAAAAAGCTCAATTCATGTATCAATATCGCCCCTTCGCAATGCATCTTCACCACCGAGCAAATCAAAAGCACGTGCCGCCCAATTGTTCGGATCAATCTCGTTTCCCCTCTCCTCTACCTCGTTGTCTTCTTCCTTCCGTCCTTCCATTTCCTCAATTTTCTCCTTTGTCGCTTGACTCATCTTCTCCAACCCCTTGAACTTTGCCTCCCAAAGTCCCTGGTACTTCTCAAAAGCGTCCTTGCCTTCTTGCATCAACCTGTCCTCTTCTTCGACCTCGGCATGTTTGACCTTGGCCTCTCTTTCCCACTCAGCTTCCAACTCCTCCTTCTCGCATACTTCCTCCGGATCATTCTACCATCCGGGCTGACCTGGGCCTGGATGTCCACCTTGGTGGCCGCCGTAGCCGCCACCCTGGCTGGGAGGAGGAGGGTATTGCGGTGCGCCACCGTACTGGTTGTGTTGGTGGTTGTCGTAATTTTGGGGACCGCCGTAGTAGCCCGGGCTGCCGCCCTGGTGCTGTGCTGGGCCTCCGTAACCAGCTGTAATCTGTTAGCGCTTACTCTCAACATGCAAACGATAACGCTAGTTACCTTGTGCACCATAGCCACCTGGGCCCTGCTGCCCGTAGCCTGGCTGTCCACCATAGCCCGCCTGGGAGCCATACTGGCTTTGACCGTGCTGTTGTCCACCACCATATTGCCCTGGGGGACCACCGTGTTGCTGCTGTCCGCCGTAGCCGCCATGTTGCTGTGCGGGCGAGGGCGAGCCATAGCCATGCTGGCCTTGGGCACCGCTGTTGTGCTGGCCACCGGGCTGGTAGGATGTTGGTGGTGCGGTGCCAGTGTATGTTCCACCCGAAGAGGCGCCTGAGCCGTGGCTGTAGCCATAGTCATTGTTGGAAGGCTTATTGTGCTATGGTCATTAGCAAAGACATGACTACGTCGCGATGCTGCGGGCGCTTACTGAACCACCTCCCATCAAGCCTCCAATCATGCCTCCAAGGCCGCCGCCACCGCTTGATGAATGATTGCCGTGACCCTGGTTGCTGCCACCGTGGTTGTTACTGCTGCCACCGCCACCCAGCAGTCCACCCAGCGCACCGAGTCCACCGCCCGACTGATTGCCGTGACCTCCGGAGCTGCTCTGCTTCCCACCGCCGAGGAATGATCCTGCCAGCTGGCCAACCAGATTGCCAGACCCGCCGCTGCCATGGCCAGAACTGCCGCCATGGTTCTGCTTTCCGCCGCCAAGGAAGGAGCCAGCGAGCTGGCCGACGAGGTTGCCAGACCCGCCGCCTCCGTGGCTCTGCTTGTTGTTGCCCATGAGCGCGTTCATTGCGAAGCCACCCAGCGAGCGGTCCCCGGTTTGTCCATCGCCGCCGATGCCTCTTGACCCGTCACTAACATCGCCAGGTCCCTCTGAGCCGGCGGGCTTGTTGTAAGGATTTGTGTTCTGCGCGGGTGTGCCGTGATGACTACCGCCAATGGGCGCTTCACTCGTGGGCAGGTCCCATTGCGAGACGCCGGTGCTGATCTGGACGTAGTAGTATTTGCGACTCCTGATGCCATGTTAGCACCACGTCGCGGGGCATGCGTGCGCGCCGTAGCGGGGCACCATTGCACCATGTCGGCGTCTTCACAACATACGAATTGTCCCACTGGGCGATCCAGCCCGCAGGCAGCTTTGGCAGATTGGGGTCTGTAGGGCCTGAGTCGGGGGAGACGGGTGGGTGAGGCGGAGTGGGCGCAGCCATGTTGGGCTTTCTTTGGGCGACGCGGGGTAGAAGAAGAGAGGGAGAGAGAGGGCGGTGATGAGTATGCTCGAGTATGGGCTGTGCAAGAATGTAGGAATGGGAAGGCAGGTGCAACTCAAATCATAAACAAGGTGCTTAACATGAAGCAGGTGCGGTGGGTAGCGGTTGTTGAAGGCGATGGATGCTCTCAAACGGCTGTGCCCACATCCCTGTCCAGCCTGCGTCAGCGGTCTGGCTCCGCCCCCGAGCTTCAGCTTTGTTGCAACCTCAGACTGGCGAAGCCACACTTCTGGATGAGCACCAACCAATATAGATGGCAACAGGCCTATAGGAGCGGCTGCTGAATTGGTTTATAGTCAGCCTCCAGTGAACTCTGCGTCAAATGATAGCGGTGGCCAAGGTGGCGGCCCGACGACGTCCGTGCCTGACCCATACCCAATGTCAACGCATGTATACAACGTGCGTCCCCAGGGCCCACGCCAGCCCAATATACTTTCTCTCGGTGGCTGGCCTGAGTTCCTTGAGAATTATTCGGACATAGCGGATCGACTTCTCGCTCCAAATGGTCAAGTAAAACCAGTGGATGTTCAACATATTTCGAGTAGCAGTCTATCGTAGTCATCCGGAGTCTACTCTTTGAATGACGCGGTTCAAGATGATGGAGCTTGCGCGCCTCCCAGTATTTAGACATATTCATGGCTGTAACTGGCCTTTCCTTTCGAGTCGACGCTGGCTGAAGGCTGAAGGCTGAAGCACCTTCTATGGATTTGATACCATACATATAGCTCGAGACGTCATGTGTTCGTTGCTTGCAGGACTTGAAAACAAATGCGATATGCCCGCGAGCAATTAAA
Source organism: Ascochyta koolunga (assembly GCA_026119515.1). Classification (NCBI taxonomy): domain Eukaryota; kingdom Fungi; phylum Ascomycota; class Dothideomycetes; order Pleosporales; family Didymellaceae; genus Ascochyta; species Ascochyta koolunga. Next base: position 1,668,118 of record JANLCG010000007.1, read on the forward strand.
AGAAAGAATTTCCCACCATGGTAGAGCCGTTGACCAAATACTTCGAGCCTCACACAGTAGCTACGCTATGTCAGCGTCATGCATAATATCTGACCATATGCATTTGGTTGTTGGGACACCGGAAGCCTTCTCAACTGTTGCCAACAACTACCCTTTTAAGCCTCTCGCATCTTCTTATCTGCGATTAGTGGGTCAAGAAATAGCAGTGATAGCAACAGTTCACACTGATGATGGCGTCTTGGCAGTTAGTCTATTCTGACCTCAAAGGAGCGCAGGACGAGCAACAGCAGAGAATGTTCAATTTCGTCGTCCTGGATGTTGGTACACACAGAGTGTAGTTCTAGTTCTATGTATTGCTCCTCTGCACGAAATTGGATAGGAACAATCTCCTAGGTTTCCGCACACGGCCAAGTTCTTCAATACCGACGCCATGTCACCTTCTGCACTAGACAGGGAGGAGCCAGATCCGCCCGCTCTGCACCACCATTCACAGTGCTTGGACCACGGCCGTTTCGTTGCGGCACAACGTTTCTAAGCTCCGCGACTACAGTGCCTCCACCCACCTCAAACAATAGCACGAGAGAGCGTTGAGTTTGTCAATTGTCTTTCCATGGTGAAAACAGCGCCATTTGCAAAGGTGGGCCACAAGACAAGGCAAAACAAGAGCTGCAACAGCAGTGTCCGCCCTGCCCCGCCCCCAGCAAGCCTCGCTGTTGGTTAGAATTGTGCCATGTGTATGCATGCGAAGTACGGTGAGCGTTTCTTCGACTAGAAGTCCTGGCTGGTGCAACGTGGCGAGCAAATGCAGGCGCGAACTTCTGTCACTGGTAGAATATAAGAATGGGCACAACGCCAGCCATGGAGCTACACAGCTGCACCTTTTTATAATGGGTAGCAGAAGATGTCATCGCTCTCTACAGTCCCAAACTGCGATTGACCGTTTGAGGGGGATTCATGGAGACAGTAGATGCACGGTCCGCCTAATCCAACTCATCTCGTGCCGAAGCGCCCGGTGCGAGTGGAAGAACACGTATCGTCAAGCAGTCGACGTCTCTTTGAAACGGACATTGCGCCCTCGGCCGCAGCAACAGCGCTGGAAAACACCGGTACACTACATACCCACAGTTCCACCTCGAGAAGGACCAGCGCGCCTTTGCACGGCGACACGGGTCGAGGAAACATGGCAGGGCCCGAGCCAGTAAGGACGCTACCGTTTTGTGTCAGGATTTCCCTGGTGAGACCTACAGGGGCCACTAGCGATTGGCTGACGAGGCGTTCCCTATCGACACTGAGTGCTGCAGCCTGAGGATTCGAGAGGAGAAAACGCCTCCAGTATCTGTTACGTAGACATGGTGGTCGATTCCGCATGGGAAACTGCCCCCATTGAGGACAGGTGCAGCCGAACAGATCTTGGAAGCTGTGGAATGTTGTGAGGAGGGCATGGCCCGTTGACCACTTGCGCTAGGGTCATGCACGACATGCGTCCCATAATTTCATGAGCAGCTTGCCCTCTCTCCTAAATCAGCCTCATGCTCTCGTCTCTTTGACAACACACTTTTGCCTACGCTGGCATGACGAACAGTGCCCGCCGTGGGTCCTTCTGATGCTCTTTTCCTACTCACTCGTTTATGTTTCGTTTCAAGACTCTCGTTTGTTCTGTTCCTTGTCGGTCCTGTCGTTCAACCGCGCGCGAGGGTGTTTCGCGCCCGCTTTCTGCACTTACTATACGGCCTTGTGATCGTTTCATGCTCCATTTGTCTCGGTGCAGTTAACTAGCATTCCCTGTGACTACTTCTTATCGGCACCTGCCCTCGGCCATTAGTCCAGTTCAGAGTCACAACATGGAGCAGTCCGCCCCAGAGCGACAATGGACGGAGCATGAAAAGGTACGTATCGTTGTCTGGCGTGCACCACGCCGTCATGCACAGTCTGAACCAAACTGACCTCCCCCACTAGATATACCTACTTGCCGAGATCTTAAAGGCCGCCCCAGTACCCTCTCAGGTCCTCTATAGCTTCATTCGCGACAACCAAATTCAGGTGCGGTGGAACGACATGGCCCTACCTTCTGGTACGTGCATACAATCTTTGCCCTTCACCTGAAGCTACTCGAGCGCTAGTCACAATGCTGTCGCAACTTGACTTGAGTGCTGACTCCTCTTCCCCTCTCAGGTCGCTCAGTCCACTCATGCCAGAGAGCATACAACGACATCGCTAGTTCCCTCTCTGCAACTGGCTATGGCCGCCCCCGTTACCAAATTCAAACATGTACCCTGGCTCCGAACTTGCTAGGAAACGTCCTCACCCGCAAGATGTTGCTCCAATCGGTCGCCTCCTGCAACCTCGTCCACCCCCACCCTTATGCCGGTGAATATGTCTCCGGAACTGGCCCTGCGTACGCGTCCTCCAACAATGCTGGCAACGAGCCTGCGAATAAGAAGAAGCGGGGGAGACCAACCAAAGCAGAGGCGCAGCAGAGGGCTCAGGAGGCAGCAGCACGCGGCGAAGTCTATCCCCCTCCACGAAGAGGACGACAATCGAACACGGCTCAGCCCGAGCATTCTTCTTCTGGTCCCAGCCCAGAACATCGACCACAAGCGCAAACCCCACCACTAGCGATGATACACGCTCTGCCTACGAACGCCATGACCCCACAACACCAGATCCATACAGGACAAAGCTCTGAATCATCTTCAGGCAGAAAGCGGCGCGCGCGCCCCGAGCCACTAGAATTAGAGAAACCTCAACGACATTCCAGCGAAATGCAGTCTCCTCTCGCCTACGGGTCTGCGGATCCCACTCGCAGTCACGCATACTCTTCTTTTACGCCCATCTCCGCGCCCTTGCCATCTTCAGCGGGCTCTAGAGACAGAGATACGCGAATGGAAGGGATCGAAGAGGCTCAGCCACGAACCACGACACCTCACTCTTTTAAAGACACGGTCGGCATATGAAAGCGTTTCCTTCGTCTCAAAAGCACTTCCGGCGGCAATCTTGATTTGAAAGCATTCGACGACATTCACGCCATTATGATGACCACATTATGCCGATACATATCTTACGGCGGTCTTCTGCACGGTCTCTGCAAACTTCTGCACACGATCACGAGTTCCAGTTATGCGTATCGCTTACAGCTTTCTTTTGCGTCTTCTTCAAAGCATCGATTTTCTGCCTCTGCTTACGCATCTGTACTTGATCCCAGCTTCTTGTCCAGCCATCTCACTTTGTCTGATTGGCATTGCATTTCAACGCTCTTTTTGCAAACGCTGAGATGTGAAAAAGCAGATCACATAATGTCTTATTGTTCCTATTGACGACTTTTGAGGACTCCATCAGTTGGTATCCACTGGCTCCGCATATCTTTGTATGATACACGGGCCTTGTCCCATCACATTGCGCATCAGTTTCATTCACGGTCTCTGTACAAATACCTTTACCAGTAGAGTATCTCAATACAAGATTCCAACTACGGCCTATTGGCAGCTTTCATCGCAGTATCGTCAACATGTCCAGCGAACCTTGTCCTGTACCAGGTTGCACTTCGGTTCTGCAAGCTAACGCAAAGCTTTTGCTGTCCAGTCAAAACATTGAAACTTACCCTCCCACGACATGGATATCCTGCAGCCTGACAAGTAGGGCGGAAAAGAGGTGGCTGGCAACCCTGCGCCTGGCTGCTTAGACGACGTCAAGAGTAGCCCAGGCGACACAGACAACAGATCTTGTTTCACCCTACAAGCTGAGTACAAACCTTGGTGCCACGCTCGCCTTTCCACCGCGACTTTGGGCGCCTTACAGATGCAGGGGCAGCATGCAACGTTTACTTCAGTCCCAAAATTACATCTCAGCGCGCGAAAAATCCTCATTTAGCGCGCGCGGCCGCCATTACGAGCTGCTGTTTACTGGTGTCTTCGTTGTGGCGGACTGGCAAAAAGGATTGGCAGGGAAATGACTCGACCTACATGTTTTTGCATGCGGTCAGCGCTGATGCGTACATACGCTACTGCACAGAGAAAGGAGGTACATGACGCCAGAACTGGAAGCATTAGCGAGTACATGGAAGCAGAAAATGACCCCCTTTGGACGCGGGCCAACGATGTCGCTGGCGGTTCGAGGGTAAATAGGTAGACGCGAGTGAAATGAGCATCAGCAGGGCGCCATATTGGCATGAGATTGGTTCCATTTGTGCCTCAGGCACCCCGAACCATAATCGTTGTTTCTGCGACCATCACAATGCTACCGTATACTCACTGCTTGTGTAACTCTGCAAGCGCTGTAGCCGAAATGGCGATTCCAGCGACCAGGGCATTGGAGCGCTTTCGCGGACCGAGGGAGAGGCTACTTTCTCCATTGCGGATATCGATATGTGCGAATCCTTCTCGCGTATCGTAACCGTCCAGATTTGTAGCGGTGATGACGTGTCACGGACCATGTGTTCGCGAGGCTGTTCAGATCTGCGTGATGGAGTGTTGGAGCTTATTCCCATAACCTAAGTTCGGGCGATATTGTACTCCAGAGAGAACACCAAACTCTTCAAAGAAGCCCAAACAGGAAGAAAGGGAGTATGACCAGGGCCCTGTACAGACGAAAGCAGCATTTTACAGCGATGATGATGATGATGATGAAGAAGAAGAAGAAGAAGAAGAAGAAGAAGAAGAAACACTAAACCCCACCAGCCAGTTCAAACTACAACGGTGTACGCATCTGCATCTCCAAGATGCGCATTGCGCAGAGTAAGCCGTCCAGCGAGATCCTCCCCAGCAGTCGGAGTTATTCAAATACATGCTTGTTCCTGTTGGAGTGCAAATACTCCGTACCTGCTGCAGCAACGGAGATGACCGCTTGGCACGCAAATGCGCATGCCGGATTTATCGGCGACTTACTAGCGTGCAACGATGTCGCCTCTCCGACTCAGACGACTGCATTCACCTTCACCGTTTGGGCATTCACGCTTCACCATCATTCGGCGCACACCCAACTGCCGTGGCAAACCGCTGTATGAATACATGCGACCGTAAATCCTTGGCTCGATAACCCTCCGAGCTCAGGCCACTAACACTATCTGCCTCTCATCTTCAACCACTCACAGTTCGGCACAGCCATGGCCATGACTACGAAGCGCAAGCGTGGCGCTGTGTCATACAAGGAGCCAAGCAGTGATGAGGATTTGCCTGAAAGCGCTGCATATGAGCAAATACCCCGGAGGAAGCGCACTGCACCCGCACCATCTCGACGATCTGCAAGGCACCAAGCCAACGATGACGACTCGAGTCGAGAGACTACCCCCGACCCGTCCTCTGCGCCCGAACCCTCGAGGAAAAAGTACAACGAGTCGCGAACTAGGCGACACCACAAAGTCTCATACAAGGACATCAGCTCAGATGAAGACGAGGATCCGGACGCGGACTTTGAGGTCCCTGACAAGCATGTGAGGACCTCGCAACGACGGGCGAAGGCAACAGCAGCTCCATCGCCACGAACTCAGAAAAGGGGAATGGTCAAGGTACGAGGCCATCCAAAGCAAAAGCTGGCAATAGGCCGGATACGGAAGCCCAACCGGGCACCAGACGCAGCAACAGAGGCTCCTTCGATTCCTTCCGACGGACACAAACCAGTCTGGCAGTCCTTGCCATACCACATTCTGCTTCAAATCTTTGTATATGCGTCACATCCCCTGCATGATGAGAATTTGAGGCCTACAGCGTCGATACCTTGGCTGGTCCAAGTGGCGCGCATTTGCTCAACGTTCACAAAACCTGCTCTGACGGCTCTCTATCGCAACCCACCCATCTTCGCTATGAGGCAAACCCGGAGGAATCTCGTTCATCACCTCATACAGCCTCCAGACGATGCGCATGAAGATTACCGAGTGATGCCAAAACGACTAACCTTTGACGCAACCCAAATGTCTACACTGACAGATCCAACGCATAGTGTCGCTGACCTAGCGGCACTTATCAGCTCGTTGACTACACTTCGCGAAATTGATATCTTGGACCCCGTGGACAGGCCACCTTACCGCGGACGGTTGCGGCGAGCACGTCGGTGGGTTTATCCAGATGAGCTATTTGCGGCACTGCGTGAGACTAAGTTGCGACTTCGCAGCTGGCGCTGGAACAGCACATTTTGTCGTCATGGGCCCCTATGGATGAAGGACATACATGACGATCAAGCGTTCCAAAGCCTGCGCGAACTGACACTCGTTAAATACCACCCAGAACCCTCTCGCGAAGAAGATGAGGAGGACGAAGCTAACACGGAACCCACCATGGAAGAGTTGGTAGGTTCTGCATTAGCCGTTCTTCCCAATCTGAGGTCCCTTACTTTTGAGACCTGCGGCATCGTCCGGGGCGCCTCCTACCACTATTGCCAACGAATCTCGTCAGCTTGAGCATCGTCAACTGCGGAGAACTGCTCTCGGATGTACTGTCCAGCTTTCTAACGACTCACGGCGCACATCTGGAGGAGCTTGTTCTTCACCACAATCAGGCTCTTGATCTGTCGTTTCTTGTCGATTTGAAGCCATCGTGCCCTAGGCTTGAGGTTCTACGAATGGACACGACCTACTACAGCTCCCTCGCCATGTCGTCCGACAATGAGCCTCTTTACGAGGCTTTGCTTGGCGAGAATGAGGTGCCTACCTGGCCCACCACTCTGCGCACGCTCGACATGCAGTATCTACGCAAATGGGACTCCACCGCGGCTAGTAACTTCTTTCAGTCTTTGATAGACTCGGCTGAAGAGCTGCTCAATTTGCAGGACCTCACGATTATTGCCATGGTCGATACCGATTGGCGCCAGCGTGCAGAGTTTAGGAGGAAGTGGACTGCTACTTTCCAGGCAGTGTTTGCCAGGAAATGGGAGCCTCCAAATCCTCACCTGACGTCGCTCAAAGCTTACAGGCTATGGAAGGAGGAGCAGAGTTCTCTGCAGACCCAGGAACCGCAGGTTGAAGAGGAAGACAAGGTTGACTCCTTCATCGAAGGAGTGTCAGAAGAGCTCACCAGAACCCAAGCTACAGAGGAGAGCGATAGCGATGCACCGCTTCTGACTAGACGCAAGAAGCAGGACCAGCAGTGGGGCACCACGCGCCTTCGTTCACGAGCCAAGGCGAACGTAAGCTACGACGAGGAGTCGGAAGACTCTGATTCAGAACAGGAAACAGAAGACGAGAAGGTTTCTTTTGTGCAGGGTCGGTGTCATACGGTAATTTTCCGCATTGACAACTTCCGACCACGGGAAGAGATCTATGCTGAAGCCGACTTTCTCGACGCCGAGCCCAGTGGCGACGACGAATGGAACGGCAACGATGAAGCTAATGATGAGGGTGGAGGGTATGCTTGGTAACGGCGCTCAACAGAGGGAAGGGGCACGGTTTATCCGTCATGCTATTAGGACAGCTTCCTTGAATATCCATGGATCACGCCGGTTGGGGGATGCGGCGATTGATCGACAGGACATGGGTTCCCTCTAGCTGCAGCCTCGTTTGTTCCTGTATATTCTATAATGGCTGCTCAAGACAAAGCGATGAAGAGCGCTCAGGTCCACAAGGCTAATTCTGGGCGAGATTCGCTGTCTCGGTGGCCTACGATGGCAGCTCGCAGCACGCAGCCTTGAGAATGACAGGCCAGCGCTGTAGAGGTAGCTTGAATGAAAGATGGTGAACCTTGGATTGTGCAGATGTGGTGGAAATGTATAGAAATATGCGAGATTCTTATAACTAGTCATGTGCTCGTTTGTCTGTAGTAGGCTCGGACAGATTGCTGATGTTTGCTTTGATGCAAGCGCGCAATGCAGGAGGATACATGGCCGACAAGGCAGCGAAGAGAAAGTGGTGGCAGGTTTAGCCAACAGCAGTCCCCGTGCTGGAAGCTTGAAGTTGCCAAAGGCCGGAAAGAGAGCGCCTCGGCTTTAGCCGAATTAGGGCGACTGCGAACAGTGCCTTCAACCAGGACGACACGGTGCAGTCGTGTGCTCACAGCCAGACAGCCAGACAGCCAGACAGCCTGCGCAATAGCCAGCAATACACCAGCCGAAGCACGGCCTCGCTGCGACTGCTAACTACCAGGCGCGCTCCTCTGCGCCACGTCCACTGGGAAGAGTGTGCGGCGCCCCAAGCCTCCATCCTCCATCGGCCACACGAATCGTGCACCTCCATGTCGACAGCTTCCCCTTCCCACCCCTACGGCAAGCGCTCCCTCTTCAATACCGCCGTTGTCGCGCGCGACATGCGATTCCAGTGCAGAGGCATATAGGAGGACTTCGTTTGGGAGCATCGGCCAGCCACGAGAGAGCGAAGATTTGCCCCCGGTCCCTCTCGAGCCCATTGTGTTTCCCGACGCAGGCGCCCAGCCATTCTTCAGTCTGGGGCGGACAGCGTCAGTGCACTCCCGTTTGTTTCCTTGCGTGCAGGCTGCTATGCAGTGAGAGGGCGTATGCTTGCTCCTGTGGTGTAAAGCACTAGCGTCTGATTTTCCAGGACCAGAACTCGTCACTCTCCACCTCCAGCTCGTCCCCCACCCCTCGAGCAGCCACGGTCGCCCATCATGTGGGACAGTGAAGGCGAGATGAAGACGGCGAGGCTAGAGGAAGGCGCTACCTTGGGCGCGGGTGGGAGCGAGGGCATGCAAGTAAAGCCCGAGGACGTAGACGCCCCGACCCCTTCAGCCATCCCGCCCCGGCTCAAGGGCCCTCGATCCAAGTCCCAGTCGCCCATGCCAAAGCACGATTCCCAGGCCTCGTCGCCAGCCGACAGTACCAAGGAGGAGCTAGTAGGAGGGGATATTGTGCTCAAGATGGAGCCTGGCCCCGGCGGCAGAGCCCTTAAGCTCTCGCGCAGCGCCTCGCAGAAGATCGTCTCGCGCCCGCCACCTCTACCTCGACCTGCCTGACTCCACCGAAGCAGCCAAGGACACATTCGTCGTCCTCTCCGAGTGCACCTACTCGAACAAATATATCGGCACAACCGACCCAGCCCTGGAGTGTGACTGTAGCGAAGAGTGGGGTACGTGTTTCCACTATTGCTTTTGCATCTTGGCGAGACGCTGACCATAGTTGCAACAGATGTCGTTGAGAAACGAAACCATGCCTGCGGCGAAGACTCCGACTGCATCAACCGTGCCACCAAAATGGAGTGCGTCGGCGACTGCAGCTGCGGACGCAAGTGCCAGAACCAACGTTTCCAACGCAAACAATACGCCGATGTCACCGTCATCAAGACAGAGAAGAAGGGCTTTGGGTTGCGAGCCAACAGAGACCTCGCCCCTGGAGACTTTATATTCGAATACATTGGCGAGGTCATAGATGAGCGAACATTTCGTCGCCGCATGATCCAGTATGACCAGGAGGGCATCAAACACTTCTATTTCATGTCCTTGACAAAAGGCGAATTCGTGGATGCAACCAAAAAGGGCAACCTGGGCCGCTTTTGCAACCACTCTTGCAACCCTAATTGTTTTGTAGACAAATGGGTCATTGGCGACAAGCTGCGCATGGGTATCTTCGCTGAGCGAAAAGTAAAGGCAGGCGAGGAGCTAGTCTTCAACTACAATGTCGATCGCTATGGAGCGGACCCGCAGCCCTGTTACTGCGGCGAGCCCAACTGCTCGGGTTTTATTGGTGGGAAGACCCAGTCTGACAACGCTACGAAACTCTCGCACGCAACCATCGAAGCTCTCGGAATTGATGACGGCGATGGCTGGGATACTGCAGTTCACACTAAGAAAGCTCGTAAGAAGAAAGTTAGCGAGGACGACGAGGAATACGTCAACGATCTGCAGCCACGATCACTCGAAGATGACGGGGTACCCAAAGTCATGGCAGCTTTGCGGCAATGCACAGAGAAGTGGATTGCCGTCAAGCTCCTCAGCCGCATACAGCAAAGTGACAACGATAAGGTCGGCCACCGTATCATTCGTATGCACGGTTACGAGACGTTCAAGAAGACTCTAACCACTTGGATGGACGACTTCAACGTCGTCATGCAAGTTCTGGATATTCTGCACAAGCTGCCGCGTATCACTCGAAATAAGATCCAAGACTCGAAGATTGAGGAAGCGGTAGAAAAGCTCAAGAGTTGTGGAGATGAGCGTGTAGAAGAGTCAGCAGACAAGCTTCTCGCAGCGTGGAGTAAGCTAGAGGTTGCTTACCGGATACCGCGCATGAAGAGGGATCCCAATGCAAGCACACCTGTCCGTACTGAGAACCATTTTGAACGTCGCGAGAGAGGTCGAGAGCGATCAAGGTCTAGGTCAAAATCCCCGTCGACTAGTGCTGCGCCAAAAGGGCCAGCCAGTTTGAATGCTCCATCAGGTCCTCGTGTCGTCAATGCACCAAGAGGTCCTGCTAGTGCTTTCTTCCAGGGTCCTCGTCCAGCTCCTCGATCACGGCCTTTCAATCCTCTGCCTCCCGGCTGGTTCCAGGCCAGTTCCGACAATGGCTCAACTTATTATTACAATTCCTCAGGAACTACCCAGTGGCAGCGACCTACTATGCCAGCAAACCAGCCTCCGCCGCCGCCACCAAAATCTAAGACAGACACGCAACTCCTGCAAGACATCATCTCCAGCATCACTGCCAACGTCACTCCTACCGTACCATCAGCTTCGACGACCCCACAGCCTGTTATCGATGAATCCAAGGACGGGAAACACAAGAGCGAGAAGTGGCGTAGTCTACCCCAAGAGAAGCAGGAGAAGCTCTATGAAGCCACTGTAAGTATACTACATGCAAAAACTTGAGCAGACAACTAACTATCATAGCTCTCTCCACATGTCATGTCCGTAGCTGCACACTACCGCAAGAAGCTCGAGAAGGACGACCTCAAGCGTCTTTCGAAAGAGGTGGCCAAGAAGCTTGTCAGAGGTGACTACAAGTCCGGACGCGTGAAGGACCCTGCTGCTAAGCTCAGTTCGAAACACGAGAAGACGGTCAAGAACTACGTGAAGGACTTCATGGACAAGGCAGTGAAGAAGAAGGAGGAACGTGAGAAGGCGAGAGTAGCTCGTGGAGATGCGGCACAGGACGACAAGGGTGCAACACCGGAAACACCGCAAATTGATATGGATAGCGCTTTGGAAGCCACGGCCGCGGTTGATGTTTCACCGAATGACTCCTCTTCGGAGCTCAAGCGCAAGAGGGAAGACGATACAGATGATTCCTCTCGCAATATACGCTCGCGGACAGACGAGCCACCAGCGCCACCTCCACCTCCACCACCGCCGGTGGACGACATGCCCACGGAGCTAGACGAGTCCGATGCTACACCCATGGATGACGGATCAATGGGGTCATTCACGGAAGGAACACCTTCCAACGGGAAATTGCCGTTGCGGGCGGGCGGTCAGCCTAGCCCGACGCAGCTTGCGACACCGCCAACAAACGGCGCTGGTGACAACAGGATGAATGGTACTAGCAACGTGCGATAGTCGGCTTGTGATGGGGGATCTCTAGACTTCTTTGCTATATTATTACAGCTTTTTAATTATATGGTTCGGTAGTTGTCGCATACGTTTGTGGTTGTGGTTATTGATATGGTCAGTAGTACCGTGTGTGCTGACTGACATGGAGCAACATGTCGTTGCCGTACTATATTGACGGCGCCCAATATACGTGCCAACATGTGCACTCAAAACGGTGGCTAGCTTAGCACTTTTCGTGTATTTGTACAAGTCAAGAGGATAATGTGCAGCATAGATCGGAAAGAGAAGACGTAATGTAGAATGAAGTGGTAGATTGCAGGTTTATCAAGGCCATACTGGCAAAACTTCCCTCGTCCCCCTTCTGTCTCTGTCATGACCCAACTCGTCGTATCCAGCCAGACTTTTAAATCCATAGGAAACACAACCTTAGCCACTCTCAGCGCAACTCAAAGCTCAACACCTCCTCCTCCCTCCACTCCTCCGCAAACCGCTTCAACACATCCGTCCTCCTCACCGCCATCGCCTTCCCACTCTCCGTCTTCATCAAGCCCTCGAGCCTATACAACTTCTCCTCAAAATGCTCAATCGCGCGGTCCATAGGCGAGTCCGGAAACCTGGCCGCGCCGTAAGAAAAACACCGTCCGATACCAATAGCGCCAATAGCATCCAGGCGATCCGCATCCTGCACGATAGCGAGCTCCGGATGCTGAGCCAAGACGGCGCTGACGGACTGTGGATCCCGCACTTCGTTCGTGTAGCTGACATGCGTCACCAGCGTTTGCACTTTGGTCGCCAGCTGCGGCGCGGCACCGTGCGCGGTGAGGAGGCTGTGGATTTGGGTTGCGCTGGTGGCGTCGGGGGACGTGTACTTGTGGTCGCCGACGTCGTGGAGAAGCGCGGCTAGGAAGAGGCTGGTTGTGTCGTAGGCCGTGGAAGGGTGTGCTTTGGTTTCGGCCTGCAGGATTCGCTGCGTGTTTGATAGGACGCGTAGGATGTGCTGGTAGTCGTGCGAGTTGTCGTATTGTGACATGTAGGTGTACACGTATGCGTTTATTGCGGTGAAGAGCGGTTCTTGGCTTGGAGGGATGGGGACCTGGGGGATTTGTATTTTGGCGGGTGTTGTTGTAGTCATGTTGAGTGGCTGAGATAGCTGACCGCGTGAACTGAGGTTGAGATGGATGAGTTTTGCGAGCGGGTACAAATCTTTCGATGTCTGTCTCTCTGCTTATACTGGGCTGCTCCTCTTACGGTACTTTTTTATACTGGGAGTTGGACACCGAGGAGTGGATTGGGCTTAAAAATCTTGCACCAGTGAGTAGCAGGTGTCACAGATGCGGCTGCTGTGAGCCTTTAAAGAGTATGGTCTCGCGTCTTAGCAAATCGCGTAGTCACATGTCTGTCGGAAATGTAACTTTGCAGCAGACGACCGCCCTTTTAACGTAGCACTTTGGAAAAAAAAAGGCATCGTGCGAGGACTGGCTTCGTCTAAAACTGTCTTTCATGGTTTGACCGGTGTTCAATGGAATTTCAGAAGGGCGGAGATGACCAATCTTGCTGCGTTGCAAAAGAGCTAGAAACCTTCAGTAGTGTTTTGACAGCAGCATCAAATAGCTAAGAAGATGCCTAGTCTTGTAAATACTTGAAAGCTTACGATACTTCTGCAAAGTCTTTCCAAGTGCTTCCCAACAATTGAGAGAACACATGCTTGCATCCAGATTTTTCTGCAGCAGAAGAGCTAATGTGACTTCAAAACAGACGACTGAAACGACCACGTTGACAAAGTTAGTGGTCGCCAAGCTTTGCGTCTACCAGATTGCAAGGAGACGACCCAGAGCACGCTGTCACATGGTTCGTGTTGCAGCGTCGAGCTTTGGGCGCTGTGGAGGTGGTTGATGGGTCTGGGGCAGCCGGACCTCGGCAGCCACGCGACATGACTTCATGCCATGCATTCGATATTGCGCCCGTTCCCAGCGGCATCCCTTCAACACCAGCTCATGTCCTGGAGCCAACTTAGCCTCTGAACCACCCACCGACGGATGTGATTGCCATGACGATTAAAGAAGCGACGCACAGCGCGACCGAGGTGCTGTCGCAGCCCACCAAGTGGCTGGGCATGTACTCTGACTTCATCACCCAGAACAGCAGTGCAGTCTCACAGATCGAGTCAGCCCTGCGATCACTGACATACATTATCCCCGGTACATATACCTGATCACGTCTTCAACCTGACAGGGTACTAACATCGATCAGGACGATTCCGAGAATCCGAGATCGCATCTGAATCACGCACGCTCTATCTCCCTCGTGTCCGCGCATATGATCAACTAACACTTCACAGTGCACTGCGGTGTGCAATGTCTCTCGTTGTACCATGATACCCTTCTCGCAAAAGCAATGGCGCAGATGCCCGGCACGCGCCGGCAGCCGCTCACCCCGCACCACCGCTATACCAAGTTCTGGACTGAGAAGTCGCCGACGTACAAGCGCATCGCGACTATCCTCCAGATGCTCCAATACACCGAGTTGTTGTGGGAAATGGCGGCAAAGAGAAAAGGCGAGAAGATGAGATGGCGCGTGGTAGTGCTGTTGGAGATCATCAAGGCTGTCTGTCGATTGCTGCTGCTGCGGTTGACAAACTCAAGACCACTGCTGTCGCCGCCCCTGCCGCAAAGAGAGACCGATCCAAGCTCGCTGGAGGACTCTTCGGCCTCTGCAGATGGGATGGATACCCCGCCGAGTGAACGCTCAGTAGAGGCTGAGAACTGGACCATGCCGAGGACAGGGCTATCGATGCCCAGTCTCCCTGACTCTTCGGACATCTCCAGCTATCTCCTGTCCAAGGTGCTTACAGCAGACGATATCAAGCCACCAAAGGCTCTGCTCCACCGTGTTAGTGGAAAGGGCGAGCTGGCGGAAGCGCTGTATATTTTGAGACCGGTCGCGTATGCGCTAGCCATGCAGCACTTCAGTGGCGATAGGAAGAGCTGGCGACCATGGCTGATTGGTGTCAGTATCGAATACGGTGCCAGGCAGCTTGCAAAGAAAGATTTCCAGGAGCGTCTGGCTGGTGGGCTTCGGGGACTGACTGGTCTCGAAAGGGAGGAGCTGAAGAAGCGTGCTTGGGCGCTTGGGTGGTGGACGATGCGCGGCGCCTTCTACGAGAACATCACAAAGTCAGTGAAATCCTTTTTTGTACGAAACTTGACTGACAGACGCAGATCCTGGATACATGCCATCACGCGAAAGCTAAAGAGCAAGCCTCTCCTCGACATTGCCGGCGGTGTCATTGAGGACTACGAGTTCTTGTGGGACCAGTATTATTTCTCGACGACGACACTGTAAAACCAGTAAAATTGTCTCTTCTTGCGTTTTCTACCTCTGTGCTGCACGCAACTTCTTAGATACCAGATACTTTGTATGCTTGAACCGTCAATGTAATGACATGATGCTCCTATTCTTGGGTGTCGCAGTGAAGCGGGTGTCGCAGCAAGGCATGTGTTGCTGATTCGCGCGGCCCATGTTGAAGCTCCTCAGATTTAATAACTCAAAGGTGTATTGTTTGAGAAGGAAAGCATGTCGAACTTGGGTAAAGCACTCACTTGAACTTGGTACCTATGGAGCTAAAGCACGGGCCAGTACCTAGTACGTATTCCGAACTTCGTGAGCATCACAGAGCCGCATTCACACCACCCATCCGCAAACTCGCCCGCCACCAACAAAGGCCGCCTCTTTGAGAGTTCCTACACCACATCCTCATCTCCACGGCAAAAATACACAGCACACATAGAAGATGCCCGCCACGACAGCAGAGACGCTGTCACTCGTGACCCGCACCGTCTCGGTTGCGCCGCTCGTGCTCCTCTCGGCAGCAGACCACTACGGCCGCCAGGCAAAGGGGACACGGAAACGAGTGGTCGGTGTGCTCTTGGGACAAAACGATGGCAAGAACGTCAGGGTGTCGAACAGCTTCGCAGGTGTGTAGACGCCAAACCGCCCGTTCGCCGCCTGCACGTCACAGCGGAGGCGGGGCCCTCTCGCCCAGCACAACAGAAGCTGACAGCAGGCACAGTACCGTTTGAGGAGGACGAGAAGGACCCGTCGGTATGGTTCCTGGACCACAACTACGTCGAGTCGATGAACGACATGTTCAAGAAGATCAACGCACGCGAGAAGCTTATCGGCTGGTATCACACAGGGCCTAAGCTGCGTGCATCAGATCTTGAGGTCAACGAGCTGTTCAAGCGCTACACACCAAACCCTCTGCTCGTCATCATCGACGTACAGCCGAAGGAGGTGGGCGTGCCAACAGATGCCTACTTCGCTGTCGAGGAGATCAAGGACGTAAGTCTTAGCTTTGCCTGACTCCCCTCTGCCATACTCACCAAATCCTAGGACGGAACAACCACTTCAAAGACATTCGTCCACACGCCCTCGATAATTGAAGCCGAAGAAGCAGAAGAGATTGGTGTCGAGCACCTTCTCCGTGACATCCGCGACGTCGCAGTCGGCACTCTCTCCACCCGAATTACCTCACAACTTCAGTCGCTGCAAGGCCTGCACCTGCGACTGCGCGACATCGGGCAGTACCTGCAAAAGGTCCTCGACGAAGACTTGCCCGTGAACCACGCAATTCTAGGCAACCTACAAGACGTATTCAACCTCCTCCCGAACCTTTCAACACCAAAGCCCACAGCGGTCGGCGGAGCTACCAACGGCATCGGCGCGGCAGCCGGCGCAGCAGGTGCCATTGACAACGGCGAGCTCGCACGCGCAATGAGTATCAAGACAAATGACCAGCTTATGGCCATTTACCTCTCGAGTTTGATCCGCGCCATTACAGCCTTCCACGACTTGATAGAGAACAAGATTCAGAACAAGCAGCAGGCCGAGGACAAGGAGGCGAAGAAGGACGAGGGCAAGGAGGGCGAGAAGGATAAGAAAGTGGATGGCGTGAATGGCGAGGCGAAGGAGGGTGACAAGAGCAAAGAGAAAGCCAAGGACGAGAAGAAGAAGCCGTGAATGTGATCAGGACACTGGACAGATAAGAGGATTCGAAGCGCCATGTTGAGCCATAGAAACGTGCCCCTGCGTTTTTGGGAAAGGCGGAAAGACGACACTAGGGAAACAGCCAGGGTCGAAGATATATGGCATCATGACATGATAGACTTGAGACGATAATGCATCACGTCAAAAGACCACATAAAGCCAGACATGTTTTGACTGCCCCTCCTATCGTATCGACAAGCCGCGCTGCCACGACTGGGTATAGCATCTCGTGCAGCAATCTTCGAGAACCGCTGACCACGCATTTGCTATCCACGCTCACGAACCTCCCCACCCCGCAGCCCACCCAGCCGCTGTCTCAACACTGACCCTCCTCTCCTCCACGCACTCTCCAAACACGCCTCTACATCTCTCCGCCAACACACACGCGAGCAGATGCTTACACACCGGCGGCATACCCTTACCCAGACTAACGCCACCGAATATCCACTCCACGGCCTTCCTTTCCTGCGCTTCATGAATGTCCTCGCTGTCGATGCAAGCAGACGGAGGCGTGTATGTAGATGCCGGCGGTTCAGGATGAACAGGCGGAAACGCGGCAAATGCGAAGGCGGGACACGTGCAGTTCCATGCTTGGAGGCGCACTTCGTAGGACGTGGTGGTGTCGTACGATGTGCTAT
Source organism: Ascochyta koolunga (assembly GCA_026119515.1). Classification (NCBI taxonomy): domain Eukaryota; kingdom Fungi; phylum Ascomycota; class Dothideomycetes; order Pleosporales; family Didymellaceae; genus Ascochyta; species Ascochyta koolunga. The sequence continues at coordinate 1,685,219 of JANLCG010000007.1, forward strand.
AGCGGAGGCGCGTTGCTGGGCTGAGCGGACGTAGTAAACTGTGTCGAAGCTGTGCTGCGGTGGTGGAGGCTGTTTTTTCCATGTGTGGGATGTAGATGGGCTGCCAGCATTGATTGGGGGTGGGTCGCTGGTCTGCATCTGCATGTCTAAATGCGGTGCGTTCGTTGTGGTGTCTGTGCTCGTGGGCAGTGGTTCGGCATTGCTGATGGAGAAGCGCGTGATGAGCTTTCGGTCCAGCAGGTCTAGTGCTGGGAGGAACTCGTTTGGGAACAAGACCTGCAGGGAAAGCAGCTGCTTCTTCACCGAGTCAGGCGCATCATTGAGCGGATTTGCATCTGCATCGTGCTGCGGAAGCACAGGCAACGAGTTCAGCAATTGCGTCACGAAGTCGCGCGACGTGGGCAGTGTCGAGCTCGACATGGCAAGCCTACAGGCTCTGGCATAGTTGCCGAAACTTGAAGTTTGGTTCTGGCGTAAGTCGGTGAAGGAAGACGCGACGACGAACAGCCGAGATAGTGTTGAGGCTACTGCAGTAGCGCAGGCTTAATCGGCGCGCGCCCACGTGATGATAGTCGCCACTTTGTTAGCCAGATGCGGTAATCCACGATGACATTCAAGCTGCGGATTGATTCCGAAACCCCAGCATGATTGTGCCCACTGACTGCTTGATTGCGTGATGCTGATGATGAAAGTTCAAATCCCAAATGCCAAGAGCGCTTTCCGAAGCCGTTGTAATCGATTTGCTCACAGGAAGCATGTCATCAGACCATGAGATTTAGAGTGCAGACCATGGCTAAACCTACCTAGGCAGGCGATTATAGGAAGACAGGGATCTTTGTACAATAGCATAGTCTAGTACAACTATAACAGGCAAAACCTTTAAAGTTTACTAAGTTACATAATAAACTTATATAATTACAAAGCAAGCAATGCAAGTAAAGCAACTACTAGAAGAACAGTAGATTATAGAAAAACCTTAGTTACTAATGCAGATAGCCGCCTTCCCCTTTTGTAAAAAAAAAAAGCTAACCTAACCACTAGGAGGTCTGTGCGCAGAACACTAAAACTGTAATAATAGACTAACATACAATAATAGCTTATAGATAACAATTGTACATGTAAAGCAAGTAATTAAATTATCTAATCTTTAGATAGTTAAAACGTCTAATTATTAAATTGTTAAATTGTTAGTTAAATTGTGTGGGAGCAAAAGACTAGCCTCTTACTCCGCGAATAAGTAGGTATTTACTGCGACACACCCCTAGATTACGTACTATCAGAGGACGGAATTTGCTAAGAGCAGATAGCTCTCTAACAACGCTGTAAGAGTGGTCTTATAGTCTTAACGCTACTTCTTTTTGCTCAGCTCGCTTAAGGTCACCCACTTTGGAGAAAATCTACCCTAGGCTTGCTGACGCAGAAACGTGCGGATAATAAGGGCTCATAACTGTGGGAGCAAAAGACTAGCCTCTTACTCCGCGAATAAGTAGGTATTTACTGCAACACACCCCCAGATTACGTACTATCAGAGGACGGAATTTGCTAAGAGCAGATAGCTCTCTAACAACGCTGTAAGAGTGGTCTTATAGTCTTAACGCTACTTCTTTTTGCTTAGCTCGCTTAAGGTCACCCACTTTGGAGAAAATCTACCCTAGGCTTGCTGACGTAGAAACGTGCAGATAATAAGGGCTCATAACTGTGGGAGCAAAAGACTAGCCTTTTACTCCGCGAATAAGTAGGTATTTACTGCAACAAATTGTTAAATTGTTAAATTGTTAAATTGTTAAATTGTAAAATTGTTAAATTGTTAAATTGTTAAATTGTTAAATTGTTAAATTGTTAAATTGTTAAATTGTTAAATTATAAAATTGTTAAATTATTAAATTGTTAAATTATTAAATTATTAAATTGTAAAATTGTTAAATTATTAAATTGTTAAATTGTTAAATTGTGAAATTGTTAAATTGTTAAATTAATAAATTATTAAATTATTAAATTGTTAAATTATTAAATTGTTAAATTGTTAAATAGTTAAATTGTTAAATTGTTAAATTGTTAAATTGTTAAATTGTTAAATTGTTAAATTGTTAAATTGTTAAATTGTTAAATTGTTAGCTATCTTATTATCTAATTGTTATATTATTAAATTGTCTAATTGTTAGCTGTTAGTTGTAAGCTAACGATAAGGGTTGCAGAGGTAGTAATAGACAGCTGGAAATGCTAGCAGATTTTAGTGTTCTTGCGCATAAGCCGTATAGCAGTTAGGTTAGCCTGTTTTTACAAAAAGGGTAAGCAGCTGCTAATCTTATACAAAGAGGGTATAGCAATTACCTAATTAGGGATCTGAAGTTTTTCTGCAATTTAGCTTTCTCTAGTATATTGCTTTACTTGCTTTGCTTGCTTTGCAATAAGATTCTATAAGGTTACTATAGGCAGTGTTACAATCCTAAGGAAAGAACTGCAAGGTAGACCTTTATTACTAATAATGCAACTAAGATTAGCACAACGCTTAGCTAGTTACGTAATATCCTACAATGTCTTATATAGAGGCCTAAGCTAAGACTATAGGACAGGATTACGTAATATCCTATAGTTCCTATAAAAGTCCTATAGTTCTTATAAGGCCCCTATAAGACTTTATAGGAAACTATAAGATAGTATAAGATAACTTAAGTATATAGTATAGTAGGTATATAACTCTTATAGTTTGTGTTTAACCTTAAGTTTTACCTAATTAATATATTTAATTATTTAGAACTCTTAACCTATACTTAGAATAGATAGTCTATTCTATACTCTCTAGTACACCTTTAATTATTACAAGCTTTACTTAGGTAATTACCTTGTTTTACTCCTGCTACTACACTTATCTCCTAATGTAAGGAGCTTACCTCTAAGGGAATTTGCTAGTAGAATACAAGATAAATTTAATAGAGAACAACCTTCTAGAGTAGAGGTTGCAGAGTTTTTATAACTCTATTTTAGAGGTGTTAGCTCTGTAGCAGGGCTTTAGCACTTAATAGGCCTGCAAGCTAGAGTAAGGCTAAGGCGGTGTGCGCTGAGGAGCTAGCACTTAGGCCTAGCCTGTTACAGTACCCCCTACTTATTCTTTGTTTATTAACACGCGCTTTAGTTAAAACAGCTCTATTGCCTACTCCCTACCTTCTATATTCTCCTTTGCACTACCTTATAAGCCTACGCCCTTTCTACACACAACTCTACTACTTATCTATTTGTCTAGCTAAGCTGCCTTGCCCTAGTCTATTATAGCGCCTCCTAGGTCTCCTACTGCTTCTTACTCTCTAACTAAGAAAGCAGCGCCTAAGAGAGTAAGTTACCCTACTATTACCTTCTATTGTTTAACTATTATGCCTAACTCTTTTACCTTCTATAGGCCCGCTTAGTTGCCCCTACTAATCCTACTACTTCTATAACTTAGTTAACTAAGAGGGCAAAGCTTACTCTATAAGACGTTAACCTTAATAAGAACAAGATTAAGGAAGTCTTTAGCAACATCCCTAAGCTAGGCAATTATGCTAAGGCTAAGGTTAACTAGTCCCTACGTACTGTGTGCGCTAGTAGGTTTAAAGATCCTAAGGTCTATATTAACTACGCGTTAACAGGACAAGTCTATAACTTTACTGCTAGTAGTTAGTCTACTAGCTACGTAAGCTGTGTTAAGGCTTATACCTGCTGCTATAAGGTAGGTCTCTACTTAAGGTATTACACTATTCCTTTCCTCTACTAACAATCTTCTAGGCCCTGCGCAAGACCTAGAAGATACTAAATAAGTACTACATTTTCTTATAGTTTAGTAAGGGCAACTCTGCAAAGCTTTTAAAGGTTATTAAGCCTATTTAGGTAGACCTTAAGAAGTATATAAACCTCCTACGTTACACTAACCTTCTAACCTAGCCTAACACTTGCTCCTCTATAACTAGTTATAAGGTTAAGTAGTCTAAGTATAAAGGCAACGTTAATAAGATTAAGGCTTATCCTTCTATTTCTATAGTTCTTGTAGAGCGCACTGCTGTTACTGCTAAGGAGTTAGTAGTCTAGATAAAGACCTTAGTAAGTTATTTTCCCCTTTTTACTACTTATTTTTAGGCTATTTTACTAATTTACTACTTAATATAGCTTGCTGTTAACTTGTTGCTACTTACGCGCTTTATCTATCTTAATACTAACCTCTATAAGAAGTTTAAGCTCTCCCCTACCTCTAGATATAAGAACTTTATTAGATTAGTTGTTAAGGACATTATTGTAGCTATGTAAGGTAACAAAGACAATATTAGTAGTAAGGGTTCTGTTTTAGGCAGTGCTTAGGTCTTCTCTTGTCTATAGCGTTTAGGATTTTCTAGCTAGATAATACCTAGGCTCTCTTAGCCTTTTCTCTTATAATAGTATAGCCCCTATATAGGGCAGTCTACCCCCTAGGGTAGGCTAATGCAACAAATAATCTCTCTACAGTCTAGTACTCTCCCTTGTTCGTGCATATCTTCTCCTCTTGCTCCTATTACTCTCCCCTATACTTGTTATAGAAGGTTAATGTTGCTTATCTAGAGATTCTAACTAGAATCCTAGGGGTAAGTTCCTATTCCTGTCCTGCTTATCTCTTGTTGCAGACAACTACTTATCTAGGGCTTCTAGGTCCTTGCAGACATCCTCTCTTTTCTATATTTTAGTAATATAACCCTCCTATTGTACTAGGTACTTACGTCTCTTACCTCCCCTCCTAGCTTATCTTTCCCTACAGATAGAGTTAACTTTCTATTCTTTAGAGGAGGTGCTGTTACTGTTAGTAATAACTAGCAGGCTAGGCTAAGAGTTATTATTTAATTGTCTATAGAGGGGGTTCTGTAGACACAGCTTAAGCTAGTTAACGTAGAAGACAGGGTAGATTTTACTATTAACATCTAACTTAATGTTATAAGAGGAAACAACCTCTATAATTATAAACTTCCTATTCTTCTAGTCTAGCTTCTTGCTTGTTTAGCTGTTTAAGAACTAGTTTCCTAACTTTAACTAAATCTTATCTCTAATTTTTAGCTGTAGGGCTTCCTTCCTATATGCATTAGCCTGTTATTCCTATATCTGCTAAGCTTCTACTATCTATGCTTTAATAAAATTAATTATTTTAACAAATTTTTGCACTATGCTTGCTATAGCTTTAGTAGGTTCCCTTATATGTTAATGTAGTAGTTCTACTGTTAAGTCTAGGTTAACCTGTACTAGGTCTATGTTGTAACTATATTAGAGGAAGAAGAGGCTAAAGCCTATAGACGCAGCTACTTGTCCCTTAATTGCAATCTAGGCTACTAGTACCTAAGTAGACTAGTTGTTCTAGGACTAGTTAATGTACGCTCTTAGGTATGCTTTAACTACTAAGTTTATACATTTAGTGCTCCTGTTAGTCTAGGAGTAGAAAGCTATAGACAATCTCCTTATAATCCTAAGTAGTTAGCATATTGTCTGCTAGAAGTTGCTAAGGAATTGCGTCCTATAATTAGAGACAATAGCGTTAGGTAGTGTTGTTAGATAACAAGCTTAGGAATAACTAGGAGATAGATTATTAATTTATATGTAGGTGTCTACTTAGGTTACTATTTATATGCTTATTAAGCGTCCTGTGCTCCTATTAGCTAATTGCTTAGTATACCTAATATAGGCAATCAGCCTGTTGTACACGTAGCATAAGCAAGGAGAGATTTAAATCTGTTAGTAAGTTAGCCTAATATTAGATAGAGTAGATCTAGGTAATCTAAGCTTCTAGTAGGTAGATCTGGCGTTTAGTAACGTTGCAACACACCCCCTAGGCAAGTTAAGCACGTAAGACTTGCCTGTCTAGGAGCTTACGCTATTTAAGGCGTGTGTTATGTATGCTAAGAAATTATTAAGCAAGCTTCCTACAACACTAATCTGTTACTTGTCCTACCTTCTGTTTTAGTATAACCCTAAGCTATAGTTAAAGTTAGTACTCTCCTAATTAATCTACGCTTACGTCTGTCGCTTACGCTAATACCTATAGAAACGTTCTGCCGCGCAGCAGGCGCACACTACTGCTATGTCTGCTGCCTAATCTACTGCCCGCTCTGCCTCCTGCGCGCGCTCTGCCTCGCTTGCTGTCTCCTCCTACTTAAGCTCTCTAAGCTTACTGCTAGCTTCTCCCCTAGGCTTGCTACCCTGCTAGCTGTTGCTGTTGCTGTTGCTGCCACGCTCTCCCTCTGCGTTGCTGCCCTGCTTGCCCTTGCCCTTGCCTCTGCCTCCCTGCACGCTGTTGCTGCCTCTTGGCTCTAACAAGCTTATGCTGTCCTTGCCCCCTGCTCCCGCCTCTAGCGCCTGTGGCGCTATAACAACTCAGCGCAGTAAGTCCTGCCTAGGGTGCATTAACAGTGCTGTAGCTAGTTGTTTAGACAGGTAGTGCTTTAATTACTTAGGTAGTAGCTCCTGCTGCTGGCGCTGCGCCTCTAGGCACAACTGCAACGCCTAGTAAGTAATCTATTAACTCTCTTATTTGTTAATTATATGCTAATACACATAGCCTCCCCCTCACCCTACCTAAAGCCTGCAAGCTTTTAGCAGCCCTACAGGCTAATTATTAGCCTACAGACTTAGCCCTTAGGAAACTAAGGGTTAAGTTTTATGCAGTGTTAGTAGTAGCTAAGGCAGCAGTTGTTGCCTATAGCCTTCCTCTGCTACCTGCCTCCTCTAACTCTAACTCTAACAAGCTGCCCCTGCCCCTACCTGTTGTTCCTACTGCTGCTGCCTCTGCTGACAAGATCTGCGCTCTTAGTAAGCGCTTTAAGCAGACTGCTAGCAGGCTTATTAACAACCTTATTAATAAGTTTGTTAGTAATCTACTTAACTATAGTTAGATTAGGCCTAAGGCTATAGAGCTTTGCTCCTTAATAATACCCTATTCTCCCTCTTAATCTATACCTGTACCTTGCTCTTCTATAACTATTGTAATCACGTCCTTAAGATTAAGCTAGGCTCTAAATCTCTTAAACTGTTGCCTTAATAGATTTTTCGTTAATCTATCTGCTAGCATGCTATTAGTAGGGAGGTAGAGCACTTTAAACGTACCCGCAGCGTGCTCCTGTTGTAACTACATATTTTGTATATCTATGTGGCGCAGCCGCGTTGTTATACGCTTGTTCTCCCTAACTACTAGTCTAATTGTTTGCTAGTTGTTACAGAAGATTATCTAGGCAGCTCCTAGGATTAGTGTAAGCTTAGTAAATAGCTGTTTAAGCACTATAGTCTCTTTAGCGACGTGCTTAAGTGCTAAAAGCTCTGCCTTAGTAGTAGAGGTAGTGACAGTGGCTTGCTGGGACGCCTTCTATACTATTAGCCTACTAAAGAGCATTATAAGGTATCTATAGGAAGATTGCTAGGTCTTAATGTTATTAGCAAACAACGCGTTACTATAGATAAGTAGCTTAGCGCTAGTGTGCCCGCTATATTAGATTAACTAATACCTAGTTTAGTATAAGTAGACGATTGTCTAGTGTACTGCTTTAAAGTGCTCCTTGCTTAGATTAGTAAGGTATAGGGATAGTTTAGCTGCTGCGAACGCTACATCTAGTTATAGCATAATTGTAGTATATAGCACTAATCTAACTCTTTCCTAATAGCTCTTGATCTCTTGTTTGGTAGCTTCTCTAGTGCTCTTTACTAGGTCTACAGTAGGGAGCGGGGTATGTAGGAAGAGTCTAGTTTTATAGAGGTTAAACTTTTTAGCAATTTTGTTAATATACTTGTTATAAACAAGCGTTATTATCTGCTGTTCCTAGTTCCTTAGTACTCTAATGTTAAGGAACTATTAGACTAGGCCTTAATCCTTAATTGTATAGGCTGCTGCGATTGTATCTACAATGTGCTTTGCCTTAGAGATCTAGGTAGAGTAGTATATTACTAGTATATTGTTAACGTAGAAGAGCAGTAGTATCTAGCAATCACTGTTAAAGAACAAACAAGGCTCTTCTTTAGATGCTATAAGTCTAGTTACTTTAAGTGTTTAAGAGAGCTCCTTATACTATAGGAGGGGTAAGTCTTTTAACCTATATAGTGCTCGTTTAAGCTAAACGCATTTCCTAGGTATCTTATACCTATCTAGTAGCTTACAGGTTACTACTAGCTAGTAATCCCTGTAGGCGTGTAAGAAGGCTCTAACAACATTATACTATATAATTTCTAGATTAAATTCAGCTGCAATTGCTATAGCAGTTCTAAAAGACCTAGCAGCGAGCGTTGCTGCGTAGGTAGACTAGATTGTGTTAATAACTTAGAGATTACCACGTACTACTATCCTTGCCTTACACTTAAGAAAGTAGCTATCCTTATCTAATTTGTACGTAAACACCTATTTAAGTAGCAATAGTTTGTTATCTCTAGTAAGTAAATTAATTACTTCCTAGGTACCTGCGTTGTGTAGAGTAGTAATCTCCTTATCTACAGCTTCCTTGAATAGCTGCCTGTGTAGGTAAGAGAGTAGATCTCTCTATTTCTGTAGTAGGTTAGGGAGTGAATCCCTGTGTAGCAGTTAAGCTTAGCTTAGGACTAGCAGTTGCTCTTTCTTCTCTGCTAATGCTTGTATTACAGCATGTACTATTTTAAGCTTGGTGCTAGTTAATCCTAATAGGATTAACTTATCTAGTAGGTAGCTCTCTCTATAATCTATCTAGCAGTTATATAGGAGAAAGTAAGCCCCTAGAGTGTTACTCCTAGGATCCTCTAGATCTAGATAGCGTAACCTTCTACTCCTCCTTACTAGTTGTGAGCTTAGGGTGTGTATTACCTTTAATCTATTTAAGTCTTCTACAGTAGCTACGTTGCCCTTAACACCTAGAGCTGCAGGAGCAGCGCTCCTAGAGTGCGTAGGTACAGCGTTATATTGCCTAGATCTCTCTAATCTTACTCCCCTCAGCAGGCTTGCTCCTCTAGGTAAGTGCTCTTCCTAGGAGCTGCTAGGGTGTGTAACGCTAGGCTTAGGTGTAAGCTCTAGTGTTCTTAGGCCTAAATATTCTAGATTCCCTGCGTAGATTCCCTATAACTTACTAGCCTTGTTTGTTACTTATGCAGGAGATGTTCCTTGTTTAGTATAATCTACCAGCTAGCTAGGCAGTTGATTATTATCCCTTAGATCCTTACCCCCTAGCTGCTGCTAAGAGTGATCTAGATTGTTAGTACCTGCCTGCTTATAGGCTGCTGCGTAGAGCTAATTAAAAATACTTTTAAATGCTTCTCCTACATCCCTAACCTTATTTTTATGCAATAGATCTACAATTAACTTAAGCTCCTCTTATAGGTATTCTACTACTTCCTTATCTTTGTAGAATAAGCTCTTATTAAAAGTAACGTTGCGTGTAGTTATAACCTAATTAAGCTTTAGGATCTATATCCTGTATATATTAGACGCTCTGTATCCTACTAGATATCTAATATAGCCCCTTAGGGTTACTTTAAAACCCTGCTTGTCACGCCTAGCTGCTTGTTCCCTGTTTAGGGGATATGCTTAGCATCTATAGGCGTAAATTCTACTCTAATCTAGCTAGAGATCTGCTAAGTAGTAACAGATTTGCTCTGGCTGATAGTACTTAAAGTACTGCCTAAACTAATTATCTAATACTGTGTTAGGAGCGATTATCCTATAGCTGTGAGATAGGCTTATGTTGTATAGCTATGTAGCTGCTTCTACTACCTCTAGCTAGAGCTTCGCTAGAAGGTTAGCCCTACTCCTTATTTTAATTAACTTAGTAATAATCTCCTGTCTAGCTCTTTCTGCACCTCTATTTAGTTTGTGTGTATACGTTAGGGTGCTCTAGATCTCTATACTATAATCCTCTACCTATACACTGAATTGTGATTAGCTACGCTATAGTAGTGTAGCAACGTTGTTATCCTAGAGAATTATAGATATACAGAGCTTGTAACGTGTACAAAGGACGCTTGTAAACTTCTTAAATACCCTTATAATCTTATCTAATAACTTAGCATAGATTAGATAGGTATAGATCTTCCTACTGTACTTATCTTTAATCAGCAACATCTATACCTCTCCTAGATAACCCTTTAGCATATTAAAGAGATCCTACGCAATCTGCTAGTATAGATAGGGAGATTGCTCTTTTAGTCTCCTAGATATAACTTAGCTAGCATAAGTTGTAGCACAGTGTTTGCACTGCTGCTAGGAGGTTCTGTTAATCCTTACGTTTTAGGCGTTCTTTACAAGTGCCTAGAGCGCTGTAAGTCCTAGGTGCCTAGCTTAGGCGTGCTATAGATCCTTATTGTTAGATCTAGGGTAGGTAGTCTACAATCTAAGCTTCTAAGTAGATAGAGTTACGCTTATTACAGCTAGATAGATTAACAGTAGTTTGTATTCTATAAAAGTAAGGTTATAATAGCGCGTTAGAGTAGCTAGTACAACACTCTTCTACAGTAAGCTAATACGTAGTGTTAAATCTAATCCTAAGTACTATACACCTGCCTTCTTTAATTAAGCTTCTAACACTATATTAACGTGAAATCCCTCTACTACAGCAACGTTGTAAAGGATTAGATCCTCTGTACGTTCCCTGCTTGCTCTATTTAGAGCTTTCTTAATTACTCTAGTGCTAGTGCCTAAGATTAGGAAGGATTAGGTGCTAGCCTCTACACAAGTAAGCTTCTTAGCCTTCTAGAAAGTAGTAGGGTTAATAAGATTAAGCTTGTTAACTAAGTAGAGTGCTACTCTATTGTCTAGGATAGTACTGTCTAATAGTAGATGAGCGTCAAAATCTATAGTTAAGTAGATCCCTTGCTCTATAGATTGAGATTCTATTAGGTTAGGGTCTATTAGTGCCGCTGTAATTAACCTAGGGTAGTTACTGCTACTTGTTGTAGCGTTGCTATCCTTTATCTATCCCTTCTTAATAACCTTATTCTTCTAGTTCTTGTACTTAGGTTTGTTAAGGCGTTTTAGAATCTCTTTCTTAACTTAATTACTAGGGGTGAATAGTTTACCTGTAAGAGCTCCCTCTAATAGGTTACAGCTGATTAGCTTCCAGAAGTGTAATTGTCTGCATAGGCAGTTGATCTTTACTTAGTTAGGTTAGTTGTTTGATGATAACTGTGTCTAAGCTGGTTGACCTATAGTAGCAAACACCCTACCTAAGCTATAGGGAGCTTGAACAGAGTGCTCCTAAAGGAGACCTAAATACACTCTGCTAACTTTATCTAGAGTAAGCGTTGTTTTACCTAGTACTAAGTTCTAGATAATAGACTGTTGCATAGCCCTAGACTAGTCTAGTGCTATCTTTAATAACAAGTCTAAGAAGTTGTGTACTGCAAGCTCGCCTTCCACGTTAGTAATCTTGAGAGCTTTGGCCTTGCTATACAGGAGATTCTATTCCTAGTGCTACTTCTTAGGATTCTGCTAACCCTGCCTGGCCTTTAGGAGATAAGCTTGGTACTGTGCGCGTACTAAGTTCTTTTTACTAGCTTTAGATAGAGCTAGCTCCTTCTTTAGTACCTTAATCAGGGCTTAGAGAGTTAACTTTTCTTCTTTAACAAGCGTTATTATAGCTAGAGTTATAATTGCTAGGTCTACTATAGTATTAACCTAGGTCTATAGGTTTTGCAAGCGCGTAGACTAGGACGCCTAGTTGCTTAATTTAGCCCTATATTCTGCGATCTGTATCTTGTATAGTTTAGTATTATCTAAGGTTGTTAAGCTAGGTGGCTCTAGCTGCTTAGGCTTAGACTGGTGTATTAGTATCGCGTCCTTAGCTAATAGATCAATCTGCTCCTATATTCCCTTGCTTATTACATAGAATTTGAGTTAGATGTACTATCCTGGCTATTAGGATTAGTTAGTAAGCGTATAAGCTCCCTTTAGGATTAGGGCGTTAGTTATTGCGTAGATTAATTAGATTTATAAAGATATAAGAGGAGTAGTTACTAAGCAGTTTATCCTAGCTAAGTACGCAGGGGGAGATCGTCCTAGTCTTAAAAAGCTAGGCTTATAACTGTTGTTAGATAACAAGCTTAGGAATAACTAGGAGATAGATTATTAATTTATATGTAGGTGTCTACTTAGGTTACTATTTATATGCTTATTAAGCGTCCTGTGCTCCTATTAGCTAATTGCTTAGCATACCTAATATAGGCGATTAGCCTGTTGTACACGTGGCATAAGCAAGGAGAGATTTAAATCTGTTAGTAAGTTAGCCTAACATTAGATAGAGTGGATCTAGGTAATCTAAGCTTCTAGTAGGTGGATCCGGCGTTCGGTGACGTTGCAACAGGTAGGAAATAGTAGGCTACTATATAAGATATAAATGCACTAGTAACTATCTTTACTAATAGGTTAGGTAAGGGGACTAAGATAACGTTCTTAGAAAGTCTGTCTATAACAACTATAAGATTATAGTTGCTATTACTTTTAGAGAGGTCTGTTATAAAGTCTATAGAGATTTCCTTCTAGATTCTCTTAGGTATAGAGAGGGGTTTAAGAAGTCCCTGTTTTAGTTCCCTCTATAGTTTTGTCCTTCTGTAGATGTTATAATTATCTACGTACTAGCAGAGAGTAGTTAACATTCCTAGCTAGAAGTATAATTAAGAGAGAATTGCATATATGTTACCTCTTCTTAGGTAACCTATAATTAGTAAGTAATAAGCATTGTTAATAATCTTAGCTCTAAGTGTATTAGAGTTTAGGACCTATGCCCTTCTACAGTAGCATAATCTATCTCTGTTATCTACAGAGCATTTAGCAAGTAAAACTTTAAGGTTAAGCTGCGTAGGGAACTTCTAGGCGCCTAAGGTAATAGATAACTTTACTAGTTAGTAGGTCTTGTTATCTATAGCAGCCTTTTCCTAGAGTCTTTTAAACTCCTTAATGCTATTATATAGTTCTAGTGCTTAGGCTATAGGCAGTCCTGCACGTTCCTAGCTCTGCTCCTAATAGTTGTCCTGCTGCAAATCTATATTCTGCAATGTAGCAGGGAGGAGTTAGTCCGCTCTACGCAGTCTAGAAGAGAAGACTTATATGTTGTTAGTAGAGTTATCTCCTAGGTTAGTTCTTACTACTTAAGCAAATAGTTTTAATAGTTAGAAATACCTAGTCTTAGTTCTTTTGTCCCTAGTTAATAGGGGAAGGTCTTCTTCCTTTCTTAAAAGAGCATCTGCTTAGTTATTAACTTTGCTAGGTCTATACGTAAAGGTAAGGTTAAACTAGCTAAGGAGGCTTAACTATTAGACATGTCTCTCTAAGAGTAGTTAGGCTTTACAGAAGTACTCTAAGTTCTTGTAGTTAGTAATAACTGTAAACCTCCTTACTTGCTTTAGCTCTGTGCTCTACTCCTAGAGGTACTTAATTACTGCTAATATTTCCTTATTATAGATAGTATAGTTTACTTCTACTTTTAAGTTCTTAGCTAAGAAGTAAGCTACTGTGCAGAGTACCTTGTTCTTTCTATACTAGGAGAGTACTCCCCCTATTGCCTATCCTAACGCGTTACACTCTAACACTATTTCTAAATCTAGGTTAAAGTTTGCTAGTGCTAGTTCCTTAGTAAATGTAGCTTTTATAGCGTTAAAGGCCTGTTGCTAGGGTTCTTTCTACTTAAAGGTGGTATTCTTTCTAGTTAAGTAGGTAAGGGGCTCTGCTATGCTAGAGAACTAGTTAATAAACTGCTAGTAGAAGTTCGCAAACCCTAGGAAACTCTAGATTCCTTTAACTGTCTTTAGGGGTTCCTAAGACTTAATAGCAGTAATCTTTCTAGGGTCTATCTAGATGCCCTTGCTAGTCTTAATAATAAACCCTAAATACTTAGTGCTCTTAATAGAGAATTTGCTTTTACCTATATTAAGGTGTAGACCTACAGCTCCTAGCTTCTAGACAATTTCTTTAACCTTAGCCTTGTGTTCTTCTTAGGTGCTATTAGAGTAGATTAGTACATTGTCTACGTAGGCAGAGCACTATTCGTCTAGGTACTCTCTTAAGACCTAGTTAATGTACTGCTAGAATGTACTTAGGGCATTAGCAAGTCTAAATAGTGTTACTAGCTACTTATAGAGTCTAAACCTTGTCTAGAAAGCTGTTTTCTATTTGTCTCCTTTAGCTATCCTAATTTTGTAAAATGCTTAGATTACGTCTACTTTAGTAAACTATAACGCTTTTAAGATCTAGGAGAGAGTCTTATAGATTAGAGGGAGTAGGTACTAGTCTTTCTTAGTAATAGCGTTTAATACTTAGTAATTAACACAGAACTGTAGACTCCTACTAGGTTTCCTAACAAATAGTACTAGGGCAGAGGCGCTAGATTTGCTAACCTAGATAAAGCCTTTGTCTAAGTAGCTAGTAAGCTGTTGCTAAAGTACTAGAAGCTCTTTATAAGACATGTTATACAGCAGTCCCTATAGCACTGTTGCTAGATTGCTGTCTTGTTTAATTAGCTTAATAGTATAGTCTACTTTAGGACTGCAGTATAGCGCAAGCTTATCTACTTCTTCTTTTATAAATATCCTAAATTTATCCTTTAAATAATCTAGGAGGAGGACACGTAGATCTACTAATTCCTTCTTTTTTAAGGCCTTTTAGATGTTAGCTATAGATGCTGCAAACAGTCCTATGCTCTAGTCCTTCTTAGACCTCTTTCTTAGGGCTTAGTACAACTCTAGACTAATAGGCCTTAGTAGTTAGTTAGGGCAGATGCCCTCCCTGCTTCTTACACAGGTTTTACTAGAATAGATAAATAGTAACTTCTTAGCTAGCGCTATTGTAACTTTATTCTTGTCTATCTAAGGTCTTTCTAGGATAAAGTTATACTCTTTCTCCCTATCTAATATGTATGCCTAGAGGGTTTCCTATAGCTATCTACGTTAATCTTTATTCTTACAATATTAGTTACCTAGGTTACTTTTCTAGCTACACCTAGTACTCTACGCCTGTGCGTAGGAGTGCGTTATAGGTTATTTTGCAATACAAACTTTAAGGAGACTATACTATAGGTTAAACACCCTATATTAATTAATATATGTGCTATAGTGTTATCTTATACTATTACATGCAGTGATATAGGCTTGCTATTAGGCTACTGTTAGTAGAACCTTTAAAACAGTTCTCTCCTCTCTACAACCTTTCTTTCTAACCCCTATTTACGCCTTTAAATAGGAGTTTCTAGTTTTCTAAGTCTTTGTTGTTTAAGTTATTAGTTTTAGAGACCTTAGCAGCTGCGCTTTAGACTTAGATACTTTCTAGTCTCTTGGCTAGGGCTAACTAGTATCTGTTTAAGTAGTAGCCGTTCTTCCTACACCTTAGACAGGCGTTTTTAACCCTTCTTTAGTCTATAACCTCCTAGGGCTGCTATTCTGCCTGCTATTAGTTATCTAATTTAATTCTCCTAGCGTGGACCCTAGTAGGTTCCTAGTCTATCTTATTAGGGTTTATCCTTTGCGTTTGCTGCCTAAAGGTGCTGTTAGTTAGTGCCTTAGTCCTATAGAGGTTAACTTCTACTGCAAGGACCCTAGTTATAAGGTTCTAGAGATCCTATTTATCTAGGACGTTAACTAAAACTATTTTGTCTTGTAGGTCTAGACAGATTGCAGACATGTACCTAGTCTTAAGGTTCCTTATGTTGTCCTCCTTAGCAGTATTGTAGGCTAGTTGTATAAACTCTACGTTAAAGAACTTAATACTCTAATTGTTTCTCTTTATAGTAATAGTTTAGAGTTTTTAGCAGGAACGTTCTTTAAATATAGAGTCCTTATACTATTTATCTAGGAAGTCCTAGAACTAGGTAGTTATACCTATTAAGTTTCAATCCTTCTATAACAGGCCAACCTAAGCAGCTTGTCCTTCTAATTAGTTAAACATGTATGCAACTCCTAGGACAGCTTCCTAATCTCCTATAGACTTTAACTTATCCTTTATCTATAATTTAAACGTTTAATACGTACGCTAGTTGCTACTAAACTTACCTACGTCTAGTAGCTTTATAGCTTTGCTTAGTTTATTATTATTTATTTATATAGAGGTAGGTAGTGTTACGCTGTAGTTCTGCGTTTTTATAGATGCTACGTAGGCTTATACCTAAGCTTTAACTAGCCTTTGTATAGTTTTATTTATATCTTCTTCTTAAGGGTTTAGGTTTTAGTCTATAGGGGGATAAACTTTATTAGTAGTAGTAGCTACTATAACTTTAGGAAGGGTTCCCTATAATAGGTAGGCAGTTAGGCGTTCTAGTACGTGTGCTAGGAGCTCCTCCTGCTAACTCTCTAATACTAACAAGGTAGTAAGGTTCTAGAGCTCTGTCCTAACATCTAATTAATTGTTGTTGCTAGTGCACAGCTTAATGCTGTATTCACCTAGACGCCTAGCAGCGTTATTAAACGTTTTATCTATTAGTCTTTGTGTTAGCTATTAAATTTAATTGTAAGGAGCTTACCTCTAAGGGAATTTGCTAGTAGAATATAAGATAAATTTAATAGAGAACAACCTTCTAGAGTAGAGGTTGCAGAGTTTTTATAACTCTATTTTGGAGGTGTTGGCTCTGTAGCGGGGCTTTGGCACTTAATAGGCCTACGGGCTAGAGTAAGGCTAAGGCGGTGTGCGCTGAGGAGCTAGCACTTAGGCCTAGCCCGTTACACCTAAGAACTAACCTAGAAGTATTTATAGTCTTTAACTAAAGTATAACTTTAATAATACCTATTAAGTCTTATATACTAAGGCTAGTTCCTTATAGGTTAAGAGGTATACTCTTATTAAGACCTAAGCTAATACTGCTGTCCCTCTAGGATGTACCCTAGACTAGGACAATCTACTTGTTATATTAGGCTGTTAGGTCTAAAGACTAGTATAGTTAATAAATTAGCCTGTTAGTTCTAGGTTACTAGCTGTATATTCTTTCTAGTAACGTAGTCTCTTCTGCAGAGTTACTAGCTCTGTCTAGATACGTTCTAGGATTAGGTAGGCCTACCTGTAAAATAACTAGCATCTAAAGTAGGATATAACATTACTTTAGTCTTCTACTACCTTTTAACTAGTAGGTTTTTTTAGTTATTAGAACTTCTATCCTTTATTAACTATATAGCTTACTAGTTATAACCTATAGCTGTAACAAGCTGTAATAGAATTGCTGTAGTATTCTAGAACTATCCTTAGTTTGTACTAGTCTTGCTCTTAGCAAGGCTGCGTAAAACCTACGCTGCTTACTATCCTTAGAGGAGGTAAGTATTATTCTCTCCTTATAAAATATATCTACTACTATCCCTCTACTACCTATCCCTAGTGTAAAGCAAGTACTATTGCCTATAACTAGAACCTTATATAATAATACTTTGTTAATCTAATAGTCTAGAGATAGCTCCTAGAACCTAAATAAACAGTTAGAGGGCACCTACAGGGGAGGCTTAATAATCTTTGTCCTATACCTAGCAGGAGAGCAACTCTAGCAGCATCTCTTTAGTTAATAAGGAGATCCTAACTCCTATAATAGGCGTACTCTTAACGCTTAAAGAACGTATCTAAGCTACTAAACGCTAATATAATAAGCTCTAGGCCTTATAGCGCTTACGCTTGCTTAAGGCTAAGATTACATAGCTAGAGAATGTAGAAAACAATATTACCTATAGTATAGTAGAGACTGCTAAAGCAACCTAGAACACTAGTACGTACAAGCAGGGCGTATCTACAGCGCTAGCACTACGTATAACAAAGTGCATAATTAAACCTAAAGACCTAGTAGAATATAAAGGGAAGAACCTTAAGGAACACTATAAATTTGTTTATTCCTATAAGGTAGCCTTCTCATTACTGCTATAGAAGTTTAGTAACCCTAAAGACAAGATACTCTAGGCTATACAGTACTTATTAGGAGACCTAAGGAAGCTATAGTATACATACTATTAACGCACGTTTAGAGTATAAGGAGAGATACTAAACTAGGAGTACTTTAAGAACTACTTACTAGACCTACTCTCTAATCCTATAAACTATACCTTAGAATTAGCTATAGCGTATGCTTATGCTATATAGCATAAGGATTAAATAGTTTATATCTTTGTAACATACCTAGATATCCTAGAGGATTAACTTACTCCCTATACTAAGGAACAAAGGGTTTAACATCTATTCTCTAAGCTTAGGCTAGAATTATAATAAGCAATTACTAATTACTATTAGGTACTAGCTATATAAGAAGATCTAGTAGCGTTAGGCTCTACACTTAAGCGTAACCTGCGCTGCTCCTTACCTACTTACACACCTAACACATGCTATAAATTAACTTAGAAACTGTCACGCAACTAAGCGCGTGGAGTTACATACGCAGCTCGTTTTCTAACAGAGCGTGCTAATTTAGTTAAGCTGCTCTACCCCAGCAACGCTAGTTCCAAGCAGCCCTAATACTAGCTAAACGCTTGTTAAGCAAGATTACGTAACCTACACATTTCCTTTATATTTAAGCAACACGTTCTATATAGAAAAGTAGATACTAATTAAATTAATTAATTACTTAAGTATAGTCCTGCAAGCTCTGTTACAGTTATAAGCCTAGCTTCCTAAGCACAGTAGATCTCCCTGCGCACTTAGCAAACAAGCTTGTTAGACTTAGCTTAACTACTCTAATTACCTAATTATCTTTCTATCCCCTACTAAACGCTACTATAGGCGAGCTTATTAACTACAATAAGCAAGCTCTCTTAGGTGTCCCTACAGGACCCTATCAGCTTAAAACAAGATCTAATTAGCCTAATTAGTACATCTAACTTACGTGGCACGCTAAGCTTTGTAACGTATAGGATATAGTAGATCTAGACGCTAAAGACGCCCTAGGCATGCACAAAGGAGCGCCTAAACTACCTATTATAGGCTCGCTCCCTACTTAACTACTAGCTTAATCTACTTAAAGCTAGAGCACCTAACCTAACAAGCCTCTAACAGGCTAAACAAGCGTTAAGAACTATAACAAGGAGCTCCTTAGATATAAGATTAGAGCAAGTAAGTAGGCTGCTAAGGCAGAGCGCCTTTAGAAGATCTAGAACTAGGTTAATACAACAGTATTACTATTAATCCTCTTACTAGTAATAGTAAAGCTTGTTACTAATAATACTACAACGCTGCAATCGCTTATATAAGCACTAAAAGAGGAGCTCGCTCTAACAGATGTTAGCACCTAGAACTAGGTTAGGGTAGAGTACTAACAGCATCTTAGAGCGGCTAAACAGTTAAGAGCTACTCTATAAGACTAGTACAACAGGTAGTTATACCTCTATAGAAGAGCTAAGTTATACAAGCTTCTAGAGGTTAATAGGGCGCTTACTGTGCAGGATTTCTTAGATGCCTTAAGTTATAGGATTGCCCTAGATTAGGCTTGTACTATAAACCAAAGGATTATCTAGGATAGTATCCTAGGGCTTAATTTACTTAATTTAGACAAAGTAAGTAGGGTCTTTAGTAGTTTAATGCATAAGTATACTATAAGAGCAGGAAAAGATAACCTAGGCGTATTTGCAATATTTAGAGGCTAAACAGATACTACTTAAGCTCCTGCTACTAACTCTAAGAGCTTAAGTAGGTACTCCTGCCCTTATAAACGAAAAGGAGAGACTTATAAGTAGAAACTAACTAACTGCCAACGCCTAGAGACAGCAGTTAGAGGGAGCTCCTTACTACCTATCTACATAAGCGAAAGCTATTGCAAGGATACTCTTTAGAGGCTTAAGAGCTAAGAGTATATAGATACTAGGAAGGCAATTAAGCAGCTTAATTAGACCCTAAAAGCTCTATTAGCAATAACAGCTCTACTAGCAAAAGGTACCCTACCTAAAGTTAAGTTTCCTAGCAATGTATAGGCCGCTCTAATTAATCTAAAAATAATAAGCAACCTAGCTAAAAAACCTAGGGTTTACAACCTTATAGATTTCAACGCTTATCTGCTCTTAGAGAGTACAATTTTAGATAATAGAGCGGCTACACACTTAGTTAATAGCGTAGATCAGCTTATACCTAGGTTATTTCGCCTAGCTAACTCTACTAACACTATAGAGGTAGGCACACAAGCGTTTCTAGTAGTAGGAAGAGGAGCTTGTTTGTTTAAAAACGCGTTACACAGAAAGCGCAGCCTGTGTATAGAAGACCTACTCCTTAAGGATATAGTAGTAGTAGAAGGTTTCTACGTTAACATTATTTCTAAGGCACGCCTCTAAGAGAAAGGAGTTTAGTACTTAGGGCTGGACAGCTCGCTCTAAGTAGGGTACATTAACAATCTAAATAGGAGCGTTGTATGTGCTACTCTTAAGCGCGCTTACAACCTCACTTTCTTTAAATATAAGCTACTATCCTACTACCCTCTAATCCTTAACGTAGTAACAAAATAATTGTATAAGTCTTACCTACAAAGCTCTGCTAAACACCTCTGGCATGCTAGAGCAGGTTATCTAGGCCTAGAAGCTCTAAAAGCACTAGTACAACAAGCGCGCAGCGTACACATTAACAGCACACTCTAAAAAGATTATAAGGTCTGCTTAACAACCTACGCTAAGCAAGTTATATCTTAACAGAAACAGGAAAAACCTACTAAACCTTTTTAGAGAATTAGCTAGGATCTGTTTAATATGCCTATAGGAAGGAGTAGCAAATTATAGATACTTTTAATTAAGGAGTACTATAGTAGGAAGCTCTTTACGTACTTACTGCTAGAGAAGACTTAAGTAGAGATACTGCAGGTACTTATAAGTTTCTTAAGCTAGGTACGTACCTAGTACAAGCTCTGTATCTGCAAGATAAGTTAAGACAATAATACTGCTACTCTCCTATAGCAAGGGAGCTCCTAATATAAGCGCTAGGCGATTAAAGAGGGAATAGATATTAAGCGTATACCTCTATATACCCACAAGCTAAACAGGGCAGCAGAAAGAGCAGGGCAGGAAATAATTACTAAATCTATTAAAATAAGGAGCAGTGCAAACCTACCTAAGAAGCTCTAGCTAGAGGTTGTAGCAGCAGCAACATAGCTCTATAATATAAGTCTAACTTACTTAAACAAGCTATAGAGCCTAAACAAAGAGCTTAATTGCTAGTTTACTTACTATTTCTGCTAGTACAAACCTAACTAGGTAAGAGCACTAACAGCTAATCTAAGACCTAATTAGAGCGGGATATACGCCTATAGCTGCAGAGCGTATCCCTAAACAGGGAACAAGCAGCTAGGCGTAATTAGAGAAGCTTTAAAGTAACTCTAAGGGGTTATATTAGATACTTAGTAATTACAACGCGCAACGTAACCTTTAATAAGGAGCTCTTTTACAACAAATTAGATAAGTTGTTAGCCCTTACAGTCCAAGAAGCAGAAGTAGTTATAGAAATTCTACATAAACCTAATAAGATAATAGAGGTAGAAGAAGCAATAGAGCTCCCCTTAAACAAAGAGACCTATTGCTTAGCTTGTCTACTAAGCACTAGCTTAAGGGTAACACTTAGGGAGAACCTTAATTGCTAGAAGGCTAGTCTAGTAGAGAGGAGCCCCTAGGATAGATACTGCACGCGCAGCAAGCTTAGCCAGCAAGCTGCTAGAGATCTGTGCAGAACAACGCTAAGAAACAGGTTTACTTTCCCCTAACTAAACACCTAAACTAGAGCAGTTAAGTATAGGTAGGGAAGCTCCTAATAAGAAGGATAATCTAACTAGTAGCTTACAGGAAGTGCACTTAACTATAGAAGAAGGGAGCAAGCTAGTAGATAGTAAGGATCTTAATAATCTACTAAGACCTGCTTTGCTACTTATTCTAATACCTTCTTAAAGATTAACGTAAGCAGATAAGGCAGGCAGGAGACACACGTATTAGCAGAGAATCTAGAGCCTGCCTACAAGACAGAGCTGCTAAATAGAGAACTGCAAGCGCAATAAGCGTAACAAGCCTACTAACAATAATAATAAAGTAGGTTAGTACTCTATAATAAGCTTAATAAATAATTACAGATACGCCTAGCTTATCTACCTACTGTTTAAACATACGAACAAATATAGCATAGATAGAAGGGAGCTGCTTACTACCTACATAGTAATTATTACCTTAACCCTAAAGAAGGAAAGACTAGTTACTTAAAACAAGCGCTAGTTACATAGGGACAAGCTCCCTCTGCTGCTAAGCAAATAGAAAGATCTACTCTATTACCTACTAGGAGCTCTTTTTGCTAGGCCTGCTAAAAAGAGATAGACACGCTTATTAAGAAGGAAACGTAGAGAGAAATTAACTAATTAAGCGCCTTATTAAGGCCCCTGCTGCTTAAATAGGTCTTTACCTACAAATTTAACTAGGATAGCTACTTCCTTAAATATAAGGTAAGGATCTACATACGTAGAGATCTATAGGCAAAGGATTTAATTGTCTTAACCTACGCTACAACGCTTGCTACTTGCTTATTTTACACTATAGTAGCAATCGCAGCCTAGTTTAACCTAGAGCTCTGTTAGTATAACGTAACTAGCGCGTTTCTAAACGCAAGCTGCTAGGACAAACCTTAGGTGCTCTATAAATTACTAGATAGATTTAAGAAACCTAAGTAAGTTATTCTACTACTACAAGCTCTATACAGGTTACGTAATTCGCTAGTCCTGTAGTATAGAGAGCTCTCTAGTACGCTCTAGAAGCTTAGTCTCTTAGCATTAAAAGAAGAGCTATGCCTATTCTATAATCCTAAATAGAAAATAGTGCTACTCTTCTATATTAACAATATTCTCCTAGCCTATTATAACAACAATTAAGCTGCTGCTAAATAGCTAATAAGCTTATTAATAGAAAAGTATTAAATTAAAGACTATAGAGCTGCTAAATAGTTTCTAGGCGTTTAAATAATTAGAAACTAAGAGGCTTGTACTATAACTCTTGCGCACAACTCCTATATTAACAAGCCTGCTACTAAATTTAAGATAGTAGAGAAGGAGTCCTTCTCTACAGTCCTATTTCCTATAGAGGAGCTGCTTAAATATAGTAGAGAAGCTTTAAAATAAGAGGTTAAAGCGTTTTAAGAACAAGTTAGGTCTATACTCTATACAGCAATTATAATTTAACTAGATGTAGTATACGCTGCCTCTTAGCTATCTTATTATTTAATAAATCTAGGAGCTGCTTACTTTAAGGTAGCTGCTTAGGTTTTAGCTTATTTATATAGAATAAAGCATCTAGGTATAAGGTACAGCACTTACAAAGGCAGTTATCTGCTTATATATAGAGACGCCTTATTTGCTAACAATAGAGAGTCCTATTAATCTTTCTAAGGGTATATTATATAGCTCTTTAGCAGTCTAATTATCTAGAAAGCTGCACAGCAGTTAACAGTAACTACTTCTACTACTAAGGCTGAATTACTTACTTTAGAGCATGTAGCTAAAGAGTTAGTAGCTCTAAAACAATTCCTAGGAGAACTTTAGCTAGACTTAGGGGTGCTGTAGGAGATTTTCTATAATAACTAACAAACTATCTAACTAGTAGTTAAAGAGAGCAAGTAGCTTACTACCTAGCTGCGCTATATAGATATCTAAAATATATAGTTAAAATAAGAGTACGCTAAGGGAAACCTCTAAGTAACCTACCTTAAAATAAGTAAGATGCTAGCTAACAGCCTTATAAAAGCGCTTCCTAAACAAGCTTATAAGCGCTTTTTGTTACATTTAAACTTATAGAGCATTAGTTAAGAGGAAAAGACTTAGTTATAGAAAAAGAGCAGGTTAATAGAGAAAGAGAAGATCTTTAAATTACTAGGGAGGACAACCCTCCCTAAATAGGTATAAGTCTCCCTAGACTACTAGTAGCAGCTCTTTTAAGCGCACGCCTAGCAGCTAAGGAGCTTACAAAAACAAATTAACTATAGGTAGGAGGATAACCTCCTCCCTATAGGTTTTATCTTAAAGAACCTACTTACAAATAGGTACTTAAAATTTGTACCTATCTATAAGCAGGCCCTTTACTACCTAGATAGCAGTGCGCAGGTTAGTAGCCTGCTAAACACTTATTAGCTACTATTATTAACTAAAAACTAAGTTACTTACTAAAGTTATTACTCTACTAGAGGAAGTAAGCTCCTCTACTAGTTTAAGCCTAAGCGGCTTAAGGGTAGGGAGGCTACAAGCTATTAGTCTACTACTTAACTACTCTTTTTAAATATATATAGTAGGCAGCAGGAGTGCCTAAAGGCACAACGCTAGCAGCGCTTGCTGTAGTAGCTAGCAGCAGCGTTGTTAACGCACAGCGCGACCAAGCTGCTCGCTAGTAGCGCGTCCACGCAGTACGCGCAGGGGATTAACCTGCGCGCACCAGGCACCAGAGCGCCTAAGACAGGGGCAGGGGGCGCAGGCGCAGGCGCAGGCACAGGCGGCAGCGGTGGCGGCGGCTATAGCAGCAGTAGCGGCAGCAACCACCAAAGGAGCGGGCAAAGCCGCAGCCACAGGCTTAGGCAAGGGCTTGGGCGAGGGCGAGAGAGCGGGCGCAGGCATAGGGGCGGGCGCAGGCAAGAGCAAGCGGGCGGCTGGCAGCTGGCCAGCTTGGGTAGCAGCTTAGGCAGCAGAGGCGGCAGCGGTGCGCGCGCAGCGCTAGGTTTTAGTCTGTTTCTATACCTAAGTTAGCAAAACCTCTAGAAAAGAGCTAGGAAAACGTTAATAGCAAGATTAGTTAGACAACGTCTATAAGCTCTTAACAGATTAAGAAGCTAGAAATAATTAGCTAGAGAGTGCTTAGGCGCGTAGAAAACAATTTAGTATACTTACAGGCATATTAATAGATATAACTAGAGAAATAGAGAAATTAAGTAGGTAGGACACTTATATAGGGAAGTAACTAGGTTAGTAAAGGTAAAGCTGCTAGATTATAGTCCTTACGCTTACTCTTACTACCTAGAAATGCTTAACCTAAGAAGTGCTTACCTTAACTATAACTAAGCAGCTTAATAGCTAGCTATAGGCTTAGAAAATTTAGCTGTTAAAAACAAGTGCCTAAACTAGCAACAAACTGCTTGCAATAGTAGCCTAAAAAAGTTAGGGAGGTCTCTTAAAAGGAAGAGTACCTAGAGTACGCTGTAGGCGCGTAGTAATCTTAGATATCTAAGGAAATATAAAAATCTAAGATTAGAGCCCTATAATTACTAAGGGCACACTCCTAGTTTAGTTGTTCCTAATATAGGATTAACTAGGGGGTGTGTTATACAACTAAGCGCGTAGAGTTACATACACAGCTTATTTTCTAATAGAGCGTGCTAATTTAGTTAAGCTGCTCTACCCTAGCAACGCTGGTTCTAAGCAGCCCTAATACTAGCCAAACGCTTGTTAAGCGAGATCACGTAACCTACACATTTCCTTTGTATTTAAGCAACACGTTCTATATAGAAAAGTAGATACTAATTAAATTAATTAATTACTTAAGTATAGTCCTGTAAGCTCTGTTACAGAAACACAAAGACTAGAAGTAAGAGGATAATACCTCTACTAATAAGGCCCTATAAAACAAGAATAGTATTACTTACTTTAAGTATAATAAGACTAGCTACTATGCTAATAAGTGTTAAAGTAGTAACTCTAATCCTAACTAGATCCTAGTTTAAGTTAACTAAATAGGAAAAGGCTAAGCCTTACTAGCTACCTAGAGATAGTAAGGCGTATTCTAGTGTATATCTTACTAGGCATAAAGCGCACATATAGCGCATCTAGGGAGGTAACACTAGAACAGTAACTATAACTTATTCTTAAACCTTAGGTAGATATAAGCTTAATTAGCTAAAGGACAGCTATAGAAATAGACCTACTACTAATTAAGGAGGTAGAACTCCTACGCCTAGGATAGATTAGTATATAATAATAAAGCACATACACTGTATATATGCTCTAGGTATGCTTAACTAACAATATAGGCATTTAACATTTTTTTTTTTGTTGTAATTAACGTCTAGACTAGCTATATACTAGAAACCTCCCTTAGAGTATTATAGACGTGTTTAGTACCTCTAGAGGCAAAAACAGCTAAGATGCTTAAGTGCGTAGTAGTGTAAACTACTTGTAGATATAGAGGTTTCCTATCTATTAGAAGCCTACTACTAAAATATTTCAAGAACCTACTAGTAAGTAATAACTAGAAAATTATAACCTACTAGCAAGTTGCAAACCTACTAGCAAATTGTAACCTACTAGCAAGGTCGTAACTGTTACAATCCTAAGAAAGGACTGCAAGGCAGGACTTTATTACTAATAATGCAAATAGGATTAGCGCAACGCTTAGCCTTAGGTTACATAATGTCCTACAAAAGTCTATATATAGGTCTAAGCTAAGACTATAAGATAGGGTTACGTAACGTCCTATAATTCTTATATACGTCCTACACTTCTTATAAGGCCCCCTATAGGACTTTATAGAAAACTATAAGACATTATAAGATAACTTAAGTATATAGATCTTAGGAATATAACTCTTATAGTTTGTGTTTAACCTTATTAATTAAGTTTGTCTTTAGAATCTTAACCTGCTCTTAAACTAGATAGTACCCTCTGTACTATTTATTGCACCCTATTATTACAAGCTTTGCTTAGTTAATAACCTACTCTAATCTTCTATACCTTATTTATACCTAAGAACTAATAGAATCTATGCTTATAGTCTTTAACTAAAGTACAACTTTAACATTTTAAACACCCCTAATATAAGCAACATCTTAGAAGATTAAGCTACCTCTAGCAGCTCTAACATGCGTAACTTATTAGGTCTTAAAGTTACTAAACTAGACCTCTACAATAGAACCTGTTCTAAGCTTAAGAATTAGCTACTTTAGTTTAATCTATTCTTTACCTTCTAAAGCGCATCTATTAATAACAAAGATAAGGTTAAGCTTGTTGCATCTTATATGCGCAGCAAAGCCTTTAAATAGATTAAGCCCTTTATTTAGAATAAGATAATTAACATAATATTAGCTAAGGACAATATATAGCTTAATAGCTTTAACAAATTTAAGACTAAGATCTAATAGATCTTTAGGGTTACTAATAAACCTATTATAGCTAGACGCAACATCTAGACAATTAGATAGACTATATTAGTTATAGACTACGCTGCTAACTTCTAAGCAATTACTTACAATACTAACTAGGACAACACTACTCTAATAACTATGTTTAGATAAGGTCTAAAGCCTAAGGTTAAGGAGGAACTTATGCGCACTAGCGTAGTAATTAACACCCTTAAGGACCTAGAGAATAAGGTAATTAATATTAACACTTGTCTCTATAAGCTTTACCTAGAATTAGAGAAAGACCTACGTGTACAAGTTACGAGTAATGTAAACAAACACCTGCAGCTACAGAACTAATAGCAAAACTACCTAAACTAAGGATAGTAAGGAGGACGTTATTAATCTAACACTAGATAATGTATCTATAACAACACTTAAAGTAGATACTTTAGACCTAAAGTAATAGACCTCTTAAACCTTAATAAAGGACTGCTACTGCTCTGCTAGAACAAAAAGAAGGGTAGAGGAGGACACTACTCTAGTAACACAGGTAGCAAAGACTGCTACAACTATAGCAAACTAGGCTACTTTGCAAGAGACTATAAGATAAAGAATAAGGTTCTTTAACAGCTTAATGTTCTAACCTGCAAGGTTAATACTGCAGATACTAGTAATTAGGAAGTAATTACTAATAAGATAGGATAACTTATAGAGGACCTAGAGTCTAGTCCTAAGGATAATGCTAAATGCATTAAACCTTCTATTTATGCAGCTACTCCTTATTACAACGCTATAGAAGGTAAAGAAGTAATATTTACTAATAGTAACTAACGCTATTACGTAGTAGAATGTTATATAGAAGGAAGAAGTCTTAAGGTTAGTAAAAAATACAAAGGCCTGTTCTAATAACGTAGAATAAGCTACTTTAGTCCTAAAGGTAAGGAACTTCTAGTTATAGAACGCAAACTAGAAGACATTGCTAGGGAACAAGCTATACTTAATAACATTAGATAACCTTAAAAAGAGACAAAAACCTACTAATAGAAAAGAGACAACCTCCTAGACACTTTAGGACAAACACTTATAGAGATTAGACAAGACATAACACGTAGTTAACACTAACACTAGCAGCGCAAGCGCTATGCTAAGGAAGAAGCATACGCAAAAATGTGCTAAGAACTTATCTAACCTATAGTAGGATCTAAAGAAGAGGAACTTACCCTAGAATTTAACTAGCTTATCTAGCAGGACAAATAACAGACTAATAACTGCTAATAAGCGTTAAACAACCTAGAGGAAGCTAAGGACTAATATTAGGTAGAAACTAAGACATAGCGTAGCATACAACATATAAGGGAATAATAACCCTTACTGCTGTTGCTTCTACTACTGCTTAGCCTACAACCCTAGTATAAACTAGACCCTAGGAATCTATAACACAGAGACTTGTTATAGACAGCCTGCAGCAATAACTAATGTAGTATACACTAAGAATTAAAGCTAAACAACAGATAGTTCCCTTTAGAACTGTAACGACCTGCAATAGAATTGTTTAGTGTTGTAGTGTTCTAGAGCTATCCTTAGTTGGTATTAGTCTCGCCCTTAGCAAAGCTGCGCAAAACCCGCGCTGCTTGCTATCTTTAGGGAGACAAGTATTATTCTTGTCATTAAATATACCTATAGCCATCCCTCTACTATCTATCCCTAGTGTGAAGCAAGTACTATTGCCTATAACTAGAACCTTACATAATAATACTTTATTAATCTAATAGTCTAGAGATAGCTCTAACTACTTAAATGAACAGTTAGGGGGCACCTATAAGAGAGATCTAACCACCCTTATCTTAAACCTAGCAGGAGGACAACTCTAGTAGGATTTCTTTAATTAACAAAGAGATCCTAACTCCTATAATAAGCACACCTCTAACGCTTTAAGAGCGCATTTAAGCTGCTAAACGCTAACGCAATAAGCTTTAGGCTTTATAGCGCCTACACTTACTTAAAGCTAAGATTGTATAACTAGAGGGCATAGGGAACTACACTGCTCTAAGCATAGTAGAGACTGTTAAGGGGACCTTAAGGGCTAGTACGCATAAGCAGGACGCATCTATAACGCTTATACCTTAACCTATAAAGCGCGCGCTTAAACCTAAAGACCTAGCTAAATATAGGGGAAAGAATCTTAAAGAATATTGCAAGTTCTTCTGCTCCTGCAAGATAGCCTTCTAACTATTACTATAAGAGTTTAGCAACCCTAAAGATAGGATACTCTAGGCAATGCAGTACCTGTTAGGGGACCTAAGGGAGCTTTAGTACACGCACTTTAAGCGCACGTTTAGAGCATAAGAAGAGACACCTAGCTAGGGGTACTTTAAACAGTACTTACTAGACTTACTCTCTAATCCTATAAACTACACCTTAGAATTAGCTACAGCTTACGCTTATGCTATGCAGTAGAAGAACTAAACAGTCTATGCTTTTGCAACCTACTTAGAGGTCTTAGAGGATTAACTTACCCCTATACTAAAGAACAGAGGGTCTAACACTTATTCTCTAAGCTTTAGCTAGAATTACAAAGGGCAATTACTAATTACTATTAGGTACTAGCTACACGCAAAGACCTAGTAGCGTTAGGCTCTACACTTAAGCGCAACCTGCGCTGTTTATTACTAACTTACACACCTAGCACACGCTACAAGGGTACCTAGAGGCATAAGGGGCAAAAGTAAGGAGATAATGCCTCTACTAACAAAGGCCTACATAATAAGAGTAGTGTTACCTGCTTTAAGTGTAACAAGACTAGCTACTATGCTAATAAATGTTAAAGCAGCAACTCTAACTCTAACTCTAACCCTAACTAGATCCTAGTTTAAATTAACTAGACAGGAAAAGGCTAAGCCTTACTAGCTACCTAGGGATAGTAAGGCGTATCCTAGTATATATTTTACTAGGCATAAAGCGCACGTGTAACGCATCTAGGGAGGCAACGCTAGAATAATAATTACAGGTTATTCTTAACCCTTAGGCAGATGTAAGCTTAATTAGCTAAAGGATTGCTATAGAAATAGACCTGCTACCTATTAAGGAGGCAGAACTTCTACGCCTAGGATAGATTAGCACGCAGCGCTAAAGCACGTACGCTATATATGCGCTGTAGATATAATTAACTAATAACACAGGCGTTAAGCGTTGTGTGTCTACTACTATGTATAGAGTTAATAAGGAAGGAACTCCCTTACTGTTAGGGAACCCTTTCCTCTAATAAGAACACATCTATCTAGATTGTAGATTACAATCCTAGCGTTAGGGATACACTGCAGCTAGTATCTAGCTAGTTACCTCTATAGAGTTTAAAGAAGCTAACTCTAATCCCCTCCTTTTAGGAGTATTATAAGCTACTAGCGTTAATTTAGAATGCAATGCCTATATCTACAAAGCATACATAGCGCAGGAACTTTGCATCCTAGACGCTTTAGCAGATTACGTTAATATATTTAGTAAGGAAGCTGCTGCTACTCTACCTAGCTTTAAATCTTTAGACTATGCAATCCTACTTATAGAAGAGAAAGAACCCCTATATAGACTGCTCTATAACCTCTCTTTACGTAAGCTAAAGCTGCTATAGGAATACTTAGAACAAGCGCTAAGTAATAGGTAGATTAGGTACAGCATAAGTCCTGTAGGAGCACCTATACTTTTTGTTCCTAAGAAAGATAGGACACTCTACCTCTATGTAGATTATAGAGGTCTTAATACTGTTACTGTAAAAGATTATTGCCTACTCCTACTAATTAGAGAGACACTAGACTGCCTGTTAGGCGCATATTATTACATAACCCTAGACCTTCGCAACGCCTATTATTAGCTAAGGATTAAAGCAGGGGATAAGTAGAAAACTGCCTTTAGGACCTAATATAGTCACTTTAAGTACCTAGTAATGCTATTTAGGCTAACTAATGCTCCTGCAAGTTTCTAGGCCTATATTAATAAGGCCCTAATTAAGCACTTAGACTATATCTATGTAGTTTACCTAGATAATATCCTTATCTACATAGGGAGCAATAACATTACGCTTTACTAGCGCGCTGTACGCTTAGTACTTTAGTCCCTACACAAGGTAGAACTATTTGTTAACTTATAGAAATACATATTTGTATTAGATATAGTACACTTCCTTAGTTTTATTATTAACACGCGTAGTGTATGTGCTAATCTAGCTTAGGTAAGCACTATTACCTAATAGCTGCAACCTACTAACGTTAAAGAGTTGCAATCCTTTCTAGGGTTTGCTAACTTCTATTAGCGTTTTGTTAAAGGATATGCTAGAGAAACAGCTCCTCTTACAGAATTGTTAAAGAAAAACTAAGACTAGTAATAGAATAAAGCTACAAACTGCTTATTTAAAGGGCTAAAGACCTGCTTCTTAAGCGCGCCTATCTTGCGCTATTTTAA
This sequence comes from Ascochyta koolunga, assembly GCA_026119515.1. NCBI lineage: Eukaryota > Fungi > Ascomycota > Dothideomycetes > Pleosporales > Didymellaceae > Ascochyta > Ascochyta koolunga. Next base: position 1,716,642 of record JANLCG010000007.1, read on the forward strand.
CGCTGCGCTCCCTATCTAAGTAGAGATAGATGCGTCTATATTTGCTATATTAGGTATACTCTCCTAACTCTTTAAAGATAAGCAGTAGCACCTAGTTGCCTTTACCTCTTAAAAGCTACAAGCTGCTAAGCTGAATTATAAGGTCTATAACCTAGAGCTACTTGCTATAGTATATAGCTTTAAGTAGTAGAGGTATTACCTTAAAGGCACACAGCACACTATACAGGTGCTAAGTAACTATAATAACCTGCGCAGTATACGCGCTATATAAAAGCTAAACCTGTAGTAAGCTAGATAGGCTATGTACCTAAGGGCTTTTAATTTTAAGGTAGAACACTGTCTAGGCAAAACAAACCCTATAGATAGCCCCTCTAGAAGGGTAGATTACAAACAGGAGAACCTGTTACTAACCTAATTATTACCTACCTTGCAGAACAAATTGTTAGTAATAGATATAGCTAGTAGAGTAAGCAGATCTACAAACAAGCTAAGCTTATTAGGCACGTGTAAGACGCACGTTGCTACAGTTTATAGAACTAGGAAGGTCCCTACTGCTAGCGCTATAGAATATATGCTATGCGTGCTATACTTACTAGCTAGGGTACTAGTTAGTAGCAAACCTGCAACAGTAGAGTCTTAATTACTTGTTAAAACCTTACACTAACTATAACAAAGGGACGCCTTTGCTTAGGGTTAGATTGTAAGCTTAATAAGTAAGAACAGCACTTAAAGATATAGCAGAGCGCAGGTATAGCGCTTAGACAAAAACAAAGTCCTAAGATACAATAGTAGAATGTATATTCTAGAGGAACTAGCTATTAGGTAAGAGATTTTATTCTAGAACTATAACACGTATATAGTAGGCTATTTTAGCGCACGTAGGACGCTTAAGCTAATTAGGAGAGCCTACTACTAGCTAACCCTTAGCTAAGACGTCTAGGAATACGTAAGAACTTATGCTATCTGCTAAAGGAGCAAAGCTCTAAGGCATAGCAAGTATAAGACGCTATTACTATTGCCTACACTAAAGGAAATCTTTAAAGAAGTTACACTAGACTTTATTACTAGCTTACCCCTAGCTAAGGATTCCTTAGGTTGCGCCTTTAATATAATCCTTGTAATTATATACTACTTCTCTAAGATAGTACTCTATCTACCTGCGTTAAAGACATAGGATGCAAAGCAGTTTGTAGAAGCCTACTTTACACATGTTATACTTAAGTATAGGATATAAAAGGGTATTGTATTAGATAGGGGAACTATCTTTACCTCTACATTTTAGATAGAAATCTGCTACTAACTATAGGTAAAGCGCAGGCTTAGCACAGCCTTCTATCTGCAAACTAATAGGCAAACTAAACGCTAGAATTAAACGCTTAAGCAGTATCTTTAGATGTTTATCTTAGAGTCCTAAGAGAACTAGGCAAAGCTACTGCTAACTGCACAGTTTGCTTATAACAACTTAGTGCACAAATCTACTAAAACAACTCCCTTCTATGCTGTATATAGTAAACACCTACTACTTACTAAGCCTCCTGCAGACAGTAGGCCTAAGGGGGAGGTACTAGATGCAGTTTAAAGGGTAAAGCAACTGCATAGCGCACAAGCAACGCTAGTAGAGCACTTAGAAAAAGCATAAGAGTACTAGACCTAGTACTACAACAAGAAACATAAGAACAAAGTCTTCTACCTAGGCGATTTAGTGTTACTTAGTACTAAGAACATTAACCTAGCCTACTAACCAAGCAAGAAACTCTCTAGCAAGTTTATTAGCCTATTCTAAATCTAGGAAGCAATTAGAACGTAGGCATACTGCCTATTCCTCCTACTATTATATTGTATTTATAACGTCTTCTACGTATCACTACTAGAATAATAGAAACCTAGGACTAGAGGGGAAGACAATACCTACCTACTAGAGGTAACCCTAGAAGGTAAAGAAGTATAGGAGGTAGAAAAGATCCTAGGGAAACAAACAAGGAGAGGCTAACTAGAGTACCTACTCTGCTAGAAAGGCTATAATAAGACCTAGGACATATAGACCCTAGCATTAGACTTTAAAAACATAGATAATACTATCTAGGAGTATAAATTAGGTTAGAGATCCTTATGTATAAAAAGAATATTAAGATTATCTTAAGCGCGCTATTATCGCACGCAAGGAGCAATCTAATTTACTAGCCTTAGGCCTACTATTATATAAGAAGAAAACCCTTTTCTAATGCTGCGCACTACGCGCGCCTTAACCCTGCGCTAGCTGCGCCTTAACTGCTAACAACCGCCTACTCATCTCTACTATCTTTATTATCCTTACTATCTTTATTATCCTTACTATCTTCACTACCACCTTTACTATCTCTACTATCCTCAGCACTATCTCCCTCCTCCTCCTGCTCTAACTTATTACTAATATTACTATTACTACTACTACTACCCTAGAAGAGGTTAGCATGCGCTCTAGATGCGCTAAAAGAGCAAACGTACCATGCAGGCTACGTGCCCTACAAGCTGCTTAAGGGCAGACGTAATGCAGCGCTGCTCTACTAGGATTAGACCTAGGAATTAGGGAGAAGTTGTTAGCACCTAGGTAGCAACACCTATAGGTGTGCTAGTGTAGGCTGTAATACAGCAGTAGCTAGTAAGCTCTAAGTTAAACTAGCGCTAGCAGCGCAAGCTAGGTACCTTAGTTAATTATAGCTATATTAGTGTAAGGGATAGCAGTAGCAGTAATAGTAGCATTATAGCAGCAGCATAAATAGATAAGGCGATTTAAGCAGCTGTTAAGCGCAGCAGGCACCTGCATAGATTAGCTAAGGCGCACCTGCAGCGTGCTCCTGTCTGCCTTACCTTAGTACAGCTACCTTAATTTCCCTTTATATAATGCTTATAGCAGCAGTGCTTAGGCTTCTTACAGTCCTTCTTCTACTTTGTAATATTTTGTGCGCAGCGCAGGCAAGTCTCTACTACAGCAACGTGGTCTACACGCTTGTTAGCATTAGGGAACGTAAATAGCTGTTAGTTTTAAAGGTAGGACTTCTTAATAAACTTAGGGTTAGGGTAGTAAACTATGCTAGGAGCAAGGAGCGTGCAAAAACGCGCGTAAAAGTATTATTATTGTAGTATTAAGGAAGAGCAAAGGGAAGAGGTTTTACTACCTACTAGGCTACTAAGCTAAAAATTAGGCAACAGTACGCATAGCAATACTTTTACCTTAAAATTATAACAAATATAAGGCGCATCTATAATAATTATAACACGTAGGCACTACGCATAAAGCACGCCTATAGGAAGCCCTAACTACCTACCTATAGACACTCTTTTTTTCCTCCCTTTAAGGCAAGGTTTTTATTAAGGCTATACAAGGTTGCTGCTAGGGACAGTAGCTAGAGAGGGAGGTTCTGTAACAACCTATGATAGAATTGTTTAGTGTTATAGTGTTCTAGAGCTATCCTTAGTTAGTATTAGTCTTACCCTTAGCAAAGCTGCGCAAAACCTGCGCTGCTCGCTATCTTTAGGGGAGACAAGTATTATTCTTGTCATTAAATATACCTATAGCCATCCCTCTACTATCTATCCCTAGTGTGAAGCAAGTACTATTGCCTATAACTAGAACCTTACAAGAACACTTCTCTTGCTATGTTTAGTAGTACAACTGCTAGAATAACTTGTGCAAGAGGCACCTTATTAATAAACGTAGCTATGCCTACTTTCCTTGTATAGACAACCTATAAGTAGTAAATTAGATATAGCTAGTAGTTAATAGATAGTGCTATAACACGCACTAGCAAAGCTGCCTAAACCCTAATTATAAGGTCTAATACAGATATAAGGAATATAATAGATTTACTAAGGAGACTTTTTTAGGACAGCGCCTAAGAGCGCTAGGGATTAATCTATTAATTCTATTAGGACTAATTACCTTATTAAACTCTCTATTAAACTAAATAGAGTAGTACTATTAGCACTCTTAGACTTAGGAGCCTAAGCAAGCTATATATCCTAAGAAGCGTTATATTAAGTAGGCCTTACACTACGCTTAAAAGAACAAGCTTACTTACTCTAAGTAGCTAATAGAGAATTAATGCTAGATAAGCTATTTATTATATACAAAGTAAAATTAGTACCCCTAGAGATACAGGGGCACTATAAGGAAATAACCCTAGACGTTTTTATAAAGGCTACATATAATGTTATATTAGGACTTCCCTAGTTATAAAAGTATAACCTACAGATAGACTAGGTATAAGAGAAGCTTTTGTTAAAAGGATGTAAATATAGCACTAATACATCTATGCCTACGCAGCGCACGTTGCAGCTAGTAGATAAGAAGAAGATTAATAATATCTCTTTAACACATAAGACGCGCTAGGTTAGAGCAGTTAACTCTATAGATGCTAGGAGCCTAACAGATTACAAAGCAAGAGTTAAGGAGAAAGAGAGTGCACCTCCTGCTATCCCTAATATATACTAACAGTACGTAGTAATGTTTAAAGAAGAGCTTACAGCAAAAGCCCTGCTAAAGCACAAACCTTAGGATTACAAGATTAAGCTCTAGGAAGGAAAGAACCTAACTTTTAAGAAGCTATATTAACTATTAAAGAAGGAACTTAAAATACTTTATAAGTATATTATAGAGAACCTTAAAAAGGGATTTATTAGGAGATTAGAATCGCCTATAGGGTACCTAATTATATTTATTCTAAAGAAGGATAGTAAGCTATAACCTTGTATTAACTTTAGGAAGCTTAATAATATTACTATTAAGAACTACTACCTGCTCCTAAATATTACAGAGTTGCAGGACTAGCTAGCAGGAGCTTAGTACTTTACTACGCTAGACTTAAGAGGAGCGTATAACCTTATCTATATAAAGGAAGGAGAAGAATAGAAAATAGTCTTTAGAATAAGATATAGACTCTATAAGTACCTTATTATGCTGTTTAGTCTAACAAATGCACTAGCTACGTGCTAGGAGTTAGTTAACAACGTCCTTAGGGCACACCTAGACAGGATAGTAGTAGCATATTTAGACAACATCCTAGTGTACTTAAAGACACTAGAGGAGTACATTTAACACGTAACTAAAGTGCTAGAATGCCTAAGGAGGGCAGAACTACAACTAAAACCTAAAAAGTGTAACTAGCACTAAAAGGAAGTTAAATTCCTAGGGTATATTATAGGACAATATAGAGTTAAGATTAGTCTAATAAAGGTAGAAGTAGTTAAATTATAGCTAACGCTAAAGACAGTTAAATAGATCTAGGAATTCTTAGGATTTATTAACTTTAACTAATACTTTATTAAGGACTACTCTAAGATTATAATCCTACTAACAAAGCTTACGCAGAAGGACACACTATTTAAGTAGAGAAAAGAATAAAACAATGTGTTTAAGGCACTAAAACAAGCCTGTATTATACCTACTACGTTAATTACATTTACTAGTAGTAAGCTAATGCGCATAGAGACTAACGCCTTAGATCTTACATTAGGCGCATATATTACATAAGAAAAAGATAGACTATAGCATCCTATTACGTACTACTTACGCAAGTTCTTAGGATTAGAAGAACAATACAATATATACAACAAGGAATTACTTGCAATTATCTTAGCCCTAAAACACTAGAGACTATACGCTAAAAGCTGTTTAGAACTTACTATCTATACTAACTACAAGAACCTAGTATACTTTACTACTACTAAGGCACTAAATAGATAACAAGTACGTTAGTCTAAGATGCTTAGTTAGTACAAGTTTAAGATACTGTATACTCTAGGAAAAGACAACAGTAGAGCTAATACGCTTAGTTAACAACATAACCTTATAGGAGAAAAGACAATTAACAAATTTGCAATATTAGCTGTTAACAAAGATAGGTCCTTAGGACTATTATAATAGCTTAACAACGTAATACAAATTAAGGCTAAATAACGCATTCTATTGCAAGTACTAGAGGAACTTTAAGATAACATAATAGCTAGTTACTATAATAACTTGCTACATAGACACCCTAGAATTACGCGCATAATAGAACTTATTAAAAGACACTACAATTTTAAGAATATAAAGGACAAGGTTACTAAATACATTAAGAACTGTGTTAATTGCTAATAAAACAAACATAGCACACATACAAGATACAGAGAAATATAGGTAATAGAGCTACCTACAGCCCTATAGACAAACATTATAATAGATTTTGTTATATAGCTACCTGTCTCTAAAGACCCTATTATAGGATATGCCTATAACTTAATCTTTGTTGTAGTAGATAGATTTACTAAGCACGCTAAGATAATACTATTTTAACACAACTATACTGCAGAGCAACTAGCTTAAGTATTCTTAGATTAAGTAATTAGGTACTATAGCATACTAGAATCTATTATTAGTAATTAAGATAAGCTCTTTATATTAAATTATTAGACTACGCTGTTAGCAGCTATAGGTACTAAGAAGAAGCTATTAACTACCTATTACCTACAGACAGATAGACAGACTAAAAGAACAAATTAGACTATAGAAATATACCTACAGATTTACAGCAACTAGCAATAAAATAACTAGGTTTTGCTATTACCTATAGCTTAGATTATATACAATAACAAACTATTAGAAGCAATAGGCATAACGCTGTTCTTTGCGAATTACAGGAGACACCTAAATCTCTTTACTAGAAGTTTAGATATAACTATTTAGACTAAATTAGTAACTGCCTTAGTAGCAAAACTAAAGGAAGTAAATTAGAAATTGCTAGAAAACATTAGCTAAGCTTAAGAACAAGCAATCTCTTTTATTAACTAGAAAAGAAAAACAGCACCTTAGCTAAAAGAGAGGGATAAAGTCTATCTCCTTACAAAAACCTTTAAACGCAAAGACTAATAAAAAAACTAGACTATGTTAAGGTTAGACTATTTTTTATTTCTTAGCAGATAAGCTTAGTTAACTATAGACTTAATCTACTAAAGGATATAAAGATCTACCTAGTGTTCTACATCTCCTTGTTAGAACTAGCTAACCCTTAAACGCCTATCTAGAAGAACTTCTATTATTAAGCTAATAGCAAAGATAAATAGGAAGTTAAAAAAATAATAACACATTAAGGAAGGGGCACTAGGACAAGATACCTAGTTAAGTAGTTAGGATACCTAGACTTAGAAAATATATAGGAACTACTTACAAATCTTACGTACTACTAACAACTGTTGCGCTAGTATTAGTAGTATTAGGATCTAATAGTAGGGGATGCGTAGCCTAATCTAACGCTAGCAACCTAGGCATTAGCCTGCTCTTAAGCAAGCTAACGTTATTAAGCAACTACTCTTGTTGCTCTAGAGGCTTAATCTCCTTAACATATTAAGCGCTTGCGTTAAACTATTATTGTTTATAATGCTTTAGGAACTTCTTCTACTTATGTATACAACCTAACTTTGCGCGCACTACTTAAAGAGTAGCTATTACTACCTCTTTAGCTTTAGTAGCTTTGTCTTCTATTTATTCTAGCTGCAATATTTTATTATTAATTTTAGTAAAGTTAGGGACAGGAAGGTCTACTAGTTCACACTTCTTTATGCTGTTGTATTTGCAGTTACTACACTTCTTGTGTAGCAACAACATCTTATAAGGCACGCTCTTCTTTGCGCAGTACTTGCAGGCGACTATAGCAAGATATCTAGTATTATTTATTTAGGTTCCTGTTTTGTGTTAGGCTTAGGTACTTTAAGAGACTATTAGTTAATTTATAAGAACATAAATTGTAGAGGAGGGGGATAGTATTACAATCCTAAGAAAGGACTACAAGGCAGGACTTTATTACTAATAATGCAAACAGGATTAGTATAACGCTTAGCCTTAGGTTACGTAATGTCCTATAAAAGTCTATACACAGGTCTAAGCTAAGACTATAAGATAGGGTTATATAACGTCCTATAATTCCTATATACGTCCTATACTTCTTATAAGGCCCTCTATAGGACTTTATAGGAAACTATAAGATATTATAAGACAACTTAAGTATATAGATCTTAGGAATATAACCCTTATAGTTTATATTTAAGCTTATTAATTAAGTTTATCTTTAGAATCTTAACCTGCTCTTAAACTAGACAGTACCCTCTGTACTATTTATTACACCCTATTATTACAAGCTTTGCTTAGTTAATAACCTACCCTAATCTTCTATACCTTGTTTATACCTAAGAACTAATAGAATCTATGCTTACAGTCTTTAACTAAAGTACAACTTTAATAGTAACCTACTAGCAAGTTATAACCTACTAGCAAAGTTATAACCTACTAGTAAAGTTATAACCTACTAGTAAAGTTACAACCTACTAGCAAGTTGCAACCTACTAGCAAGTTGTAACCTACTAGCAAAGTTGTAACCTACTAGCAAAGTTACAACCTACTAGTAAAGTTATAACCTACTAGTAAGTTACAACCTACTAGTAAAGTTGCAACCTACTAGTAAAGTCGCAACCTACTAGCAAGTTGCAACCTACTAGTAAGTTGCAACCTACTAGCAAAGTCGCAACCTACTAGTAAAGTTACAACCTACTAGCAAGTTATAACCTACTAGCAAAGTCGCAACCTACTAGTAAAGTTGCAACCTACTAGCAAGTTAGGTTAATTTAGCATGTAACGTAGATTAGAGGTATATAGTTTATATAGCGCTGCGCAGGTCTCCCTAGTTCCCTATACAAAAACTAACCTCTAAGATTTTTTCTACTGTATAAACCCTGCGATGCAAAAATTGTGCCTAAACCTATTTAGAGCTTATATAAGGGACTAGGGAAAGGGTATAGGTAAGCCTAGGGCGAGCCTATACTACCTTATTTAATATTAACAATTTTAGGCTCTTGTTATTGTAGGTAGGGATTTAGTAGGTAACTGCCTATACTCCTAGTAGGTTTTATAGGTAACTACCTATAGTTCTAGGAGTTTAGCAGGTAACTGCCTATCTCCTTAGAGTGTTTAGTAGGTAACTACCTGTTTGTCTTAGGGGTTAGGTAGGTAACTACTAGTGTCTTAGGGGTTTAGCAGGTAACTGCCTATACTCCTAGTAGGTTTTGTAGGTAACTGCCTATAGTCTTAGGAGTTTAGCAGGTAACTACCTATCTCCTTAGGGTGTTTAGTAGGTAACTACCCTCTTTGTTATGCTTCTTTTCTGCTGCTCTAGTTGCTATCTCTTATCTGTTCTTAGTAGTTTTAGCCTGTATTCCCTAGCATATCTACGTTTTTAGTACCCTAGGCTCCTGTAGAATAGAGTAGCTAGGTCTGTTGTAGGTAGCTGCCTTGTGTTTACGTCTTTAACTGCTAAGAGAGAGAGGGAATAGCAACTCTAGAGCTAGGGCAGGCCTGAATTAGGGTTACTTGTTCCTATATTTAATTATTAATACTAATATTTTATAGTATATCTACGTTTTAGTTCTCTAGGCTCTTATAAAATAAGGTAGCTAGGTCTACTATAGTGAGCTATTATGTAGTTTAGCTTTGCCTATTGTTTTTAGTAGTAGGTGTAGCCCTGTAGGGTTGCTAGGCATATATAGCTGCTTTCTTTCCTTCTACTACCCTATTTACTAGGGCCTTTCTTCTACCTTAGGTATATGCTTATGTAGAAGGCTGTAAGCGCTAGGTAGAGCGCAAAGTCTTCTAGGAAGCTTATTAGTTCCTTTAGGTATACCTGTCCCTCTTGCCTACTAGTAGGGGAGAGAGACCTTTCTATAGCTATTTATTAAACTTAAGTCTAGCCTTTTAGCAGAGTACTATATATTCTAGGGATTTTATTTACCTACAGCTATATAGGACGTTTGCATTTTTATAGTTAAACTTTTAGTAATACTATTAGAAGTCCCTATGTCCTGTTTATATAGCTAGTAGTCTTACTAGGATAGGTCTAGTTAGAAAGATAGTTAGAGGCGCCTTCTTTAAGGTGTACCCTAAGTTCTAATTATAGTACTACTAGAATAGTAGCTTTAAGTTATTACTCTACTAGGAGGCCTCCTCTTATTAGTTATTTTTACGCGTAAGGCTCTTTATACCTAAGATAATAGGAGAACTAGCTAGGCCTCTTAGGGTTATAGTGTCCTTAGTAGCTTAGTCTACTAGTTTATTAGCTAGTTTATTCCCTACTATACTACTATATCCTAGAGTCTAACGTACCTATATATTAAAGACCTCTATAGCCCTATAGTATAGCAAGAAAGCCTATTATAAGGAGAGAGAGGCGTTACTCTTTAGACTTTAGATAACAGACGTGCTGTTAATATATATCTAGATCTAGTCCTTTTAGATAGGTAGTTATAGAGCGTGTTAAAGTCCTAACTACGCTCCTATAGCCTCTACGTTAAAGACATACAATAGTAGGTTAAGCTTTCCCCTACCTGTTGTTATAAGCATTTTCCCTTAATATATAGTATAGCTATATACTACTACCTTATTACCTACTATATATTGTTCTATTCTATTAAAGAATATAGAAACCTCTCTAGAGGTTACCTTATACTACTATTCTTTAAAAGAAATTACGCCCTCTTTCTTAGTTTATCCCTCTGTTAGGTTAGTGCAGTATCTCCTAGTGTAGTAGAGGCCTATTAGCACTAGTCTTAGTATAGCTAGGAGGGCTTAGTAGGCTCTCTATACCTATATTTATAGTAGCAGCTTTCCTTTATTGCGCCTGCGTTATCTATATTATGCTTTTACCTAGCTAGTAAGGGGGTAGTTTCTATCTGTTGTCTGTAGGTGTATAGCAAAGCGCTAGTATACCTTCTCTATTGCTACTTCTATAGGTAGGACTCCTACCTCTCTAAGTATAATTACGTTTAGTATAGTACGCTACGCTAGTAACACTATCCTTATAGCACTTATAAGGACTCTATTTATTATAGTAATATGCTATTATGTCTAGGTGCTAACTTCTATTCTATTTACTCTTACTTGCCTTTTCCCTTTATACTATACTTTAGTGCTGTATATTAGAGCTAGTAGGACGTAGGTTGTAACAGCTTTCCTTATATACTCTAGAGGGGGCCTATATACTATGTTTGTTAGCCTACATAGGTATTAGACTACTTTTGCAGCTATAGTAGCCCTTTCTATAACGTGCCTCTAGAAGGTAAGCTATTAGTTAAACTAAACGCCTAGCTAGCGTAGGGCTATCTATGTCCTGTTTTATGTTATAGGTACTAGGTTAACTTAGGTATCTCCTATTATAATTAGAGGGTTTAGGTCTCCTCTTTTCCTTATTAGGTAGATTAGTTCCTGCTTTTTAGGCGCAAAGGCGATTTTGTTATTAGACCCCTAGTTGTAGATATCTCTTAGATTATTGCTTAGTAGGCATGTATTTTCTAAGAGTATAGGGGAGGCCTAGTATATATATATATTATTAGCGTATCTAAAGCGCAGTTTCTAATCTTAGTTTAGTAGTTTAGCTAGATATAGTATATAGAGCACTAGAGATAGTAGTAAGCCTTAGGGGGTACTATAGGAGACTATGTAGTAAGGCGTAGTTACTATACCTATATAAACCTATACTTATCTTTCTATAAGAAAGCTTTATACTAGGTAAATAAGGGTAGTAAGCTATCCTTAGTTTTCTATTTAGTGTAGTAGTTAGTTCTATAGGGGTATATTAAATACCCTTTGTACGTTAAGTGTTACTATTAAAACCTACTTTCCTAGGGCCTAGGCTTGTTCTACGTTATGCGTAAAGCTAGTTGCTAAGTTAGAGGCTATCTAGTAGAGGAGTGCACCCCTATATTATAGGCTAAAGATCCTATAGGTTATAGCTGTGTAGGTAATTTATCTTGCTACTATTCTCTTAAGGCCTTTTCCTAGGTATAAGAGTAAGGTAATAGGCTACTAGGATTGCAGGGAGCTAGGATGTCACAGGTATCCCCTGTAGTTACCCTAGTTATACCTTAGGTGCTTCCTAGGCTAAGGCTAGGCGCTGCAGGGGCTACGTGCCCTATATATTCTATCTAAACCCTAAGGCATTAAGCCTTAAGGATTTGTCTTATCTTAAATTTATCCTATATTGCCCTAGAAGGCAGCCTATCTATCCTGTGTCTAATTACCTGCCTACAGTAACCTTATAATTTAAATCCTTTATACTTTCTCTTAGAAAAGGCAGTTAATCTACACAAGGGAAACGCATTACTAGCTACTACTATAATAGCTAGGGGAATTTATACTTAATCTAGTACAAATATAGATGTTAAAGGGGAACAACCTCACAAGCAGCCTAGCTAGATGCTAGAGCAACTCTGCAACAATAATAGAATATCTTAAGAAGGAGTATTAAATAAAAGTTCTATACAAACTAGCAATATAATTAGCACTCCTATAGTACCCTTACTACTAGGTATCCCTATACACTAACGCGTAACACAAGAAGAACCTACTAAAGGTATTACTACTAACCTTAAGTTATCTATTACCTAATTATTAAACGCCCTTAACACTGCTAAACTCTCTAGGGCCCTACTTATAGAACTTTAGATTTGCTAACATTAATTTAACTAGGTAATAGAGGCCCTATAACAGACTAAGGGCAGAAACACCTTAGGTAGTAGTTGCTTAGCATATAATAAAGCTAGATAACTAGTCTAGGTATTAAATAGTATCTAAACTAAGCTACGCTTAGGTACTAATTTAAAGGCCCCTACTACACAGTAAGTAGACTAGTAGATTAAGAACATTAACATAGCCTTCTAATACACATAAGTGCTAGAAGACTTAACTACTTATACTTACTAGATTATAGGAACTATCTAATTTAGTACACACTAAGAACTAATACAATAACGTATTAATAAGGGAGCTATCTAGACATAGGCTAAGCTCTACGCAGAGGAGGAACATATAGTACAAGATCTAGTCTTTACTAGTTATAAAAACTACTTTAAGTTCTTTAATTATTAATAGAAGGATAATAAGTTAGTTAATACCTTCCTAATACAGCTAAATAAACAAGAGTTGCTACTCCCCTATAGCTTCTCTAAGTTTAAGTATAGTACAGAAGACTAGAAGTTTAAGATAGTCTTTATATAGAGTCTTACTCTATAGACATTACAACAAGAAATCTAACGCAATAGGAGCTTAGAGCATATCTATAAGTAGCTAGAGTTTAAGAAAGCTCTCTAAAACGCTAAGATTGCTGTAAGTCTTACTCTATAAATGTTATTATTACAAAGAGATAATAGTAGGAAGAACAAGCAGGGTCTAACCTCTCTACCCTAGCATAAATATAAAAAGCAAAATAGTTAGGGTTTAACCCCTGCCTAGAACAACGCTAGAAAGCTGCTGTAAGGAGCTAACCTCTAAGGGAATTTGCTAGTAGAATACAAGATAGATTTAATAGGGAACATCCTCTAGGGCAGAGGTTGCAGAGTTTTTATAACCCTGTTTTAGACACGTTAGCTCTGTAGTAGGGCTCTAGTCTATGCTAGATAGTGTAAGCTAGAGTAGTGCTAAGGCAGTGTACGCTAAGGAGTTAGTACCTAGGCCTAGCCTGTTATAGTACCCCCTACTTATTCTTTGTTTATTAACGCGCGTCCTAGTTAAAATAACTCTATTACCTACTTCCTACTTTCTATATTCTCTGTTGCACTACATCCTAAGTCTACGCGCCTTCTACTTATAATCCTACTACTATCTATTTGTCTAGCTAAGCTGCCTAGCCTTATTTAATTATAGCGCCTTCTAAGTCTCCTGCTGTCTTACGTTCCCCTGCTAAGAAGTTGCAAGGCAAGCAGGTAAGTTACCCTACTCTTACCTGCAGTCTGCCTATTCTACTAACTTCTTTTACCTTATCTAGGGTCGTACTAGTGTTTCTGCAGATCCTACCCCTCCTATAACTTACTTAGTTAAGAAGGCAAAGCTTACAGCAGAAGACGTTGTCCTTAATAATAATAAGATTAAGGAAGCCTTTAATAACGCTCCTCCTACTAGCAAGTAGGCTAAGGATTAGAGTAAGTAGTCTCTGCGTACCTAACACGCTAGCAGCTTTAAAGACCCTAAGGTCTATATTAACTATGCGCTAGCTAGATAGGTCTATACTTTCCCTGCTAGCAGTTGCTCTACTAGCTGCGCTAGCTACATCCTTGCTTACGCCTACTACTATAAGGTAAGTTCCTATTTACTATTTCTTAGTGTTCTCTCCTTCTGCTAATTATTAGCTAGGCCCTGCGTAAGACCTAGAGGACGCTAAATAAGTACTATATGTTCTTGCAGTTTAGCAAGGGTAACTCTATAAGGCTTCTAAAGGTTATTAAGCCTATCTAGGCAGACCTTAAGAAGCGTATAAACCTCCTGCATTACACTAACCTTTTATCCTAGCCTAACACTTGTTTAACTGCTACTAGCTATAAGACTAAATAGTCTAAGTATAAGGATAAGGTTAAAGAGATTAAGGCTTATCCCTCTACTGCTGTAGTCTTTGTAGAGCGTACTACTATTACTACTAAGGAGATAGTAGTCTAAGTCAAGACTCTAGTAAGTTATTTCCCTCTTTTCTTACCTATTTTCTAGGTATTTGCTAATTTCTTACTTAATATAGCTTGCTGTTAACTTAGCGCTACTTACGCGCTTTATCTACTTTAAGGCTAACCTCTGCAAGCAGTTTAAGCTCCTCTTTACCCCTAGATATAAGGACTTTACCTAAATGCTTGTTAAGGATATTACTAACGCTGTAGAAGGTAATAAGGATAATAATAGTAGTAAGGGTTCTGCTATAGGTAGCGCTTAGATCTTCTTTTATCTATAGTGTTTAGGATTTTCTAGCTAGATAATACCTAGGCTCCTAGCCCTTTCTCTTTACAATAATATAGCCCCTATCTAGGGTAGTCTATCCCTTAGGATAGGCTAATGCAACAAATAATCTCCTTAACAAACTAGTATCCTTCCTCCCTTACTTATATATGTTTCCCCCTCTTACTCCTCCCTCTCCTCTCCTACTAGGCGTAAGAGGACTAATTATGCCCCTCTAGGGATTCTAACTAGAATCCTAGGGGCAAGTTCCTATCCTTATCCCTCCTGTCTCTTATTATAGACAACTATCTATCTAGGGCCTCTAGGTCTTTGCAAACGTCTTCCCTTTCCTATGTTTTACTAGTATAGCCTTCCTATTATACTAGGTATTTGCGTTTCTTACCCCCTTCTAGACTATTATTCCCTACAGATAGAGTTAACTTTCTATTCCTTAGAGGACGTGCTATTATTATTAGTAATAATTAGGGGCTAGGCTAGGGGTTGTTGTTTAATTGCCTATAAAGGGGGTTCTATAGGTATAACTTAAGCTAGTTAATATAGAAGATAGGGTAGACTTTACTATTAATGTCTAGTTTAACATTATATAGAGAGATAACCTCTATAACTATATACTTCTAGTTCTTCTAATCTAGCTTCCTACTTGCTTAGCTGTTTAAGAAATAGTTTCCTAGCTTTAGCTAGACTTTGTCTCTAACCTTTAGCTAGGGGCTTCCCTTTAGTATGTATTAGCTTGCTGTTCCTATATCTACTAAGCCTCTACTATCTAGGCTTTAACAAAGTTAACTATTTTAGTAAACTTCTATACTATACTTGCTATAGCTCTAGTAGGTTCCCTTACGTGTTAGTGTAATAACTCTACTATTAAGTCTAGGTCTATCTAGACTAGGTCTACATTGTAACTATGCTAGAGGAAGAAAGGGCTAAAGCTAGTAGATGTAGCTACCTAACCTTTAATTGTAATCTAGGCTACTAGCACCTAAGCAGACTAATTATCCTAGGCCTAGTTAATATAGGCTCTTAAGTAGGCCTCTACTACAGAGTTTATACGCTTAGTGCTCCTGTTAGTTTAGGGGTAGAAGGCTATAGAGAGTCTCTGTGTGATCTTTAGCAGTTAGTATATTGTCTACTAGAAGTTGCTAAGGAATTACGTTCCTTAATTAGAGATAATTGCATTAGGTAACTAATAGTAGGCTACTATATTAGATATAAATGCATAGGTAACTATCTTTACTAATAGGTCTAGCAAGAGGACTAGGATAACGTCTTTAGAGAGTCTGTCTATAATAACTATAAGATTACAGTTGCTATTACTTTTAGGGAGGTCTATTATAAAGTCTATAGAAATTTCCTTCTAGATCCTGTTAGGCAAGGGGAGGGGTTTAAGGAGTCCTTACTTTAGTTCCCTCTATAGCTTTATTCTTCTATAGATGTTGCAGTTCTCTACGTACTAGCGTAGGGCAGTTAATATTCCTAGCTAGAAGTACAATTAAGAGAGGATTACGTGTATGTTTCCTTGTCCTAGGTAGCCTATAATTAGTAAATAATAGGCATTGTTAATAATTCTAGTCCTAAGGGCATTAGAGTTTAGAACCTATGCTCTCCTATAGTAATATAGTTAGTCTCTGTTATCTATAGAGCACTTAGCAAGAGAAACTTTAAGGTTAAGCTATATAGGAAACTTCTAGGCTCCTAAAGAGATAGATAACTTAGCAAGTTAGTAAGTCTTATTATCTCTAGCGGCACTCTCCTAAAGCGTTTTAAATTCCTTAATACTATTATATAGTTCTAGGTTTCTAACTAGGGGCGTCTCTAAACGCGCTTAGTCTAGTTCCTAATAGTATTCCTGCTATAGGTATTTATTCTAGTGTGTTGTAGGGAGGAGTTAGTCTACTCTGCGTAGTCTAGAGGAGAAAACTTATATATTGTTAGTAGAGTTGTCTCCTAGGTTAGTTCTTACTACCTATGCAAATAGTTTTAATAGTTAGAAGCGTCTAGTCTTAGTTCTCTTATCTCCTATAGATAGGGGAAGGTCCTCCTCTTTCCTTAAGAGCGCATCTGCTTAGTTATTAACCTTGCTAGGCCTATAGGCAAAGGTAAGGTTAAACTAGCTAAGGAGGCTTAACTATTAGACATGTCTCTCTAAGAGAAGTTAAGCTTTATAGAAATACTCTAAGTTCTTATAATTAGTAATAACTATAAATTTCTTTACCTGTTTTAGTTCTATACTCTATTCCTAGAGGCACTTAATTACTGCTAGCATTTCCTTATTATAGATAGTGTAGTTTACTTCTGCCTTAGAGTTCTTAGCTAAGAAGTAAGCTACTATATAAAGTACCTTGTCTTTCCTATATTAGGAGAGTACTCCTCCTATTGCCTATCCTAATACGTTATATTCTAACACTATTTCTAAATCTAGGTTAAAGTTTACAAGTGCTAGTTCTCTAGTAAATGTAGCTTTTATAGCATTAAAGGCTTGCTGCTAGGGTTCCCCCTATTTAAAGATTGCGTTTTTTCCTATTAGGCGTGTAAGAGGCTCTGCTATGCTAGAGAACTAGTTAATAAACTGTTAGTAGAAGTTCGCAAACCCTAGGAAGCTCTAGATTCCTTTTACTATCCTTAGGGGTTTCTATAACTTTATAGCAGCAACCTTTGCAGGATCTATATAGATGCCCTTACTAGCTTTAATAATAAACCTTAAGTACTTAGTACTCTTAACAGAGAACTTGCTCTTCCCTACGTTAAGGTGCAAACCTATAGCTCCTAGCTTCTAGACAATTTCCTTAACTTTAACCTTATACTCCCCTTAGGTGCTATTAGAGTAGATTAAGATATTGTCTACGTAGGCAGAGCACTATTTATCTAGGTATTCCCTTAAGACCTAGTTAATGTACTGTTAGAACATACTTAGGGCGTTAGCAAGTCTAAATAGCGTTACTAGCTACTTGTAGAGTCTAAATCTTGTCTAGAAGGCTGTCTTCTATTTATCTCTGTTAGCAATCCTAATCTTATAGAAGGCTTAGATAATGTCTACTTTAGTAAACTACGTTGCCTTTAATATCTATAAGAGAGTCTTGTAGATTAGGGGCAGCAGGTACTAGTCCTTCTTAGTAATTACGTTTAGTACTTAATAATTAACACAAAACTAGAGACTGCTACTAGATTTCTTAACAAACAGTACTAGGGCAGAAGCACTAGATTTACTAACTTAGATAAAGCCCTTATCTAAGTAACTAGTAAGTTGTTGTTAGAGCACTAAGAGCTCCTTGTAGGATATGTTATATAGTAGTCCCTATAGTACTATTGCTAGTTTACTATCTTATTTAATTAGCTTAATTGTATAATCTATGTTAGGACCCTAGTGTAGCGCAAGCTTGTCTGCTTCCTCCTTTATAAATGTCCTAAATTTATCCTTTAGGTAATCTAGGAGAAGGGCTTAGGGGTCTGTTAGCTCTTTCTTCTTTAAGGCCTTCTAGGTATTAGCTATTAACGCAGTAAACAGTTCTATATTCTAGTCTATCTAGGACCTCTTCCTTAGCGTCTGGTACAGCTCTAGGCTAACTAGTTTAGGCAGTTAATTAGGGCAGACGCCCTCCTTGCTTCTTACTTAAGTCTAAGAGGAGTAAATAAATAGCAATTTCTTAGCTAGTGCTATAGTAACTTTGTTCTTGTCTATCTATAGTCTTCCTAGGATAAGGTTGTACTCTCTTTCCCTATCTAGTATATATGCCTAGAGGACCTCTCTGTAGCTATCTATGTTAATCTTTATCTTTACAACATTAGTTACCTAGGTTACTTTCCTAGCTATACCTAATACTTTACGTCTATACGTAGGAGTGCGTTGTAAGTTGTTTTATAATACAAACTTAGAGGAGACTATACTATATATTAAACACCTAGTATTAATTAATGTATATGCTATAGTGTTATCTTATGTTATTATATATAGTAATATAGGCTTGCTATCTAGCTACTATTAATAGAACTCCTAGAATAGTTCTTTCTTCTTTATAACTTCTCTTCTAAACTCCTGTTTACGCCTTTAAACAGAAGTTTCTAGTTTTCTAAATCCTTATTGCTTAAGTTGTTAATTTTAGAAACCTTAACAGTTGTGCTCTTAACCTAGACATTCTCTAGCCTCTTAGCTAGGGCTAGTTTATATCTATCTAAGTAATAGCCTTTCTTTCTGCATCTTAGACAGGCGTTAGCAGCCTTCCTTTAGTCTATAACCTCTTAAGGTTACTACTCTACTTGTTATTAGTTCTCTAATTTAATCCTTCTAGAGTAGACCTTAGTAGGTTCCTAGTCTATACTATCTAGGTTTGTCCTTTGCGTGTAATGACTAAAAGTGTTATTTATCTATGCCTTAGACCTGCAGAGGTTAACTTCTACTATTAGGACTCTAGCTATAAGGCTCTAGAGATCCTAGTTGTCTAGGATGTCTACTAACACTATCTTGTCCTAGAGGTCTAGACAGAGTGCAGACATATACCTAGTCTTAAGGTTCTTTATGTTATCTTCTTTAGCAGCGTTTTAGGCTAGCTAGATAAACTCTATATTAAAAGACTTAACACTCTAGTTACTTTTCTTTATAGTAATAGTCTAGAGTCTTTGCTAAGAATGCTCCTTAAATAGGGAGTCCTTGTACTAATTATCTAAGAAGTTCTAGAACTGCGTTGTTGTACCTGTTAGGTTACAGTCCTTCTATAATAAGCTAACCTACGCAGCTTGTCCTTCTAGTCTGTTAAATATATAGGTAACCTCTAGGACAGCTTCTTAGTCCCCTATAGACTTTAACTTATCCTTTATCTAGGACTTAAACGTCTAGTATGCACGTTAGTTACTACTAAACTTACCTACGTTAGGTAGCTTTATAGCCTTGTTTAGCTTATTATTATTTATTTGTATAGAGGTAGAGGGCGTTACGCTATAGTTTAATAAGCTTATAGATGTAACATAGGCTTAAACCTAGGCTTTAACTAACCTTTGTATAGTTTTACTTATGTCTTCCCTTTATAGGTCCTAGTTAGGGTCTATAGTAGGATAGACCTTACTGTTAGTAATAGTTACTACATCCTTAGGTAGGATTGCCTATAATAGATAGGTAGTTAGGCGTTCTAGTACGTAGGCTAGTAGCTCCTCCTGCTATTCCTCTAGTACTAACAAGGTAGTAAGGTTCTAGAGCTTAGTTCTAATGTCTAATTAATTGTTGTTACTAGCGCACAGCTTAATGCTGTATTTGCCTAGACGCCTAGCAGCGTTGTTAAATATCTTACTTATTAATCCTTGTGTTAGAGATTAAATCTAATTGTAAGGAGCTAACCTTTAAGGGAATTTGCTAGTAGAATATAAGATAGATTTAATAGGGAACATCCTCTAGGGCGGAGGTTGCAGAGTTTTTATAACCCTGTTTTAGACACGTTAGCTCTGTAGCAGGGCTCTAGTCTATGCTGGATGGTGCAAGCTAGAGTAGTGCTGAGGTGGTGTACGCTAAGGAGTTAGCACCTAGGCCTAGCCCATTACAGCTGCTAGGCAAGAATTACACCTTAGGGCAAAACCTAATAAATAACTATAATAGGAAGAATAGGGAGAATAATAACTAAAAACGCAGTAATAATTAAAGATCTTATTAGAAGAACTACAATTTATCTAGTAGAAGGAACCCCTAGAAATAGGATTAGGGAAATAGGAAGCTCTAGTTGCTAACCTGTCCTGCCTGCAACTAGGGCCTAATACTAGGGAAAGCAGACCTATATTATAGTAATAGTGTACCTCTAGCTTCCTGTTACAGGTATTCCTCCTGAAGGCTACCGGCTAGACCCTAGGACAACCTTAGGGCTAGGCAGGAGACCTACGGACTACATGTATATAACCCTCCTAAACGCCTTAGGGCTTACACCCCAAGGATTCGTCTTATATCTATCTATCTATCTACTATTCGTCCTATCTCTAAACGCCTGCCTACAGTGCCCTTACACTTCCTAAGGGGAACGTAATACCTCTCTAAGCACTCTACAACTTAGGGGCTAAGCTAAACCTTATTAATTACGCAGTAGTTAAAAGTACAGATAATTAATTAGGCAAGGTTATCTATAAACTAATAGCTATATTACTAGATAATAATATACTTAATATTAGTAACCTATATAGTCTAACGCTAGACTACAAAGACAGCAGTAGAAAGACAAAGAGAGTTAGACTAGAAACCTTCTAGTCTATAGACTTTATTAGATATAACTTAGTTCTAGGTTATCTATAGTTAGCTAAAGCTAATCTATGTATCTATTTCTTAACAGGTATATATAAATAGTTCTAAGAAGACGCAGAGAGGATTATTAAGTCTACTATAGGGGAGCTGTTTAGAGAATTAGAGCCTAGAGAGCAAGCGTATCTCCTGTATCTAAAGAAGTACAATATACAAACCTGTAGGAAAGACCCTAGGGCAACCCTAGGACAGCAATAGGCTTAGGCAGCACTAGTGCAGTAGTAATTGCATAAATACGTTACAGCTATATCTCTAGACTATTTAGCTAACTAAGTATATATTAATAAGCTAGACTATAGTCGCCCTAGCCTTAGGCTAGACAAAGACTATCCTAACTCTAAGGAACTAGCGTTTATCCTAGCAAAGCTGCACTATAAATAGCTTGCGTTTAGTAAGAACTAAACTAGTGTAATCCTACCTTATTAGGAATATAATTACTTAATTAAAATTAAGAAAGGTGTATAAGTGCTAAACCTCCTAATTTATAACCTCTCCTAGAAGGAACTAGATATTCTCTAGGACTACCTTAATATAGTATAGGAGAAGGGGTAGATTTATCTAAGAAAGTTACTAGCAGGTGCCCCTATCCTATTTGTCTCTAAAGCTAATAGTATAATACAACTTTGCGTTAATTATTACAGGCTAAATAAGGTTATAATTAAGAATTGCTACCCTATTCTACTTATTAGTAAGATACTTAACTAACTATTAAAGGCAAAGGTGTTTACTAAGCTAGATCTACATAACGCCTATTATAGACTCTAGATTAAGGAAGGTAATAAGTAGAAAACTACGTCTAAGACTTAGTATAGGCATTTTAAATACCTTATTATGCTATTTAGTTTAGTAAACGCTTTTGCAACGTTCTAGTTATACATCTACAGGGCCCTTAGAGGGTTACTAGACAGGACTTACGTAGTATACCTTAACAATATCTTTATATACTTAGAAAATAAGGAAGATTATAACTACTATATTAAAGAGGTGCTTAACAGGCTAGTAGAATAGAGCATGTTTATTAAGGCAAGTAAGTGCTCTTTCTCTACAAAAACTATTAAGTTTCTAGGCTTTATTATTACGCCTAAAGGCATTGTTATAAACCTAAAGCAGGTACGCACTATTATAGAATAGCCTAAGCCTAAAAGGATATAAGGACGTCTAAGTGTTTTTAGTTTTGCAAACTTCTATTAGAGGTTTATCTATAACTACTTAGCTATTGTACGCCTACTTATAGACTATATAATAGCTGCCTAGACCCTAACATTAGACCTAGTAGGTCCTAGCTCTTAAGAAGGGGGTAAAGAAACTAATTTCTAAGAAAAGTCCTATAAAGGACTAACTAAATAGTATAAACTATAGGGTTAGCTAGAGGACGTCTACAAAGCGTTCCTTAAGATTAGGAAAAAAATTTACTAAGGCACTAGTACTTTAGCATTTTAATCCTATAAAGCTAATTATAGTCCTTATAGATATATTAGATTTTGTAATAGTAGTAATACTACTACAACTTTAATTAGCAGACTAACCTACAGAGCTTTACTAGAAGCCTATAGCCTTTTAGAGCTAAAAGTTCTAGGGCGTATTAGTATAATAGCACACCTATAATAAGGAACTATCTGCAATTATTAAAGCCTTTAGGCAGTAGAGGCACTACCTTAAACACGCCCTAGCTATAATCTAGGTACTCTCTAATTATAATAATCTAAGGTACTTTATATTAAAGTTATGTTTTAGTTAAAGACTATAAACACTACTTAGTTAGTTCTTAGAAGATAAGTACTAGAGCAGGGTGTGAAATAAAGTAATTACCTAAGCAAAGCTTGTAATAATTAAAGGGTATACTAAAGAGTATCTAGTTATTAAAGTTGTACTTTAAGCAAAGCTCGTAAGCATAGATTCTATTAGTTCTTAGGGATAAGTAATAGTTCTAGAATAGTAAGGATAGACGCCTAGGTGAAACACCTAACAACGGCTAGGGTAACAATAAGTAGTATAGAGGGGACTATCTAGCTTAAAGGTTAGGTTAAGATTCTAAAGACAAACTTAATTAATAAGGTTAAACACAAACTATAAGGGTTGTGTTCCTACTAACTATATACTAAGGAGATATACAATATACTTAGTAAAACTAATTAACTAATTAGACTAATTACTAATTATACTTAAGCACTGATTATACTAAGCACTGATCACACTAATTATTACTAAGCCTTCTGATTAGTTGTTACGTGACGTGCCCTAGAGGAGGCGTTGTCCTGCCTTCTGCGTGTAATTGTCCCTACTAGTAATTAATGCTGTGCTGTACTAGGGTGTAAAACTCGTTGTAACCCTTCGTGTTCTGTAGATTGTAACACTATCCCCCTTCTATCTTAGCTTAGTCTCTTAAGCTGATTTATATAACGTTAGCCCTGCCTTATTTAACAGTAAGTTGTTTAACAATGCCTAAACAACCCTCTAAGTTAAGTACAGCCTGTTGTTACTGTCTATACAAATTTGTTAAGTCCTTTAGAGAAACTATAGTTAGAAAGTATTTAACTTGCATTACACATTAGCGCGTGTACAAAGTCTATATTTGTTTAGGAAAGTGTAGTAAGTGCCTAAAGTGTGGCTAGCGTTGCAACGTGCGCGTAACTTAGTTAAAGTTCTTGCAACTTATAATAGAGAAAGAGAAGTTGCAGGCGTAAATAAAAGAAAGTTGTAAAGCGCAAAATAAAGCGCTTAAGGCCTTAGAAAAGGTGTTAGAAGAGTTGCAGGTTGCACACGCGCGTAAAGAGCAGTTACATTAACAAATAGATTTGCTAGATTATTGTGCTAAGGAGGCAATATCTGTAGAAGAGAGAAGTATAGCAGAATAAGAGTTAGGCAAGGGGACTATTACGTTTAATAGTCTATCTAAGGGTATTACGTTGTTGCCTAGTACCTAGGGTGCCTTTAAGGACCTGCTGCTAGATTACTAGCTTGACCTAAATATAGCAGTGCCTAATTAGTCTGCTTAAATTCCTTTAGCCTTTGCTAGCAGTTTGTAAGGTGTGTGTCTAGTTCCTATATATTTTCTAAGTTAGGATATCCTAACTATTTAACTAGGTATTTAATGCTGCGTCCTTTCTTCTAATGTGCTATTATTTTTTTAACTTCCTACTTATCCTAGCTGTCTGCCTAGTAGTGAAAGTCTTTCTAGATTAGCGTTCTAGGGTTAGCTGGTTCTAACAAGCTTATGTAGAACACTAGATAGATCTTTGCATCCTTTAGCAGATTAAGTCTATAGTTAACTAGGCTTATCTGCTTTAAAATAAAAAATAGTCTAACCTTAACTTTGTCTAGTTTTTTTATAGGTCTTTGCGTTTAAAGATTTTTAGTAAGGAGATAGACTTTATCCCCCTCTTTTAGCTAAGGTGCTGTTTTTATTTCTAGTTAACATAAGAAATTGCTTGTTCTTAAGCTTAGCTAATGTTTTCTAGCAATTTCTAATGTACTTCCTTTAGTTTTGCTACTGAGGCAATTGCTAATTTAGTCTAAATAGTTATATCTAAACTTCTAGTAAAGAGATTTAGGTGTCTCCTGTAATTTGCAAAGAACAGCGTTGTGCCTGTTACTTCTAATAATTTATTATTGTACGTAATCTAAGCTATAGGTAACAGTGAAACCTAGTTGTTTTGTTGCTGGTTGCTGTAAATCTATAGGTATGTTTCTATAGTCTAATTTGTTCTTTTAGTCTATCTGTCTGTCTGCAGATAATAGGCTATTAAAAGCTTCTTCTTGGTACTAATAGCTGCTAAGAGCGTAGTCTAATAATTTAACGTAAAGAGCTTGTCTTAATTGCTAATAATTAATTCTAGTATGCTGTAGTGTTAGATAACCTAGTCTAGGAACACTTGTGCGAGCTGCTCTGCAGTGTAGCTATAACAAAATAGTATTATCTTAGCAGCTTTTGTAAATCTGTCTACTATAACAAAGATTAAGTTATAGGCGTATTCTATAACAGGGTCCTTAGAGATTAGTAATTAGGTAACAAAATCTATTGTAATGTTTGTCTAGGGCGCTATAGGTAGTTCTATAGCCTACGCTTCTCTATACTTAGCGTGTGTGCTGTGCTTATTCTATTAGCACTATACACAGTTCTTAATAAACTTAGTAACCTTGTCTTTTATATTACTAAACTTGTAATGTTGTTTAATAAGTTCTATTGTACGCGTTATTCTAGGGTGTCTGTGTAGTAGGTTATTATAGTAACTAGCTATTATTTCTTTTTAAAGTTCCTCTAGTACTTGCGTTAGAATGCGTTATTCCTGCTAAACTTGCATTATGTTGTTAAGTTGTTGCAATAGTCCTAGAGATCTATTGTTGTTAACTCCTAACACTACGAACTAGTTTATTGTTTTTTCTCTAACAAGGTTGTGTTGTTAGCTAAGTGCGTTAGCTCTACTATTGTCTTTGCCTAGTGTATATAATATCTTAAATTTGTATTGTCCTAGCATTTCTAACTAGCGTACTTGTTGTTAATTTAGAACCTTAGTAGTAGTAAAGTATACTAGGTTCTTATAGTTAGTGTAGATAGTAAGTTCTAAGCAACTTTCTGTATACGCTCTCTAATGTTCTAGGGCTAATATAATTGCGAGCAGTTCCTTGTTGTGTACGTTATATTGTTCCTCTAGTCCTAAGAACTTGCGTGAGTAGTACGCGATAGGGTGCTATAGCCTATCTTTTTCTTATGTAATACATGCGCCTAATGCAAGATCTAAGGCATTAGTCTCTATGCGCATTAGTTTACTACTAGTAAACGTAATTAACGTAGGTAGTGCAATACAGGCTTACTTAAGTACCTTAAATACATTATCTTATTCCTTTCTCTACTTAAATAGCGTGTCCTTCTACGTAAGCTTTATTAGTAGAATTACAATCTTAGAGTAGTCCTTAATAAAGCGTTAGTTAAAGTTAATAAATCCTAAGAATTCCTAGATCTGTTTAACTGTCTTTAGTGTTAGCTATAATTTAACTACTTCTACCTTTATTAGACTAATCTTAACTCTATATTGTCCTATAATATACCCTAGAATTTAACTTCCTTTTAGTGCTAGTTACACTTTTTAGGTTTTAGTTGTAGATCTGCCCTTCTTAGGCATTCTAGCACTTTAGTTACGTGTTAAACGTGCTCTTCTAGTGTCTTTAAGTATACTAGGATGTTGTCTAAGTATGCTACTACTATCCTGTTAAGGTGTGCCCTAAAGACGTTGTTAACTAACTCCTAACACATAGCTAGTGCGTTTGTTAGACTAAACAGCATAATAAGGTACTTGTAGAGTCTATATCTTGTCCTAAAAGCTGTTTTCTATTCTTCTCCTTCCTTTATGCAGATAAGGTTGTACGCTCCTCTTAAGTCTAACATAGTAAAGTACTAAGCTCCTGCTAGCTAATCCTGCAACTCTATAATGTTTAGGAGCAGGTAGCAGTTTTTAATAGTAATATTATTAAGCTTCCTAAAGTTAATGCAAGGTTGTAGCTTGCTATCCTTCTTTAGAACAAACATAATAGGGTACCCTATAGGTAATTCTAATTGTCTAATAAATCCCTTTTTAAGGTTCTCCTAAATGTACTTGCGCAGTACTTTAAGTTCCTTCTCTAATAACTAATATAGCCTCTTGAAAGTTAGGTTCTTTCCTTCCTAGAGCTTAATCTTATAATCCTAGGGTTTATGCTTTGGCAGGGCTTTTACTGTAAGCTCTTCTTTAAACATCCTAGCGTACTATCTATACACATCTAGGATAGCAGGAGGTGCACTATCCTTATCCTCCTTAACTCTTACTTAAGGACCTATAGGGTATTTAGCGTCTGTAGAGTTAACTACTCTAACTTAGCGCGTCTTATTTATTAAAGAGATATTATTAATCTCCTTCTTATCTACTAGCTGCGGCGTGCGCTGCGTAGGCTGCAATACCTTATTGCTACAGGTACATTACTTTAATAAAAGCTGTTCCTTCTTCTAGTTAATCTCTAGGTTATGCTTTTATAACTAGGGTAGCCCTAATATAACATTGTGCGTAGCTATTGCAAAGATGTCTAAGGTTACTTCCTTGTAGTGTCTATAGATGCTAAGTAGGACATTAGTTACTTTGTGTGTAATCTCTAATTCCTCCAGCATAGGTTCTCTATTAGCTACTTAGAGTAGATAGGGTTTATCCTTGCGTTGCATACGTAGTCTAGCTAGTACTACTGCCTATAAAGAGATGTAACTTAACTGTGCTCCTAAGTCTAAGAGTGCCTGCATCTTTACTCTACCTATTATTATAGGGAGTTTAATTAGTTAGTAATTAGTCCTAATCTAATTAATAGATTAATCCCTAGCGCTCTTAAGCGCTGTCCTAAAAAAAGGATTAGGTTGTCCTCTAAACCTATTAGCCTGCTTTACTCCTTTGTAAGTTATACAGCTAGGGTTAAGGCAGTATTACTATATCTAATTTATACAGGTCCTATTAATTGTTATTTGTTAGGCTCCTTTAGCCAACAACAAGCTGTTCCTAAGAAAATAGCAGTTAACGCGTTTGTTAATAAGGTGTATCTCGCAGGTGTTGTTTTTGCAATATATCTAGGTTTTCTTGCATAGCTTCTTCTACTTAGGAAAGAATGCGCTTCCTATTTTTTCTAATAGATAGATAGTACATCTATTATTATAACACGCAGTGAACAATAATACTCTATAGTTTAGATTTCTTAGATCTATGTTGTACTATAGTGTGCAAAACCTATCTATACAGTGTAGGTTTTCCTTAAATAACTGTTGTTTGTGCTAGCGTAGGAATTCCTAGTAGTCTTTAATAGGTGTTGCAAAGCATTGTTCTTAATACTTGTAATAAGCCTTGTTACACTAGTTCTCTAGTTCCTTATTATCTTCTATGCTAGGAATAATAAGATCTTAGCATATTTGTGTATATACGTTGTCTAGCGTAGGTTGTAGGTTCTAGCAGTTAAAGCTAGCCTATTATGTGTTCCTACGTTTCTTACAGCGTGTTTGTTGTTCCTTAGGTAAATCTTATTTAAAGATCTTAGTGTTGTTTATTATTATAAGGCTATCCTAACGTTATTTAGTAATCTAGTTAAGGTTGTTCTCCTAACTCTTAACTTTACTGTCTATTACTGTTTGTTAGTACAGCGTAGGTGCGCGTAATTAGCGCTTATAACAAGACTTAATATAGTCCTTGTCCTTAGAACTAGACTCTAGGTCTTCTATAAGTTGTCCTATATCCTTAGTAATAACTTCCTATTTACTAGCATTAGCATCCTTAGTAGGCCTGCTAGTAAGCACGTTAAGCTGTCTAAAGACCTTATTCTTCTAATAATAGTCGCGTGCAAAGTAGCCTAGTTTGCTATAGTTGTAGCAGTCCTTTAACTTACTACTATAGTTATACTTTCCCTTGTTCTTATTGTTCTAGCGAGCTGGCAGGGCTCCTAGTCCTTTGTTTAGGTTTAAGAGATCTATAGCTGCAGGGCTATAGTAACTGCTGCGTGTGTTCTTGTAGATACGTTGTCCTAAGTTAGGGCAATATTAGTTTCTACAGTTAAGATTATTGTGCTATTAGTTGCGTAGTGCAGTAGTTTTATTGTTTATAACCTGTACCTATAGATTATCTTACAGTTCCTATTACAACTTGTAGAGTTTGATATTAATTTTAATTAACGTGTTAATAAGGTTGTTAAGGGTATTAGTGCTTGCGCCTATGCGCATAAGTTCTTCCTTAATTTTTAGTTTAAGACCTTGCTTAAACATTATTATTAACGCAGTATTGTCCTAGTTAGTGTTAGCAGCTAATTGTTAGAATTTGGCTGCGTAGTTAGCAGCTAACTTAACTTATTAGATGCGTTAGATTTTACATTGTGTGATAGTAGGCTTGTTAGATACGCTAAATACTAGCTTAATCTTAAGTTTAAATTAGTTAAAGTTGCTAATCTATTTGTCTACTTTGTCTAGGGTGTTGCCTGCGTTGTACTATTAGATAAAGAGCTTAATCTACTTAAATGCGTTGCTTCGCATGTAGCTAGCTACTAGAGTAACTTACTTGTTCTTAGGTACTTTCTCTCCTTAGAAGAGGAAGAAAAGGTCCTATTGCATAAGCTAGTTGTTAAGCTTACTACAATCTCT
Organism: Ascochyta koolunga; assembly: GCA_026119515.1. Taxonomy (NCBI): domain Eukaryota; kingdom Fungi; phylum Ascomycota; class Dothideomycetes; order Pleosporales; family Didymellaceae; genus Ascochyta; species Ascochyta koolunga. Next base: position 1,745,808 of record JANLCG010000007.1, read on the forward strand.
ATAATAGATATTAGGTTTGTTAACGTTTATAACGCTAGACCCTGTAGTACTAACGTTATTTATGTCTGTGTCTCTAACACCTAAGTTGCTAGAGGTAGCACGTGTTCCTAAGGTATTACTTATCTTAGGGGTGTTTAAAATGTTAAAGTTATACTTTAAGCAAAGCTTGTAAGCACAGATTCTATTAGTTCTTAGGGATAAGTAATAGTTCTAGAACAGTAAGGGTAGACGCCTAGGTAAAACACCTAACAACAGCTAGGGTAACAATAAGTAGTATAGAGGGGACTATCTAGCTTAAAGGTTAGGTTAAGATTCTAAAGACAAACTTAATTAACAAGGTTAAACACAAACTATAAGGGTTGTGTTCCTACTAACTATATACTAAGGAGATATACAATATACTTAGTAAAACTAATTAACTAATTAGACTAATTACTAATTACACTTAAGCACTAATTATACTAAGCACTAATTACACTAATCATTGCCAAGCCTTCTGATTAGTTGTTACGTGACGTGCCCTAGAGGAGGCGTTGTCCTACCTTCTGCGTGTAATTGTCCCTACTAGTAATTAATGCTGTGCCGTACTAGGGTGTAAAACTTGTTGTAACCCTTCGTGTTCTGTGGATTGTAACACTAGTATTAATCTATATTAAGTGCAGGTTAAGTTCTAAATAACAAATGTATTGTTAAGGTTGTAACTTAGGTTAAACACAAACTATAAGAGTTGCGTTCCTACTAGGCTATATACTATAGAGGATCCTAGAGCTTACTTATTAAAGCGTAAGCTTGTAATACTAAGCTATAAATCTTATATAGCTTACTATAAGCTTTATAAGCTAATTATATATATTAATTCTTCTTACGCGCTAAGGCGTAAGCTTATAGATCTACTTATAAGCTAGTTACGTAATCTATTCTATATGTTATTTATTACTAGCCTATTACAGGCTGTGTTTAGGAGATTACTAGAATAATTAGTTATAAAGATCTAGGATTGTAACACTATCTCCCTCCTCTATTAGGTTTGTCTTAAATTGTAATTATGTAAGGTTACTGTAGGCAGGCAATTAGACGTAGGATAGATAGGCTGCCTTCTAGGGCAATATAGGATAAATTAAGATAAGACAAATCCTTAAGGCTTAATGCCTTAAGGTTTAGATAGAATATATAGGGCACAAGGTCCCTGTAGAGCCTAGCCTTAGCCTAGGGAGCACCTAAGGTATAACTAGGGTAACTATAGGGGAATACCTATAATAATAGCCCCTCCCTTCTTTGTAGTTTGTCCTGAACTGTGTAAGGTAGAAGGTAGTTAAGGCATAAATAGGGCAGCTAAACTCTAGAAAACCCTCTGCCTAGAGGGAAAAACTATATTAGGAGAAGGTGTCTACATCTACGTTACTTAGGAAGCCTAGAGGCTCCCTAAAGACCTAAGTTATTACATTACTACTCTAGTACATGCCTAGGGTGTTTGCAACATACACTCTGTAACAAAGTACTAATAATTCTAGTAGTTAATATATAGTAAGTCTAAAAAGGTTACTAGCTAATTACTATCCTCTAGGACGCAGTCTTCCCTTTTAGATAGTATCTAATCTAGGGTTATTCTAGGAGATAGCAGGCCTACCCCTAAACTTCCCTTTAGAATCTCTTCCTAGGACGTAAATTACGTTTCTATATTCTAGCTAGTCTAAACTACTTGTTCCTAACTGTATTATTGTTACATAAACAGACGTGTTACACGCTCCTAAATACGTAATCCCTTAGAGCACTCTATTATAGTTTGTAGGAATTAGGTAAGCTTTATATATAACACTTCTTGTTACTATAACATGCGCTTGTTACTTATCTATAGTTACTTGTAACTATTCCCTATAGGTGCCTAGGCTAGGCCTAGCTGTTAAGCAACTCTATTAGAGGCTTTCTCTAGTGTAACAGTGTTAACTTGCAATGCGCGCTTTACATATAAGCATTTACATATATCTATTAGCGCCTAAGCTAATAGTTGCCTCTAGGCACTGCTAATTAAGCCCTGTAGTAGGAATGTAATATAAGTTTTAAACGTATATTATTAAAGCGTCTAGTAGCTATAGTAGTTTTAGGTAGCCTACGCAAGGTAATTAAATATAGTTACATATAAATGTTATAAGGTAAGAGAGTAGTGTTAGGTTAGGGCAACGCTAGGGCGCGCCTAGGATACTATATATAAGTAGTATTCTAGTAACCTTAGGTTCTTCTTTTAACACTCTACTTTATAATTTCCTAAGTATAACTCTACTTTAACTCTTTATTATAGTTCTACCTCCTACTTACGTCTCTAACTAGGCTATTACTAACTTTGTCTACGCCTTACCTAAGAATATAGCTCTATAACTATCTCTTACGCACTTCTAGTGCTGTAGTAGTGTTACGCGCTTAACTATAAAGTCTATTAAGGACCCTAATAGTACTATTACGTCCTTTATTATTGTGCTTTGTTCCTCTAATAGCTATAGTGTTTATAAGAACAACTTTAGTATATGCAGTAGTTGCTCTAAGGCAAAGGAGGGTACCTGTATTAAGGTAACTACCTGCTCCCTACCTAATATTATTGCAATGCTAACTTAGGTAGCTTAATCCTTATTTCTGCTACACTATTAACATGCTTAACTAGCTAATTAATCGCGCTTATTAGAAGTATAATAAGGAGACTGTCTATTAGGGTAATAGCGTAACTGCTAACAATGTTCTTAAGACTACCTAGCACTACTACTAGACTGCGTACAACTACGTAAAGGCATATTACCTAGGCTTTGTTAAGTATAATAAGGTGTTACGCTAGAAGATTAAGGACTCTAGGTTAATAGAGATAGAGTATAGTAAGGCTTGTTAGGTTTCTTATAAGTATAACCTTAAGCAGTATACTGTAAGTTTGCTCTTTAGAGTTCTAATATCTTAGAATAAAGCTAACGTCCTATAGGCTGCTATTAGTATAGTTAGGTAGAAGGCTCCCTCTAATGTTGTGATTAATAAAGGCGTTAAGGAGCACTTTAAGAAGAATAGGTGTGCTGCTAATACTAAGAAGCAATAGTACTACTATAGTACTAACATCTCTAGCGCTTCTAATGCCCTTACAGCACTGTTCTAGTGTAAGTCCCTGTCTAAGTCTCTAACTAAGAGAGGTTTTCTGCCTCTTGCTAATAGGAGCAGCCCTAGTTAGGCTTATAACTCTTCCTAGTAGTTAGTGTCTTTGTGTATAAGTAATAATAATAATTATACAAGCTTGTTATAAAGGTAGCTTAATTTTAAGATAGATTCTAATTAATCTAAATAATATTAAATGCTCTAATCTAATTCCTTATGTGTTTGTAACAATAAGTAGAGACTAGAATATTGCTAGGCTAATAACAGCCTTAGGGCGTAAGCTCCCTAGGTTAACAGTTCTGCACATTATTAACTAGGTAGATTTAGTACTACTAGTTAGTAGGTAACTTCCTTAGTTGTCCCCTCTTCTACTTTTATAGTTTATTTAGAGGATCTACTTGCGTAGGGCGCTTGCCTAAAGGCATATAAGGTATAGTTTAAATGTACTTATAGTAATCCTTAAGAAGCTAATTATATTAATTAAGGTTCTTAGGTAGTTCCTAGGTTAAAGACTTATTACCCTAACCTAACTACTTTACCTAATACTTGCGCTCTTAGGCTTTAGTATCTTAGTGCTCTAGGATACCTTTAACTTTGTAATAGTCTACTATTGCAATCCTATTGTCTTCTAGTACCTGTACTAGACCTAGCTAGAACCCCTTGCTTATAAGAGGTTCCCTCTAGCGCTTAAGTAATACTATATTAAATACTAGGTGCACTCTGTCTATTAAGGGTAGTAACTTTAGTTAGTACGCTAGTTTTCCTACCTTCTTAGTAACTATAAAGGGCCCTAAGTATCTTACATTAAACTTCTTAGAAGGATAACTAGTAACAAAATTCTTTATATAAAGGAGAACTTAGTCTCTCTTAGTAAAGTGTTATTCTAAATGCTTAGCGTTATACTATTAAGCGTTGCTTTTCTATAAGTACTCTAAGGCTTCTTTTGCTGTACGCTATATCTTATACTACTACGTTAGCTAGCTAGCTACTTGCTAGCGTAGTTCTAGTGCTTTTACTTCCCTATTCTAGACTTTAGGAGGCTAGCAGAGCTAGTGCTTATTAGGGACCCTATTAAAGCCCTTAAGATTAAGTCTAAAGGCTACCTTAATAGGTAATTATCTATATACTAAATAAGCCTTTAAGTTGTATGCATACTCTATATATAGTAATAAATCTACCTAGTTATTCTATTTATAGTTTATGTATATGCGAAGATACATTTCTAACTCCTAGTTCTACCTCTCTATCTGCCTGTTAGTTTGTAGGTAGAAGGCTGTACTAAGCCTATAGTTAATTTTAAGGTAGTAGCATATATTAGACTAGAACTAGCTAGTAAACACTAAACTATAATCTAATATTAACGCATCTAGCAGGCCTTGCTTTAAAAGCACTGCTCTACTAGCAGATTAGCTAACTATTAGGCTGTAATTATCTTTGTTATAGGCAGGTACTAAACATACTTGCTAAACTAGTTAACTAGGACTAGGATTGCATTATACTTATTCTCTCTAGTATCCTTTAACACTAGTAAATTAGTAATAAAGTTAAGTAAGTAATGTTACTAGGCTATATCTAGTACTAGTAATAGACTAAGTAGTCCCTAAGGTTTATACCTACAGATCTTATTTAATTAACAAGCTAGACACCTATAGATATACTTATAAACGTCCTTAGCTAGAAGTAGCTAGTAGTACTTTTGTTTTAAGACCTTAGCTGTTTTCTTAATGCTATAGTAACCTCCTATAGAGTTATTATAATTCCTTAAAAGGATAGTTTTATAAAGAGTTATATTATAGGGAATCTATACTTTCCTACCTCTTTATAAGGTGCTATTAGGGTTAATCTCCTAGTATAGTTAGCCCTTCTTCGCTCTGCCTGCTTCCTAGTATATTAGCGCCTTATTAGCAGGATAGGCCTTATTACATTTCTAAACCTAACTAATAAACTTAAGGAGGCGTTCTAGTATATCTAAGGCGTATGCAGATTTGTCTTGCGCAGCTTTGTTTGCAAGATTAGTAGGGGCTCTAACTTAATTGTCTAGGCTACAAAGGAGAGCTACTAGTATGTCTAGGACTGCCCTGCTAGCTTTAGAAGATTTAGGTAGACCCTAGTTATTATAACCTATAGAAGGAGGGTTAAGAGCTAATAGAGATATATCTCTAGAACTAAACTTATATTAGTAGAATTCCTTAGGGCCTATTCTAGGGGACTAATAGGTTGCTATTAGGACGCCCCTAGGGCAGTTGTTGCCCTTTGCTGCCTGTTTAGCGTTTTAAGCTATAGATATCTAGAGTATCTATATCTAAAGCTTCTGTTATAAGGTTAGTAGCATAGCATCTCTAAGCGCCTGCTGTTCCCCTACTATAAGACCTTGCGCGTAATTAAGACGCCTTAATAGGCTATCTACTATGTTCTCTAGTCCTAGTTTATATTTAACTTTAAAGTTAAATCTTACTAACTTCTCTACCTAATAGGCTTATTTTAGAGAGAGTTCCTTTATTGTTATAAAGTACCTTAGATTGTTGTAATTAGAGAGTACCTAGATTATAGTAGGGGCGTGTTTAAGGTAGTGCCTCTACTACCTAAAGGCTTTAATAATTGTAGACAGTTCCTTATTATAGGTGTGCTATTGTACTAATAGGCCCTAGAACTTTTAGCTCTAAAAGGCTATAGGCTTCTAGTAAAGCTCTATAGGTTAGTCTGCTAATTAAGGTTGTAGCAGTATTGCTGCTATTACAAAATCTAACGCGTCTATAAGGACTATAATTAGCTTTATAGGATTAAAATGCTAAAGTACTAGTGCTTTAGTAAATTGTTTCCTAATCTTAAGAAACGCCTTGCAGACGTCCTCTAGCTAACTCTATAGTTTGTACTATTTAGTTAGTCCTTTACAGGACTTCTTCTTAGAAACTAGTTTCTTTACCCCCTCTTCTTAAGAGCTAGGGCCCTCTAGGTTAGATGTTAGGTTCTATGCAGCTGTTATATAGTCTACTAACAGACGCATAATAGCTAAGTAATTATATATAAATCTTTAGTAGAAGTTTACAAATCTAAGGAATGTCTAAATGTCCTTATAGCCTTCTAGCTCTAGCTATTCTATAATAGTGCGTACCTACTCTAGGTCTATAACAACGCCTTTAGGCGTAATAATAAAACCTAGGAACTTAATAGCTTTTGTAGAGGAGGAGCACTTACTTGCTTTAATAAACATTCCCTATTCTACTAGCCTATTAAGCACTTCTTTAATATAGTAGTTATAATCCTCCTTATTCTCTAAGTATATAAGGATATTATTAAGGTATAATACACACGTCCTATCTAGTAGGCCTCTAAGAGCTCTATAGATGTATAACTAAAACGTTATAGGTGCGTTTGCTAAACTAAATAGCATAATAAGGTATTTAAAATGCCTATACTAAGTCTTAAACACAGTTTTCTACTTATTACTATCCTTAATCTAGAGCCTATAATAGGCATTACGTAGATCTAGCTTAGTAAACACCTTTGCCTTTAATAGTTAGTTAAGCATCTTACTAATAAGTAGGATAGGGTAGCAATTCTTAATTATAACCTTATTTAGCCTACAATAATTAACGCAAAGTTATATTGTACTATTAGCCTTAGGGACAAATAGGATAGGGGCACCTGCTAGCAACTTACTTAGACAAATCTACCCCTTCTCCTATGCTGTGTTAAGGTAGTCCTAGAGGATGTCTAGCTCCTTCTAGGAGAGGTTGTAAATTAGGAGGTTTAGCACCTATACGCCTTCCTTAATTTTAATTAAGTAATTATATTCCTAATAAGGTAGGATTATACTAGTTTAGTTCTTACTAAACGTAAGCTATTTGTAGTACAGCTTTGCTAGGACAAACACTAGTTCCTTAGGATTAGGATAGTCTTTGTCTAGCCTAAGGCTAGAGTAACTATAGTCTAGCTTATTAATATTAGCTTAGTTAACTATATAGTCTAGAGATATAGCTGCAACGTATTTATGCAATTGCTGTTACACTAGTGCTGCCTAAGCCTATTTCTGTCCTAGGGTTGCGCTAGGGTCTTTCCTACAGGTTTGTATATTGTACTTCTTTAGATGTAGGAGATATGCTTATTCCCTAGGCTCTAATTCTCTAAACAGCTCTCCTGTAGTAGACTAAATAATCCTCTCTACGTCTTCTTAGAACTATTTGTATATGCCTGTTAAGAAACAGATATATAGGTTAGCTTTAGCTAACTATAGGTAACCTAGAACTAAGTTATATCTAATAAAGTCTGTAGACTAGAAGGTTTCTAGTCTAACCCTCTTTGTCTTCCTACTACTATCTTTGCAGTCTAGCGTTAGACTATATAGGTTGCTAATATTAAGTATATTATTATCTAGTAATATAGCTGTTAGTTTATAGATAGCCTTGCCTAGTTAACCGTCTGCACTTTTAACTACTACATAATTTATAAGGTTTAGCTTAGCCCCTAAGTTATAGAGTGCTTAGAGGGGCATTACGTTCCCCTTAGGAAGCTAGAGGTACACTGTTACTATAATGCAGGTCTACTTTCCCTTAGTATTAGGCCCTAGTTATAGGCAGGACAGGTTAGCAACTAGGGCTTCCTGTTTCCCTAATCCTATTTCTAGGGTTCCTTCTGCTAGATGCATTGCAGTTCTTCTAATAATACCTCTAGTTATTATTGCGTTTTGTGACGGAGCTTGCAGGACTATACTTAAGTAATTAATTAATTTAATTAGTGTCTATTTTTCTATGTAGAACGTGTTGCTTAAATACAAATAAAATGTGTAGGTTACGTAATCTTGCTTAACAAGCGTTTGGCTAGTATTAGGGCTGCTTAGAACCAGCGTTGCTAGGGTAGAGCAGCTTAACTAAATTAGCACGCTCTGTTAGAAAATAAGCTGCGTATGTAACTCTACGCGCTTAGTTATACAACACACCCCCTAGTTAATTCTATATCAGGAACAACTAAACTAGGAGTGTGCCCTTAGTAATTATAGGGCTCTAATCTTAGATTTTTATATTTCCCTAGATATCTAAGATTACTGCGCGCCTGCAGCGTACTCTAGGTACTCTTCCTTTTAAGAGACCTCTCTAATTTTTAGGCTACTTTTGCAAGCAGTTTGTTGCTAGTTTAGGGGCTTGTTTTTGTTAGCTAAATTTCTAAGCCTGTAGCTAGCTATTAAGCTGCTTAGTTATAGTTAAGGTAAGCACTTCTTAGGTTAAGCACTTCTAGGTAGTAAGAGTAAGCGTAAGGACTATAGTCTAGCAGCTTTACCTTTACTAACCTAGTTGCTTCCCTATATAAGCGTCCTACCTACTGTTAGATATAAGGCCTAAGGTCTAGTTAAGGTAAGGTTAAGTTAAGGCAAGCTTAACGCTAAGAGGCGAATTAGCCTAGAGCGTAAGGGCTAATCCTCCTACCTTAAATTTAGACACAGGAGCCACTTAGAATCAAGACATCTACTCTGCCTACAGTACAAGTGCCCTATTGTAACTATCTATTACCTAGCGTATACTCTGCCTTAGAGTACGCTAACTAGCTATATACACAGCCTATTGTTACAAAGGCCCTTTAGGCACTGCTAGGACTATAGTCTAATACCACCTACAATCTTAAAGATCCTATACTCTAGATTAGAGTACAAGAATCTAACAATTAAGAGTCTTACTGCTAATACTAATTTATTACTACAAATACTAATTTACTATTACTACAACTAGCAACAATTACTAACATGTTGCTCCTAACCCTACGCAACCTACAGAAAGGAACAATCCTTGTAGACTACTACTCCTACTTAGTATAGTATTAAGCATTTAAAGCTTAATGCATATCGCTGAATATGTAGGACCTTATTAACCTAGACACAACACAGATGCTAGTAGCGAAGCTATTGCTTCTACAGCTGCTACAGATCGCTGCATACAAGCCAGCAGTTAACGTTATCCTGTTAGACTAGACAAGACAAGGCACGCTATTAGCTGCTAGAGCAGCGTTAACAATACCTGTCTAAAAGCAAGACCTATTAGCTGCAGGTCTCTAAGCCTACAACAATAACATTAAGCTATACAAGCTAATGCTAGAGGAATACAAAATCTATAAAAGGGCCTATAAAAAGGAATAGAAGAACCTTAATATAATTACGTCCCTTATCTAGGGTATAGTGTTACTATACCTACAAAAGACATACTGCTTGCTATAGACGTCTCTCTATAAGTAGGTTACTAACCTTAATTAAAGGATAGGGACTAGCTTAGATAAGGAGAGAGCAATAGCTCGCAAGCAATACTATATTGCACTTAAACTAATAAGAGCAGTAAGTAGCTAGGACACCTAGCTACTTAAATATAACCATGCTATAACAAACGCAGAAGCAGAAGGAGTCCCTAAGGCTACTAACTCTAACGCAGTTATAAGAGACTTTCTTAAGGCTGTAAGGAAGGGTGTGCCTAACTAGGCAGACAACTTCAAAGAGAATTAATTAAACCTTACTAGAATGAACTAGAAGGAGATAATAAAACGCTACTAAGAACGTATAAGCAAAGACTACCTAAGGAGCAAACCCTATAAGGGCACAGCCTTTATAGCAGGTGACTTTAACTTAGCCCTTGCTGTAGGTAGTGCATCCACCCTAGGCACTAAGAGAGACGCCTTAGACAGTGTAGGACAAAGCGCGCTATCTACCCTAGTCTTTAAGACAAGAGGGAAACAACTAGCAAGTAGGCTACTAGGTCTACTACAAGGTTACAGAGCAAAATCTAAGCGCCTAGGAGGCTTAGTAGAAACTAATAGTGCCTAATACCTAGCTTATAAACAACCTTATTAACTAGTTAACTATTACTACGTCTTTAAAGAAAAGGCGCCTAAGTAGTAGACACTACAACTAGGAACAGAGAGGCTAGTAAGTGTACTACTTAAACATAACGTTAACTTCTAAGAATAGGTAAGAGCATGCAAGCAATTGCGCACTTAGACACTAACGCACCTTACAGGCGAACAGCGCACACAACTAAACAGCGCACTTTTGCCAAGACTCTCCCCTATTATACTATATTATGCCCTAGAACACTGCACTCTGCGCCTTTCTAGCCTGTAACAAGCTGTAATATTACTTAGAGACCTCTTCTACTTTATTCTTACACGTTTGTACGTTGTGCCTACTCTCTCTACACGTTCTACAGCGTTGCTGTAATAGCTTACCCCCTTTAGCGCGTACCCTCTTCTTTAGCTTCTTACTATTACTACGCGCGCTAAACTCCTATAGAGCAATTAAACGCTAGCCCTCTTTAACTGTTAGTGTCCCTCCTGCCTAAACTTGCTTCCTTTTGCGTGATTTACGCTCTATAGCAGCCTCTAGGGCTGCTTAAAGCTTAGCGCGTTCTTGTTTAAGCAAAGCTATCTTATGCGCTATACCTATAGCCCCCTTTATAAGGTAATTAAGCGCGCTAGTAGCAGAGGTTAGTAAGCTACCTATTTGCTTCTTATACTTGTCTTAAATTAGAGTTAATTAAGAGCTAAATTTAATAAGGTTCTTTAGGGTTTGCAACTGCTAGAGCTCTTTATTAGTAGGGAGTAGTAGTAATAGAGTCTGTAGCTTCATATCAAGGGTTAATATAACCTATTGTAGGTTAAAAGGGACTAGTCTAGCCCCTTAGAACCCTCCTTAGATGTTGCTAGGAGTAATAGCTTTGTTGTAGGCGTGTATAAAGCATAGCAGGAACTCTAGCTTTGTAATGTAGGTTATCTAGGTATGTACTAGCTTGTTAACCTAGTCCCTGTACGCCTACTTTAAAGGGGCAAAACAACCTATGTTAAGCAGCTGCAAGAGGTACAATAAGTGCAGAGGCATGCATACAGGCACAATCTTGTTATCTTTGCAGTATTAGTAGAATACTACAGTGTTGTAGCTCTTATAACTATTAACAATAAGCATACAGTAGGTACTAACAGTGCGTGTCTTTGTATGCCTGTTAAAGTGCCTTAACTACTTAAAACTAAGCTTATTGCTAGTCTAGCTGTTATTAGAGTTAGAAAAGCTCTAACCTAGGGGCAGGGCGTCTTCCTTAAACTAGGAGCAAGGGTAGCAGCGCAATTTAAAGATAATAAAGAGTAGAATTACCTATCTAGTTGCGTTAACGCCTTAAGTGACTATTACCTACTCCCTGTTGCTAGGCTATATTAACTTTAGTTGTCTTAGTAAATTAGCAGCTATAATAACTGCTCTACTACTTATCTAGCCTATTATAAAGCCTATCTTGTTAAAGTTGTACGTGTTAGCGTCTAGGATGCTATACTTAGCTTTAATATTAGCTATAAGGCTAAACTAGCCCTGTATAACTCTAGAATCCTTACAGAGGGCTCTCTTATAGTTGTACTTGCAATTAAACTTTACTTTAAGCTCTAGCGTACATAAAACAAACGTACTAGCCTAGTTTAAGCTAATAGGGCCTAAACTACGCTCTTCTTGCAGACAATTAGCTATATTAGCTACATCTAAGAGCTAAGGGGGTGCCTATGCTCCACAAGCTTAAGAACGTACATAACAATAACCTCCTCCTCTACATTAGTTAGATTCTGTAAGTTAGCTATAGAATTGTTGCGTAAAGGTTATCTAGCGCGTTGTACGCGTAGTGTAGTTTCAGAGGTACTATAGACAGCTGCAGCGCGTTGTACTAAGAGATTAGGGTTGTTTTAAAGAGCTGCAAGCGCAAGCTGTATCTAAGACTCTTTTAACGCGTTAATTTTGCTCTATTATTAAGGCATTGGTGTAGAGAGGGAGATTTAGTGTAGTCTTAGCAAAAGTGCGCTGTTTAGTCGTGTGCGCTGTTCGCCTGTAAGGTGTGTTAGCTGTTAAGACGTCTTATACTCTAGAGGTATTATTAGAATAACTCTAAGGCTAGAGAATCTTAACTATTAATGCAGTTATAGTTACAGCATTGTTTAAGACAGGACAGCTAGACTACCTACTAAAAATCGCTTTATCCTAGACTTAGGATCTACAATACATATTACTAACGACAAGGACAGGATACATAACCTTTGTCTACTAGACAACAACAACTACCTATAGGCTAGAAACTCCTAGGTGTGGATCTAGGGATATAGAACTATCTAACTCTGTCTAGTTAGCCTAAAAGGAATAGTTATGCTTAAACTCTAGAACGCTGCATAGTGTCTAGACATCCTATGCAATCTTATGTCCTTTTAACAACTTAGACAGCAAGGAATCTAGTAGGACACAAAGAGTAAACCAACTTAGCTTAGATAATTAGATAACACTACTATTACAGTGCTTAACAAACAACATAACTAATAGGTTCTTAAAGAACTAGCTAATGCATTATTTGCAGTTAGTTTAAGGAATTAACAATTACTTTAGAAGGTTAACGCCCTGCTATAGCATAAGCAAATAGGTTACCTAGGACTAGCTGTTATTAAATACCTTGTCTAGCAATCTAAGGGGTGCGAATTAAGGGCATTACTACTGTCTAATATAATGCGTGTAGACAAGCTAAGACTAAGAGACAAATTAGTTAAGCGCCTAGACAAAATAACAAGGAACCTAGCAAGAGGATAGTAATTAACTTTTATTTATATAAAGAAGGAAGCTTTACTAAGGAAAAGAGCTAACTCTTAGCTACTAATTGCTACTTAGGCTTCCTCTAGGACTTCTACTTTAAGGATAATCGCATAGGTAAATCTATTATCTACTTCCTAGACACACTAGTGCAATTCCTCTACTATTAATATTAGATTTAAGTTAAGGTAATTAAATGTAACAGCAAGATTACAGTAACTAAACTAGAGGTAGCTTACTAGTGCACTGCGCAGTTAATTTAACTTAAGCCTTTAGTACTAGACACACAAGCTTAGAATAGAGGCGCTAAACGCTTAGGGGGTGTTATTAAGGACAAGGCACGCACTATAAGATTAGACGCTAATCTACTATAGGAGATGTAGCTAGAGATTATCTAAGTAGCAGTCTACCTATACAACTATACACTAAGATTGTTAAATAAATAGAGATTACTATACAATATGTTCTTTACCTTTATAGCCTAACAAGCTAGCATTGTTACATTAAGGTAAAGACTAAATTAGGCCTATCTAAAAGTATATAGATGTAAAGCCTTTACGCTTACAAGCAATACCCTGCAAGGAAAGTTACAACTGCAACGTCTAGATCCTAGAGCATAGATAGGCTACCTAGTTAGATACTAATTATTAAACATCTATTAAGTCTAGGTCCTATCTATAGCTAAGGTAATTAGCACTTAAGATGTAATCTTTAATAAGGACAAAATCTTTAGTAGCAAGACTAAAGACCTTATAGACAACCTTATGCACAGCACTCTTAATAAGATTGCAACATAGACAAGAAGCGTTAAGCTGCCTAAGCCAACGCATGCAGAGCTAGAAACCTAGTTGTTTTACAAAGACAACACAGTAATAGACACTAAAACCTTAGAACTAGCAGACTAACTAGGTTACTATTAAGGGCGAAAGATAGAAAGCATAGCATATCTATATCTAACTCTACTATTAACTCTACTGCTAGTAGTCCTGCTTACAAACCTCCTGTTGCTAGTTTAACGTACTCTAGCCACAGTAGATAACTAAACTATACTCTAGGACAGAGTACAAAGCAACTACACTAACTAATTAGGAGCTGCTAGGTCTTGCTTAGACTACCTAATAATTAATAATTAGCTAGAATTATTACTAACAGCGCGCTATTAAGGAACATTACAATTAATTCTATAAAAGGCTGTATTTATAGCAGGTCTGCAAGGAGGAGCTATAGGCACCTACTAAGGCAAGACTATTAACAAAGCTTAGCTAAAGTAAATGCTATTGCAAGGACTAAAGCTACATCTTAGTTAGCTACTACTGCTGCTAGAGACATATTTAAGACTTAAAGATTACCTACTCTGTTAACTATTTAAAGTTATAGAACTTAAGCATCTTAAAAGTTATTATAAGATAAAGTTGTAGTCTAAGGTCTTAGCTAAACAGACTAGGGCTGCTAGACATTAGATCCTAAGCTGTATGTAGGTATACACATATAAGCTAGACATAAGTTACTATCTACTTAAGTGCAAAGCTTAACTTGTAGTCTAAGGCAATTAGCAATAAAATATTACCTTAGAAGACACTTACGCAGTAATACTAGCTAGCAGATCTTTCTAAATGCTAATATTAATTGCTGCTACTTACAATCTAGAGCTAGTGCAGTTTAATGTTACTAATGCCTTCGTCTACGCAGGCCTAGATTAAGAGGTATATATAAGAATGCCTAACAGACACTAGAAGACTAGAATAGTCCTAAAGATTAACAAAGCCCTATATAGCCTTTAGATATCACTATTGCTATAGCAGAAGGAATTTATAACTACCTTAGTTAACCTAGGCTTTAAGGTAGTCCTACACAAGCTATGCTGCCTAATTAAGAAAGGAATTATTATATTCTTCTATATAGACAACATTATTATTGCCTATAGTAAGACAAACAAGTTAGAGGCTAACTAAGCTGTTAAGCATCTTTAAGACAAATACACTATTACTAGTAGATATAACCTGCAATAGTTCCTAGGTATTAAAGTTACTAGGGACTAAGACAACAAAAGGATCTTTCTGTCCTAGATATCTTATATTAACAAGATTAGTTAATTAGCAGACAGAACAGATCTGCGTTACAACACGCTAATAGGTAGTATTAAGCTAAAGCTATTTAAAGGCAGTGCTACTCTATCTACTATTAATAGATATTAATAAAAGATTAGATCTCTGCTCTTTGCAGCTGTAACTACTAGACTAGACGTTGCCTTTGCAACGTTACAACTAGCACAGTTCCTAACTAACCCTAGACAGCAATATAACAATACTGCTAATTAAGTCCTACTCTATCTCTAGAGTACTCGCTAATAGTCCCTTAGGCTTAGAGGTAGACATAATCTTAAGGTTGCTAGCAACGCCTTATTTGCAGACAACACCCTTAATAGGAAAAGCTCCTAGGGATATACTATTAAGCTATATAGTAGACTTATTGCATAGCAAGCTAACAAGCAAGACACTGTTACTACTTTAACTACAGAGGCTAAACTCCTAGCCCTGTCCTAGGTGGCTAAGGAAGCGATGTTTACCTCTTAACTACTTACTAAGATAGGAATTAAGCTTCTAGAGTTAATAATTACTATCTAATATAACAACACTTAGACAATCTAGTTAATTAACAAGGAGGTCTTAAAGCTGCAGACTAAGCTACAACATGTAGATATCTACAACTATTAGCTTTAACAAGAAGCTAGCAACAGCACTATTGTAGTAGTCTATGTGCTATTAACTAAGATGCTTGCAGATAGACTTACTAAGGCACTGCTGTTAAGCAAGTAGTTAGCCTTCCTAAAGCAACTTAGACTAGTAGAATTAACTAAACTAAGGATCCTAGCTAAGATTTAGGTAGAGGCAATTAACTAACAGCTAGAAGGACTATTAGTAAACTAAAAGTAGAAGAATCTAGCTTTAGGGCTAGATAGGCCTAAAGCTAAGGGGGTGTGTTAGATATAAGGCCTAAGGTCTAGTTAAGGTAAGGTTAAGTTAAGGCAAGCTTAACGCTAAGAGGCGAATTAGCCTAGAGCGCAAGGACTAATCCTCCTACCTTAAATTTAGACACAGGAGCTACTTAGAATCAAGACATCTACTCTGCCTACAGTACAAGTGCCCTATTGTAACTATCTATTACCTAGCGTATACTCTGCCTTAGAGTACGCTAACTAGCTATATACACAGCCTATTGTTACAAAGGCCCTTTAGGCACTGCTAGGACTATAGTCTAATACCACCTACAATCTTAAAGATCCTATACTCTAGATTAGAGTACAAGAATCTAACACCTACTTAATTTCTCTATTTCTCTAGTTATATCTATTAATATGCCTGTAAGTATACTAAATTGTTTTCTGCGCGCCTAAGCACTCTCTAGCTAATTATTTCTAGCTTCTTAATCTGTTAAGAGCTTTATTGTTAGACGTTGTCTAACTAATCTTACTATTAATGTTTTCCTAGCTCTTTTTTAGAGGTTTGCTAACTTAGGTATAGAAATAAACTAAAACCTAGCGCTGCGCACGCACTACTGCTACCTCTACTACCTAAGCTGCTGCCTAAGCTGGCCAGCTGCTAGCCGCCCGCTTGCCCTTGCCTGCGCCTACCTCTATGCCTGCGCCTGCTCCCTTACTCTTGCCCTTGCCTAAGCCTATAGTTGCAGCTTCGCCTGCTCCTTCAGCAGTTACTGCTGCTACTGCTGCTATAGCCACTACCACCACCGCTGCCTATGCCGCTGCGCTGCTACTGCTGCCTGTGCCTGCGCCTACGCCCCCTGCCCCTGTCTTAGGCGCTCTAGTGCCTAGTACGTGCAGGTTAATTCCCTGTGCATACTGCGTAGACGCGCTGCTAGTAAGCAGCTTAGTTGCGCTGTGCGTTAACAACACTGCTACTAGCTACTGCAGCAAGCGCTGCTAGCGTTGTGCCTTTAGGCACTCCTGCTGCCTACTCCCCCTACCCTTAAGCTGCTTAGGCTAGAACTAGTAGAGGAGCTCGCTTCCTCTAGCAGAGTAACAACTTTAGTAAGTAACTTAGTTTTTAGTAGATAACAGTAGCTAACAAGCGTTTAGTAGGCTACTAACCTGCGTACTACTATCTAGGTAGTAAAGGGCCTGCTTGTAGATAGGTATAGATTTTAAGTACCTATTTATAAGTAGGTTCTTTAAGATAAAACCTATAGGGAGGAGTTATCCTCCTTACCTATAGTTAATTTGTTTTTATAAGCTCCTTAGCTGCTAGGCATGCGCTTAAAAGAGCTGCTACTAGCAGTCTAGGGAGACTTATACCTATTTAGGGAGGGGGTTATCCTCCCTAGTAATTTAAAGATCTTCTCTTTCTCTATTAACCTACTCTTTTTCTATAACTAAGTCTTTCCCCTCTTAACTAATGCTCTATAAGTTTAAATGTAACAAAAAGCGCTTGTAAGCTTGTCTAGGAAGCGCTTTTATAAGGCTATTAGCTAGCATTTTACTTATTTTAAGGTAGGTTACTTAGAGGTTTCCCTTAGCGTCCTCTTGTTTTAACTATATATTTTAGATATCTATATAGCGCAGCTAGGTAGTAAGCTACTTGCTCTCTTTAACTACTAGTTAGATAGTTTATTAGTTATTACAGAAAATCTCCTACAGCACCCCTAAGTCTAGCTAAAGTTCTCCTAGGAATTGTTTTAGAGCTACTAACTCTTTAGCTACATGCTCTAAAGCAAGTAATTCAGCCTTAGTAGTAGAAGTAGTTACTGTTAACTGCTGTGCAGCTTTCTAGATAATTAAACTACTAAAGAGCTGCATAATATACCCCTAGGAAGATAAATAGAACTCTCTATTGTTAGCAAATAAGGCGTCTCTATATATAAGCAGATAACTGCCTTTATAAGCGCTGTACCTTATACCTAGATACTTTATTCTATACAAATAAGCTAAAACCTAAGCAGCTACCTTAAAGTAAGTAGCTCCTAGATTTATTAAATAATAAGATAGCTAAGAGGCAGCGTATGCTACATCTAGTTAAATTATAATTGCTATATAGAGTATAGACCTAACTTGTTCTTAAAACGCTTTAACCTCTTGTTTTAAAGCTTCTCTACTATATTTAAGCAGCTCCTCTATAGGAAATAGGACTGTAGGGAAGGACCCCTTCTATACTATCTTAAATTTAGTAGCAAGCTTATTAATATAGGAGTTGTGCGCAAGAGTTATAGTATAAGCCTCTTAGTTTCTAATTATTTAAATGCCTAGAAACTATTCAGCAGCTCTATAGTCTTTAATTTAATACTTTTCTATTAATAAGCTTATTAGCTGTTTAGCAGCAGCTTAATTGTTGTTGTAATAGGCTAAGAGAATATTATTAATATAGAAGAGTAGCACTATTTTCTGTTTAGGATTATAGAACAGGCACAGCTCTTCTTTTAATGCTAAGAGACTAAGCTTCTAGAGCGTACTAGAGAGCTCTCTATACTATAGGACTAGCGAATTACGTAACCTGTATAGAGCTTATAGTAGTAGAACAACTTACTTAGGTTTCTTAAATCTATCTAGTAATTTATAGAGCACCTAAGGTTTGTCCTAGCAGCTTACGTTTAGAAACGCGCTAGTTACGTTATACTAACAGAGCTCTAGGTTAAACTAGGCTGCGATTGCTACTACAGTGTAAAACAAGCAAGCAGTAAGCGTTATAGCGTAGGTTAAGACAATTAAATCCTTTGCCTGTAGATCTCTGCGTATATAGATCCTTGCCTTATATTTAAGGAAGTAGCTATCCTAGTTAAATTTGTAGGTAAAGACCTATTTAAGCGGCAGGGGCCTTAATAAGGCGCTTAATTAGTTAATTTCTCTCTACGTTTCCTTCTTAATAAGCGTGTCTATCTCTTTTTAGCAGGCCTAGCGAAAAAGAGCTCCTAGTAGGTAATAGAGTAGATCTTTCTATTTGCTTAGCAGTAGAGGGAGCTTGTCCCTATGTAACTAGCGCTTGTTTTAAGCAACTAGTCTTTCCTTCTTTAGGGTTAAGGTAATAATCACTATGTAGGCAGTAAGCAGCTCTCTTCTATCTATGCTATATTTGTTCGCATGTTTAAACAGTAGGTAGATAAGCTAGGCGTATCTGTAATTATTTATTAAGCTTATTATAGAGTACTAACCTGCTCTATTATTGTTGTTAGTAGGCTTGTTACGCTTGTTGCGCTTATAGTTCTCTATTTAGCAGCTCTGTCTTATAGGTAGGCCCTAGATTCTCTGCTAATACGCGCGTCTCCTGCCTGCCTTATCTACTTACGTTAATCTTTAAGAAGGTATTAGAACAAGCAGCAAAGTAGGTCTTAGTAGATTATTAAGATCCTTACTATCTACTAGCTTACTCCCTTCTTCTACAGTTAAGTGCACTTCCTGTAAGCTACTAGTTAGATTATCCTCCTTATTAGGAGCTTCCCTGCCTATACTTAACTGCTCTAGTTTAGGCGTTTAGTTAGGGGAAAGTAAACCTGTTTCTTAGCGTTGTTCTGTATAGATCTCTAGCAGCTTGCTAGCTAAGCTTGCCGCGTATGTAGTATCTATCCTAGAGGCTCCCTCTCTACTAGACTAGCCTTCTAGCAATTAAGGTTCTCCCTAAGTGTTACCCCTAAGCTAGTGCTTAGTAGACAAGCTAAGTAATAAGTCTCTTTGTTTAAGGGGGAGCTCTATTGCTTCTTCTACCTCTATTATCTTATTAGGTTTATGTAGAATTTCTATAACTACTTCTACTTCTTAGACTATAAGGGCTAACAACTTATCTAATTTGTTATAAAAGAGCTCCTTATTAAAGGTTACGTTACGCGTTGTAATTACCTAGTTTAGTTTAGGGACCTATATACAGTATATGTTAGAAGCTTAGTACTCTACTAAGTATCTAATATAACCCCTTAGAGTTACTTTAAAGCTTCTCTAATTACGCCTAGCTACTTATTCCCTGTTTAGGAGATACGCTCTGCAGCTATAGGCGTATATCCTGCTCTAATTAGGTATTAGATTAGCTGTTAGTGCTCTTACCTGCTTAGGTTTGTACTAGCAGAAATAGTAAGTAAACTAGCAATTAAGCTCTTTGTTTAGGCTCTGCAGCTTGTTTAAGTAAGTTAAACTTATGTTATAGAGCTATGTTGCTGCTGCTACAACCTCTAGCTAGAGCTTCTTAGGTAGGTTTGCACTACTACTTATTTTAATAGATTTAGTAATTATTTCCTGCCCTACTCTTTCTGCTACCCTATTTAGCTTGTAGGTATATAGAGGTATACGCTTAATATCTATTCCCTCTTTAATTGCCTAGCGCTTATATTAGGAGCTCCCTTGCTATAGGAGAGTGGCAGTATTATTATCTTAACTTATCTTGCAGATATAGAGCTTGTACTAGGTATATACCTAGCTTAAGAAACTTGTAAGTACCTGCAGTATCTCTACTTAAGTCTTCCCTAGCAGTAAGTACGTAAAGAGCTTCCTACTATAGTACTCCTTAATTAAAAGTATCTATAATTTGCTACTCCTTCCTATAGGCATATTAAATAGATCCTAGCTATTTCTCTAAAAAGGTTTAGTAGATTTTTCCTATTTCTATTAAGATATAACTTGCTTAGCGTAGGTTATTAAGCAGACCTTATAATCTTTTTAGAGCGTGCTGTTAATATGTACGCTGCGCGCTTATTGTACTAGTGCTTTTAGAGCTTTAAGGCCTAGATAACCTACTCTAGCGTGCTAGAGGTGTTTAGCAGAGCTTTGTAGGTAAGACTTATATAATTATTCTATTACTGCGTTAAGGATTAGAGGATAAGAGTAGTAGGAAAGTAGCTTGTATTTAATAAAAGTAAGGTTTTAAGCGCGCTTAAGAGTAGCACATACAACGCTCCTATTTAGATTATTAATATACCCTACTTAGAGCAAGCTGTCTAGCCCTAAGTACTAAACTCCTTTCTCTTAGAGGCGTGCCTTAGAAATAATGTTAACGTAGAAACCTTCTACTACTACTACATCCTTAAGGAGCAGGTCTTCTGTATACAGGCTGCGCTTTCTGTGTAACGCGTTTTTAAATAAATAAGCTCCTTGTCCTACTACTAGAAACGCTTATGTGCCTACCTCTATAGTGTTAGTAGAGTTAGCTAGGCAAAATAACCTAGGTACAAGCTAATCTGCGCTGTTAACTAAGTGTGTAGCTACTCTATTATCTAAAATTGTACTCTCTAAGAGCAGATAAGCGTTAAAATCTATAAGGTTGTAAACCCTAGGTTTCTTAGCTAGGTTGCTTAGTTACGTTATTTTTAGATTAATTAGAGCAGCTTGTACATTACTAGGAAACTTAACTTTAGGTGCTTTTGCTAGTAGAGCTGTTATAGCTAATAGAGCTTTTAGGGTCTAATTAAGCTGCTTAATTGCCTTCCTAGTATCTATATACTCTTAGCTCTTAAGCCTCTAGAGAGTATCCTTGCGATAGCTTTCGCTTGTATAGATAGGCAGTAAAGAGCTCCCTCTAACTGCCGTCTCTAGGCGTTAGCAGTTAGTTAGTTTCTACTTATAAGTCTCTCCTTTTTGTTTACAAGGGCAGGAGTACCTACTTAAGCTCTTAGAGTTAGTAGCAGGAGCTTAAGTAGTATCTGTTTAGCTTCTAAATGTTGTAAATACTCCTAGGTTATCTTTTCCTGCTCTTATAGTGTGCTTATGCATTAAACTACTAAAGACCCTACTTACTTTATCTAAATTAAGTAAATTAAGCCCTAGGATACTATCCTAGATAATCCTTTAGTTTATAGTACAAGCCTAATCTAGGGCAATCCTATAACTTAAGGCATCTAAGAAATCCTGCACAGTAAGCGCCCTATTAACCTCTAGAAGCTTATATAACTTAGCTCTTCTATAGAGGTATAACTACCTGTTGTACTAGTCTTGTAGAGCAGCTCTTAACTGTTTAGCTGCTCTAAGATACTATTAGTACTCTGCCCTAACCTAGTTCTAGGTGCTAACATCTGTTAGAGCAAGCTCCTCTTTTAGTGCTTGTATAAGCAATTGCAGCGTTGTAGTATTATTAGTAACAAGCTTTACTATTACTAGTAAGAGGATTAATAGTAATACTGTTGTGTTAACCTAGTTCTAGATCTTCTAAAGGCGCTCTGCCTTAGTAGCCTACTTGCTTGCTCTAATCTTGTATCTAAGGAGCTCCTTATTATAGTTCTTAACACTTATTTAGCCTGTTAGAGGCTTATTAGGTTAGGTGCTCTAGCTTTAGGTAGATTAAGCTAGTAGTTAAGTAGGGAGCAAGCCTATAATAGGTAGTTTAGGCGCTCCTTTGTGCATGCCTAGGGCGTCTTCAGCGTCTAGATCTACTATATCCTATACGTTACAAAGCTTAGCATGCTACGTGAGTTAGATGTACTAATTAGGCTAATTAGATCTTGTTTTAAGCTAATAGGGTCCTGTAGGGACACCTAAGAGAGCTTGCTTATTATAGTTAACAAGCTTGCCTATAGTAGCGTTTAGTAGGGGATAGAAAGATAATTAGGTAATTAGAGTAGTTAAGCTAAGTCTAACAAGCTTGTTTGCTAAGTGCGCAGGGAGATCTACTGTGCTTAGGAAGCTAGGCTTATAACTGTAACAGAGCTTACAGGACTATACTTAAGTAATTAATTAATTTAATTAGTGTCTATTTTTCTATGTAGAACATGTTGCTTAAATACAAATAAAATATGTAGGTTACGTAATCTCG
Organism: Ascochyta koolunga; assembly: GCA_026119515.1. Classification (NCBI taxonomy): domain Eukaryota; kingdom Fungi; phylum Ascomycota; class Dothideomycetes; order Pleosporales; family Didymellaceae; genus Ascochyta; species Ascochyta koolunga. Next base: position 1,768,242 of record JANLCG010000007.1, read on the forward strand.
CTTAACAAGCGTTTGGCTAGTATTAGGGCCGCTTGGAACCAGCGTTGCTGGGGTAGAGCAGCTTAACTAAATTAGCACGCTCTGTTAGAAAACGAGCTGCGTATGTGACTCCACGCGCTTAGTTGCGCAACACGTTTTTAGTTATTATCCTCCCTATACTTCCTATTATTATTATTGTTTGTTAGGTTTTGTCCTAAGGTGCAATTCTTGCCTAGCAGCTTCCTAGCGTTGTTCTAGGTAGGGGTTAAACTATAACTGTTTTGCCTCTTATATTTATGCTAGGGTAGAGAGGTTAGACCCTGCTTATTTTTCCTACTATTATCTCTTTATAATAATAATATTTGTAGGGTAAGTCTTATAGCAGTCTTAGCGTTTTAGAGGGCTCTCTTAAACTCTAGCTACTTATAGATATGCTCTAAGCTCCTATTACGTTAGATTTCATGTTGCAATATCTGCAGAGTAAGACTCTATACAAAGGCTATCTTAAACTTATAGTCTTCTATACTGTCTTTAAACTTAGAGAAGCTATAGGGGAGTAGCAACTCCTGTTTATTTAGCTATATTAGGAAGGTATTAATGTGCCAGTGCACAGAGTGACTGCCTCGGCAGTTACTCGGGATGCTAAGGCTGGTAAGTAGCGCTAGTATATAAAGGGATGACAGGAAGTTTAGACAAAGCCTTTTTAACTATTATATACTACTACGAAGAAATGAAGTTTATATCTTATCCGCGTAACCCGTATCTGTGGTTTCTTGCACAGCAATGTAGCTCCTCCGTCCTCTACATACCAACAGGTTAAGCACATCTTACTAGAACATTAATAGACTTATTATCCTTCTATTAATAGTTAAAGAACTTAAAGTAGTTCTTATACCTAGTAAAGACTAGATCTTTTACTATGTGTTCCTCCTCTGCGTAGAGCTTAGCCTATATCTAGATAGCTCCCTTATTAATACGTTATTGTATTAGTTCTTAGTGTGTACTAAATTAGATAGTTCCTATAATCTAGTAGGTATAGGTAGTTAAGTCTTCTAGCACTTATGTGTATTAGAAGGCTGTATTAATGTCTTTAACCTACTAGTCTACTTATTATATAGTAGGGGCCTTTAAATTAGTGCCTAAGCGTAGCTTAGGTTAGATACTATTTAATACCTAGACTAGTTATCTAGCTTTATTGTATGCTAAGTAACTACTACCTAAGGTGTTCCTGCCCTTAGTCTATTGTAGGGCCTCTATTACCCTATTAAATTAACGTTAGCAAATCTAAAGTTCTATAGGGGAGGCCCTAGAGAGTTTAGTAGTGTTAAGGGCGTTTAATAATTAGGTGATAGATAACTTAAGGTTAGCAGTAATACCTAAGGTAGGTTCTTCCTGTGTTACGCGTTAGTGTATAGGGATGCCTAGTAGTAAGGATACTACAGGGGTGCTAATTATATTGCTAGTTTGTGCAGAACTTTTATTCTATACTCCTCCCTAAGATATTCTATTATTGTTGCAGAGTTGCTCTAGTACCTAGCTAGGTTGCTTGTAAGGTTGTTCTGCTTTAACGTCTGTGTTTGCACTAGATCTAGTATAAATTCCCCTAGCTATTATAGTAGTAGTTGGCAACGCGTTTCCTGCGTGTAGATTAACTGCCTTTTCTAAGAGGAAGTAGGAAGGATTTAAATTGTAAGGTTACTGTAGGCAGGCAATTAGACGCAGGATAGATAGGCTGCCTTCTAGGGCAATATAGAATGAATTAAGATAAGACAAATCCTTAAAGCTTGATGCCTTAAGGTTTAGATAGAATATATAGGGCACGAGGTCCCTGCAGAGCCTAGCCTTGGCCTAGGGAGCACCTAAGGTATAACCAGGGTAACTATAGGGGAATACCTGTAACAAATTATGTCTTTATAAGCATACCCTATATCTTATCTTAAGGTTTAGCCTTTATTATGTCTTCTAATTCTTAAAAGAAATAACTACGCCTTGCTCTAGAAATTTAATAACACAAAACCCTTGCTAATATACCCTATAATTATTGTTTTGCTAATAACTAAGAGTGCTTTATTATAGTTTTAAAAGGCTTATATTATCTAAAGTGTTCTAAGTATGTACATATTAGTTGTCTATACGTAAACTTATCTTAGGAGTTACTAGACTATACTTATAAGAAGTATAAAGTAAAAGTAGAAGTAGATAAAAAGCTGCTTACTAAAGTGATTGCGCAGTTGCTGCGTAACAAGAAGATTCTTGCGTAGGCTAAGGATAGGGCATATTAAAAGGCTAAATGTTTAGCAAATAAATTAGAGGAGTTAGGTAAGGATGTTTAAGCAAAGGAGTTAAACTATCTAGCTGTAGACGCGCTAATAGGTTATTCTCTAGCTATATAGGCTACCCTTAACCTAATTAATACTTCTGCAAACTTTAGTACTAGTTTAGTAGTTATTACTAATTTATAAGGTTTGTAACTAATTTCTAAGTGTTTTCTAAATGTAGGTAACCTAACTATTTAATTAGATATTCCTTATCTAGTCTAATTCCTTAATATTGTATTATTTTTTTAACTTCCTATTTGTTATTACTATCTCTTTAGTAATAGAAGTCTTTCTAGATTAGCGTTCTTAGGTTAGCTAGTTCTAATAATAATATTTAGAACACTAGATGTATCTTTACATTCTTTAGAAGATCTAGTCTATAGTTTACTAGGCTTTTCTGCTCTAAAAATAAAAATAGGCTAACCTTAATATAATTAAGTTTTTTTATTAGTTACTGTGTGCGTAAGTTCCTTGTAAGGAGGTAGACTTTATCCCCCTTTTTAGCTAAGGTACTGTTTTTCTTTTTCTATTAAGATATAAAATTGCTCTTAACTAAGCTTATATAATGTTTTTAAGCAATTTCTAATATACCTTCTTTAGTCTTGCTACTAAGGATATTGCTAATTCTATTTAGATGCTAGAGAAACTTCTAGTAAAGAGATTTAGATGTTATCTGTAGTTTACAAAGTACAGCGTAGCGCCTATTGCTTCTAATAATTTATTATTGTATGTAATTTGTGCTATAGGTAACAGTAAAACCTAGTTACCTTATTACTAGTTACTGTATATCCTTAGGTAAGTTTCTATAGTTTAATTTATTCTTTCTATTTATCTGTCTGTCTGTAGGTAGTAGGCAGTTAAGAGCTTTTTCTTAGTACTAATTTCTGCTAGCAGCGTAGTCTAATAATTTAACGTAAAGAGCTTGTCTTAATTACTAATTATTAACTCTAGAATACTATAATAGCGTATTACTTAATCTAGAAACACTTATACAAGCTGTTCTATAGTATAACTATGTTAAGATAGTAATAAAGCAGATAGCAAGCCTACATTAGGAAATAGATACATCTAGTTTAGGTAATCTAAGCCTTGCGTACAGCTTTCGCGCTACGCCTAAACAAAGAATTAGCCTTAGCATCTGGTATAAAGACGCCTTCTCTACTGTTACCTTTCCTCTCTCTCTTCCTCCTATTACTCTCTACTCTTATTTCTCCTATCTACTACCCCTTGTCTGCGCTTAGCTGCTGCCCCTACCTACATAACCTAGCTATCCTTTATAAGGTATTTCCTTAAACCTAGCTACCTGCTTAGAAAAGTTAGACTGCCTTACTATAGTGCCTAATTGTCTTTCCTTTAGTTATAATATAGATTAACTACTCTAGCCCTTATATAGGCAACATCCTCTAAAATTTATATATTTTTAGACTTTTACTTACAACGCAACGTAATAGTAACAACTTTATAAACAGGATGCCTTATACGTTCCTTCTATATAGGCTTAGTCTCTATTTCTACACTAGTCTTACCTAGAACACATCTATAGTTAAAGGAGGGATGCTTGCATACTGCACAGTCTAGCCCTTTACAGTACTAACTAATTAGCCTATTTCCCTTTACTTTTCTCTAGCATATGCGCTTCTGCAAAGCACTATCTTATGTATAACTTAGTTAAGACAACCTTGCTCCTTTAGCTAAACACACTCTCTAATCTACTCTATTAGTAGGTGCTACTTCTAAACAGTCTCTCTCTTAGACGTAGTTAGTTACTTACGTAAGGCGCTAGTTTTACACTTAGGGTCTTATAATACTTTACTACGCATAGCATGCCTATAGTGCCTGTAATGTTATAGTATTATAGTGTAACAAGCAAGTGTTAGAGGTTAAGAGACAGGTAGCTAGCAGTTTAGCATTACTATTAGCGTAGCAAGTAGGAGATAAAAAGAACTATAACTATATCTTGCTTATAGCTAGAAGAATATACTTTCTAGTTAATAGCACTTATACTAGCTCTTTTTATCTAGTATTACTTCCTTCTACCTTTAGTCCTTCTCTATAATACGCTAGCTAATCTAGGCTTAGACATCTACATGCTGCAGCTTAGTCTATTAGCAATAACGTAGTTAACCTTTGTTATCTTAGTTGTAACACTGTAGTATAACTAGCAGGGGCTATTTGTATTAACGCTAGCAGCTAATAGCTTAGCTTTAGCGTTAGCATAATCTATAAAGGATAGGTAGACCCTAATCTACTACTATTCTAGCTAAAATAAGAGTACTCTCTAGTAAGTAGTGTTTAGGCTTATGTCTTAGTCTAAGTTTCCTAGTGTTGTTATTATAACTACTTTAGTTAGGCAGATACTACAGCTACTCTCTCTAGTGTTACTAGTTCTTCTAGGACTAGACCTAGCAGTATTACGCGCTAAAGCACTTGTATACTACTTAGACTTTATAACCTCTATGTAGGGTGCTTAGAATTATGTAAGACTCTAGGAGTAGATCTTATCTAGCTTATGCTATAGCTAATAATCTAATAATTAAAGAAATAGCTAGTAATTAAGGGCCCTTTCTTAGTAAGCCTAAAAGAATATTTAGAGGAGCGCTTAGAGAGTTATATAAACCCTTAGTAACTTCTATAGCTAGAGGCAAGTTAAGAGTAAGATATTGTTGTTGGAGCTGAGATAACTAGACAAGATGATCAGAGTGTAAAAGAGTTAATCAAGTTCCTTCTTATTATTTAAGCAAAAGATCAGGTCTATATACCTTACTGGCTATGCCCTAGTCCAGAAATAGGATCGATCTTCCAGGTAGATTTGATTGATGTAATCTGATCTGGTATAGTCCGTAATTGCTCACATCAGCTCACATAACCACCATCCTTCACTGCAACACACCCCCTAGGAACACTAGTATTTAATTAGTATTCCTGCTCCAGCAGGTTTGTTATTGCACCTTATATAATCTTTTTGTAAAAATTTTCTAATTGCTGCGCGCGCTGCGCCTTTGTAATTAGGGTCTAGCAATTATTGCCTAATCTGCTCTGCACGCAAACGCGCTTACAACAATAACAAAAAAACAAACTATAACTGCTCCCTTACCCTTACAATCTTTCTTACCTTATTCCTTGTCTACTAACTGATTACTAAACACTATTCTTATTAACGTAAGTGATCTAATCCTTATTTCCTAGTCTAATGCTTACTCTAATATCAGAACCTTGATTGCTACACCTTTAGTGTCCTTAAGATTAAGATGCCTCCTAAGAGCTCTAAGAGCACTCCTAAGCATCACACAAGCGCTCTAAGCGTGCTTAAGGGCACTCCTACTAAGAAGATTAAGTCTAAGCCTCTAATTGTTCCTAAACGCTAATCTACTTAATCTTCTAATACTTAACCTGTTGTAGTCTCTAATAATAAGGATAATAAGGATAAGCTAATTAATCTGCAGGCTCTCTTTAAGGAGTTTTATAAGCAGACACAGACCTCTTGTTAGCCTATAGTTAAGAATTAATATAAGGATAAGGATAATAATCCTTAGTTTAGTGCTCCCTATAAGTATCCTTGCTCTTGCTGTCTTAAGCGCTTTTTAGATAGTAAGGGAACAGGTGTCTGCTACAACTGTATCCGCAATCCCAACGCCTACAGCTAAGGCAGTAATCGCTGTGTTAATTATACTACTTATTAGTGCAGTCCTATATAAGTAATCTAATCCTGATTTTGTTATAATCTTCTAATATTTTAATTAGCTTCTACACTCTTTGTAAGCCTGCTAAGGCTGCAATCTTTGCTGTTTAGCAGAAAGTTTCCTTAGTAAGTAGTTAATCTTAATCCTAATAATTATGCCTAATGTTTCTAGGCAATCTCTAAACCTCTATTTAACGCCTTGTTTAAGGCTGTTATTAACATAGAGGGTTAACTTAAGACTTAGGTTTTAGACAAGGATGTAGTAAGTAATCCTAACGCTAATAACTTTAATTATATTAAGGATAATTAATACGCTATAAGTAGTAGTAGTTATGCTATAGATTAGATTGCTGATGCTGCTGCTCTTGCTCCCTGCTAGGCTACTCTAGCTCTGCTAGCTCCTAGATCGGCCCGCAAGCCTCTAAGGAGGATACTTAATTAGATTAAGGTCTAGGATCCTCTATACTCCTAGGGTTAGGTTATTACTTAAGGACGTTAGGAGCAGGGTTAGGGTAGTCCTCCTCATAATCAAGGAGTCCAGGATTAGGGTGGTTATTCTTAGGGTCCTGCCTTCCCTAGTAATCCTTGTCTTAAGAATCGCCCCTTCTACCCAGCTGCTTGCCCTTATAACCTTCGTCATGTTTATTATTAGTCTGTTCCTAAGGTCCCTATTTGTTAATCTGTTCCTGCAATCTGCGCTAACATTATCTCTGCTATCTAATCTGTTTGCGGCGATCTCTAAAACATTAAGATATTAATCTTAGAGATCTTTGATTGATTAAGCATGCGCTAATTATCTTGTCTCTTAACACCCTTTAGCTTAATCAATTACAGAGATTAATTAGTCTTGTCTAGAAGTAGATTCTGCCTAGTAGGTTAGTGTGTAGGATACTGTAGTTTTTAGATCAATCTACTCTATTAACCCTAACTTCCTTAATAATATCCTGTATGTTTTCTACCTCCTCTAACTTATATAGATTAATTAGTTGCTTAAACTTATTAAACTGCTAATAAGTAAGTAATTTAGTTAATCTATCTGCAGGCATGCTATTAGTTTCTAGATAGCTAATCTAGATTAATCCCTTGGTGTACTCTTGCCTAAGCTACATGTTTTAGATATCTACATGTTAGAGGCGAGTAGTAATCCGCTCATTTGCTCCTACTACTAACCTGATTGTTTGGAGGTTATTACACTATATATTCTATATATTGCTTATCTTAAGATTAAGCTTGTTAAAGAATTGTCTAATTGCAATTATCTCTTTTTGTAACATGTTTAAGAGCTAGAAGCTCTGCTTTAGTTGTAGACGTAGTTACAGTGCTTTGTTATGTAGCTTTCTACAGGATTAGTCCTCTAAAAGCATAACCAGGTACCTATAAGATAATTATTAAGTTTCTAGATTATCTGCAAAGGAGGCGTCTCTACAGATTGTTAGTTCTGCTCTGTTGTAGTTGCTGTATTTAATGCCTTCTAATCTTGTTTAGTAGAGGTACATAATCACCCTATCTACAGCTTTCTAGTGCTAATTACTTAGATTAGTAAGAAAGTGTGATAATTTAGATACTGCAAACGCAATGTCTAGTTAGAGCATAATTGCTATATAGAGCACTAATCCTACTTTCTCTTGATATGTTTTAATCTCTTTCTTTTCTGCCTCTCTAGTATTCTTGATTAGATCCTCTAATGGTAACAGCGTTAGTAGATAAGATCCTGTGTTTAGGTTAAACTTCTTTGTAATCTTGTTAATGTAAGTATTGTGTAGAAGTGTGATTGTTCTAAGCTTTCTGTCACAGATTACTCTGATCCCTAGGAACTATTTAACAGGTCCCTAGTCCTAGATCTTATATTTCTCTATAATTCTGCTCTAGAGGCGTTTTGCTTCTTGTTTATTAACCTTAGAATAGATTAGGAGTATATCGTCCACGTAGAAGAGTATAATAATCTTTTTATTCTTATTATAGAAGAGACAGGGCTCTTCCTTGCTTGATTGTAGACTAATTAATCAAAGAGTATTAGAGAACTCTTTATACTAGAGAAGTAGAGACTCTCTTAATCTATATAGTGCTTAGTTAAGCCTAACGTAGTATCTATTCTTTCTAAATCCTTCTGGCATCTAGTATAGTACTGGATTGGCTGCTGTGATTAACGCGTTAAGGAACGCTCCTACAACATTATATTGTATAACTTCTAGATCAAATTAAGCTGCGATCGCTATTATAGCTCTAAACAACTTTGCTGCTAGCGTTGCTGCATAGGTAGATTAAAGAGAGTTTGTTTCTTGTAAATCTCCTCTAACAACAATCTAAGCCTTGCACTTAATAAAGTAGCTATCTTGATTAAACTTGTAGGTCTACACTTACTTTAGTAGTAATAGTTAATCTTTAGTTTTAATCTTAGATACACAGATTTCTAACTAGGTGCCTTTCTTAATTATCTAATTAATCTCCTTGCTTAAGGCGTCTATAAATAAGACCTTTATTAGATAATTTAGGAGTTGTTTCTATATGCCTAGTAGAGGTGGGAGATTATCTTAATAGAAGCGTGGATGATCAGGTTAGCTTTTTAGAGTAGCTGCTATAACTACTAAGTTTAGCGTTTTATAGCTAGATTGCTTGTCCTAGGACTAGTTTGTTCCTAGGAGATATGTGTGTTTAAAGTTATCTATTAGATTAGTCTTTTGTAGATCTACAATTAATGTATTAACGCTCCCTTAACTCTTACCCCCTAGTTAATTGTTGTGATCTTTCTTTCTGCGGAGTAGTAGATATATGTTTATTAGTTAATCTATCTTAGGCGCTGTACCTCTGATTCTTTAACTTATTCTTTGTGTTAAAGTATCCCTTACTATATCTAGAGCAACAGAAGCAGTGCTAGCAGATCTTATATTAGGATTAGTTAGGCGCTCCTGCCTTAACTCCTATAATCCTATCTAATCACTAGGATGCAATAGGTTAGCTCTCACAGGTGTGTTCACGTCCTATTAACTGTCTATCCCTATACAATTGTTCTAATTATATGTGCCTAGAACTCCTGTCCCTAGATTAGTTAGTTTAGGAGTTTGTTCTAGGGTTGCTAGTCTAATGTTTTTAGGTTAATCTAAGCAGATTTCTAGGTAATTACTAGCCTTGTAAATACCCCGCTTAGTCTCTGTGTCTCTTATCTCCTAATCCTAAACTAGGCTAGTTCTTAAATTGTTTAATAGAGTTACTTTACCCCTAAGTTGTTGCTTAGTAGTTAATCTGATTGTGTTAGATAGCGTTTAATCTCTAAGGTCTAGGACATTAATATCCTGACCTAGATTATCTAGTTCCCCTTTATAAAGCATATCTGTAAGCTTAATTACCTAATCTTTAGGCATTTTGTTGTTCTTCTTTCCTTTATAGAACAGGGATTTGTTAAATGTAACGTTCCTAGTAACAATCACTTGATTAATTGCTAGGACCTATATCTTGTAGATATTAGAGGCTATATAGCTAACTAGGTACCTAATATAACCTTGTAGATTAACCTTATATCCACGTTAATCTCGCCCTGCTGCTTAATCCTGTTCTAGGGGGTATGCTTAGCAGCTATAGGCGTATATACCACTCCAGTCTGGTTGTAGATTAGCTAATTAGTGTCTAATCTAAGCAGGCTCGTACCATCTAAAGTACTGCCTAAACCAGTTGTCTAGAACTTTGTTAGGTAACCTAAAATAATAGATTGCAGTAGGACTGATCCTATGTAGGTGTGCTGCAGTATCTATAATCTCAGGCTATAGCTTAGGTAGGAGGTTAGCGCCTATTCTTATCTTGATTAATTTTGTAATTAGCTCCTTTCCTGCTCTTTCTGCTAATCCATTTGGTTTATAAGTATAAGAAGGTAGAGCAATAATCTTAATCCCCTTTTCTTCTGCCTAAACCTTATAGCGTGATCAACCTCTCTATAGCTTAGTGGCTGTATTGTTATCCTAGTAGATTTTAACAATATTTAGTTAATACTTTCTCTTAACCTATTCTTTAAACAGTTCTATAATCCTTATAATATTGTCTAAGGATTTTAACTGCACGTTGTAATTAAAGAACTTTCCTAAGTAATCTTCTTTAATAATTAAAGCCTATTCTTTATTAATCTAACCTGTTGGCATGTTAAACAGATCCTAAGATACTCTGTAGAAAGGTCTTGGTAATTATTCCCTTAGTCTTCTAGATATAACTTATGTTAAGTAGGTTATTGCGCAATCTTAGCAGTCTATCCTTTTTATTCTATTTATCTAAACGTTCTAAGCAGCCTGTACTAGTGATTAGAGTGCTCTCTGCCTAAGATGTCCTAATCTTCTATGCTATAGGTCCTCACTATCTAATCTTACTATAGGTTTTAATGATTATATTGTTATATACACATTAGGAATAGAATAAGAGGCAATCTTGTATTTAATAAAGGCTAGATTATAAGCAGTGTGAAGTTTCGCTATAATTACGTTTTCTTTAATTGTTCTATGCCTAAGTGTGTTGTCTAATCTAAGGTACTAGATACCTGCCTGTTTAAGACAAGCTTTAGATACAATGTTTACATAGAATCCCTTAACAACCTTAACGTTCTTAAGCATAAGATCCTTAGTCTTTAGTCTATTATTCCTGTTTAGGATCTTTTTTAGCACTTAATTGCCTGTTCCTAAAACTAGGAGTAATTAAGTTCCTGCATTAATCGTCTTATTAGGAGAGGATTGCTTGAATAAACTAGGTATTAGGAAGGATCAATTATTAACTAAGTAGACAGCTCCTCTACTATCTAGGATTGTGCTTAAAGATAGAGGGTGTTTTAAGTTAATAGTAGAGTAGACTCTACCCTTGTCTAATTAGAAATGTGATAGATTAATCACAGCTGCTGAAATTAATCTAGGATATTTAGCTAAAGAAGATTTGTCTAAGGAAGATTTGTCTGTAGTAGATCTAGTCTTCTATCTAGCATCCTTGATCTGTTCTCTAAGCTTAGTCTATTCTGCAGTATCTAGCCTCTCCTTAATCTTTGATTTATTAAGACTTAACAGAGATATCTTAGGTGCTCTAGATAGGGTTAATCCTGTAATAGCAGCTTGTAGTCTTTAGCAGTTAATTAGTTCCTAGGTGTGTGATCCTCTTAGTTTGCATAGGCAATTCTTCTAGTTTAATCCTAAGCTGTTCTTATCTTAATCTAACCTTCCTCCTAGGGTTGCAAAGGCAGAGATTCCTTTTCCTTTAATTAAGGTAGCTGCTTGTTCCTAGAGCATAAGGGTAAAGACTTTAGATAGATTGCTTATATCTATTAATTGTTGTCTAAAGGCTGCATCTATAATAATTTGTTGCCTTATTAAGTAGGACTATTCTAGAGCAATCCTAGGAGCAATTGCGTCAAGAAAATCAGTAAGAGCAAGTTAACCCTTAATCTTAGTAATCCTAAACGCCTAAGCTTTTCTATAGAGTATTTGCTACTTATTAAACCACTTATCTAGCAAGATCTAACCTAATCAGCCCTTTTCAAGGTGAGCACGATATTGCTGCCTAACTAGATACATAGTATTGCTGTTAGTTAGTGCCAGATTGTTCTTTAAAATTTAGATTAGCGCTTGTAGGGTTAATTCTTAGGCGTTAAGCATCTTAATTAATACCAGGGCTATAAGATTAGCTAATACAGTTTTATTAATCTAGTCTTAGATATTGCTAAGTTTTGCAGCTATCCTTACCTATTTTAAGGTTGCAATCTTATATTTCTGTACCTCTTTAGGGTGATCCTTGATTGCCAGCTTGTATGCCTCTATTCTAAGGGTGTGCTGCTCTTTATTAGTAGCAGCGCTCCGCTTATCTTAGTCACTGGTCTCTAAGATGCTCCTAGGGACTAGCTTTAGAGGAAGAGTTGGATATTCTAGTTCTTGTTTGTTAATTGCTGCAACTGTTTCGCCTTCTAGATTGATCTAATCCTATACTGCCTTGTCTCTTGCATAAAGTTTAAGCTAAGCAAACTAGTAGGGCCAATCTGATCTGGTCTTGAGGAGTATTTAACTAGTTAAGAGTTAGGAGTCGCTTTCTATTATTTAGGTGTTAAGAGAAGTAGATAATATTTATAATTGATTGTGTCTAGCTTCTTAGCTATACAAAGTACGCAGGGAGAATCTACTATGTAGTCTTTATAACGCCAGGCTTATAACTGTTAGAGCTAAGATAACTAGACAAGATAATTAGAGTGTGAAAGAGTTGATTAAGTTCCTTCTTATTATTTAAGCAAAAGATCAGGTCTATATACCTTACTGGCTATACCCTAGTCCAGAAATAGGATTAATCTTCCGGGTGGATTTAATCAATGTGATCTGATCTGGTATGGTCCGTGATTGCTCACATCGGCTCACATAACCACTATCCTTTACTGCGATAATTGTTAAATAAGGAGAGGAGCGCTAGGGATAGCAAGGATAGGCACTACAATTAATTTAGCGTTATTATCTAGATGTCTTCTCTCCTAGAGACGTTATTAGCTTAGTAAGTTATTTTCTACTTAAACTCTAAGACGTAGCACTGTTTCCTTAGCTAGAGTCTATTAGATCCTACTATAATCTTATAATAGCTACTTTTACTTTAGTTCCTTAGACTACTTTATCTTAGTTTAGATATTATAATCCTATGTTACTAAAGCGTACTAAATTAAAGGCTAAGGCTAATGTTATAGGGAATAATCTTTGTAGAGATTATATAGAGAAGGCAACTTATAATCTAAGATTGCTATATTAAGGTATTATTTACTCTTCTATTATGTAAGCAACTTAAAGCAGGCTAACTTATATATAGATACTAATCTTTACGCTATCCCTTAACAGACATTATAATTCTAGCTAATAGACCCTATTAAGGGGATAAAATTAACAATTTATAATCTGTTTAGAGTAAGTTATAGCAGAAGTATGTACAATATTATGTCTAGTAACTATTACTACTAGCTTAGCTATAAATTGCTTAATAAGGGAGTAATAGGTTACGCTACACGCGTTAAAACATTAGATTTAACTATAAAAGAGTTACTTAATAAAAGCAGTTAAGGTAAGTAGTTAAGTAAGCTATAGTGTTAATACTACTAATAGGTATAGATTTTTATCTAGTTAACACGTTTAAAGAACGTAATAGCGCTATAGATGTTTAGCCTAGTAATAAGGCCTCTAGCTATTAGGAGAACAACTACAACCTAATTATTAGCAACAAAGAAGACTTTGTTAGCTAGTACTATAACCTTAATATAGGTATAAATTACACTTTCTCTATAGGTAATATTAAAAGTTCCTGTTATAGTAAGTACTACTAAAATACTCTGTAGGGCTATGTTAACACTATCTAAGAAAGATTACTAGCAGAAGATAGAGCGTTCTCTAATATTATTAGCGTAACAAACAGACTATCTATAATAAGTAAGTAGTTACATTATTCTCTAGTTGTTAGTGTAATAATAATTAACCTAGTAGCAGCGACAGACGTTGTAGTAGAGACAGAGCTAGAAGACGCCTATTTAGCTAAGCAGCAAAGGCTGGCTAAGCAGTAGCTATAGAGTCCTATACTTAAGTCTATATCTACGCTTAAGTTAACATCTCTACTAAACCTTAGTAGCTAAGCTTCCTATTCTATTCCTAGCCCTTAAGTTACTGCCTATAAAGACAATAGTACTATACATCTAGTCCTACCTCTAAGCAATCTCTACAGTAAAGAAGACAACTAAGGCGTAGATGTCTAGGGAAATATTAATAAACTACTATAGTTAAGAAGATCTATCTTTTCTATTAAAGAGATAGAAGGTAGAAAAGATGTTATTCTAGATGTAGACTAGCGTGTGATAAACAGACGTAGTAGCAGTAGTAAAGTTAGGGAAAACTTTAAAGAGGAATCTAGCTACAATAAGGCATATAATACCCCTCTATTAACATTAGAATAGCGTAAACGTAAGGCTTAGGCACCTAAGATAGGACGTAAGTTATTAAACACTATCCTTAGCCTACTAGACTGTAGTATAGTACCTACAAGGGCATAATAACAAGTAAGACTAAGGCAGCTATAATAAAAGCAAATACTAGGATAGCCTAGGATTAATAGAGGGTTTTAATCTTGCTCCCTACAATTATCCTTTCTAGACATAACAGCTTGCAATAGAACTAATATTAACTATAGACCTAGTCTTAATATATCTAGTAAGATAACTAATCTTATACTCTGCACTATCCTAAATAGGTTGTTAATTATAACAGCAACTGTCTAATATTATAACTCTAACCTGTCCCTTAACCTAGTAGCTTTTAGTTATAAGTTCTTTAGTAAACAAGGCAAAGTTATCTATATAACCTAGCTATTGCTAGACTCCTAGATACTGCTAGGTTACTAGTTTAATAATAGTGTCCTAAGCTTCTGCAATCGCAGAGGCTTAAATGTAGAGTAGATAAGCAGTTCCTATAATAACGTTGCTAGTTATAGAATAGACTACTTAGACAACAACTAGGACAAAGAGGACAAGAATAGAGAAGAAATTATAAAAAAATATAGCTAACAAATATATAAGTAGTAGCTAGAGTTAGATAAAGTGCTTTTACTCTTGTTAAAGGATAGACAGGGTATAGAGTAGGAAGAGATATGTAAACGCTTCCCTAGTTAGTTACTAGGTGCAGTAAAACTGCGCTACTACACATTATAGAAGAAAGGCTTATAAGGCTACTGCAATATTCTCTTACGTAGGAGGGCAAAGTAGAGGCTAAATCCCTCCTTAAATTAGCTTTTTAGCAACTATTGTCTATGCCTATTGTTTATTATAATATTAGCTTGTCTAGGTGTTATTACACAGAGTAATTAAACTAGGTTACTCTAACCTCTCTCTGCGCAACCTGTAAGGCGAAATTTCACATTACAGCTTATATAGGGGGTAGACCTTAGCCTTTAAGGCGTTTAATGTAGTGTAAGAGCTCTAGCTCTTGTTATAGGTAGAGGATTTGCTAGTTTTAAGCCTAAATAGCTTACAAGGTTAAGAGACCTTAGTATTACTACGCAAGTGTTGCGCGACTATAATAGTATTCTTTTGCAATTTAGCAGCAGCTTAACTGCTTTCCTAGCTGTAGAGACTCTATTAATGCAAGCGTAGCCTTACTTAAGTTTGTCTTAGTGTAGGTATTGCGTGTTAAAGTAGTAGTATAATTTTAGTAGGGTGGCTTATTGTGCTGTTAGGCTTATTATGCTATCTACCTTAGTACAATAACGCTTTGCTTACGACACGTCTATAGAAAGGCCTTATTGTGTTTGCGTAGACAGCCTTCTACTAACAGTGTAGGACTAGAGATAATAACAATGCTCTACAATTAAATAGATACTATAGCTATGTTTGTAAAGACAAAGGATAACTAAGCTATGTCAGCCCTGCACCTTTGTTTTCTACTATAATTAGTTTGTTAATAGATGCCTTTAAACTTTTAAATACTGCTATCCTGCCTATAGTCTATAATACGCTTTACTATAGCATTATCCTACTCTCTATTATAGTAGTAGCTATAAAAGTAAAACTATTAGTTATTAAAACTAAGTTTGTAAAGCGCTATAAGCCTTTCTACCCTCTAACTTATATAAAAAAGGAAAAGGAATTAAGAAAATTAATAGAAATTACGCTAGAAAGCTAAAGAATATATTAATACTCTTTAGTAATAGGTTTAGAAGTAACTCTTAAACAAAGACTACCTTATTAACAGCTTTAGAATAGAGTGCTTAAGCTAGATAACATGTTGCTACACAAACAGCTCCTACATGCAATAACAGTTATAAATGTGTTAGAAAGAGGTGTAATTGCATGCTGCATCTCTCTTAGTGCACAACTAATCTCTCTTACAGCTTAATGTTTAAACAAGGCAATAAAAGCAGGTTTTACAGATACTAACTTTTGTACACTACCTGCTTTAAGTAATACCTTACTATTCTATAATTCTTAGTTACTTTTTACTTAGTGCCTTGTATCAGACCCTATGCTTCTATTAGCGTTGCAGGTAAACTATACTTTGTCTAATAGCTATTCTTTGCTGCTCTTAAGTTCTTTTTATAACTCTGTAAACATAGGTAGCTAGCTAGGCCTAGAGAGTCTATATAAAAGCAATTTTAAGTTAGAAAATACTTAAGAGTACAGTTCTTTATATTTATTACTAGACGTAAGCAGAGCAGCAAGTATCCTATTAGAAGATCTTAAAACACAAAGAATGTAATAAGTAGGAGAAATTGTTAAAAGACCTAAACCTTAGAGTCTTATTTTAATTCTAGTCTTTTTTTCTTATAAACCTTTACATACTCTTTTCTTTAAGTAAGATGTACTATTATTAGGGCTAAAAATATTAGCACTATCCTGTCCTCTAAGGGGTCTAGGGCTCTTAAACAAAGTTTCTTAAGTAATATGTTCCTTGTATCTAAGTCTTTCTTAGAGAAGAGAAAGCACGTTGCGTATCTAGATATAGATGTTTTTTTGCTACTCTTCTAAGTTATTTAGCTTGTCCTAAAGACGTCTTATCTTAGCCTTGTTCTCCTTAAGGTAGTGCTCTATATAATAGTTTAGTTCTAGTAGATAGGCAAGGGGCAGAGTCTTACTAGTGCTGTTCTATATTGTCTTTTTAATTTTATCTAAAGCAGGCTCTTTAAGCAGCTTAAACTTTCTTTTACTATTTAAGTAATTGTTAGTATCTATAGTTTCTAAAGACTCTAAAGCTTTACAAACAGTTTTCTTTAGATATCCCTAAGATAGTTAATAATAAATGCTAATTATGCACTCTTTACATATACCTAATATAGTATATTGTCTGCAACTATGTCTTAAGAACTTATTATGCCCTTAGCTTCTTAACAGTGCCCTAGTTGTAAGGCAGAAGAGGAACTTACAACACTAGAAACTAGAGAAAATGCCCTTTAAGTATTATTAATCTTAACTAGACTAGCTAGGTTCTTGCATGCGCTACGCAACGATACCTTAAGTAGTTATAGAGGTTAATAGTACCTTGCAACTAGTACAGTGTAGCACAAGTTACCTATAGATTAGTTTTACTATTGCTGTTATTATTAGTGCAAATTAGACTAGATAATTAGGCTAAGAAAGATTACTGTTAGAGTTAAGGAAAGGCTACTGCTTGTATATATAATAGAGGTAATTTACGTAGTACCTAAAGGACCTAGAGAAACCCTTAGTTAGTATTAACCTTTCTACTCTATATACGTTATTTTAAGTTAATGCTATATCTAATTTTCTAGATAGGAGTTATTTTGTTTACTTTAAGCCTAGCTGGTTATAGAACTATATATATCTAAGAGCCTATAATTAACTTAACTTACTAAGCCTATATATTACAACAGATTTGCATGTTCTAGGCTCCTAACTACAAGAGTTCTATAAGTAATCTATTCTCTTCTACAGAACAAAAGCTTCTAGGGACATTATTATTAAAAGTAATAGTACTATTAAGTGTGCCTCTAATAAGGTTCTATTTTTGTAGTAATCTAGTTCTGTTAAGGCAAGGTAGGCCTACTATGTACTCTTTGCACTATTAAAGTCTGTAACTACTATTACAATTAGTTAAGCCTAGGGACTATTGCTAAGGTACTAAGTTAGACTATCTATACCCTCTAGGTTAGAGAAGTAAGAAAGCTAACGTTTAAGAATAATATCTAAGAGTTTAATGCCCTCTAGAATCTCTTCTTTGTCTACTGCAAGTACTACGCGTTTTGTAATAGCATATATGCACTGTAGTGCTTTAGATTAGGGACTATTATAGAGGGAAGAGAGACTTACTATAAGACTAAAAGAGAACATATCTAATAGTGTATACACTTTAGCTAATGCGTACGCCTCTAGAATTTGCTACATCTAATTTCTAATTTGTCTTCCCTTAATAATATAATCTTTTAGTACATAGGCTGCATCTTTAATGTCTGCAACCTGCACTTGCTCTACTATTATCTTACTACCCTAGTCCTTCTATTCTATTAAGATATTGTTTGCCTTAATATTAGTATAAACAATTCCTTTACTATACAGAGGTATTCTAAAGAGAGTAAAAGGGCAAAGAGACAACAGGTATTAGCTTGTAGGCTATACACAACGCAAGGTAAAGAGAGCACGTATAACTTAGGACAGCTAGTAGTAATATAATTAGAAAAAAACAATTAACAATATAAGGATAAACTTGATTTTATACTAGTGAGTATATGTGTGAAGGTAGAGCTGTATTTAGAAATAGGGGTTACTAAAGCAGGAAATAGACGTTTGCTTGGCGCCTTGCTGCTTTACTCTAGGCCTATGCGCAGACCTTACCACATGTAGTTTGACTTAAGCACCTCCATCTTTCGTTTTAACCCTAGCACCGTTATCTGTCTTGCTGGGCTACCTCCCTGTATTCGTGAGACATTTTTCTCTCTATTTCGCCTTTGGAACCCCTAACAACACCGCATTACACAGTCTGTGCGATATCTTCTGCAGCCGTGAGCTATACATAAGTCAAACATACCAGTTGTTGCAGATAGGTAAGACCGGCCTTATAGTACAGTAGCTTTGCAGTAATGTAACCAGCACTCCTCTGATTCTATCTACCCATACACGTCACGTCGAGTCTGCGAAGAGCAGCTGGGTTAATATGCTTTTGGGGGAGCGGCGAAGCATAATTGTGGCTGCGCAGCGTGACACCGTTTGTCTCTAAAGCATCGCGCTCATTTGATATTTCTTCTTGTTGAGACAAAAGAGTTATACCTGAAAGAATAACTACTAGGCCACAATAGGTAATCAAGCAAGTCAAGTTGGACCTTCTGAGCCCTACTTACTTGCTTGTTAGCAATTCTGCCCTACTAAGGTCTGCCTAGGTATGCTTAAGGCGCCTCATTGCAACAACGCTCGTGCAATCTGAGAACTTGTGCCCTATAAAACGAAGAACAGAATTTAATCAGCAACAAAATTAAGCAACAAATGCGACAAATGCGACAGGCGATAACAGCAACAACTAACAACTATAACAGGAACGTGTATTTTTCTGCTGTGTGCATAATAGAATGCATAAACTTAGAGCAAACAAAACTACTCCCGCAAGCCCTCAAAATACTCCTTTAACCTTAAGCAATTGCTCGATGCCCCTATTAAGTATGATGTACTTGTTTAACTTGTTGTTCATATATTTATGCGAAGGTAGAGTCGTTAGAAGTTGTGGGGTGTTCTAGGCGATTGTACGCCAAGCCGCTAGATCCGTCGCAAATCTAGGGATGTTAGCTCTAGCTGGCGGAAACAATTCCACTTCACTATCTCGTCCCCTTTATTCTCATGCCCCCGCGAAAACGCGCACAATCAGAAACCTGCGCAACACCTGATTTGTTATCCTTAGGGTCCGCAAAGCGTTGCGCAGTCTGCTCATCGCCGCCGCTTCTACAGCCCCAGCAAACCCTAAGCCTGTCTCTACCCCTTACGCAGAGGAACATCCAGGCCTTTAAGGACAGTCAGACATTATCATCTAACTAGGGTGGTTTCCTAATAAACGCGGACTAATCTCTACCTTCAGCTATGTTGCGCCTACTCTCACCTACACAACCAAACAATAACCTTAACACAAGCCTTAAGCTAGCTATATACTAAATCCTTATTAATTACAGCTGTAAGCTCCCTAAGCTCTAAAGGAGCATATCTCCACTATAGTTCTCGCGCCGCACAATCTAAATACCCTATTATTACCTAATGCTGCAAAGATTAAGCAGCAGCGCTGCATGTAAGGGCACTATAGGCAGGCAAGAGAGATAGGACGAAACGTATAGTATTAGATAGGATAAGACAAATCCTTAGGGGTTAAGCCCCTAAGGATTTAGGAGAATATATACGTGTGTGTAAGCTCTAACAGGTTACTAGGGTAGCCCTAAGGTGTCTCTAGGGGTTGGCATGCCTAAGGTAGAAAGCCCCTAACAATAGCCTCTCCCCTTCTTACAGTCTGTCCTAGGCTGCTAAACCCTATGTGCCTAATACTTGCCTGTTTAAACTCTAAAAAAACCTCTAATGTAAGAGGAAAATAGTTAGGAGAAAGCTAGCTTGCTTATTAGTAGGTGTTTAGATCTATTAGGTTACGTTAGCACAAATAACTCTCTATAGGGTGCAACTAGCACTAGTTTGCTGCTTGCTAGGTAACCTCACCTACAGATCTATAGGGATTATTTAACTCTAAAACCTATAGTTAGGACTATTAGAGAGTTAGGTAATAGTTTAGTAGATTACTAAATAAGTGTCTAAGTAGTACTGCCCTATAGGGTGTCTGCAGCCTTACTACAGTCCCCTTAAGGATCTAGTACTCTTAGTCTAGTAGCCTTAACCTCTAGGAGCGTAGTAGAATATACAGGACAAGCTATATAGTGTTTGTAGCAGGCTCTCCCTATAGGGTACCTATTACTGCACTATAGTCCCTATAGGGTACTACTGCTCTAAGTCTAAGGACTACAATTGCCTAGGAGCTAGTGTTAGGTGTAGTAATCTACTACCCTAGACTGTTTAGTATAACAACTTATTCCTCTATAGGTTATTAAGTATCCTTACCTAAGGTCCTTTGTCTATAAGCTCTATAGAGATATTATTACCCTTATTCTAGACAACTACAGTTACTAGAAGCGTAGACTGTTTACCTTACTACTATAGTAGTTTAGTTAGACATATTATTACCTTTTCCTAAGAGGTACCCTATAGAGTATCTAGTTAGTGCCTAGGGGTTATCCTGCTTCTGCGCAAGTAGGCCTAAGGCAACACGCTATGTGTAGGTAGTTTATTATAACAATACCTAGAGGCGTTACTCTATACTTAGATTACTCCTATTATAGGAGTTTATCTATTAATTACGTAGTGTTAACTAGTACCTTTATTACGTTGTTAGCTATTATTTGCTCTAGACTTAGGATACCTTATAGATATATAGTAAGTGTCCTATTAGGCGCGTATTATTCCTTACTAACTATATAAAGTATAGGCGTTTAATTATTTAGAAAGTAGGTAGTAAGGTAGCAGAATGTTAGTAGGTAGCAGACAGAGGTAAGAGAGTTGTAGTATATAACAAGTAGATACCTTAACTTTGTCTTCCTTATCTACACTCTACTTAACACTCTACACACTTTCTACTCTACTTCTTTATTATTATTATGCCTCTTCTACCTTTGTATATTAATAACTCTAAGCTACTAGACTTTATCTACGCGCTGCCTAATAACATAGCCCTATAGCCTTCCCTTATATAGTTTTAGTGCTACAAGTATATAAAGAAGCTTACTACTAAGTCCTCTACTAATCCTAACAGCTTAATTAAGTTGTTTATTTAGGTCTTTAGGCGCTCTATAGGGTACTATACGCGTAAGAACAACTTTAGTATATATAATAAGTGCATATCTAGCAACGTTAGTAGATATATTAAGGTAAGTCTAGAGCTCTACCTAGTGCCTGCCTAATACTAACCTATATAGATCGCGCCTTACTTCTACTGCACTATTAATATGCTTAACTTCCTTCTTAAGCGCGCTATTTGCAAGACAAATAAGGAGACTACCTAATAAGGTAATGCTATAACTAAGGATAACATCCTAGGTACTATCTAGCACTATTAGTAGACTGCCTTTAACTACACTAAAGCTTATTATCTTAGCTTTATGTCCTATAATGCTGCTGTTAGTTACTATATAAAGGACTTAGGCTTAGGTTAGGTTAACTAT
Source organism: Ascochyta koolunga (assembly GCA_026119515.1). Taxonomy (NCBI): domain Eukaryota; kingdom Fungi; phylum Ascomycota; class Dothideomycetes; order Pleosporales; family Didymellaceae; genus Ascochyta; species Ascochyta koolunga. The sequence goes on from JANLCG010000007.1 coordinate 1,789,929, forward strand.
AATAAGGCTTATTAGGTTTTACGTAAGTATAACCTACAGCGCTTTAATATAAGTTCTCCTTTAACCTTTTACCCTTGCTATAGCTAACTTCTATATAGGCTACCTTAGGTATAGTTAGCTAGAAGGAACTATCTAACGTAGTTATTAATATAGAGGTTAAGCGTGTGTTCTAGCAGGATAGTGCTACTAGGGGTGCAGAGAAGCGTTAGTACTACTACAGCACTAATGTGCCTTCTGCTGCTAACGCCCTAGCTGCGCCTTTCTAGTAGTTAATAATCTCTCCTACTAAATCTGCGTTCTTAGGAGCTTAGAGGACTCTAGAACGCTGTTGTATAGGTAGTCCTAACTTCTAGCCTGGCCCTACTAGAGGCTCATAAGGCCTTCTACTTTTAGATTGCTTTTTAGATAATGTATAGTAATAGATTAAATGTAATAACTATATAAACCTCTATACCTACCCCTATGCTCTTAAGACCCTTATCCTCTACCTTAGATAGTTGCTAGGCTAATCTACAGCCTTAGGGCAGTAACCCTAGGTTAATATATTGTCTACAGTTTTGTAGCATATAAGGGTTCTATCCTAGGGGGATTTCTTTAGGCAACCTCTCTTCTACTAAGGTAGGTTTAGATTGCCTTAACCTAACTAAGTATTAGCCTTACGCTTGCAAGTAGATTGCTATAGTGTATTAGTTACTGTCTTAAGGTACTCTTTAAGGATTTCCTTATAGTAGTTAAGGTTCTCTAGTAGCTCCTAGGTAGCTTCTTTATTTAGCTAACCTAGCTACTTTACTAGGTACTCTTGCCTATAGGCTTAAGTGTTATAGTACTGCAGGATCCCTTTAACTTTATACCTCTTAACTAGGAGAGTGTCCTCTAGGATCTGCCTAGGACCTAGCTAGAACCTCCTCTCTGTAAAGGGTTCCCTCTATAGTTTAAGTAATAATATATTAAATACTAGGTGCACTCTGTCTATTAATAGTAGTAGGTCTAGCTTATAAGCTAGTTTGCTAATCTTCTTTAAGATAGTAAATAGACCTAGGTAATAGGCGTTAAACTTCTTAGATAGTTAACTAGTTATTAGGTTCTTTGCTTAGAGTAGTACTTACTTCCCTTTAGTAAAGTATCTATCTACCTACTTAGTGTTATACTAATAAGAATTACTCTTCTAGGCGTACTCTAAGCTATCCTTTGCTGCTACCTATAGATTATACTACTGCTCTAGCTGTCTAATTACCTGCTAGCAGAGGTCTAGTGCCTTTCTACTATTAGCCTAGGGTTCTAGAGGGCAGTGTAACTAGTGCTTATTAGGGACTCTATTAAAGCCTTGTAGGTTAATTCTATAAGCTACCTTAATAGGGGACTCTCTATATACTAAGTAAGCCTTTAAGTTATATGCGTATTCTGTATATAGTAATAAATCTACCTAGTTGTCCTGTTAGTAGTTTATATAGATACGTAGGTACGTTTCTAACTCCTAGTTTTAGCGCTCTGTCTGTCTGTTAGTCTATAGGTAAAAGGCTATACTAAGGCAATAGTTAATCTTTAAATAGTAGTAGATGTTAGACTAGAATTAACTAGTAAACACTAATCTATAGTCTAATATTAGGGTATTAGAGGGACTATGTTTAAGGAAGCACTACTAGAGCAGTAGTTTAGCTACCCTCTAGGAAGTAATTACCTTAGTTATAGGCAGGTACTAGATATACTTGCTAAACCTATTAACTAGGACTAGGATTAAGTTATACTTATTCCCTTAGTTATCCTTTAATGTTAGTAGGTCTGTTATAAAGTTTAGGGAGTAGTGCTGCTAGGGTGTATTAGGTATAGGGAGTAGGACTAGCAACCCCTATAGCTTATGCCTTTAGATCTTGTTTAGTTAGCATGCTATATAACGCTAAACGTACTTATGTATATCCTTTTTTAGGTTTAGCTAGTAGTACTTTTGTTTTAATAGCTAGGCAGTCTTCTTATAACTATAGTAACCCCCTATAGGGTTGTTATAGTTCTTTGTAAGGATAGTTTAGCAAAGAGTTACGTCTTAGGGAATCTACACTTTCCTACTCCTGCGCAGGATCCTACTAGGGTTAACCTCCTAGTAGTAGTAACCTTTAGCTGCTCTACCTGCTTTCTAACTTGTTAGCAACTTATAGGCAGCATCCTACTCCTAAACCTATCTAATATAGTTAGTTAAGCGTTCTAGTGTGTCTAGGGTGTATGCAGATTTGCCTTGCGCAGCATTGTTTGTAAGGTAGGTAGGTAACCTAACTTATCTATTAAGGTTATAAAGGAGAGCCTCTGCAATATTAAAGCTAGGTTCCTAAGCTTTAAATAATTTAGATTAACCCTAGCTGCTATAGCCTGTAGATAGCTAGTTAAGAGCTAAGGAGACGCATCTCTAGTACCTATTAATAGGTAGAATTCCTTAGGGGCAGTTTTAGAGAGTTACTAGGGTCCTGTAGGACCCCTACTAGGGCTACCTATTACCCTAGTTGCCTATTTAACGTTTTAAGCCTTAGACTTCTAGATAGTCTATATTTAAAGCTTCTGCTAGAGAGTTAGTAGTATAGTGTTACGTAGTGTCTACTGCTCTCTAATAACTAGTCTCTTTGTATAATTAGGGCGCCTTAAGGGGCTGTCTATAAGGTTCTCTAGTCTAGGCTTATATTTAACTTTAAAGTTATACCTAGCTAGCTCCTCTACCTAGCGTACTTGCTTAGGGAGAGCTCCTTTATAGTTATAAAGTACTATAGGTTATTATAATTAGAGAGTACTTAGACTATTAATAGGGCGTACTTAAGGTAGTGTTGCTACTACCTAAATACCTTAGTAATTATAGCTAATTCCTTGTTATAGGTATGCTATCTAATTAATAGGCCTTAAAACTTCCTGCTCTAGAATACTACTAGCTTCTAGTGTTGTTCTATTAATACTTCTAATAATTGTAGTTGCAGTAATATAGTAGCTATAGCAAAGTCTAATATATTAGTAAGGACTATAATTAGCTTGTTAGGATTAAAGTGCTATAGTGTAGAGGCTTTAGTAAACTTCTTCCTAATAGTAAGGAAGGCCTAGTGTACTTCCTCTAGCTAACTCTATAGTTTATACTATCTTATTAGGCCCTTATAGGTTTTTACTAGTGTTTTCTTCCCCCTCTTTGTTATAGTAGAGCCTCCTAGCTCTAACTCTAGCCTCTAGATAGAGGTTATATAGTCTACTAATAGGCGTACAATTCTAGAGTAGTTAAAGATAAACCTTTAATAGAAGTTAGCAAAGCTAAAGAACACTTAGATATCCTTATATCCCTTAGGCTCTAGCTACTCTTAGATTATTTACACGTAGATAGGGTCTATAACTACTCTACTAGGTATAATAATAAAGCTTAGGAACTTAACTAACTTTATTATAAATAAGTATTTACTTACCTTATAAAATAACCCCTATTTAATAAGTTAATCTAGGATCTCCTTAACATAAGCTTAATAATCCTTCTTATACTCTAAGTATATAAGGATATTATCTAGATAAACTACATAGGTGTAGTTAATAAGACCCTCTAGAGCTCTCTAGATATAGGATTAGAATATAGCTAGAGCGTTTACTAACCTAAAAGGTATAACTAGGTATTTAAAATAACTATACCTAGTTTTAAAAGCTATTTTCTACTTATTACCTTCCTTAATCTAGAGCCTATAGTAGGTATTACGTAGATCTAGCCTAGAGAAGATAGTAGCTTTTAACAGCCTATCCCGCATCTTATTTATAAGGGGAATAGGATACTAGTTCTTAATAGTAACCTTGTTAAGGCCCCTATAGTCTACACAGAGTCGCAGTATACTATTAGCTTTTAGCATAAACAGGATAGGTGCCCTAGTAGGGGACTTGCTTAGATGTATCTAGCCTTTCTCCTATACTATATTAAGGTAGGCCTATAGTATTTCTAGCTCCTTCCTAGAGAGGTTATAGATAGGCATGTTTAGTATCTTGCTTCCTAGTTTAATGTTAATAGAGTAATTATAATCCTAATATAGTACTAATACACTAGACTAGTGCTTGCTAAATGCAAACTACTTGTAGTGTAGCTCTAGAGGGACATGCTTAAGCTCCTCTAGGTCTAGTTTATTATCTATAGGGTTAATAGAAGGGTAGTCTTTGTTATTATCTAGGAGGACTTAGGCTATGCCTGTAGGTAGCATCCTAGAGCGTTAAGGGGGCTCCTAAATAATGCTTACTACTATACGCTTCCCTATAGCTTTAGAGAGCTATAATAGGTCTAGGTGCTATGCAATATAATGCTAAAGGTAGTCTATAGCTTAAAGCATTTTATTCTAGAGCTAGAGGAGTCTCTTGTTATAGAAGTATTCTGCGTTAAGGATAGCGTCCCTACTTAGCCCCTAGGCTAGTAGTAGTCTACTACCTTCCTAGTTATCTTCTAATAGGGTATTAATTGTCTCCTCTAGGACTTAGTAGACTAAGTTACCTAGGTGTATAAGGTATGCCCTTTTCCCTAGTTCTATAGAGTAGAACAAGTCCTACATAGTAGTAATGTGTACTCTCTCTGCGTCTTTAGAGAACTACTTGTATATGCCTTTAGAGAAGCGTATGCATAGGTTAGTAGATGCTAACTAGGGGTAACCTAGTACTAGGTTATACCCTTTAAAAGCAGCTAACTAGAACTCCTACAGGCCTATAGATTTAACTATACTATTGCTGTTAAGGTAATTAATAGTTAGGTTATAGGGTTGCTAAATATCTAGGTAGTTACTATTAAGGAATGTAGCTACTAGTCTTAGATAGAACAGTTTATATTCTAGGTAGAGTTTACCTACTACGCGTTAGCTAATAAGGTTTAGCTCTGCTCCTAAGTTATAGAGGGCTTAGAGCAATGTTAGGAACCTATTAGGGCCTAGGAGGGATACTGTAACTACAATATAGGTTTGCTTTCCCTTAGTCTTAGGCTCTAGTTATAGTTAGGATAGGTTAGTAACTAGGGCTTTCCTTTCCTTAACTCCCCTATTAACTAAGAGTTACTATTATTATTTCCTTTAAAGAGGTTATAGCTATAGTTCTTCTAATAGCTTTTCTAGCTACCCTAGTCTTTGTTCTAACCTTAACTATTATTATTATTGTTTAGCTAGGTAGCTGCTAGGGTGCTGTTGCCCTAGCTGTAGGCAGGTGTGCCCCTACAGCTAGTATATCTCTTATTTCCCTTCTAATTAGGGGATATAGCATGCCTTTTACTATAGTTAGTGTTGTTACTCTTATAAGTAGTTATAGGGTAAGCTGCTATCTCTGCATTATAGAGGGCTTGTTTAAACTTATGCTATTGCTAGATATTATCTAGACTACTATTACACTAGATCTCTTGTTAGAGATAAGGTAGAGTTTTAGACTATATAAAGGCAATCTTAAAGTTATAGTCTTTAGTACTATTATTAAACTTAAAGAAGCTATATAGTAGTAGTAACTCCTAGCAATTTAGCAGTATTAAAAAGGTATTAACTATATTACCTTCTCTCTACTTAATGTTAAAGAACTTAGTGTAGTTCTTATACTTAGTAAGGATAGGATCTTGCACTAGTTGCTCCTCCTCTGCCTTAAGGTTAGACTATAATTAGATAGATCCTTAGTTAATCTATTACTAGATTAGTTTACAATAGATACTAAACTAGATAGTACCTATAGCCTAGTAGGTCCTTATAATAGAGTCCTCTAATACTTAAGCGTACTAGAAGGCTGTCTTAATATCTTTAATCTACTAGTCTACTTGCTAGGGGGATAGAGCTCTACTCTCTATACCTAGCTTAGGTTTAGGTTAAATATTGTTTAGAACCTAGATAATTTTTCTAGCCTTATTAAACGCTAGCTAGTTAGGCTCTAACTAGTTCCTGCTCTTAGTTAAGCCTAGGGCTTATAAGGCTTAGTTGATCTAGTTCCTTTAGATAGCTAGTTTAGCCTTACTAGCTCTAGTAAGCTCTGCCTTAAAAAGGTTCTTAAGGAGTTGCTTAATAAATAAGGGTTAACCTATAGTTAAGATAGCTATAGGATCTAGCCTAGGCGTCCCTATATTAGGCAGGGGGTCTGCATTTAAACTAGTTACTAGGTTAACCTAACTCTAATATAATAGTACATCTATTAGAGTACTAGTAGGGCTGCAAGCCTATTTGTCTCCTAATTCTGTAGGACCTAACGCTTAGTTGTTAGATGTACTGTGCCAGTGTACAGAGTAACTACCTTAGCAGTTACTCGGGATGCTAAGGCTAGTAAGTAGCGCTAGTATATAAAGGGATAACAGGAAGTTTAGACAAAGCCTCCTAGACTATTATATACTACTATAAAGAAATAAAGTTTATATTTTATCTGCGTAACCTGTATCTGTAGTTTCTTGCCTAGTAATGTAGCTCCTCTGTCCTCTACATACCAACAGGTTAAGCACTTCTCTCTAGAACAAAATAGTAACCTAACTAGGGGCAATAGTATAGTATGTAGGGGAACTAATTGTTAAACAAAGATATAGATAATACGGCTACTCTTATGCTATAGCACTCTAATAGACGCCTTAGGCATAAGTAACAAACAACAAAGATGTAGATAATACAGCTACTCTTATGCTATAGCACTCTAATAGACGCCTTAGGCATAAGTAACAAACAACAAAGATGTAGATAATACAGCTACTCTTATGCTATAGCACTCTAATAGACGCCTTAGGCATAAGTAACAAACAACAAAGATACAGATAATACAGCTATTCTTATGCTACGGCACTCTAATAGACGCCTTAGGCATAAGTAACAAACAGCAGCTATCTACAGGTCACTCTAGTTAGAACACTAGTATTAATAGTAGGCATTATTTTAACCCTAAAAGAAACTATACCTCTAGAATTACCAGATAGCTATCTAATAATACAAGATAGCTATTTCTATCTTAGGATTGTACAGATATACTAAACAATTCTTCTGCTATACTATTAGCTAAATATATTATTAGCTACTAAGGGTCCTAGCCTAGGGCTTATGCGACTAGGAATCAACACTCTATAAGAGCATACAAAACTCTAAAGAACTAAAAAAAAAAAAAAAAAGAAGAAAGAAAAAGAAAAAGCACCCTTAGAACTAATACTATTACTATATTCAAACTATGTCTATATATATCCCTTTGCTCTTAGGAATTAATAGAACTCCTAAGAGGTCTTGCCTTAGTAACCTGTCTTAGGATAGTTAATTACAAGATAGAGTCCTGGTTCCTATAAGAGGAAGAGCTAATTACCTCCTATTTAATAGAGAAGAGGTCTCTAAATTCCTAGATAACTTTAATTAAATAGTAAACAATAGGGGCCTTACAGACTAGCAAAAGGTTAGAGTCCTTCCTAACTACTATAAAAGTTACTGTTAAAGATTTATAAAGAGGTTAAAGCTGTTCTTAGAGGGAGACTAGATTAAACTACAACTAGCTATAAAAGAACATTAGAGAGACTAGGACACCTCCTAGAAAATAGGTACCTAAGCTTTTATAGAGATATATGTGCAAGAGACTGCTTGATCCTTTCTAGGACTCTTAGACTACTATACTAACTTTGTAGTGTACAGTAATACCTGCTAGAAGAATAAATAAATCTTAACCCTTAAGGAGGGTTACTTCTTCTTCCTAGGCCTCCCTAAGGAAGACAAGGATCTAGTCCTATTTAACATGCTAAACAGGCTAGCAATAAAGGATTAATCTTTATTTAAGTTAGAACTAATATATTAATTTGTTAAAAGAGTCTAGGAACAACAACAGGGTCTCTAAGATTTGTTACTAACAAAGGACAATAGCTAGACTAAGGAAGTAAGACGCATAATAAATAGCACTAGAAACCTAGTAGATTACTACAGTATAGTAGACTAGGCCAAAAGACATCTCGCAGAGGATAAGACAGTGTCTAGAAATTCCCTGCCTCTAGGGGTAGATAAAAGTATTAATAAGCTTATAAAGGCTATAGATAGTTAGAAACTATCCCTTGCTAAGGTTAGCTCTCTTATAAATTCTAATAACAGGATTAAGGAAATCCTACGTAACCTAACTATGCCTACTTTGTAGCACACGCTACTAAGGCAGGCAAGGTCTTAGAACGTAATAACGGGTTGTTTATCTCCTGTTCCTAGAGGAATGTAGATCCTAGCAGAGGGGTTTTATACTACCAAGGCCAGGAGTATAACAGTTCCTGTACTATGTGTAACAAACTAAATTACAAATCTTAAGACTGTAAGCTCTACTAGGCCTTAGTTAGGATAGGATAGTGTAGTTACTACTATAACTATAAAAGCAACAGGAGGATGTACTACTTTAGTCTAGTACACAAGCAGCTAGACGCTATCCTAGGTTTAGTTCTGCTAACTTATTAACTAAGCTAGTTAAAATAGAAAATCTTTAAGTATTTCAAAGTTTCCTAGGACGTCCTAGACTAGCTAGCTTTATTAGTTAAACCTAATAGATTTAGTAGAGTAGACTCTAGACTAAGAGGGACAGCATACAGCTCTTAACAGGTAACGTTATCTACATAAAATAGAGGACAGCTAAATTAAGGTGCTAGTATTAGCACACTAACAGCAACTAGCAATAGCTAGTATTATCCTAACTCTATGTCTTCCCTAAGAAATTTTAAACTCCTAGGACTAGACTACGTAGAGGTGCTAAGCCTAGATTACATTAACAGCTAAGATATTATCCTTAGAGCTTATTCTACTAAGTCCTTAGTTAGCGCAGCTACTAGGTTATAAAAACTATTAGAGAGACTAGTTAACTAAGTTCTTAATAAGACGCAAGGTAGAAACGTACAAAAGTAATTGTCTAATACTAACCCTCTACTAAGTAAAGGATTAACAGAGCAGCTGTATAGCTAAGTAAGAGAAGATTAAGTCTAAAGGGACCTCTAGCCTAGTGTTACTAAGGTGCTAGAGGACCCTTTTACTATCCTATTCTAGAGTAGACCCTACAATAATCTATACCCTATTGTTAGACTACTACTGTAAGGAAGAGTTATAGAGGACATACCTATAACTGTCCCTAGAGGAAAGAAAACCTAAGGGGAGGCTTAAATAACAAAGAGCTTGCTAGCCTCCTACGCCTAAAGCTGTTAAAGATTCCTTTAGCTATCTTACTATAAGAAGTAAGAGGAATTACTATAGGAGATTTAGTCTCCTAAGAATTAGTTAGGACTCTCCTATAGAACCTTATAGGAAAGATACAACTAGAGCTAGACACAGGCAGAAGCGTTAATATAGCTACTAGCTAAACCCTATGCTAGGGCTAATTAGAAGATAATAGGTTAAACCTACTAACTCCTAATTAGTTTAAAAAGTCTAGGGTCTACGCTAGCGCAAGGCACTGTGCGGCAGAGCTAGCCCTACTATCTGCCCTAGCAAACAGCAGATTTTACAACCTAGTATTAGAATACGCTGTCTAGCTTTGTTATATAGTAGAAGGAGATAGAGATAGTTAGCATAATAAGGACCTACCTAACAATATTGCTAAGTTAATGTTAGAGCTTAGGTTAGAGAGGGTTGTCTACCTAGACCTTCTAACGTGCTAGGCGCAGATTAGAAATTACAGCGTTAACTGCCTTATTAATATAGGCGCCTAGATAAACTTGCTTTAATTTAGCGCGTTATAGGTACTTAGGTTAGTCTACAAGGAAATAAGCTATGTTCCTAGCAAGGAGTAGGGCGTTGTTACAGCTAACAGGAGTATAGACTCCTTTGTTAGCACAGCATAGAACGTCCTAGTTAAGATTAGCAAAGTAGTTACACTTACCTACTTCTAGATAGTGTAGAACCTTATAAGGTTAGTAATACTTAGCACTCTATAGTGTGCGTCTTCTTGCATAGCTATTTAATATAATATGTTTAGACGCTCTACCTGTTATATTATATTAGATAATAGCTTAAGGAATGCTGCGTTTATAGCATCTAATCTAGCTCCTTATTACTTAACTTTAGTAGAATCTACTTGTTAGGTTCTCTTTTAATAGGGGTGGCACGTTATTAAGCAGTGGAAGGTAGAGGATGGTATTGCAGGTTAAGGATAGACGAAT